>OV884003.1:89044698-90251548 GCA_930367185.1 Myathropa florea | reverse complement strand
ATCTTCCGGTTCAACCTGTTCATTAAGCGCATTCAAATTAGACGACCTCCTAAGGGCAACGACTGCAATAAGTTCATCTGGCTGCTTGCCCTATTAATCAGGTTTAAAAGGCAATTATGCGACCCGACTAACATCCGTTAATCATTAATCAGTCATAAAAACTAAATTTAATTGGGCTCAGCTATTTCGTATGTATTTCGTTTGTATAACACAATTTACGACAGAGCTTTGCGATAGTTTGCACAAATTCTCGCTTTTTTCGCCTTTCCAATTTTATATCTAAATTGGGTCATGTGTTTCTCCGGGTAATCTCAGAATCAGTTAAGCTTGATAAATATTGAACTGGGTGTTGTGTCAACACCTAAATCGTCTGAAGTACGTAACGTGCAAAGGGAGAATGTTAACACTTTCGACTGCGCAACAATCGCTTTTCCATCTATCACATCACTCAGTGCACTCTGTCAGAGGTGAAAAACTACTCATCTTTCTTTTCATTCGCAAAAAATGCTCAAGATAATGCCAACTAATTGGAAAGAGTGTTCGAGGAATCGCTCCGAAGAGTTAACTGGAACTGCGTTCTGCACATTTTTGATTGATTCTCTAAGAGTTTCCGATTACCTTGGAATAATCGATTATCTTGGATTGTCTTGCAATAATCGGAAACTCTTAGAGAATCGAGCAAATGTACAGATAAATTTATGACAGACCTGAAGCAGGTGCTCACAATTTCTCTGAGAATACTCCCAACACCTACGAAAACAATGAATCAATCTTGCAGTAATGCAAAGGTAAATTTACACGTGAATTTGTTCGATGTTATCGCAGTTGTTTTTCCCACGTGTCAGTTACAATTCTGAATAATTAATCTCGTCATGATATCACCCCCTAGCTGCAGCGCATACCTGGCTCTGAGCGTACTCGTATCTATAAATAATGAAAGAAACATTTTCAACAAATTATACACGTAACGCCGAGCAGCTCTTGAACAAATTGTTGACATTTGAGTTCAGGCCAATTTATTCGATCTTAAGTTGCAAAGTAACGAAAAAAATGCGCTCGAAGACATTGAACGGGATGGAAAATCAAGACCCGGCGAAGGTGTGGTTTGCATGTCAGCCAGATTGCATTACAACTAATTGCTGGAATTAAATGCATGGATCACTGGGCACATAAACACGTTGGCTATATTAGTAGGTTTGTGTATCAGCTCGTTGCCAGAACCGCTGTGATTTTGATAATTATCGCCCAGCTCGGCGCAGCATAATTAATTTAATTCGTAAGCTGGCACATGGTAATCCTTTGGCTTATGAGACTTGATTGAGTACGTGACATAAATAAAACGTTCGGCAACATATGTTGCTGGGGTTTCGTATACATTTTTCTTTGCACACATACATACACATACATCATAGCTCTTGATGAATTTCAAACAAGGTCAGAACAGAACACTAATTGGCCTGTGATAAGTCATCTGTGCGTGGATGCAATTAGTGTATGGCACATTTTGGAAACTCCGGTAAATGTTGCGTGTTACAAGTTGAGTCATCAGCGTGATTACTATTGAATCATATGTTATTTTGACGCACACTAGTGGAAAGGGACCTCAAACAACTTGGCGGGCGAAATTGGCGACAGATAGCAAAATATCGTGCTTGCTGCAGAAGTTTGTTGTTGGAAGCCCTGGTCCACCCTAGACTGGACGCCGTAAAAAGAAGAAGAAGAATGTTCTTTTTTTGAAACACTACTGGAGCACTTAGACTCAAAACTGGTATATTGTACTGCCAGGTAGCAACCTACTCCAGAGCCGTTAATTTGATCCCAACGACAAATGGTGACTGGACCAGATTCGATTTCACTGGGATTCGAACTTGGGGCAGGCACTTAACCAACTGCGCCATCCAGTCGTATATAAGAAGAATGTAACTTTGACACTGACAGCTCAAAAATTTGACAGAAACTCAGTTTCGAAATTAGCGACAATTTTTGTCAACAAATATTTTTTTCCGGAAAGGTCCATTTACATTTCTGCGGTCGCTCAAACAAGCAAACTTTCCGTATTTTGAACTCGGAAAATCCACTTGTAATCATAAAGAGGACAATGCGTCCTGAACGGGTAACTGGTAACTTTTTGGAGTAGCCCAACTTTCTTTCAAGATGAAAGACACGTTCGTACAGTCAATGGAGAGCGCTCCTGAGGCATGATAATCTTTCTTTTATGATCAAAAAATGAGGGTTTGGACTTGGACCAGCTTGCAACGCAAGCCGTTTAACAATCAATTTATTGCAAACTAAATTTAGCAGTCGTTTTGGTGATGTTGCTTGTCTCCCACGAAGTTACGATTTGATGGCGTTGGAGTTTTTTTTTCATGGGTAACCATCATAGATCGATGCTATAAGAATAATCTAGAGACGATTTAGGCTTTCAGAACAAACTTGTTTAAGCTATTCTTGAAATAGGGACCGAAAATGTGTTAAAAATCGGTTTGACTGGATGGTCTTTGCCAAGCCAGCAGTGGCAATCATTTGAATGAAATAATATTCTTTAAATAATTGAAAGGTATACTGTTTCCAATAAAGCAACAATCGTTGGAAAATATTGAACAATGTCATTTTTGCAGCATTTTTGAAAAAGAAACCAACAGATTGGCCGCCTTACTTTGTGCCTTGTGCTGTGAAAAAGAATAAATGTATTTTTCGCAATATCCTCTGCTGGAATGTTTATGTTATTAACTCTTTCTCTTCTTAATATCCCTTAAAACACGAACTGAATTGTATTCTTCTTTACGTGCTTGACACGGATTCTTACCAGTCAGACGTCAGAACGAGTGTAACGAGTGCAAGTGCTTTCTCCTATACTACTTTCAATGTGAGTGATGAGTGTCCTTCAAAATTGGGATCACAGTTGTCTTAAGTTGCACCATTTGATCTCGTTGTTTCTTTGACCTGATTCAATCGATTTAAGAAAATCCTCCACAGTAGCATTTGGTGGGATCGTGAACAGTTTAACGTCAAAAACCGGGTGCAATTTCCCCATTAAACGTGAAAGCAAGATTCTGGCTTTTGAAGCTTTTCCATCCTCTCAGCTGATTGCTTACGTCTCTTTATTTTGCACTGTATTACGTGATGTAAAAGTTGACTCAAAATGAAATGCACTTCAGAGGAAGCCAAGCATTCATGTGGACTCATTTTCTGTGTCATCATGCATGTTTCAACTTTGAATCATGTAAAAGATGCAAGATTAAACACCTGCTGACTAACAGGAAGTACGGAAAATGAAGGGTAATGAGTTTATTTGCCAATGTCACAACATTTCTGGTAAAAAGCGTACTCACATTCTTTGTTAATTAATTCCATATTTACGGTATGTTCACTGATGGGGAACAAGAGGAATGAATTAGTAATATTTTTGGAGTTTAAGTTTGTAAGAGAGATATGTTAAGAACTGATGTGCATGACGATCAGCTTCATGGTTAGTGTGTGGATGAACAGTATTACAGGACTACCTATACGTACTTAAATAAATTTTTGCCAAATTTGTGATTACGGTAACAACGTTTTCAAAAAAATATTACTTTCTAAAGGTAGCCCTAAACGACGAACATGACCGCCGAACTTGCTCATGCTCGCCGCATTTTTGTCGTGTATGGGCTGGTTCGCGAGCCGCTCGCTGTTGGCGAAAAATTTCGATTTTGTCGAGTTCATTGGCTTTGATGTTCGCGAGCAAACCTCATTTTTGCTGTGAACGTCGCCGAGTGCATATCGCGGATTAAGTACAATGTCAACAGTCAGCCACGATTTTATCAATGAATTCACCACTTGCGCTTCCCTATCACACATGTTGACGGTTTGAAGAAACAACATGAAATGAATATTCGCCAAATGTGTTCGCGTGTAGGGGATAACGCAAACGAGCAAGTTCGGCGAGCATGTTCGTCGTTTAGGGCTACCTTAAGCCGCAACAGAGAACAGCAGCAAGGACAATCCACTTTATATTTACACTCAAATGTCGAAAACTGAAAATGGTAAACTGACGCTCAAATGTGGTTAACAAACGGATGGAAGTCTGCTCCTACATTGGGTAGGAATTGTGGGGCCAAGTACATATCCGTTTACGAGGAATCCAGAATCTTCCAAGCAGAACTTGTAATAGTGAGTCAATAACAGAAATCTCTCTATTTTAAATATTTGAATATTCTCAATTGGCCAAGAAGGTTTTGAAATCCTAAACGCCTCTGCCTCAACCTTCAAGATTGCTTGAGAATGCCGCAAACTAATCCACACTCTGACCACAAATCTGTCACATAGAGATATCCAACTTCTACCACTCTTGCACCTTAATTTCATTTGACAGCGTTTTTTATAACATTTTCTCCGACACGTTTCTGATAATACGTGTGAGCTATCCCGAACAGCTGATAGACTTCCCCTAAAAGTTGATGTCGTGAAATAGGCACATACAGTGCTTGCAGGAACGGAAGAAGGCAGGCAAGCAAGCGGTTCCACACCTAAAGTGATCTTCGGTTCCCCTGATCAATCAACCGTCAACTAGATTGATCACATTGCGATCTAGAACATAGACTCGGATCAGTTCCGAGCCAGTAAAACCGAACGCTGCTGATATGGTGGGCACTGCGGCACAACTTTGGGCCGGCTTAATTTTTGTAAATAGTACAAATTTCGTTCGAAATTCGCCAAGGGTGAGTCTTATCACCTCTTCTTCTCATTATATGTATGGACTGGATTTTACAGCGCAGTCGAGGCAAGGAATGTTTTACATTGGAAGAGTTGAGGGTAAGTCATCTTCTTTTTGCAGATGACTGAGTCATTCTCACATCGTTCCAGATGGAACTCCGGCGGGCGCTAGATAGGTTTGTGGCCGTATGTGCTGATGCTGGGATGAACGTTAACGTGCTTAAATCCGAGGCTATAGTTATTTCCAGAACGCCTGTTCAATGCACTCTACATGTTAGTGGAGTCCCATTGAAACAGGTGGAGAAGTTTAAGTATCTCAGAGTCTTCTTCCTCTCTGGTGGGAGGAACAATGCTGAGCTTTTCTGTAGGATTGGTCAAGCTGAGTCAATTTTGAAACAGCTTGGTCGATATGTAATCAGGCAGGTCGAGCTTGGCGTCAAAGCCAATTTGCGATTTTTAACGCAGTATTTGTTCCAACTCTCACCTACGGTCATGAAAATTAAGCTGGAAAACATCAGCAATCAAAGCCCTTCGTACCGAGCACCGACACGTGATCCGCATGGTACCACAACGGTCCTACAGCCTTGGCCAAATGTATTAGGCACTCTTATGTTTAGATCTTTGCTGCCAAATCACTTATCGGAAGTAATTAGTTTGAATTTTATAGTTTTCGGCGACACTATCCGAGGTTGTAATTTTTCCCCTCATTTTATTGAAGGATTTGGCCAAGGCTGTACAATCAGAACCACTAATCATATCTCTTCCGAAGGCACCAAGTGCCTCATTTCAAAACAAATCCGGCCTTAACTTTATTCTAAGCGTTCATTCTGGTTAACCAGGGACTGGGCTGCTTAGAATTGTAACTCCCTTATAACGACTTGTGCAGAAGCTGCCGGGATCAGGAAGAGGAGGAGACTGTAACACATCTCCTCTGCACGTGGGGCGCCCTACTCTTCTTACTTGATGACTTGAGTGAGCTGAACAACGTCGTCAGTTAACTTAAACTTTACAAATAAAGCTCCAAATGGTTGAATAGGTAGGAGACACCCGATTCGCGTGCTACCATAATATGTCTATGTCGGAATAACTCACACTTCTTATCTGCAGTCGGTCACCTGTACCTAACCCAACCTAGCCACAGATTCCAAAATGATATTGCGTAGTACGCTCGTTTGCAGAAAAACTAGGTCTGTGCAGCTGTAGGAATATACCAGAACGTGTTTATTTTCCCATCTCTTGACACATTAACACCTCCTGCATTCTTTGTTAAATTTATGATGTACCTTTCAATGAGTTTAAACATCTCAATAATCCATAAAACTGACTATTAAATCCTTTCACACTGAAATCAAAATATTTCTTACGCCACGGCCTGGATGCGTTATGTTGCGAGATGCAATTTTATGAATCATAAAACTATTACGCTCTTCGAATGATGACCGAAAGTTGATTCAATTATTCATTGTGGAGCAAACCGAATATTTTGCTTTTCTTCGATGGAACGCCCGAAGAGAGATGCGTTTCTAGTTTTATGCTGCTCGGAACACACGCATCTGCATACATAAGCAGTGTTGTGCAATAAACTTTCAATACCGCCATACCCGCTGCATGAGAACATGACACAAAGATCGTAAATTAAGGAATCACGAGTGTGACTATTGCCCATTCAAGGTTAACAACCACCATAATGTCTCACAAATGAAGGCTAATGTTTTATGGTTATTGATTACAATACCACGGTATGCATAGGCACATACAATACAATGTGTAGGGAACATAAAATGGAGATGGTTACTGTGTGCTGCGGTGCAGTGCTCCGTGCTTCGTCGTCGGGTGGGGGGAAAGCGTTAAGTATTCATATTTTGTGGCATCACCTAGCTGAGAGTCATCGATAAAAACTCACATCTCATCTTATCTTCAGTGACTCACATGTTCCTCTAAAGGGGAAACCCACATACGAGTGATATCCAGGCCACTCGATCCTCCGCCACCGACTCTAAACCATCAGGAGCTATGTCCAAGCGCAACCAGGCAAGTGTTTGGACTTGGCCCAACCATCTGGTCCTGGGTCTGCCAAGCGGTCGCCTACCTGATGGAATCGCATTCAAGGCACGCCTCGACAGTCGTGATGATGTGGACATTCGTGCCACGTGACCAAACCATCGAAGTACAGCCCTTAACCTACGAAGAATCAGCTGCCCAACATTGAGTTCCTCGCGCACTGCCGTGTTTCTCACCCCATCCCGGCGAGTTTTTGTAGACGGAACGTTAAAATAGGAAAAATCGGCCTTTGCAAGCGATATGGCGTTGCAAGCGATGTCGTTGTAACTTACGTACTTACTTAACAGGCTTACGACCCGTGGAGGGTCTGAGTCTGAGCTATCGCTGTCTTCCATCGTTGACGGTCCTGGGCACGCTGCTTCCAGCCATCAAGATCAAGCTGTCTTACGTCCGCGATGACTTGGTCTTTATACCGGAGGTTCGGTCTTCCTCTCCTTCTCGAACCAGAAGGCTCGGATTCGAAGACCCTCTTAGCTGGAGCGTTATTGTCCATGCGCTCGATGCGGCTGAGCAGTCGACGGATTTTTGCCTTCCGGACTACATCCACATCCTTGTACAGCTCATAGAGTTAGCGGTTGTGTCTTCTCCTCCATTCGCCTTCCTCGCAGACGGAACTATATATCCCCGACGTAGAATTTTTCTTTCGAAGGCACATAGAATCAGCTCTGCAGTTCTGCTTAGTGTCCAGCTTTCGGCTCCACATAGCAGTTTTGTAGAACATGATTTTCGTCCGCGCGAGGAACTCAATGTTGGGCAGCTGCTTCTTCGAACAGAAAGGGCTGTTGTTCCAGGGTTTGGTCACGTGGCACGAGTGCCTCCTTCATCACGACTTCCGAGGCGACCGCTTCGAAGACCCAGGACGAGATGGTTGAACCAAGTCCAAAAACAAGCCTGGTTGCGCTTCGGCATGAGTTGGAGTCGATGGCTGAGGATCGAGTGGCCTGGAGATCTGTCGTGCGTGCATTGCCCCCGCGACTCCCTTAGTGGAACATGCGGGTCACTGAGAATGATGATGATGATGATGATTTTGGTCCTTCGAGTCAGGAGTTTTGAGCCCAGTTGTTTTGACAAACCGAAGTAGCATCGGTTGCCAAGGGCGATTCTACGTCGGATCTCCACTGTGATGTCGTTCGTGGAGTTCACGTTTGTTGTTTGATGTCCTTGTAAGCGACTTATTATTCAGTGGGAGGGTGCCATAACATTGTGCCAAATTTGGTATAATGACGCTTTTGAAAGTGTCATTAGGCCGTCCGTTTGATTTTGGCCCAATGACACTTTGAAAAGCGTCATTAGCCAATTTGGCACAATGTCGGGGCCTAAGAATTTGGTCGTTATAGCCGCTGTAGTTGTAAGCGATTTTGACTCTAATTCTAAGCAAAATGAATATATCAACTCTCATCTAGATAATGACCAAGTCTCTTTCTCAAATCTGCGTCTTCTTGTTCCACTGGAGCTTCAGATGTCTGACAACCTTGACGTTGATCGATTGACGAAATAATGACTCTTGACCAAATAATGCTTGCCCTTAAAAAGTCGCTTCGTATTCGCATTCGCATTCGGTCTCGCATTCCTACGAATTGATTTAGAACTTGTTAATGATGCACCAAATGTGTGAATGTAAGTTCTAAGAAAATGTATTTATGGCATCAATTTGCATACAATTGAGCACTTTGCAAAATTATTCTGAAGGGGGTATCAAAAACTCTGCCAAATTCAAAAGTTTGTACTCGCACAACTGCACCAACCCACACTGAGCACAGGCAATCGTATTGGCACATGACCAAAAATACTGGAGGTCAATAAAATATTAGCTTCGATAATTTCAATGAAACATTCACGTAAGGAAGCAAACACAATTGAACAAATTCAATGCCGAACGAGTTCGATTTGTGTTTTTCAAGAGAACAAGAGATTAAGTAAAAATGGCAGCATTTTGTAATGGGATACATTTTCAACTAAGCATTTAAGTATTTCCTCATACAGGAAGTCTGACTATTTAACTATTTTTGGAAATTACGAGGAAATCAAATTAAAACTTAGGGCAATTTCTAAAAGATTGCCTCCTCTTTGCAAAAAAATGAAGTCGTTGCGAGGAAATCAAATTTCTCGAAGGGAAGGAATGCCATTTCTGTCCTTATTTTGATCGACATTTTGACAGAAAAAAATCGTGCGTTAAAGAAAAAATTAAACGACTGTTTACAGATTTTTTTTCGGAGGATTTTTGAAGCTCTACACTAGAGCACAAAGACTTAAAACTGGTCCATTGTACTGCCAGGTAGCAACCTACTCCAGTGTCGTTAATTTGATCCCAACGGCAAATTGGTGACTGGACCAGATTCGATTTCACTGGGATTCGAACCTGTGATTTCCCTAACTTGGGACAGGTACTTAACTAGCTGCGCCATCCAGTCGTTAATTTACTCGTGCTTAGAAAGCACAATCAAATCAAATTGCATGTCAGGAGTGAAGGGCCAACTATAACGGTCGTACGGAAACTTAAGAGAACTTAGGCAACCGAGCGAATTCACAAAAATGATAATAGCCGCTTCGTTCAGTTTCGTTAAGTTCGTTCACTTTCGCATACTTGCGAAGGGGCGAAGTTAATCGCTTTCTATGTATGCAAATGTCCGTTGACAGATAAATTCTTCTTAAGTTTCTATAAACAATTATGGGCACTCTGAAATTTGACGATACGTATGGTTATTTTTCGTTTAGTTTTGACGCAGTCTTGTGTTTCTCGCATAAGAGTTGGATGGTCAGTTATGCGGAACTTGTACATAAAATATCGATGATCCAATAGTCATCTTCCCTGCATGACATACGACCACCATGTACCGTGCACATTTCCCTTTAAAATTGATTCATGGATTTGTAATGTGATATCCGATTTCATTGAGAAAAAAAGCACCTCATGGTTTCCAGTGCTAAAAACTTGTTTAACTCAACGCGACTTTATATTGCTCTTAATCGCAACCGAATACGAACCATACAAGTACGTGCAGATACTATAAAAAAATAATTGACTCCTTCTTGGCGCTCATAATCTGACAACTCACTCAAATCCGAAAGTACAATGTAGCACAATATTTTTGCACGGGCATACAGTGGTGAGCAAACTTTTTGGAACTCAAAGTTCCTGGCGGTGCCAAAAAGTCAAAGTTTTGGAAAGTGTACTTGGAACTCTAATAAAAATCTAAGAAAATATATGTTGTTCCTTTTATTATATTTTAAAAGTTTTAATGCAACATTTTCTTATTATTTCTAGTAGCCGTTAGGATTAAAACTACAAAGCAGTCAAATCTCTTGCACCTTAATTTCATTTGACAGTGTTTTATATGACGTTTTCACCAACACTATTCTGAAAAAATGTGTGTGTCCCAAACAGCTGATAGGATTCTCCTTCAAGATGGTGTCGTGAAATAGGCAGAAGTATCGAAAACGATTTTTTTTATTGTCGAAGGTTTTTTTTTTTAGAACACTAGACTGGAGCACTCAAACTCAAAAACTGGTCTATTGTCCAGGTACCAGGTAGCAACCTACTCCAGTGCCGTTGAATTGATTCCAATGGCAAATGGTGACTGTACCAGATTCGATTTCACTGGGATTCGAACCTGGAACCCTTCTAATTTGGTGCAGGCACTTAAACAAATGCGCCATCCAGTCGTCTTCTACAAGTTGGAAGGGAATGGTGTGCATTTGGCGGGAATCCTACTTCAGATTCGATTTTCCGATGAAGCGTGTCGGTTTTTATCGCAAGTGGTTCCATTTTCGACTCAGTTTCCTCAGAAAGCAGTTCATGCCTATGCGATTTTCCCAGAGGGATCTAAACACTTAAAGATAAGATTAAGACGACTGGTGCAATTGGTTAAGTGCCTGCCTTAAGTTAGAGGTGTCCCAGGTTCGAATCCCAGTGAAAGCAAAGCTAATATGCTTTTATTGGGTTTTTCAAATCTGATTCAGTCACTATTTGCCGTTGGGATCAAATTAACTGCACTATCACTGGAGCGGTCGATCAGTGGTAGTAGTCTGACTGTGGGTATCACAATGGACCAACATGGTCTAAGTGTGCCAGTGAATTCACTAGCAGCCCCCTAACCTAACCTAACCTAGGTTTGTTATTAATTTTTCAAAAGTTGTCATGGTCATGGCGCCGTCATTTTCGTGGGGTAATGATTAATCCAAATAAGAGTGAGTGAAAATGAGGCAGGATTTTTGCACTCATCATTAGCTGTTAAATTTTAAGGACCCTGCCGTAAAGGCAGCGACACTGCGACCTAAGAAGATCTATTGTATCGACAACGATTCATGGTTGGTTGTAAAATATATGGAACGGTTCATGGTTAACTGCCAAATTTATGGAACAAATCATGATTAACTGTCAAATTTATGAAACGATTCATGATTAACTGTCAAATTTTTGAATGGGCTGGAGGATTTTCGACTAGAAAGTTATGACTGATTGCGGTTAAAATCAAAGAAATCATAAGCACAACGACTTAAGTTGGAAAAAAAATGGTGCAAGCTTCATATTTTCATTTTTGCACGTTTCAATATTTATTCCCATTTCCTCATATTAACCGTCAATTTTGGTCACTCTGACCGCAAAGGTCATATTGATGGTTTCAATAACATTCTGGAACTGATATTGGCTCATAAATAATTTATAAAAATAAAAAACTGCCAGTTATTTAATCAATAGAGAGCAAATTCCTGATTTCCTGTAAAAAAAAAACGACGTTTGCTCACCACTGTATACAAAGTGTGTCATTCGACACCTTCCTTCGGGGCTTACTTGAACAACATGTCAGAATGTATATAAGGACAGATGTCAATTGCATGGATATTTCGGTCAACAGATGCTATTAGCACTATCATGTGTGCGGTGTCTGGGGGAACGAGTTTTTTGTGTTTTGCTTTGCATACTGTTGAATGAAATCCTTGAAAAGTTTTAAAGCATCTTACTTCGAAAGCTGTCAAATTGTTAAATTTTTTTTTCGGAGGATTTTTTTTTGAAGCACTGCTGGAGCATTTAGACTCAAAACTGGTCTATTGTATTGCCAGGTAGCAACATATTCCAGTGCCGTTAATTTGATCCCAACAGCAAATGGTGACTGGACCAGTTTCGATTTCACTGGAATTCGAACCTGGGACCCCTCTAACGTGGGGCAGGCACTTAACTAACAGCGGCATCCAGTCGTCTTAGAAAGAAAAGACTTAATACTTTATGGAGACGTCATTAAGTCCACAAAATGTCACTTTTTTATGTGCTTTGTGGACTGGAATATATTTCTTCAAAGATTTTCGTTCCCCGATTGATGAGATTTAATTTCTACAAGACGGCGCTCCATGCCACACAATGTGCAACCTAATCGATTTGTTGAAGAAATCCTTTGGTGAACGCATCGTCTTTCGGAATGAGCCAATAGATTAGCTTCCAAAGATCATGTGGTATCGCACCCCTGTACTATTTTCCGTGGCTCCCGTGGCTGTATTTTAAGTAACTAGTCTTAAGTGATAAAGCGGGGATCTTGGACTACTTGGAAGCCCTCATTTAGCGTCGTATTGCCACTATACGGGCTTAGGTTAGGTAAGGTTAGGGGGCTGCAAGTGAATTCACCAGCACGCTTAAATCATGATGGTCCTTTGTGATACCCACAGTCAGACTACTAGAACTGATCGACCGCTCCAGTGATAGTGCCGTCAATTTGATCCCAACGGCAAATGATGACTGGACCAGATTCGATTTCACTGGGATTCGAACCTAGGTCCCCTCTAACTTTGGGCAGGCACTTAGCCAACTGCGCCATCGAGTCGTTTCCCCTTTTTTTAAAGCATCTTACTTCGAAAACTGTCAAATTGTTGAATAGCTTAAATTTTTGTTTTGTTTTTGGTTCGTTGCATGAAAACAGAGGAACAATATGATCTTTTGCAAGGGAAATGGTAGTCAACTGCTTAACAATGACCTTTGCTTAACTAAAAGCATCAATTCCTTAACGACTTAAGGGCCAACTATAATGGCCGTACAGAAACTTAAGAGAACTAAAGCTAACAAAAATGATACAATGTGACCATAGCAAACGCTTCGTTCAGTTTCGTTGAGATCGGTCACTTTTACCTACTTACTCGGGACCGAAATGAATCGCTCTCTACGTTCGCAAATGTCAGTTGACAACTGAATTCTCCCTTAAGTTTCTATAAGCAATTATGGGCAATGTTGCTGATTTTTTTGTTGTCGGTGACACTACACTATACTCGAGCAATCACACTCAAAAACTGGTCCATTGTACTGCCAGTTGGCAACCTACTTGAAATGCTTCTGACTACTTTTCGTTTGGTTATGACATAAGCTTAATTTTGTTTACGGCCTTTATGGTTTCGATAAAAGCGTCATCTATTGAAAGAAAGGCGGTAATTCGAAATTTTGGGTCTTTCATCTCAGCAGTCGTTTAATAGACCGCATGTAGTTCTTACCCGGCTGCTGAACTGAGGCCACTGTTTACAGACTTTATTGGTTTATGATTTTCAGAAATTCGAAAACATGGACACTTAAGCTCATTTGAAGGACAAAAGACCAACTTCAATCAAATTTTAGCCAAATAGCCCCTCACACCTAGATGTGACCGGAAGTAAACAGAACTTTGAGTACCATACTTCTCCGGTGAGCCACATGTGTGTAAATAGACGCGGCCAAGATGAAAGGAATGAGTGTTTTCTTTCCTCAATCCGAACCATCCACATACACACATCCCGACTGCGTACACAGATCTCGGTCAAATTTGGATCTGACACAGAATGTTGTCTTTGGCTCGGGGGGGAGTAACTCATCGAATTTCCCATCGGTCACAGTTTTCACTGCACTCGACTGGACCTAGACTACCCTTAGTCGCTGTGGCAATCACAGCAAAGATGACTTCATATGGGAGATGGAGTTCAACTAAGATAATCAGTGAGATGATCTCACACTTCAAATATGCATCAAAACAACCCCGTCGATCCATATTTCCACCACCCCCACAGCTGAATGGTTGAATTCAAAACAAACGTCCGAGTTTGGTGTTTGAGAATTAATTAAGCCCGTTCAGTCGGCGACGTAATCACCGACTCAAAGTGCGAAGAGACATGTACTAAGTGCAGCATAGCAATGCGTTATGAAATCAACGTACACACAAACCACGCTCAGTGACAGTAATTAAGAGAGATCACATCGGGGCAAGCCAAAGTTTGAAATTATTTAATCAGACGGTCTGAGACCACCTTCGTCTTATTTTTAGACCTGCATTCAAAGTGTATTTCCACTTCATCTCACAAAAAGCCAATTAATAATAAACTCACCTCACGACAACAAACAGCCAAAAACGAAAGGGGTAATCTGTTTATTTCTTTAGTCGCACTTCCCAGCCCACGTTCTATTGAGCACACTCACAGATTATTCTTATTTCTCGCGGCAATGCCAAAACACTTTTTTATATTTTCAGAACTGAAACACACAATAATTCACCACGATGTTTGTCGCCACACTCAATCGAATTCAAAAGTTTGCGCACGAATTGTAATCCGTTCGAATACGTCCACATGCGGTGCTAGACTAAAATATTCATTCGCGCCGTGTCGGCTTTTCAATAAATAAAACCGCCGAGTCTTGAGCGTTCGATCCCCCAAAGAAGAGCGCTGGTCTCATGTGGGTGAGATTTGACTCCACGATTCATTTGAAACCACAACCCACTCAACTGCTCGATCGGAGTGGGGAAATATTGTGTTTGTGTCTGAATAAAACGCACCCACCACCACCATGCCGAATCTCGGAGAGCGATGAGCATGCGGGTAGTAAAATAGTGGACGCGTTTGAGTTGATTGGAAGTGTATGACGCGCCACAGAAGCCACTCTCATTCCCTATCCATCCGCTCTTGAACTGTCACTCGCTCCGATAAGGCATGGGAATTCGCGAAAACACTCGTGTGATGTATCTCACTTACAATTGACAGTATACGCTGTCGTACGTTTGTAATCTTCGAGAAATGTGGGTTGGAAATTGTCTCATTTCCCCTTAAACAGATGCGTCATGGATTTTATTTTAAGCCCGCTGAGCGCGATGATTAGCGCTGAGGCGATCTACATATGGCGTGTAAATACATAGTTCTTCAACCACTTGATGACGATCGTGGGAGGGCGCCATGCATTCGGAGAACGATAATGATTGTGTGCGCAGGCACAGCGAGCATAGAGGGCACGCTGGGGCTTTGATTGCACCCGACTTTTTATTACGCTTTCGAATTGACAGGCCGGGTCGCGATAAGAATTTTCAGGTGCACGCTGTCTTATCGCGGGCAATTAACTTGACATAAGGCGTGATCTTGAAATTTATTTCTCTTAGCTTTTGTAAATGGACGTTGAGGCGGTGTAAGCGATCGCGGGCGGTGTCTGAAAGGCATTCCTCGGGTCATAGGAAACAGTATTTTGCGCGAACAAGTAAAAACACTTAAGTGGACTATTCTATGCTGAGGGACTGCGATGGTAATCGATCGTGCCAATGATTGATGACTGGTTCGTTTGCGAGTATTTTGCATGGAAAGTCTGTAATCTATCGGGACCTTTGTGAACTGCACGGAAGCTTATCTTCCTGCTGTCAGGCTACCTGTGTATACGCAAGTGTCTGATGCAAATAGGAAATATTTTCATGGCTTTCAAAGCCGTTTTGACTTTTGTTACAAATGTCAACACGTCAAATATTGACTTCCTTGATACAGCCAAGATAAGGGTACGGATGTCCAGAGAGCAATAAAGTTACATCGCAATATCGCGTTCTTTGCGGGTTTCGTATTCCTCAGGCTCTCTGGTGGCACAACGGATCAATGGATCATCAATGAAATTGTTGTCAACGGGACATCGGGAAGGCCGTTGCTGGTACCGCTGGTAGGACAGCTAGGTTCATTCAAGTAAACAAGACGGGATCTGTTTACGAGCTCTACGAGCAAAAGAAGAGGAAAGATGTCAAGCTTCACGATGAACGCACCATCAAGAAGGTGAAGTAATATGAGTGCAAGAGTGACATTGGAAAACTTTAACTAAACTTCCAAGGCTTATACGACCAGAGGGGATGCATGCAGAGTAGAGTCACTGAGAATGCTGGGTATCTGAAAAACTCATTTCTCCAGACTACTAACCTGCGAATACGACCAAGAACCGACTTTCAAAAATAAGCCGTCCAAATTTTAACGAAGACGTTTAAGATATCCCCCTTCCCTACTTGGACTTAGTCAAGATAACGAGTCAAAAGCTGAAGAAAATTGCTGGCGCTAACAGGCTACCTGCAGATCCATAAACTCATCTACAGGATGGGCCAAATACAAGTTTCTTTTTAAAAATGCAATTAAGTGCACAAAATTAATACATTTTCCATGTATTATGACTTTATCAGTAAGAACAAACATTCCCATTAATTATGAAATACAACGTCGTCAAGTGGCTGCCTCGGCTGGCTTCGCAGTACCGCATTCTTTCACACCAATTTTCCAAGACCTTGTTGATGGATTCGGGCTGTAGCTCACGGATTGCTTGAATGATATTGACCTTAAGTGCTTGAATCGTTTCCGGATTGTTGGTATAACATCGGTCCTTCACGGTTCCCCACAAAAAAGTCCAAAGGAGTCAAATCGCAGCTCCGCGGGAGCCAATTGTCATCGCCAAGACGGCTGATTTGGGAATTTGGTGCACAAAAGATCGATTGTGGCATGGGCTGTGTGGCATCGCTCACCATCCTGCATGAACTAGAGGTCGTCCAAATCCATTTCTTGAATTTCAGTAAAAAAAATAGTCGGTTAACATGGTTCTGTAACGCCCACCGTTGACCGAAATGTGTTCCCAGCCTCATTTTCGAAGAAAAATTGTGCCACCACTCCACAATCTCTCCACCAAACTGCCAATCTCTGGGGATGCACTGGCTTCTCGACAATAAGGTGCGGGCTTTCCGAACCCCAGATGCGGCAATTTTGTTTGCTAACGTAGCCGTTGAGATGAAAATGCGCCTTTGTCAGAAAAGATGATTTTTCGCCCAAAATCGTTGATTCAAAAATTAGATTAATCAGCGAGTTACGGTTAACGGTATTCTGTATAGAGTCATGGGTAATGAATCCTAAACTAGAACAACTTGAATGTGGAAGAGATGTGGTTCTAACGTGATGGCCTTACGTGGTGTGGACTTGGGCCTTGCTTTCCAGCAACGACTGGTGTCATAATAATAATAATGACGGCGCTAAAGTCCGAGGTGGACCTGGGCCTAACTTCTCAGCAACCACTCGTGTTGTGCGTGCTATTGTTCTCTCACGAGTGGAGGGGATCTACAATTTATTGTCGACTCCGAACGGCGAGATTGAGAAGCTTTTTCTAGACAGTTATACACTTTGAGCGTTGTCAGTGACTCGAAAGAGGTGTAGCCGTGAACAAATGTTAGGTGTTTCTTCGAGATTCGAACCTTAGACCTCGAGCGTAGGAGTCGATGATCCAGCGTGGCGGCCTACGATTGTATACGCGATGTTAATCCGCTGAACAACCTCCCGTGTCGTCAAATGCCTATCCACGCTAACTGCAGCCAAAATTTGATCGTCGGCTGTGGTGGGTGGACGTCCAGAACGAACAGCATCAACAAGGTCTGTATGTCTTGAACAAAAGTAGGGACCTAAACAATTCTAGCACCTCGAAAGTAAGGTTTAGAGATCCCTCCTCATTGAAGAGGGCTAGTCAAAATTGGCTGGTATGGGGCATATTTGCTGATTGGGTCCTAGGCTAAGCAAGAAGTCAAACTGCCACCAAATCCATTCAACAAACCGTCACCAAAGTTCGTATGAACAGAAATCAAAGGCGACCGTCGATGAAAAAGAATCGTACCTTTTCTCCCGGAAATTAAGCAGTTGTTTGAAAAATTTCATTCAAATGATGTCATGACCGCAAAATTTTAAATAAATTCTTAACGTACATGCCTATTGTAAGAGTTTTTCTGTCACTTATCTCAAAACCGCAGAAGTAAGCACTGCACGACAAACCAACAATGTTTGTGGTGATTTTCCCCAAAAGACACCACAGATTGCTCCGGACTACAGTCACCCCGACTTGATAAAGAAATTGAATACTTTGAAATTAATTTGTTTACCTCCTCCACCAACTCTCGGCGGGAAAGTTGATAAGAAATTATGCGTAAAGAAATTATTCCCGCAACCATGAGAATAACTCAATCTTAACTGGCACGAGGCAGCGAAGACTGTTCGGAATATGAAAAGTTGCCTTGTTGACCTTTAGGCCCTTGAAATGGGAAATTTTGTGTGTCATTCCCTGCACAACTAAGTCTAGGCTCACGGCCATTTTTAATGCAATTTTGTTTGAAAAAATAAGCAAAATACGCTTTAAAATCTGCTAGACAAAATTTCCTTTATTAGCCTAACTTTTTTTTTCTGTTCTTTCTTATTGTAGGATTTTTGAAACGCTACTGGGGCTCTCTGGCTCAAAACTGGTCCATTGTACTACTAGTACTACTAAATAGCACTCGTACATCTGCCTTAAAGCCACCCTATACCCGACATAAGTCGACGGTAGGTCGCATTTTCGTGCAGACAAACCTTCAGATAGCGACCGACTTGATTCCATTTTGGGAACCGCGTTACCCGGGGTCAAGACAACTTGATGGCGAAATTGGTTAAGTGCCTGCCCCAAGTTAGAGGGGTCTCAGGTTCGAATCCCAGTAAAATCGAATCTGGTTGTCTTTGGGATAAAATTAACGGCACTGAAGTAGGTTGTACCTGGCAGTACAATGGACGAGTTTTGAGTCTGAGTGCTCCAGTGTAGTATTTCAAAATCTCTGAAAAAAAGAAGATAACCTTAAAAAAAATCACAGGACTTACTCGTACTAAACATCCTAATATCCGAGTGTTCGACTACTCTTCATTGTGTCAGTGGCTGACCGCGCAGGTCAAAAGCACACCAGAAAGCAAGCCCATTTGTCTGGGAGACGCCTGGTTTGGAAACTGGCTTGCCAAAGTTGGGGGTCGAGGCCAGAGTCGTCTTGTTCAAACGTTCCAGGATGAATAAACCAATAAAATATTCCAATCGTTCCGAACATAAATGTCAGTCATCGTGGTCTCTGCACCCGAAACTGGACCATCAATTCATCTTTCCAACATAAATGTCCATCACCACAGTTCCCACCGGCACCATAGAACACTCCCTCTCTTAGTGTCCACTTAGATTTTCTAAAGAAACTCTTTGATCAATCTCTTGGCATTGAAATAAGCCCCTTCCGGTTCATAAACACATACGAGTATGACCTTGTCATGATTTATCTATGGGCAGCATTTCGGAAGAACTAGATGTAGAGTATTTCTAAAAAAAATACCAAACATCAACAGGCTGTGACAAATTTATTAGTCATCGGGGGAAGAATAAAATAATTACGCTTTACACATTATGTCGCACGCAAGCTAATTATAGCCTCATTTGTTTTGCTGTATATCATTTCAGTTTAGCTGGTCGAAATTCCCGTGTGTATTGAAGGCAGGGCACTGCCACGGTGGAGTGGCGACAGCCCGGTTAGATAATGCAAGCACGCTGCAAGATGCCGCTGGCCTTGTGTCGGGATCAGTGACCAACGACGCCCAGTGTTACTGCACAATTGAACCGTACATCGATGCCAAATTCGATGTGCACATTCAGAAGATTGGCACCAACTACAAGGCTTTCATGTGAGTATGCACTCTATTTGTAACGACTTGTAACGACTGGACGACCTTGGGTCGTTAATTACCCACTCGTACCTCTGAGACGATGGCAATTGCCGATGATCTTTGGACGCGAGAAAAAAAACTAAACGACGTCTCAGTTGTGAAACAGGTTCGTCTGGATCGGACCGCTGGCGTCGCGGTAATCGGCGGCACATCTACATGAATCGACTTCCGTGTGTGCGCAGATGCGTATTTGTGTGGATAGGTACTTACAGCCATGCGTCTCTTCGTATCACAGACGGAAATATCGTTGGATCTCATCTGTCGCCTAACGCGCGATCGTCTGATACAATTTGATGATGACAAATTGCCCGTGTGCACTACTTCTGCTTAGCCGGTTCAGTTGCTTAGATTTAGCTCATAAAACATTTTCACAAGCATTCATTACCTCTAAGAGTATCATCGTTTCAGGCGGAAGTCGATCTCTGGCCACTGGAAGACGAACCAGGGGTCCGCTATGCTCGAACAAATTGCCATGACCGAGAAATACAAAACCTGGGCGGACGAGGTAAGTCATTTGTCTTGAAATTTTATTAGAAAAGGATTAATTTTTCACAGATTTCTGGAGCAGTGGTGGACCTAAGGGGAAAATAAATCAATCAGATGCATTTGTTTTCCCCTGCGAAATCTTTGTTTTTTTTTAAAGGGTGTCTCGAAAACCGCAGAAGTTTTTAATAAAATATTTGCAATTTTGGAAGGAGGGTAAGCGACATCTACGGTTTTGCATGAATGACGATGCATTTTATTGATGCAGTGCTCACTTTTTTCTTTCAGGGGATAGGTTATGAACTGGTTGATTTAAGACTAAAAATACTCTAAAGACATAAATTCGACGGCGTTAAATCGCATGATCTGGGCGCATATAAGTCTGATCGCCAAAATGGAAAATTAACTAATATTCTTCTTTATTCTCTCCGGCATATCAGAACAATTAGAAGTTGCGTTCCTTACTTCTACGCCAGTTCTCTCGCCTTTGTGCTCTCCATCTTGGCGATGCAGGCCAAACTCTTTAATCCCAATATACCACCTCCCCAGTATTTCCTGATCTTGTCGTGGCGGTCATTTTAGTTGGTCTTGACAAACTCTTGACAGATCTTGATCATTGATCTCGACAACGGTTAAAGATGCAGATCTTGCGTTGGACCAAGAGTACCAAACGGGCCTTGCTCTTAACGGGGCAGTATAGGACATCCATTTTGCCGGACAAAGCTGGAAGCAACAGCACCAACTCCCAAGGATCAACATCGTAAGCGATGACGACCAATTGAGCTGAACCGACTTGGTGACAGTATTGATTCCGGTCCTCACAAAAGCTGGCTTCTTCTTGTGTTGGACCACGTTGCATCCAAACCTGGCTACGGCGAGCTTTTTCAAGCGCTGGTTCTTCGCCAATACAAACTTGTGACTGTTTTCTGCAACAACTTAAACATGTAGACAGCGGTGGTCTAATCCAAGGTCTGCGTGAACTGGTGAATTGGTGGGGACACCTTCAGACGCTTCTGGAGGACAGTCTTTTGACGTTGTACACGAATGTGACAACGTGAGCTATCCCTCGAAACGTGACAAATTACGCTTGGGTTGAATGTTTTGTTCCAAATGCCAAGGTTCTTTGGACTCGATGAGCTGGTACAAAGCGACTGTCTTCATAATAGTTACAGGAGCTGAGGCCGCTTTCTTGGTCACTTGGATCTTTTTTTGGACTAGCTTCTTTAAACGACGATGTTTGAGTAAAATGTAGATTGTCGGTGGCTCTTTAAAAAAGCAGATAGTTGGTCTGCAAACCCCACAGGCGGAAAAGTAGGGATATAGTAAAATGGGAGGGTTATGATCCTTTTATTCCGAACCATAACGAAAAACAATCGCACTGGTCTGTGGAAGATGGTGCCTCTTGTTGACGTTTGAGTTACGCACGATCATCTTTAGAATAATATTAAAAAATCGCGTGACAGAACCTTGTCAAAACCCTATTTGAATTTATTAAATAATCCAAAACAATAATGAGCCTCATCACTGAAGATGATTTTGTTGAAAAAATTCCTTAACAATAAAAAGCATTGTCCTTTCATATAGACTTCCGTTTTTAGAAACCCTAAACTGTCAGCTTTCACGATTTGAACTACTAGCTGTCACGCTTTGAACTGTCAGGTGTCATGTTTTGAACTGTCAGGTGTCATGCTTTAAACTGTCAGCAGTCACGCTTTGAATTGCCAGCGGTCATGCTTTAAACTGTCACGTTTGTCATGGAACAGACCCCTTATGGTTTTACTTCTATCGAAATAAGTGTTCTCAAAATGACTTTTAAGGCTATAAATTTGGACGAAAGATGCATCTTTTATTTGGGAAAAGTAATAGATTAAGAAACCAGTACTAAAATTACTGCCTTTGAAATTTATTTGCATTTTTTTTGCTGGCAACTCCTTACTTACTAATGCTTCAACTTTCAAATCTTTCATAAATTTCGAGACACCCTGTAAAAGCGTTGCCTTACAATTCCACTCATGAGACGTATTAGTTAGTCAAACTTCCTTTTTTGTGCACAACGAGCACACACAGGTCATCTATTTGGTCATGCTCACAGCCCGCATGAATCTAATGAGTTGTGTCTGAGCATCCTGTTACTCATGCAAAAAGTATGATAATCACCAACATCCCACGTCGAACGAGCGTCAACGTCTGACTCAAATTGATTCAGTTCAGTTCGTGCTACATGTGTTCCTCGTAACTCATGCATGCGAAGACGAAGCTAATAATCTTGCATTTTTCAGATTTCCGAATTGTTTGGTGGTATGGAAGTGTGCGGCGTTTCGGTTGTGGTCGGCAAGGACGGCCATGAGTTTATCATCAGCGCCTGTGATTGCACGTTCTCACTCATCGGTGACACCCAGGAGGAAGACAGGCGTCAGATAGCCGACATAGTCACATCCCGAATGCAGGTGAGATCACATTTACCAATCCAATTTTTGGAAAGCATCCAATTCACGTCCATCTGTCCTTTAGAACGTTTGTCGACCAGCTATGGCAGCAAAAGCAACTTCGAGATCATCGGTTTCTTCGCGCGCTGAGAGTCCAATTGATGAAGTACCACAAGCCCCGGCAGGTCCTCGCCCGGCACCTATGGGAGGCCCACCACCAATTCCCGAGCGCTCATCCCCAGCAGTGGGTTCAATTGGCCGTCTCAGCAGCCGCAGCAGCATCTCGGAAGCCCCCGAGGAGGCAACAGAGAAGACATCAATGGCCTCAAATGGACGACGTGACTCGCAGACTTCACAGGCCTCCAATGTGTCAAGTGCTTCCAAAGCATCGCAACGTCCTCCGCAAACTCAGACGTCCGTTGTCGAGGATGCGGAGGACACTATGAAAAACCTCAGGAAGACCTTCGCAGGGATATTTGGTGATATGTAGGAATTAGCAAACAAAAAACGTGGAAGGACCACTAGTGACACGGGTACCTCCTTCTTGGGAAAGCAGTTCTCGTTTTCTTCCGGCAAACCGGATGTCATCTCGTCGCAGCCCACAAAACCAACATCAGCCTCGGCCAGTGACTTCAGTAGGATTGCAGAGAACATAAACTCACAGTGGCCAAGCCATTCCAAAGATTCAACCGCAGGTGTCGGGAACACCTCAAAGCCAACAGTGCCACCCGTAACGCACCCGAATACCGACACTGGTAGCACCAAACCTTCCAACGTTTTGCAGGCATTTGAAGAGGAGAACAAATACAAGCCAGTCACAAACTTCGAACCTCAGGAACGAGTCAATCCATTCAACAAGGATACCAAGTCGTCCGACGGTTTCGCGGCCACATCCATTTACAACAAGTCTTCGTCAGCAACCGCACCGATTCCTTCATCAGCACCAGGGCCCATTACGTCCTCCAGCAAGAACACATTTGCAACTGACCCCATTGCCAAGAGTCACGTCAAAAAGTACGAATACGAAAACTCTTCACCGCCTCTAGAGCCCAGGAGTGAGTCATTCGGAGCAACTGAGTATAAGCCACCAATTCCAACGCACAGTCCGATTGTCGCCTCCAGCTCCAGCGGATACACTTCCCAATCGGCTTCACATTCGGCCAGTCCCTCCAACGGCTACACCAAAGGGGTCGACACCAAAACAACCTATTCCCGAACAGAGAGTGAGTACTTCAGTGGTTACGACGATGTGTAACTCAGTGACAGTAGGGCGAACAAATTGGTTTCATTTTTGCTGCATGACATACGATAGATACTTTATTCTGATTCAAAATATAGCAAAATTATGTGGTTAAAAATGAGTTTATAGCAAAAATTTATTATGGTACACATTAAGCACATTTGTAGGTAGATTTGAAAGCTTTAATTTGATGCTATTTTGACAGTTAGCTTGTCGTTGTTCTGATTTTCTCCCATGAAACAGTAGGTATCCTTAAAGCCGCTTAAAATAGGTTGCCTTAGATGAGTGCATTTCCTCAAAACTGTAAGAGATGGCGATTTATGACAAATCTTTTCTAGATTTCAGAAAATGTGAACACATTTTAAGTGGATCTGGCAATACCCCAAAGAAAACATCCACTTATTCTTTGAAAACCCATCTGTTGGTGTCTTTTTGAAAAGACTATAAATGAGAAACTACTCAATGTTTTTTAACGATTGTTAAATTATTGGAGAGAGTATATCCTCCGATTAGTAACTCCATTAAATTATTGTCTCTACTCTATTCAAATAGTAGCGTGTGCTGTTTGATTTAGACCTACTACCTCTCAACCTATTTTTTTTATACATTTTTTATGGTTTGTGACCCTATTTTAGAAATAGCTTGATCAATACTGTTCCTGAGTGCGTGAATCGTCTCTGGATTGTTTGCATAACATCGATCTTTAATGGTACCTGTTGAAAAATGACCAGCGGCGTCAAATCCCCGCTCCGTGACGGCCAAGTAGCATCACCAAAACGACTAATCACACGTCTTTTGAACTTAGTGTGCAATAAATCGATTTTTGAACGGATTTTGTGGCACGTAGGCCAATCTTGCTTAAACCTTGCTATGGCTTGGAACCATAGTCGAAATCTTTAATTTCAGGCTTCCAAAAATCAATTATAAAGCCTTGTTAGTGCTCTCCACTGCCTGTTGCGTTTCTTTCACTGTCGTATGGGAAGAAAAGACGAATAGCTCGAAAAACTCCACAAACCCTCACCAAACACTCACACGTTTAGGATGTATGGGATTCCCGATGACTGTGTGCGGATTTTCCGAGCCCCAAAAACGGCAATTTTGCTGTCGTAACTGCTGAGATCGAAAAGCGTCTCATCGAAAAAAAGCGATGACGGACTATAAAGTCCAAACAGAGAAACATCAGACTAATGTGACTGATGTTTGGCTTTTGCCGAGATCTATAGCCCGTTGAGGTTTTCGGGTTTAGGAACACACTTTCGACAGCAGAAGTAAAACAACGAATTTCCCACCGAAGTCGCCAGTTCTCATGCAGTGGTATCTGCATCTTCGGGTAGATATATCCCGAAGGCGTCGTAAGCAGAAATTAATTTGTTATAGATTAGGAGAAAGAAAACGCCGTGGCCGTGTGGGTTTCTGTGTCGTCCCATACGCACGACACTTTCACAGTCTAAGTTCAAATACCAGTACAAGCAACAATTTAAAAAAAAAAAAACAAAATTGTTCGCAGATCGGCCTCTTTCGAGACACTGACTCGAATGCTCAAAGAGTATAATTGTTCGGAGTCGGCATTAAGCTGTAGGATCACTCCGCTCGTGAGAGAACAATAGGACGCACAACACGAGTGGTTGTTGCGTTGAAAAGCTTGGCCCAAATCCACTTCGGACTGTAACGCCGCCATTATAATTATATTAGATTAGGAGAACAAATAAATGTGCTGGAATGTTGGAGCGACTTACTTTACAAAATAAATCTTTTTTTTCTCCTTTTTGCGAGAGATGTTCAAATTGATGGATTAAATGTACCCTTGCTAGGCGAGAAGCCCGAAAGACTAAATGACGAGCAAAAGCAGTACGAACTTTACGGAATGTTTTCTCAGTATTTCACCTTTTGTAGTGAATTTTGACTGTTTCATATAGACTGCTCCATTCTTATAAACCTCTTAGCTTTCACTGTTGAATGCTAACAGGGGCATGACATTTAAATCGACACCTCTTGTTGGATTGCCTTTTATTCTACAGGGTGGGCCAAATACAAGTTTCTTTTCAAATATTTAAGTAAGTACACACATTCCCATTACTTATGAAATACAACTTCGTTCAAATGGCTGCCTCGGCAGGCTTCGCAGTTCGCATTCTGTCACCCCAATTTTCCAAGAACTTGTTGAGGGTTTCGAGCTGTAGCTCACGGATTTCTTCGATATTATTGGCCCTAATTGCTTGAATCGTTTCTGGATTGTTGGTATAACATCGCTCTATCACGGTTTCCACCAAAAAGGGGTCAGCTCCGAGGGGGCCAATTGACATCGCCAAGACGGCTGATAACACGATTTGGGAATTTGGTGCGGAAAAGATCGATTGTGGCATGACGCGCCATCCTGCATGAACCAGATGTCGTCCAAATCCATGTCTTCTATTTCAGTAAAAAAAAAAGTCTGTTAACATGGATCTGTAACGCCCAACGTTGACCGGAACGTTGTCTCATTGGTTGGTTGTCTCAAATTGGTTCAATGATGCCACCACTCAACAATCCGCACCAAACTCTCTGTCACTCTCTGTGGATGCATTGGCTTCTCGACAATAACGTACGGGTTTTCCGAGCCAGATGCCAGATGCGGCAATTTTGTTTGTTAATGTAGCCGCCGAGATGAAAATGCAAGACGCAAGTCAGAAAAGATGTTTTGTCGCCCAAAATGGTTGTCCAATTAAAGCTGCTCTAAGGCCCAAACTGTGAAGCGATGCCAAGCGGATGGTGGCGCGTCTTCAATTGCTGAGTCAATTGGACCTTGTAAGCGAATAATCCAAGATCTTTGTGCAGAATTTTCTCTCTCCTCAGGCTAGTGAGTGAAATGTTGAGCTGTTGAGACCGATTACGAGTTGATGTTCGTGAACTGAGTCTCACACTCTCGGTCACATCCTCATTTGTGCGCTTCGTACGACGGCGGGGACCATGAATGTTGTCCACTAGAATGCCAGTCTCATAAACTTTTTGCACAAACTTGCGTACAGCAGTCGCGGTGGTTGCTTCATTTCGGCCAAAGCTTCTTTTCAAAAAACGCACTGTTTGAGGTGCACAGCACTCACTTTGGAAATAAGTTTTCAATATTTCCCAAAGTTGTTCAAGCGTAAGCCTACCCATTTCCCCATTTTACCCGCGGAGGTATGATACTGACTTTCTGTCAAGATTTCGAGCGGGAAACAGCTGTCAGTGTTGAAATAACCTATGATTTGAAAAGCAAACCGCTAGATGGCCCAACCTGTTCGTAGTTTCGATGTATGAACAAATGATTAAATTCTTAGTCTGATCATTTACATGTGCCTTTTTGGTAGAAAATAACAGCGATTTTATGATCGACCTTTTCGACAAAAACAATCTTTTGGAGGTTGTGTAGAACAAATACCGCTGATTCAGTATATCAAGAATGTACGAGTACTCACTTACCATGATGACGATGATTTTGTTATGAATGAAATCACAGCAAATAGACGTGCACACTTTTTTGTGTGCTTCCATTTCCTGCAAAATTCAGTCTAGTCACTTGGCAGACATCTGTTTGCTACACCCTCAAACATTCCCTGCTCGTTAGTCTCTAAGGAATTAGGCATAACTCGGATGCGAACATATATCTGTGTACAGACACATTCTCCCTTTTTTTCGTTCTGTTTTGATAGCTTCATAAATCGAATAGTTATAGTTTGGGCAGTCATTTAAATTTGCATTCAATTACTACAGCACCATAGGGGCAAGATAATTGGCCACAAACTAGACCATTCCCTGGGCCATAAATCTGTTTCAAAACAACAAATATTCTAACGCGCGTGCTTATATGTACATATGTGTACGTTTACTGCATGACATACGTAGACACATGTTACTCACTAATTTGGTCTTCTCAGCAGCACTGATCGATTGTGAGGCAATGAGTCATTGCCAATTTTCCCAATGCCTTCGAAATTTCGATTTCAAGTCACGTTCGGTATCAATAACATGAAATCTAGATGTTCCCTCTCGGTCTTCGGTGTCTTGTCTGTGCGTGGTGACGAACGATGACTCTTGGTCTCATAAATTTAAATTATGTCATGCTGTGCCATATGAATGAACATGAACTGTTTGCCTTGAAATATGTTCAAGGATTTTGTGCACAAAGTTTGACGGGATCGCATCAGATCAGATCAGTGCTTCTTGTCGATCAAAATGTTTCAGGATTTTGTGCACAAAGAATTGCGGGATAAGATCGGATCAGATCAGACCAGATCAGTGCTTCTTGTCAATCAATTCGATATTTTCAAACGAATTCACAAATGTACATATAAACCTCTTCTACTTTCTTTACAGGCAATGAAAAACCCTCCGACTTAGATATTATTTTCGGAGATAATAAGGCAGTAGTTGGAAACGGCAAAATAACTCGTTCAGGAGGCTCTCTGTCTGATGCCGACATTATCTTTGGTGGACCCACACGTTCAGATCGATTTGGCTCAACGAAAAGTATGAGCGTCACAACCGACAGTCGAACCACTACCGGCAGTAGTCCATACAAAATTTATGAAGGCATTCAGAATGCAGCCTTTCAGGATTACGATTCAAATGTGGTAAAGTCAACAAGCTCCATCGGAAGTGATCACTGGAGCAAAGCGATTGACGATGACGGTGATATTGATCTGAAATAAGCTCAACTATACCTACCTTTTTTTGTTTTTTTTTCTTAATTATATAAAATATCAAGATCATTTGTTGCCCTTTTCTCAAAACCATCAAAAATACACATTGAATCGGTTTAGCGAGAGAAAAACAAAATAGAACTTAAAATCCATGAATCATGTTGCCGCCTCCATAGTTTCCTGGTTTCATTCAATTTCCAATCATCGGCTGGTATGTGTAGAAATAAAGTTCATAAATTAAAAAAAAAAAAAAATTAGTTCAAATTTGAAAAGAATTCCCACAGATACATATAAATGAATTTACGGAATGAGAAGCTGAAATTATGAAATTCTTAAATAAACCTGTACACAAAATTTGTGCTACACTTTATAAAAATTATATTATAATTAACAAAGTCAATATATATACATATACACACATAATAATATACTATATAATGTTACATTGTATTGTTAGTTGATATATATATGTGTTGAAGATACGCACCAATAAAATAAAGGAAACAAAATATACATTGTTTAAAATAAACGTAACTATTGAATAAAAAACAAAAAAATGAATAAACTTAGATAATACAATGGAAATATGTTGATGTTATACAAGTACATATAGATATGCATATTCAATAAATACATTTAACTCATTCATTGTGCGCATTGAATAAAAAACAAAAAAAGAAGAAGAAATACTCACATAAATTCGTAGTTCTTTACAAAAATATCATACATGACAATATAACGAAAGAATACATTTTTTTTGTTAGAAAATATACAAGTTTATATACACACACAATATGTAAGGTAATGGGTGTTAATATTATATAGTCTCAAAGGATCTAAGCAGTGGAAGGCCATCTACAACGAATGAAGATAAATTTGTGACAAAGAAACAAAAAAAAAAGAAACAAATTTCAGAACCACGGCCACTAAAACAAAAATTTAAAAACAAAATTATAAGAAAAATCATACATTCATTCAACACACTACACTGTCATATTTTATATTTCCTTTAATTGTTATAAACGCAAACGTACATATAAATCATAAGCAACTATGTTAATGTAACTATCAGAAGACATTAGTTAAGCCTACGCACACGTAAAGACGTTATTATACCTGTTACACGCATACATAAATTCATGCTATGTGTACTTATAATATAATTAATATGAGATCGATCTAAAAAAAAATAACTAGTTTATTGGGATTAATGTACAACTAAAATTAAAAACTTATGTGTTGAAGAAAAAAAAAAATAGTAAACTTCATAAATTGCACGAATATCAGTTAAACCGACGACGTACTCCTAAGCCCAAAACTTATACTTCTACTCTACTCAAAGTTTATCGTTTAACGGCCTCCCTTAACTTTTCTCCCATTAATTTGAGTCATATATCAATAAATTCCTTCTGATGTTCTGCCACACTATTCAATCTTTAACTACATACTTTCATATCCTTGCAGGACATTCTCAAACTTGAAAGAAAAAATGAAAGATTTCCTAACAAGTGAAATAAAGTAAAAAAAAAATTACAAACTTCGATTACTATATTTCTTTGAAAATATATACAAAATATTAATCAATACTCTCACATGTTACTAAAACGTTTCACTTTGAATATGTATTTTAAACATAAAGCAAATATATATATATACATTCATAAATATTACAAGACATGCTTACATATTCCAGAATAAATTGCATTTTTAATGAGTCAGACAAATAGCTTATTGCGAGAGGGCAGTAATACTCAAGATCATTGAGCCGCTTACATCATCATCAAATTATTATGTGTTGTGTAAACAAATATATATACCGAGTTAAATAAAGATGGAATTTTTAAATTTACTATTGAAAGATGTTTTTTTTTATCCAACCTCTGTTGCTGTTCCACAGTCACACAGCAGTGTATTTGGCTTCGATAAAGTCAAAGTCGTCCGTGACTGAGGCTCGTTGCTGCTTCGTATTTAAGCTTACGGAACTGACTGAGGTTCAGGTCTACCCGGTACTGTAGCTGCAGCTGAAGAAGAAGAAATATCTCGAAGGATGGCGACAATATTAAAGCTATCAAGAAGATAATGCCGTTGATAGTGGCACAAATTTCTGACAGATTTAAAGGATTTTTCAATAAGGACCTAACATTTTTTTGTTTTAATATAATCGCACTCTTACTCGTACACTTGTTTTATAAACTGTTAATATAAAAACAACACTCAAGGTTTACATTTTTATTGTGGTGTAGTTCATGAACAACCAATAGTTGGAAACTATTAAAAATTACTACCGAAGTTCTGAGCCAGTGGCCGCAATTTTAAGTGCACATTTTAAAATTTTTCCTCTGCTGCATTATCCCACAAGGTCGGTAAAATACTTGGTTGCTGGTTGATTGCTGCACGTCGACTTAGACTGAATCCAGCCCAGGAAAACCTAATGCGACCAGAGTTGAAATTGTGCAGAGTTGTACAGGGTAGACCAAACACATGTTTCTTTTTAAAAATACAATAAAATGAACAAAACTTCCACTACCATTTCCATTAATTATAAAATACAAGATCTATCAAGTGGCTGCCTTGGCTGGCTTCGCAGTAGCGCATTCTGTCACCCCAACTTTCCAAGACGTTGTTGATGGTTTCGAGCTGTAGCACACGCATTGCTTGGATGATATTGGCTTTAAGTGTTTGATTAGCTTCCGGATTATTGGCATGACATCACTCCTTCACAGTTCCCTACAAAAAAAAGATCCAGAGGAGTCAAATCGCAGCTCCAAGGCGGCCAATTGACATCGCCAAGACGGCTGATAACACGATTTGGGAATTTCGTGCGCAAAAGATCGATTGTGGCATAAGCTGTGTGGCATGGCGCACCATCCTGCATGAACCAGAGGTCGCCACAATCAATGTCTTCAATTTCAGTAAAAAAAAAAGTCTGTTAACATGGATCTGTAACGCCCACCGTTGACCGGAACGTTGTTTTAGTCTCATTTTCAAAGAAATATGGTCCAATGATGCCACCACTTCACAATCCTCACCAAACTCTCTGTCACTCTCTGTGGATGGATTGGCTTCTCGATAATAACGTACGCGTTTTCCGAGCCCCATTTGCGTCAATTTTGTCTGTTAACGTAGCCGCCGAGATGAAAATGCACCTCGCCTCGTCAGAAAGGATGATTTCGTTCGTTCGCCCAAAATCGTTGTCCAATTTAAGCTCCTCTAAGGCCCAAATTGCGAAGCGGATGGTCGCGCGCCTTCAATTGCTGAGTTAATTGGACCTTGTTAGCGAATAATCTGAGATATCTGTGCAGAATTCTCTCTCTCCTAAGACTAGTTCGTGAAATGGTGAGCTGTTGAGATCGATGGCGAGTTGATGCTCGTGAATGGAGTCTCACACTCTCCACTCTCTACACCAGCCACATTCTGTGCGCAATGTACGACGACGGAGACTACGAGTGTTGTCCACCAGCATACCAGTTTCACGAACATACCATATACTAGTCGCGATGAGTGCTCCATTTCGGCCAAAACTTCCTTTCAAAAAACACAGCACTCAGTTTGGAAATAAGTTTTCAGTATTTTCCAACTTTGTTTAGGCGTTAATCGACTCATTTCATTCCGCGGAGGTATGATACTGACTTTCTATCAGTTTAGAGCGAGAATCAACCCTCAGTGTCAAAACAAACTGTGATTTTAAAAAAAGACACTAGATGGCCCATCCTGTCGGTCGGTGAGTCTCAATTCAATTTCACATACCGGGCACTTGCTTTCTTTCTATACTTTCGCTGACATGCTGTTAACATGTCATGACTTCCAGTGATTGTCGGTCACGCCTAAATTGAGACAATCACGCTACGACTGAGAATTAAGAGATTGCCTTTGGTGACGAGGTTACCCGGCCAGTGGAGGTGTTGTCTGTCTTGGAGGAGCCTTATAGAACTGTCAGATGTTCCCCGTGCGTTATCATCTCATTTGATCGCCTCGGGGTAACCAGTGCAACTTCTTATCTACATATTCTTTTGTCTTTTTTCTTGAGGCTACAGTTTAAGGTTGAACCAGTCCTAGCTCTCTAGCAACTCTTGCTGTGCGTGCAACTGTTCCCCTTACGGGTACGTTGGGGAGTTTTATACCGACTCCAAACATCGTAGGTTAAGAAGCTCTTCCTAACAGTTATACTCTCTGATCATTCTCTGTATCTCGAGGGAGATGGTGCCGTGAAAATGAAAGTCGACGTGCCAGAGATTGAACCCTAGACGAGTGGACGCACAAGTTCAGCGAGCACAACTAGATCACACAACTCGAACTCATTTCGGTCTGCATTCGTACTTTAGTTTGCGTGTGAATACCAAGAATCCTAATAATCCTCAATTGATCCGGTTACTTTCCCTAATGATTCATCGCAAAATTTAATGCACCATTGAGGGTAACAATTTCCAGGTCTGTTTTCATAAATGGCAGAGCGTCGAAAATAGCCAGTATTGATGGCATAATGTATCACTTTTCATTTCACTTGCTCTGTAAATAATTTCCAAAGCGTTTAACGACGAACTCAAAAGTGCACAGCACGCCCGGTGCCTGTGTGCGTACTCTACCTGCATCAACGCAAACGCTTACCTGTGCCCGTGAAGCGCAAAATGCATCCACTTGCTTTTTAAACTACTCATGCAGTCACAGAACGAAGACATTTTCCGAGGAAATACGCAATGGAACCACGACTCACTTATCCCAAAACTGTGGTGGCGGCGCGACAGTATTAGACATCGGGAATCTCTTTGCTGTTTCGCTTTTATGCCCATCGAACCTTGACATCGTATCTTATTACGATGTGCCTTCAGGTATACGAAACCATTAAGCTGCAAGAGCCAGGCAAAGAGAATTATCGTTCGTCGACAGCGACGGGCACGAACGGTGCCGCATATAAAGACCAAGGATGCGTTTTCATGGTTTAGTTGAGTTTTTGAACTTGTGGGAGGTAGTGCTTCGCTTCAAAACGCTCACCATCAACATGTGTGGCTTCGCCAAGTTGCTGGTTATTTATCTCATAGTGGGTGAAACTAGTGCAAGTGGAAATGAAATCGCGGAACGTGACAACGGCTGGTTGAAGAGTGCGGAGAACGTCCTGGCCGGCCCAGCGGGTCATGTTGTGGTGGAGGTTGCAAAAGACCTCCTGAGTCGATCTGCCGGAAACAGCCAAGTGCTCAGCCTTAACCTGACCAATCTTCTTGTGATCATACTTCTGAAAGTGCTGATATTTGCCGCCGGTCTGCTGGGCGCCGGCCATTGGAGTCACTACGGGCGAGGACGAAGCCTTTCACAATGTAAATCGATTTCGGTTTCTTGCCAACTGCTAACGATTCATTTGAACCCAATTCACAGCCTCGATTCTACAAGACGGAGAGGGACAGCTGATCACTGGATTTCTGGCGGCGCAAGGCTCCTCGAACGACGGCTGTCTATACCAAGCAGCATGCCGATCCCCAGCTATCGCCTACGAGTACGCCCGTGCTGCCAAGGCGCTGCTAAGTGGGATTGAGAAGTTTGAAGGGTATTTCATAAGCCTAATGTGCCTCAGCCAAGCGTATTATATCTGAATTATCTCCCCACAGTAAGCTTCGTGACGATCCGCGTTATAACGACTTGACAGTTCTGGTTGAGAAAGCAGCCTACGACGGCTATAGGGGAGCTGCCTGTGATTCAAAGTACAAGTGCGCAATTTAACAGGCGTTCACGGCTCAATTTTGCGGAAGTTTGATAATTTATTACGATTTATTTTACAGTGGAAATTATGTAATTTGTAAATATAATTTTATTTAATCTAGTTTTTATACAGCGAGTGTTGATTCAGTTTTGCCGAGTTAGACGCTATTTTGTTCAACTTCTTTGCTTTTGGAGATCGCCTGCATATACTCGGGGTAGTGGAGCAGCCCGTCTTTGTTCGTGTCGGCAAATATAAGAAACTCGTCGATGACCTCTGAAGTAGATTAAAAAGACGTCGCATTCAAGCAAATCTTGGGAAAGTAATTGACAGTTGTTCAGCTTACCAACTATGTGATTCAATTCGTCGGATGCGTTTTGTAAATATGTGTCCCTATCGAGTTTTTTGAATGACTCATCCTGGTGAAGGGCCGCTTGTAACATTTCCAGTCCGTCCAACGCGTTATTCTTGTCGTTATCGTGAATCTGGAAACAGGAAAATACAACGATCATGTTTATTTTTAAGTGCCTTCAACTAACCGAGTCAATCAGATGCCACAAGAAGATTTTATTTGAATACACTACAGCCTACAGCTAGTCCGGACATCTCTATATTTCGGACACTTTCAAAATGTCACCTATACAGTCCGAAAAATGCATACATATTTTGACATTCAATTATGGGATTGTGTCTAGTTGTGTCGCTTGCAGTCGGCTCTTACATAAGTCTAAACATGCATCTCAAATGGATAATCCATCTAAAGAGGTTACGCGAGAAAGCCGAAAAGATGATTTTAGAAAAAGCGTTCCAACCAAAAATAAACACGTACTTTCCTGCTCTGTGGATTCTTTGGTTCTCACTGGCCACTGCACGATAGGTGCAATGGCTAAGAGACTAAACCTACCGGCGAACGATTTCTGTAGAAGCTGTAGGGATGAAGAAGAAGTTGAATCAGTGGAGCATTTCCTATGCCACTGCCCTGCTCTACAAGAACGACGGCCTACTCACTTAAAAGGAAGGTTCTTTCACGAGCTCAGCGATGTGGCGAAGGTTCAGATCCCTGACCTCAGGAAATTTCTAACTAGAAATTTCTAGTGGTGGGTTTGGTTATTGCATACTGACCCTGCGTTAATCCACGGCCTCTGGGTGTAATTGCTGCCAACAGCATAAAGCCCTCCTTACCTAACTTAACCTAACCATCCTGCTCTTTAAAGTTTTTGAAATGCGTACATGCATATAAATTTATATCTGCAATAAAAGGTGTTTTGAAAAGTTGTCGGTTGTCAACTTTATTTTATTTTTTGTTCTCTGTAGTCCGGACTTTTTTTGCTATTCCAGACACACCAGAAACTTGTGTCCGGATTAGCCGAGGCTGTACTGTAATTCATCTGTGATGTGATAAAAAAGGAGAAACAACAACTTCAAAGAATTAAAGTTTTGTCCAAAAATACATTTCAAGACCATCAAGTGCATTTTGTAAAACAGAGATTTTGAAAAATTACTGGCTTTCTTGTCAAGCCTACCACCCGTAGAGTGGTTGAGCCTGAGCTAAGGCTACTTTCCATTCTTGACAGTCCTGGGCAAGTTGTCATGCATCCGAATTAACTGATCTTTATGTTCGATCTTCCTCTCCTTCCCGATCCGGTAGAGTCTGACTCGAAGATCCTCTTAGCCGGAGCATAGATGTTTATAAGGCGAGGCAAAATTTGAATTGAATTGAAGAACACGGGGTGTGTCATGTTTGTAACACTAGTACTGCTACCATAAAGATCTATTGTACCCCCTTTTTAAGGTTCCGTCTACAAAAACGGAACCTTTAAAATTTCGGTGTGTTCGTCCGTCCGTCCGTCGTGTCTGTCACACTTTTTTATCTCCGAAGTTTATGAAGATATCGGCATGAAATTTTGGAATTAGGTACTTCAGGCCTGGACGTCATTGCCCATGCAGCGATTTTAAAAAGTGGGGCCATTTGGGGGTGGCTCCAGTACAGGTGAAGTTGATATTAATTTTGAAAAATTGTCGCACCCCATCGAAATATATATCAATCGACAGATCTTTCGAAATGAGGTGGAGGTTTCTTTCAACACTTTTCTATCCAAAATACCGTTTGGAAAATATGGAGCTTCAAAGTTTTTTTAAATGCGTCCCCCCTGCCATTTCTAAACCAAAGTGTTTAAAAATCACAAAAACTTGGCTTCATTGAGTACTTTCATTTAAAACCATTACGAGCATTGTGGGCCTAATGGTTTTGGAGATATTGGCCAAAAACGGTCAATCATCGGCATACGAATTTTGAAGATCTGAAAACGCAGTTTTGAAGACATCAATGTAAGCATTAAGAAATGATAAATTTCAAAATATCGATTTATGTTGAAATTTTGAGATATCTAAGATTTAAAATGAGAACAATTTTCATTTTCACACATAATTTCATGCTGTGTTCGGCCACTCTATTCGTTGATGAGCGTTATCTTTTCGATCTCACCCCTAAATGCCCAACAGAAATGAACACACACACACCGCAGGCATGAGCAGTGATTGGGTATGTGTATGATGGAAGGGATTTTCTGTGTTGGATAAACTTGGATAGAGATATAGGTATATGTAGGGATGAACATTTGTTTGTTTGGATGTATGAATTTATGAATAAATGGTTGATTTGGGTTGAAGTTAGAAGACAATTCAACTGAAATAGTTTGGAAACGTCGTTTGATATTCAGAAATCATCCATCAATATTATGCGACGGAACCTTCCCCGTGCAAGTACAAATCGCACTTGCCCAGTTTATTTGATATGGGATTTTAGTGCTGCCTTAAAAAATTTGACCACTTCTCTAGATGGGATTTGTTGAAAGTCTTTCCCTGTGACGTTTGTTTGGTTTAACATTTTAAATCTTTCTCGGGCAAGACTTGGACAGACGGTCAGTACGTGTTCCATAGTTTCTTTGGCCTGTCCACATCGCCTACAGATTTCTGTGCTACTGAGACTCAGTATCGACAGTATCGACAGATCTTTGGCTTTCGAACTTTCTTTCGAAATTTCTCCCGCCTAGGCATACAAAGATCTACTTCCCATGAAGAATTTTGCTTCGGAACGGATCGATAATTAAGCTCCGTCGTTTTGCTTATTGTCCAACTTTCGGCTGCATATAGCAAAACAGGCAGGATTAGGATTTTAATAAGTATGCTTTGGTCTTTTAAGTTAGGAATTTTGACAGATGTTAGTTGTTATTGAAAATGTTACTGCGGTGGTCGAGTGAGTCTATTACTAACGTACTGTCTTTTATAAGTTTTATCGCTCGCTGTTGTATTCTATCAAGTAGGTGCAGGTCTTGGGAGCACCAGACCAGATATTAGCGTTATACTCAAGCTCAAGCTTGGGCCTTATAAATTGAAGCCAAATCAGAGAGGGTGAAGTATCTCTTGCATTGTTTTAGAAAACCTAAACATTTCGCAATATTTTTGGCGACCACGAATATGTGAGCATTCTAACTAAGTGTTGAGTTGGATATACCAAGGATGGAAAGTTTTCGGATTCTTCGATGCAAGTGCCATTCAGGGATAATAATAATAATAATGGCGGCGCTACAGTTTGAGGTGGACCTGAGACTAGCTTCTCAGCAACCACTCGTGTTGTGCATGCTATTGTTGTCTCACGAGTGGAGCTTTTTCTAGACAGTTATACTCTTTAAGCATCGTCAGTGACTCAAAAGAGGTGGAGCCGTGAAAAAATGTTGAATGTTTTTTTCAAAATTCGAACCTTGAACCTCGAGCGTAGAAGTCGACACATCAACCCATTAAAGGATAATGGCTGATTATTTTGGGATCGCCTGAGTGAAAGAATTGAGTTTTGGAGGCATTAAATTCCACTCTATTGTTTTTGCCTCAATTAAATATGCTGCCAAGGTCGGAATTTAATGTGCTTAACATACGCCGCTCCAATTCTACGGCTGAACAGCAGGGACGTGAGGTTTGGAACGAATATGAAAAGCTGAGGGTACTATGGAGTGGATTGGATTAGAAGTAGCAGACAAGAGTTGATTTATGAAAATGAGAACAAGATTAGAAGACAAAACACAGCCTTGAGGAACACCAGCATTTATTTGGTGAACATCAGACTTGAGCCCATCCAAAACAACTTGAAATGAACGGTTCGAAGGATAATTTCTAATCCATAGAAGAAGAGATTCATCGATACCGTAAACAAGCATTTTTGACTAAAGAGCCTGATGCCGAATGCCTTAAATTATCAAGCTTATTTTTGCCTAAATTGTGTAAAGACTAGCTCCACTTTTCGGTGAGATATGATATCACATCACCAGTGGACCTCTTGCTGCGGAAATCGTACTGCTGGTCATTAAGTAGCTTCCGCTTCAGGCTGGATGGCGCCTGCCCTATGTTAGAGGGGTCACAGATTCGAATCCCAGTGAAAGCAAAGTTAAAGATCAAATTAACCGCACTATCACTGGAGTGGTCGATCATCGATAACTGAGGGTATCACAATGGACCAACATGGTCTAAGTGTGCTGGTGAATTCACTACCAGCCTCCTCACCTAACCTAAGTAGCGTCTGCAATTCAAGATATTTCATAAGCTGGTGGTTTTCAGCGTTTTCATGAGCTTGGAAAGAAGGGACGTTAGTGCTATGGGTCTATACGAAGAGGGTGACAAAGATTCGCTATTTTTAGAGACGAGCTGGCCAAATGCTTTTTTCCATCTGCTCGGAAGGAGACCAGAAGAGTGGGAGAGATAAAAAAGCTTGCGCAGTGGTTTTACACCAGAAGAAGAAGTTATTATCCGGGCCAGCGGATTTATGCACGTTGTGACCTTTAAGGAAAGGATAACAAAAATTGAAGAAAGCTGTCACTGTCATTTGCATCAGCCTAAAAAGTCGTTTTGTGGCTATACCCACAGGTCCCAGTAAAAACCTTACACCTGGTCATATGCGAGACCTGAGTAACATAATGATAGTTCTTTGCAAAGGAAACACGAACCAAACAAGAATTAATCAAAAGGATTAAGACAATTTGTGTATTAATGTCCGTCGGCAACAGATGATACTCCTTTAGCCCCCTAACATCCTCAAAACTCCTGCTCACTTCACTTTCACTTACCTTAAAATAATAGAAGTGCTTCTCATCTTCCGTCATCTCGTCCAGATTAATATCAACGCCGATATCATGGAGATCGTCCTCAATACGGCTGGAAATAAAAATCATCCCATTAGTGAAATGCATGCACTTAAGAACTCCACTCTCACTGTTCCTCGTGCGTTAGGTGCTGGTCAACTTTTCGGCCAGTGGACTGTTCACTCCTAGGATGATGTGGCCCTCTCTTGATAGCACCACTCAGCTGCGGATGTGTGACTAGAGCTAGCCAAAGCGAAACCCATGACCAGATTCTTTTCCCCTCCATGGTGTTTGTTGAAGAATTATGACATCCTGTGCACTGTGCAGTCTCAAGAATTCCATGCGAATGTTTTGATTTGCCTCTCGCTCTGAAAAATCAATTTTTCAAACAAACTTCGAACTGCGCAAGTCCCGAGACGTGTGCGAGGTTAACTCTACAGATGGCATATTGAGCAGAAAGATGGCGACTTTATTTGAAAATGATTTCCATAGAAACCGTTTATTTTTTAAGCACAGGAATCTGTGGAAGTTTTGTCAATTTCAGGAAAGCAAATTGAGCAAACGGGAGCAGGCGTTTCTTTAGCCGAAAGGAAATCGCAATTTTTCTGTACAAATTAAAATGTGTGACAAGTTTTGTGACCGATTTGAGACACTCAATCCCGAGAAGGAGTACGAGAAGTTTTTGAAAACCAAACCGGTTCTCAACACGGCGAAACTTTATGAGGACCTGCATGTGAACGAACGTCTGAAATGTCCTTGTAAGTCTGGGTACTCTGTTGGGAATTTCTATAAATTGAATCCTATTCCATTGCAGATCTATTTAAAGGATACGGCATCGAGGTTGATGACAACCCCATGTACCGAACAGCTAATTCTGAGTACGGGTACTACTCTCCGAACCCCCATACGATTCCAACACGCAATTTCCCACTGCCACAGAAGTTCTCCAACAACATTTACAAGTACGGAATGTATCGGAATTTCTCACTTAACACGCAAATGGACAGGAATCTCTACTGAATCTGTTCGCTGCTCGCCTGCTTTTGAGTGATGGGAAATTTGACGGAGATCGTTTATCATTAACCAAAAACTACTCGAATCAGTCTTTGAAATTTCGACTTACAGATCTTGTATTGAATTGTTTAACAATGGAGCAAATATAACGGTTATTCTAAGGAGAAAATAGTGTTTCTTTTCTTTGAAATATACTAAGTTACACCTCTATGAAGTGAATTAAAATGAGTTTCGAAAATACATAGTTTTGATAAATTGAATTCTCGTAGAGTTGCCATTGACCGAATTGATTTTCTTCTTTCGTAACCTTGGTGAAAAAGCGGCATTAGGTAACAGGTAACCAAATAGGCCACAAGATCAATGTTCATGTGCCCTTTTCATGCGCCTTTCTGGTAAAAAGGGTGATCCTGATATCACATACAGGTCCTTTAACGTAATCATAAAATTCACCGTCAGGTCACGTTACGCTTCCATCGCGTAATGGCGAAAGATCAAGGAGGCCAAAAACCAGCTATGCCTTTAATTTAATACCGAGAATGTGTTGACATTACATGGGCAATGAATACACAGGGTGGGCCAAATACAAGTTTCTTTTTAAAAAATCAATAAAATGAACAAAATAAAATTTTTTCCATTTATTATTTTTTTATTATTAAGAACAAACATTAATTACGAAATACAACGTCGTTCAAGTGGCTGCTTCGGATGGCTTTGCAGTAGCGCATTCTGTCACCCCAATTTTCCAAGACCTAGTTGATGATTTCGGGCTGTAGCTCACGGATTGCTTTGATGGTATTGGCCTTAAGTGCTTGAATCGTTTCCGGATTGTTGGCATACCATCGGTCCTTAACGGTTCCCCACAAAAAAAAGTCCAAAGGGGTCAAATCGCAGCTCCGAAACGACCAATTGACATCACCAAGACCGCTGATAACACGATTTGCGAATTTGGTGCGCGAAAGATCGATTGTGGCATGGGCTCTGTGGCATGGCGCGCCATTCGGCATGAACCAGAGATCGTCCAAATCCATGTCTTTAATTTCAGTAAAAAAAAAAAAAGTCGGTTAAAATGGCTCTGTAACGCCCAGTGTTGACCGAAACGTTGTTCCCAGCCTAATTTTCGAAGAAAAATGATCCAATGATGCCACCACTCCACCATCCGCACCAAACTGTCACTCTCTGTGGGTGCATTGGCTTCTCGAGAATAACGTGCGGGCTTTGATTTTCCGAGCACTAGATCAGGTGCGGCAATTTTGTTAGTCGACGTAGCCGTCGAGATAAAAATGATGATGTGCCTCGTCAGAAAAGCTGATTTTTCCCCAAAATCGTTGTGCAATTCAAGCTGCTCTAAGGTCCAAATTTCGAAACGATAACGAAGTGGATGGTCGCACGCCTTGAATTGCTGAGTCAATTGTAAGCGAATAATCCGAGATCTGTGTGCATAATTCTCCTCAGGCTAGTGCGTGAAATGTTGAGCTCTGGAGATCGATGGCTAGCTGTTGTTCCTGAATTAAGTCTCACACTCTCGGCCACAGCAGCCACATTCTCATCCTTGCCCACTGTACGACGATAGGAACCATGAGTGTTGTCCACCAGCACACCAGTCTCATGAACTTTTTGCACAAACTTGCGTACAGCAGTTGTGGTGGGCGCTTCATTTCGGCCAAAACTTCTTTTCAAAAAACGCACTGCTTGGGCTACACAGCAGTCACTTTGGAAATAAGTTTTCAATATTTCCCAACGTTGTTCAAGTGTACAGCGACTCGTTTCATTCTGCGGCGGTATGGTACTGAATTTCTGTCAAGATTTCGAGCGGGAAACAGCTGCCAGTGTCAAAATAACCTACGATTTAAAAAAAAAACACTAGATGGCCCATCCTGTACAAAGTCAGCTTGGTCTTTCGAGATGGGACTTTATTAATGGATTGCCTTTTGAGCCAAAAAAAAGCAGCGGTTATTCTGCGTTTGATCTCGGCACTGGTGTTGTTCGCACTGTTTAATGCGGAGTCGGTAGGCGAAGTCTTTGACTTACTTACATACTTAAAATGCCTACGACCCATGGCGGGTCTAAGCCTGAGCAAAGTCTTTGACTACCCCGAAGTTATAGCTGCCTATTGTGACGTTTTGGTCAAGTCGATGTTGTGCGTCCTTTCTAGATAACAACATGTCCTTTGTTTTGCCCTCAGAACTCTACGAGCTGTACCAGAATGTTGTCCGGAAGGCCAAAGAGAGTTATCCTTGTTATCTTGCTAACCTAAAGAATTTGGCGGGTAAAGCAGAACTTGACATGGCGCTGAATTGCTTGTCTTTCTGTATGCTGTCATATGCGGCCTTGAAATCGGCGGATGTCGATGTATATTTCTTGGGTCTTTTCCCTGATCTGCCGTTGTGTGAACATCTGGTCTATTGCAGCCTGAAACCACACTGATAAAGACTTATCGGATTGTTAGTGAATGGCTTCAGGCAAAGAATAAGATCGCGAATGGTGCCCAGATGAGATTTCTTCGTGCTGTTGTGGGAATTACTCGCCGGGATAGGGTAGGAAACACGGCGGTGCGCGAGGAACTCAACATTGGGCAGCTGCTTCTTCGAACGGAAAGGGCTATACTTCGATGGTTTGGTCACGTGGCACGAATGCCCCCATAATCACGACTTCCGAGGCGTGCCATGAATGCGGTTCCATTAGGTACACGACCGCTTGGCAGGACGAGATGGTTGGACCAAGTCCAAAAACTCGCCAGGTTGCGCTTGGGCAGAACGCCTGATGAGTTAGAGTCGATGGCGGAGGATCGCGTGGCCTGGAGATTTATCGTGTCTGCATGCCCCCCGTTACTCATGTGGGTCACTGAAGATGAGATGGGATGAGTTCACATATGAGTATATTCTGTGTCTGAAATCATTAGCATATACAGATTCAGTCAAGGGAAATCAAATCAAATCAAATCAAAGTTTTTTTTTCAACAATTTTGTCTCACCAGTCTCAGCTATAATAATGGCGGCGCTACTTTGAGCATCGTCAGTGACTCGAAAGAGATGGAGCCGTGAAAAAATGTTAGGTGTTTTTTCGAGATTCGAACCTTAGACCTCGAGGGTAGGAGTCGACGCACTAACCCACTACGCCACGGCGCCCATCAGTCTCAGTTACGGGACAACTAATCAAATGTTTGCATTTGTACGCCTGTTTTAAAGGTCTGTCCCCCCTTTTCGTTAAGCTGTCTCCTGTGGCGTGTCAAACCCGCTTATCGCCTTCTTTTGAATATTCTCATTCCGCGTTTCTCAAGTTCACACACTAAGCTGAAGCTCAGCACTCCGGAATTAGATATCACCAAAAAATACTTTTAGTTTCAAGGATGTGGAACGAATGTCGGTACAAAAAGTCATGTGAATAGTTCTCCCCTCCGCGCCTGTGCCACAAACTCAACTCAAAGTCTATTCAGGTGATAACAAGAATTTGCATATCACCATGAGGTCTGTATGCATGAAGGAATTGTTCGTGAGACTTTGTTGGCTGTCAGTTGCTTTAGTGCTTCCTTTCTGTTCATTCGTTTCAGTGAAATTAAGCGCCTGCTTAACGCACTCCTCTGGGAGATCTACGGACGCATTCCGTCGACGATTCTTCGAAGAAACCGCAGGTCGGAACTAATGAGGATGCATCCCAAACTCTACGAGCCACGCCTCCTGGCAAAACTAAGTGAGTTGCGAGTTGACGTTCAAATTATGAATTTATTTTTTTTTTTGCTTAGATACAAAAGTCATTGGAGATATTTGCGACATCCTGCAGTTGGAAATCCGCCTCATGAGCAAGTACCTGGAACGCGTGCTGATAAGCAGAGACAAGAACCGAACCCAGCAGACCATTCTGTACGGATTTCTGGGTGTGATTGTATCTTCAAGGCTGGGTAAGAATAAAATCATCAACAAACTCACCGCGCATGTCGCCCATCTTTCAAAACACCGCACACAATCGCACATTCATTGCAAAACAAACGCGTTCGCTTGTGTGGGAAAGTGCATACTCGTTGGGTAATTTCATTGACGATTCTCAGTGCTTTCCCGTTCCTTCAGTGAACTTCACAACTTTCAACCGTTCACTGGTCACTGGCTCGCATAGTCTATGTAAAGGCCTATATACACAGTTGTGGGGTTCTCCTCTTTTTTCCCTTTTTCGATTTTGTTTTTCATTTTTGCCTCGAAAGGCATTTCCCAAACAATCATTTACTGTCACTTATCACTCTTATCACCCAGCCCCCGTCACGTAGTCCAGCACAAATTCCTGCGGTGTCATCTGAAACGCGAAGATTCAGTACTCGGTCGCGTTCGAAATATCGATCGGCGAAAAATCATCAAAACCTTCGGGGTGAACTTAAAAAAAAATTGCTCGGCTGGCTCTTCGGATATATTTAACCGTGTGCAGTGATTTTGTGCCTCCATCCCCCCTCGCTGAGTAGTTACTTCGTTACTGGGACTGACCAGTGGTGAAAAGTGCACAGTATCGCTCGTGATTATTGTTTTTTTTTTGTTTTCGTAGTGAGTTTGAAGATGAAAACTAAAGGTTGTTCGACTCTCACGCAAAAGTGGGTCAAGTCGAAATAATAGTCTTTTTTTCTGTTGTTAATTCATTGCCATTTGCATGACACATATGTGATGGTTGCAGGTGTATACATAGCCACAGTCGAAGCAGTGCGTACATTTGAATGGTCGAGGATGGACTTAAGGACGAAATGGAGAGGGCTATAGCGACTGAGAACTAAATTCACACAAAATGGGTGATTACGAAGTTTAATCAATTTTTTGTCGATGTTTTCTTTGCGCTCTCTTCTCTGCACATTCCTCACACACAAGTTGTCTTTCTTAGTTTTCTGTGTATCTCAGTGTAAATGTCGTGTGTATCCTTTCGACCTCCTCACTGTTGCATGATTGAGTGTTTCTCGTTTATTTTGTGTTGTGTAGTGTGTACTTTTGTTCAGAACTGTTTTAAATTCTTCATATTTATGTGTTCCTGTTCAGACGGTGTGGTAAATATCCTCAAGACCAACAGGTGATGTACTTGTGTGTGGTTCCAGAACGACAGCCGAACAAGCGTTTTAGGCGACATTCCTCGGTTATTTTGATTGCAGTTGCGTATGTGTGCGTGGTTGCCTTGACATGCAAGTAGCTACACCAAATACCCCTTTGGCATTTAGGAGGGACAGTGCTATGTTCTAGCACCTCTCACTAAAGACATTTACGACCGTAAACTTCGTTAAAGTGGCTGTTCGGCAATTGCGGCTTGCACGCATATCCGTACATATGAACACTGAAGACGTTTGAGTTGAGAATTAAGTTTGGTTTTGAAGTTCAATGAAATCACACTCAACCACAGACATTTTCACCAGTCTACAGTCTCGATTACCGAACAACTCTTGACATAAATTGGAGCGCCACCAGAAAATTGTGTTTGAAGAAACGTGCTGACAACTTTTTTGAATTCAATTGAAGCATCTGATTGATTTTATTACGTTACCAATAAATAGCCCATCGGCGAGTTTCGATTGAAACATCTCATTGATTTGATTGATTACCATCAAATTTTCCACCGTCCCTCGATGCAAATGTCTTTTTTTTATAGTTCCTTAATTCCCCAACTACAATGGCTCACAGACAAAATGCTACACATTTTTTTTTTATCAAAAATCGGGTTAATTCTTTAAAAATGCATGTTTTTAAAACAGTTCATTGAGTTCTCAATGAAACCAAAACATAACTTTTTTTTTCGGAGGATTTTTTGAAACTCTATTGGAGCACTCAGACTCAAAACTGGTCCATTGTACTGCCAGGTAGCAACCTACTTCAGTGCCGTTAATTTCATCCCAACGGCAAATGGTGACTGAACCAGATTCGATTTCACTGGTATTCGAACCTGGGACCTCTCTAACTTGGGGCAGGCACTTAACCAACTGCGCCATCCAGTCGTATTAATTTGAGTTTAGGAAACAGCCTGACACAGCATGACCCTAAATCAGACGTTTGCAACGAATGGTCTAGCGTTGTGATGAGTTTTTTGGTTAAAAGCTCGTCCACACTTAAGGCCTTATGCGACTTCGCATTGTCGTGTTACAGGAACCAACTGCCAACTTCCTTGTACTCCGGTAAAACACGATGACTTCTGTAATTAAAACTACTCACTCACAGCAAAGACAAAAAGATAAGGGTGCCTAATACATTTGGCCAAGGCTGTATGTTAACGGGAGCGACGTTTATTTTCAGAAGGACCGTGGCACAAGCTATACAACTCGCGAAACAAATACATTTCGGGACAAATGTCTTCCGAAATGAAGACATTTTTTTTTTCCTCTTGTACAACCCTGCCGTAAAGGCAGCGACATTGCGACCTAAAAAGGTCTATTGTATCGACGGGTTGGAGTTAATCCAAAAGATTTACCACTTTCCTTAATCCAAAAGATTTCCCACTTTCCTTATGAAAGATAGTATATCTTTTGTAGTGGAGTTTTTCAATTCCACTGAAGTCAGTATTTCCCTATTGCGAATACGTTTCCTTAACCAATGTAGTGCCGGACATTCACATAAAATGTGCTGGGATGTTTCGTCTTCTTCAAGACAAAACCTACATTCCTTGTTTTGACACAAGTTCATTTTGTTAAGGTGGTAATACAAGCCGCAGTGGCCAGTAAGAAAGCCGTCTTATGCTCTCCTTATCTAAGCTAAGGATTTCCTTATAGGAATAGGGTCTGATTAATCGCTTGGATTGCCTGAGACCTGACCCATTGGTCCAATGATCTAGGCGAAGTTTGTTTTCCCATTCGTTAATCAGCGCTGCAGCCGTCGCCCAATTGACACTGCAGTACGGTTCAGAACCTATGAACGCAGTACTTGAACCCGCTCTGCGGATTCGTTACTTGCAATCCCTTTGTGTCCAGGGACCCAGCCAAGTTTCACTTTGTTGTGTTTGGCTAGCATCGTGGCAACATTTGACGGTTTTGGAGCCTATTTGACTGGACGATAAGGCTTTAAGTGCTGCCTGGCTATCTGAAAAGATTTGTATAATTGCGCCCTTGATACCTTTACCAAGATTATGTCTGGCGCAGATCTCAATGGCATGGATTTCAGCTTGAAACACAGTGGGACTAGACCCCATAGGTACAGAGATCCAAGTGTTGGGTCCACAGACATTAGCTCCGACTCCAGAATCCAGATGCATCTGTGTACCAAACTAGACTCCTGGGGTCTAGTGTTGGAACACCATTGGACCAGTCTTCTCGGTTCAATAGTTCAACATCAAATAACCTGCCGAAACAGTTCTGCCTGACCATAGTGTCCGGCATTGTACAAAACATGTCTCTATTAGGGATTGAGTTGTGTATCCTAAGGTGACCCACTAGGTGACCTGGTTTGAATTGATATTCTAGCTGCAGTTTAGTGGCATAAGTGGCAGCTATCTTCCTAACGAAGATGGGTAAAGGTGTCAGCCCGATAATAGCTTCGAGAGCTGTTGTGGGGAAGGTGCGCATGGCACCTGTTATGCCAAGACAGTTTGCAGTTCTTGTAATTTGTTTGCCGATGACTGTTGAAGGGTTTTTGGCCACCAGACGATGGCCGCATATGTGATAATGGGTCTCGCCATCATTGTGTACAACCAATGCATAATTTTTGGAGTGAGACCCCAAGTCCCACCGTAAAGACGTCTACTGGCCCACAGTGTTCTGGTAGCTCGCTCTATGGCGGACTTAATATGTGAATTCCAGATAAGTCGTCTGTCCAGGATTACTCCGAGATATTTTACCTCGCTGGAATAAACTAGTGTGGTGTTGCCGATTATTATTTGTTCAAGGTTGACACGAGTCTTCCTTGAGAAGGGCACTAGAACGGTCTTGCAGGGATTGATCGATAATCCTTCTGCGTTGCACCATTCAACGACTTGCAGAAGCGCACTCTGCATTATATTATATTGCAAATAGTCGTGTCGTGCTTCCCCCTTATAACAATCGCCAGGTCATCAGCACAACCAATTGTGATATAGCCTGATCCTTGAAGATCCACTAACAGTTTGTCGATGACTAGTGACCATAATAAGGGGGAAGAACCCCCCCTTGTGGGCAACCCTTTGCCGCGGTTACAGAAACCGACACTGAAGGGACCCGTCTAACTTGGGGCAGGCACTTAACCAACTGCGCCATCCAGTCAAGAAACAGACTTACAAGCAAAAATATTAAAAATTCGAACGAAAGAAAAAAAAAGTTTCATCTGACCCACTGTCGATTATCGATCATTATTTTAGTCTACAGGAAATGCAATGAAAGTGCAGGGTGCTCCATCTTTTATGTCGGTATGTGAATATCGAATAACTTTAAGATACAGCCGATTTCCATAAATGTGGTATTTTTTTTAATTAAATGGTCATTTACAGTTAATTTGGGCTAGTTTTTGAGTATAACTTCAATCAAGTGACCGCCTCTATTGGCTAAAACAAAATGTACTCTTTTTGCTGCGTTTTCCTTTATTTACTCAAGCATCTCGGGCAGCAAGCGATGATTTCGGCACGAATGTCTGCCTTGAGCTCGTCAATGGTCCGGGATTACTGGCGTACACTTAGCTTTTCAAATAAACCAACAAAAAGAAGACCGGAGGGTTCAAATCTGGAGATCTGGGTGGCCAGTCAATGTCGCCATTTTCTTTCAGCATTTGTTTAATTTGTTAAAACGAGTAACTTTCCAGACCTTTGCGGGCAGACGTATTGAACCAACATCCACCGAAAACGACTCCCATCGACTTTTTCGCCTTCTGTGAAGAAAAATGGCGCATGCATAATTTTGGCGTAAACCCCGGCCCAAACAGTCAGTTTTTAATCATGCAATGGTCAATGTTGATGTGGGGCCGTGACCGTGTGGGTTAGTGCCGGAACAGGCAGCAATTTTTCAAAAATTGTTGACGGCTCCACCCCTTTCGAGTCACTGACAATGCTCAAAGAGTATTCCTGTCTAGAAAAAGCTTCACAATCTCGCCGTTCGGAGTCGATATTAAAAACTGTAGGTCCCCTCCACTTGTGGAATAACAATAGCTGAGAAGCTAGTGCCAGGTCCACATCGGACTGTAGCGCCGCCACTATGACTGAAACACAATAGTGCGTGTGCGTTGGCGTTGTCTTTTAACGCACACAATTTTTTGGACCGACATTGAGAATTTTTTCCAAATTGCGAGTTTTTCTCCCAAATTGAGAAATTTTTGATTTAACATTTCAGAAATGAAAACAGCTGACGTAATATTCTTTGGTCATCTGGTATTTGAAAGAGAGAGGGAACGCAGTGCGTCGTCGCACTCCCTCCGACTCATATGAAGTCGGCTGGCGCAACGCACTGCCATCATTGTTTCAGCCATTATTATTATTATAATGGTGTCTCATGAATCTCGTGTGGATTCTGCGTTCCTCAAATGCGGCAAATTTACTTGCTAACGACGCCAGAGAGTGTGAAATGGGATTCATTGGTCATCAAAACTTTCTTACAAAAATCAGGTTCAGTGTCAACCGTTCGATCGATTATTTGGCTGTATTCCAAGCGACGTAGACGGTCTGTCGGCAATATTCTTTGAGCCAATTGCACTTCATACGGAAAAAATTCAAATCATTCTTCAAAATGTGCCATAAAGTGGTTCCACTAAAGCCAAAATGCCTAGCGCGGTGACGATACGACACATGTGGGTTCTCGCCAACACTCTCCCTTACCACTTCAAGCAGTTAATTGCAAAGTCCTTTTTTTTCGGAGAATTTTTAAACACTACTGGAGCACTAAGACTCAAAACTGGTCCATTGTACTGCCAGGTAGGAACCTACTGCCGTAGGTTCATCCCAACGGAAAATGGTGACAGGATTTGGGGCAGGCAAAGTCAGAGTCTCTGAGCCTGTGGGACAACGCAACAGAGGACATCCACGTACAAGGTGGCGCACACAAGTCGAGGGAGACCTCAGCCGGCTTGGTGTGCGAAACTGGAGACACCTGGCGAAAGATCGTACTGGCTGGAGAGGCATGTTGAGTGAGGCCCAGGTCCACCTCGGACTGTAGCGTCCTAAGAAGAAGAAGAAGAAGAAGTTAACCAACTGCGCCATCGAGTCGTATTTGCAAAGTCTTGGGCGTTGATGAACTGCATATCAATGATCTGCCACTGCCTCGTGCTCAACAAAATTCAACACCAAACGACGAATAGTGTTGTCAGACGGTGCTTGTTGGCCACGATATGGTCAACGACAACTGAACGACTATTTTCAATGTACAGCGTTACAGTGCAATGGGCCAGTTTTGAGTCTGAGTACTCCAGTAGTGTCTCAAAAAAAAAAGTCCTCCGTTACGGTTTCGGCGCGTTGTTTCGCATTGAGGCGATTCATGGCTGAATTGACGTTTCAAAAACATGTCAATTCAATGTTTACATACCAACAGTAATTTTAGCTCACCCTGTACAGACGCTTATTACGACGGTGTGGGAACCGATCAAATGCAGTATCCAATTGAAGAATATGTACAAAAGACTTCAATTCGTTACAATACCGCTGGATCTCATCGCAGTCTTGCAAGAGTGTAACAATGTCTTCTATCTTAGGCCCTGATCTGTACGCGATTAAATCTTCCGCGTACGCTTTCGCATGCTGAAAGGGTCCTATCAGATCAGCCGTGTAAATATTGTATAGTATCGGCGAAATCACCGCACCTTGTGGCAGACCATTTTTTTATCACAAAAGTACAAGCTGAAGGCACGTTGGCATTTTTCACAACGAAGCATATTGAGCAACTTGTTCAGAATAAATCACTTCTGTAATGCCCCGTCTGATAGACTGTCTTGTATGCCAGATTAATTAACTTCGCGCGAGATGCATAATGGGTTTAATCTCTTCACAATCGATGAAGTTAATCCATGGAGATTATTTTTTGTACGAAACGGGCGAACTCTAGCAGGCAAACCGTCATTACTTTGGGTTTGGCTGCTAGAGTTCGGCAGATTCGTACAAGAAATAATCTTCATGGATTAACTTCATCGATTGTGCCAAACCATCATTATTTTTTACCATTGCTCAGCAATAAAAGCGCGTTGTTCTTTCATTTAACGATGTCAGCTGTCGCGCTGTAATTTCTTTTTTTCGTTGAAAATACTTTAACGCGAAATATGGCACCAAATTCAAATCCTGCATGCATTTTTGGGACACGCTTTACTTACATTTACTTTGATAAATTCCCTTCCCAAAATCGGTGGCCCATTTTGACTGCGAGCCATTTTTTGCCTCTGACTGCTAAAATAAATAAATAGACCTACAATTCTGCCGAGTAAGAACTTCATCTTACTCAAGAACCACTTCCCGAAGCTTATAAATACAATCGAAAACAAAAAAAATTAAATCTGCTGAAGGAGGCTACAGTGAAGAGCAATGCTAATGGCTTACGAATTTATTCACCGAGTATTAGCCATTCACTGCTTAAAGAAATGATGTAATTAAAATCAACACTCAAGTTGTTTCTGACAGTGGCTTTCAGTCGGATAACACAATGGGATACGCGGATAGGATCTTCTATGAATGTGGGATAAGCACAATCACGCATGCATACAGAGATCCATGCATACCCGCATATGTGTCATTCAGCACATTCATTCTCGCCCAAAACTCATTTTTAACCAAATCACAGCGTTACTCATCACTTGTTGTACGATGATGTAGCGTTTGCATAAAATGAACGAAAAATAAAAGGGTTTGCACCCCAAATCAAAGACGAACATGTTCAGAAGAGCATCCTGTGCCAGTTTCTGATATGAGCCATCTCTTTAATTCCATTAAGAACCTAGCTGGTAGCTATATTCAAAAGGATTCGAATGAATCTTCAGGTAATTAACTTACATTTTTACAAAAAAGATTTACTTTATTTCTTGTGAAGCTTAGAGTATGAAGTTAGTCCCACGCACGCATCTAGTTCACATGCAAATTATTGCTTGCCCCTCGATTTTATTTTGACACTTGGCTAGTCTCACAGAATTCAGTTGTTCATGCGTGCTTTCATAAAAACAAAGGCTCACATGTTCGTGCATTCAAGATTTAGATTTAGATTTAGATCCCTAGGATATCTTTACGTTTAGTGTCATTTGTTCCCCTCCGATGGTTGTGATATTTTTAAATTTGTACAGGGTGGCGCATAAGAAATGTTAGGATTTTTTTGATGAACAAAAAAATCTCAAATAGTGCCCATTGTTTGCTTCGACCTGACGTGTTCTTTCCAAGGTTAGGTTAGGTTAGGGGGCTGCTAATTAATTCACCAGCACAATTGCCCCTTGTTCGTCCATTGTGATACCCACAGTCAGACTACTACCACTGATCGACCGCTCCAGTGATAGTGCCGTCAATTTGTTCCCAACGGCAAATGGTGACTGGACCAGATTTGAAAAACAGGATAAAAGCGTACGAACTTTGCTTTCACTGGGATTCGAACCTGCGACCCCTCTAACTTAGGGCAGACACTTAACCAACAGCGCCACCCAGTCGTCTTAAAGGTGAGGGTATCTTTCACCTCATTTTATATTCAAGCTTGCAGGCTTAGAATGTGGTGAATCGATTTTCTTAAACTTTGTTACACCTACAATACTCTCCACACAACGAATTGGTGGCTGGAAGCCCACTTGCGTGTTTGAGTCGAAGCTAATTTAATTTCTTCTTTTAAGAAGAAAAAGGCCTACGGCCTTTTATGCTCCACCTTAATTAAAATTCGTTATTATATTTTGAAGTAAGTATAAAGTGGACGCCGTGCCCGTGTGGGTATGTGCGTCGACCCATACGCACACAGTCTAGGTTCAAATCCAAGTTCAGACAAGCAATTTTTCAAGAAAAAATGTTCACGGCTCCACCTCTTTCGAGTCACTGACAATGCTCAAAGAGTATAACTGTCTAGAAAAAGCTTCACTGAAGCTGCTGGTCTTCGCAAATATTCGCACGACCACGCAACGTCACGCACATTTTTTGTTTTTTTGATCCTGCACACTTGTCCTTGACATCGAATTATTCTTCAAAAATGTTTGTCAATTTATTATTTAAAAGAAATCTCATCATTGAACACATGGTATGTACGTGCCTGCTCAATTAGTCGATTATAAATAAATTCAACAGAAACAAATTGTATACAACTCAATTGAAAGACTATTCACATGCCATCGCACCAAATCATTGATTTACTCAATTCACTCAATCAATGAGTTGTGTGCATAAAATAAAAAAAAATAAAAATTTTAATTAAATTAAATTAAACTAAAATTAATTAATTTAATGTTTTGAATTCTATATCGCAAATAAAACCAAAAATAAAATAATTTGTACAGGCACCTTAAAACCCGGTATGCAACTATCGCTAAATTTTAGCTCTCCCAGTCTTCAAATGTCTTCAAATTGGTTCCTCCACTCCAAGGGTAAATGCTCGCTAAATTCTAAAGCAGAGTGCGCAATTTTCAAACTATCAAAAATTTGGCGACGAATTAATGTACTAAACATTTCTATTTCTTGAGCTAAATTAGTGCTGTTCATCCGCACATCGGCATCGTCTTATGAATTTAGTTCATAAGCAAGATTTTTTTTGTCGGAGGTTTTTGAAACTCTACACTGGAGCATTCGGACTCAAAAACTGGTCATTTGTACTGCCAGGTAGCAGATAGCAGTTTTCAAAAATTTAAAATTGAAAAATCATAAGGTCCCTCTCCGACATTTCTGCCTTTTTCCACCCATATTCAAAATTTCTCTTCAATGGGCGATATTCTATCCGCAGGATCTACTATTCATCTGTCTTGTTCTTCATGAGCGATTTGCTGACGCATATACGAAGTTTTTCCTCGAATTCTTACTGCAACCTGTGTTAAAAAAAATAAAGTAATCCGACCCCGAATCGGCGTATCTTTTCTTTCGTGTTCGTGAACCGACCAAGAAGTAGCATATCCTTTCTTTCGTGTTCGCCATCAGACTTCAAAAGATCTACGTGAGAATGTGGTCAAGTTTTATAGACTCATAGTTCGATTACGTAGGTGTTCTCTTGCAAACTGCCTGAATATTGCCCTACTTCTAAAATTGCAACTGAAAAAATTAGGAAGTCAATTATACAGCCTTGGCTAAGTGTAATAGGCACCCTTATATTTTTGTCTTTGGTGCCAAATAACTTATCGAAAGTAATTAGTAGGGATCGGATTTCCATGCAAATGCATGTTTTTCTATGAACTCCTTGGATGCAAGGCAACTTATTATGTATACGTATCATGAAATTCCCTTTAAAATGGCATTTAACCGTTAGTGCATATTTTTGCATATTTTACATTTGTTTGTGCATATTTTTATAAAAAATTCATATTTTTAGAGAATATTGTTAAAAAATTTAACTAGATAGTAAAAGTATATCCCTTTTATATCAGTGCAAGCGAAGCCTTATACTATTATCTTTTATATTTATTTTCTTTTATTCATTTCACATCTTAAACAGTATTCCAACCCCACATTATAATGCACTATATAAACAAATTTGCATGTATGACCTTGACTAGATTATCCAAATTTTCTTTTTATGGGCTAAGGTAACAATCAAATATACAGGTGCGACCAAAAGCAATGAACAAACGTTGTAAGTGAGAGTCTGTCGTAAAATCCATTGTATCGACCTTGATAGATGTAGCAAGGGAAACAAACCTTCATTTATTGTTTTCAAACAATACGAGTATACAGTGACCGTCAAAAGAAAGTTGGCACTTTAGGTTTGTTTCAGGTTTCAGATTAAATTACGAATTTAATTACAAGTGAATTTTATAACTTATTGCACATTTTAAGTCATTTATTTACTATGAAACAATATAAAAACTTAACAAAAACATAATTCACAAATTTGTTAAATAAGCAAAAATGATAAAGGCTTCATATTTTACGCGTCAAAAGAAAGTTGACACCTTGTGAATAAAGAGTGGCAGAAAGTTGACAGCATTGAAAAAAAATAAATGGACGCTATCAATATCTTATTTGTTTGCCTTTTATAATAATAATAATAATAATAATAATAATGGCGGCGCTACAGTCCGAGGTGGACCTGGGCCAAACTTCTCAGCAACCACTCGTGTTGTGTATGCTACTGTTCCTTCACGAGTGGAGGGGACATACAGTTTAATGCCGACTAAGAACGGCGAGATTGAGAAGCTTTTTCATTAATAGGAATGTTTTGTTTCTCGATGCTCTGCCATATAACCTAAAGCACACAAGTGTCAACTTTCTTTTGACGCCCACTGTATTATTTTCGAAAAATGTAGTTAATCTACAGACTTATGGCATATTTAACGAAGCAGGGCCCTATTTTTAATGATCTGCAAAAGAGATTCTGTTTCAAATGCAAACTAAAGCTCAATAGACGAATGATTCACTAACAACTCCTTTTATTCGATGATGTACAGATGTGGTCGTTATAGGGGGCTCCTAACATTCTCGCGTGTATGCCCATCAGGCAGTAACCGGTAACCATGCCGACTATATTGCTTATTTCCTTCCTGTTTGTTTTTGGGAGTATACTCGTTCTTTTTGAATTTAGTGAAGCTCATAATTGCCTCCATGCAATGCAAGTTTCTAATTCCATCCATCTCCGAACGGACCTATCCGATTGGTGACGAAAGGTTTCAGGTGTTCATACAGAATGTCAGAAAAGATTTTGTACGCGATGTTAAGGAGACCTATCCCACGATAGTTGGGGCAGTCGAAAGGGTCTCCTTTTCTGTGTTTTTTATCGGAGTTTTTTTTTGAAACACAACACTGGAGCACGAGAGAGGCCTCTATTTTTTTTCCGAGGATTTTTGAAGTTCTACTGGAGCACTCAGACTCAAAAACTGGCCCATTGTACTGCCAGGTAGCGACCTAATTTGATTTCAACGGCAAATGGGGACTGGACTAGATTCGATTTCACTGGGATTCGAACCTGGGACCTCTGTGGATCTCCTTTCTTGTGAATCGGGCAACCGATACTGAGATTCTTACAGATGAGCTGGTACGGCATCTGCAAGTCAAGTATACAGGGTATTCAATACTTTAAGTGAGGGTAGTGGGTCTCCTGATTATTTGCTAGTGGCATTGCCGTCGTAGCTAGCTAGGATGAGCTAGCTCGTCGGTTCTTTCATTCCCTGGTATACCACTATGCCCAGGGAGCCAACATATGCTAAGGTTGCATCTAACCGCTGTCTCCCTTAGAGGTAGACGGCGAAGTTTTACCAGCTTTTTTTTTTCGATGGTGTGTCCAGAGTCTTTATGGAGGAGGTTTATTTGTTTTTCCTCTTGTACAACCCTGTCTTAAAGGCAGCGACACTGCGGCCTAAAAGATCTATTGTATCGACTAATGTAGGAGGTTAGTTGTCCATGCGCTCTATGTGACCTCTGCATCGTGGTTAAATCTCCTCTTTCAAACGAAAGGGGGATCAATAATCGCTCACAAAACATTTCTCTCAAAACGATCAAAGACTTCCCCATCAGCGTCGATATTGTCCTCACCTCCGTCCTCTCTTCTCTGAATTGGGAACATTTAGGTCATGTACAAAGAAGACTTGGTCCTTCGAGACAGAACTCTTCCATTAAGTGGTTTCTTCCCTATTTTCTTATGAGTTTAACTGATTCACAGAAATTTTAGTTTTAGTTCACATTTTAGAATGGAAAAGGTAATTCTACGAATTCTGCATTACCTGGAAGTGCCCGAACTTGAGTAAGTCCCACATCATCCAAGGCGCTGTCTACATGGTTTCGTAATTTGTTTTTACTCAAGGGAATTGCGCTGTATACTCAATTCCCTAAATTTATCTTATAATTGTAGTTTATTATTTTAATCGTGTTTTTCTGCTACGCTTGTAAATACGCTTGGGTGTGTGCATGCGAACGTATTTTTGAACACAGCCGCAGGCTGGTTGAGTGTTCCTCCAAGCAGAGGACTTCAGAAAAACGAAAAAAAAAAACACGAACACATGCCAATTTAATTTATTTGTTACTTGTCAGGAGAATCAAGCCGGGAAATGCGATTTACTCTTTCACCACCCCCTGGCGCAGTGAAGGGACGCGGGGAATCGGGTCGAATAGCAACTGTTGAAGAAAGCACCTCTTCATCGGACTTCAGTCAATGGCTGCATGCAATGAAAATGGTCGCCCGTTTGCCGGGTGGGATGCCACCGGAGTTTAGACGAAAGGTTTGCGTTTGTTTTGCTTTCCCCCATTAAATGGCCACGAGAAGCGACATAATTCAATTGTTCTTGATTTCAATTTACAGCTGTGGCTGGCCTTGGCCGAAAAGTACCTCAAGTCGAAAAACGTCGATTGGAAGAAAGAAGAAGAGAAATGCTTTAGCGAGCAATGGAGGGAAGATGACGAAGAGTTGGGAATCCAAATAGTCAAAGTAAGTACACATAACTAAAGACGTGCTGAACGGGATTTTTGAAATTTCTATTTCCATGAGAAAGGACCTTCACCGGACCGGGTCAAGCCTCTGCTCCGGACCAGCAGGCACTATCAATCAAGCGAAATTGAAGCGAATCCTACTAGGCTATGCGCGATATAATCCAGAAGTTGGTTACTGTCAAGTAAGTTCATAGCTTAACGTAGTGTTAACTCATAAAGCCCTTCCGTAAATGAACTGAAGTAATCGGGTGCTCAGATGATTCCTTTTTTAACCCTAAGATACATGATTTTTCCAAATTTAGATTGAAAATTACACGAGAACTGACTAAGTATTGCCTCTAAAAACACTTCCTCATCAAAAACTTTGGGTTTTGTCAAATTGTTTTTCAATAATTTACCAATATATAAAGGGAGGGCCATCTAGTTTTTTAAGTGTCCGTCCGTCCGTCCGTCCGTCGTGTCTGCCTTCTTCTTCTTCTTCTTAGGGCGCTACAGTCCGAGGTGGACCTGGGCCTCACTTAACATGCCTCTCCAGCCAGCACGATCTTTCGCCAGCTGTCTCCAGTTTCGCACACCAAGCCGGCCGAGGTCCACCTCGACTTGTGTGCGCCACCTTGTACGTGGACGTCCTCTGTTGCGTTGTCCCACAGGCTCAGAGTCGAAGACTCTTCGGGCCGGAGCTAAGTTGTCCATACGCTCTACATGGCCTAGCCATCTTAGGCGTTGGATCCGTAGACGCCTGGATAGACTTATGTCGCTGTACAGCCCATACAGTTCGTGGTTGAACCTTCTCCTCCAAAAGCTCTCAACGCAAACAGGACCAAAGATCGCGCGCAGAACTTTTCTCTCGAAAAGACCAAGAGACTGTTCATCCGCTTGGGATATTGTCCATGCCTCTGCACCGTAAAGCAGGACTGGGATGATCAAGGTCTTATATAAAGTCAGCTTGGTCTTCCGAGAGAAGGCTCTACTACTCAATTGCCTTTTGAGCCCATAAAAACAGCGGTTGGCAAGAGTTATTCAGCGTTTGATCTCGGTACTGATGTTGTTTGTACTGTTTACCGCGGAGCCAAGGTAGACGAAGTCCTTCACTACCTCAAAGTTATAGCTGCCTATGGTGACGTTCTGGCCAAGTCGTCGAAGTTGTGCGTCCTTTCTCGATGACAGCATATACTTTGTTTTGCCCTCGTTTACCGCCAGACCCATTTTAGCCGCTTCCGTTTCAATGCCAGCAAACGCATCAATGACGGCTGGCTGTGTTCGCCCAATCACGTCAATGTCATCCGCGTAGGCTAGCAGTTGAACGGACTTTTGGAATATCGTGCCTCTTGTGTTGGCCAGTGAGTTTTGCACGATCTTCTCAAGAACGATGTTAAAGAAATCACATAACAGCGCGTCGCCTTGTCTAAAACCTTTTTTGACATTGAAGGTCTCGGTGAGTTCGTTACCGACCTTGATGGAGCAGCGAGAGTTCTCCATCGTAATCCTGCTCAGTCTGACGAGTTTAGCAGGAATGTCAAAACTAGACATGGCGCTGTATAGCTCGTCTCTATACACGCTGTCATATGCGGCCTTGAAATCGACAAATAGATGGTGTGTGTCAATTTGCATTTCTTGGGTCTTCTCCAGGATCTGCCGCAGTGTGAAGATTTGATCGATGGTGGACTTCCCGGGCCTGAAACCACACTGATAAGGACCTATCAGTTTGTTCACGAATGGTTTCAGGCGTTCACACAAAACGGCAGAGAAGATTTTGTAGGCGATGTTAAGGAGACTTATCCCTCGATAGTTGGCGCAGTCAAAGGGGTCTCCTTTCTTGTGGATCGGGCAAACGATACTGAGATTCCACTCATCGGGAATGCTTTCCTCCGACCATATCTTACAGATGAGCTGGTGCATGCTCCCTACCAGATCATCTCCAGCTGCTTTAAACATTTCAGCAGGCAGACTATCTGCACCAGCAGCTTTATTAGACTTCAGTCTCGATATCGCTATCTTGACTTCGTCAAGGTCGGGGGGACGGTATTCTCTTCTATCATCGTCCGTTGTGTTGAGTGGAACATTCTGCCTGACAGCGGCATTTGTGTCCTCATCGCCGTTCAACAGTCTGCAGAAATGATTTTTCCAAATTCTCAGTATCCACTGCGAATCTACTACTAGTTGCCCATTCTCGTCCCGGTAGGCTTCTGTCCGAACTTTATATCCATTCGATAAAGGGACATCATTCCCGCGCTTCTCGTGCTCTTTCTTTTTCTTCCTGAGAAGCCGGTTCTCTTCCCTTCGTTTCTGTTCGTAGAGCCCACGAACAGCCCTCGTGGTTCGATGCAGCGTTGCCCGGTAGGCTTCTTGCTTTGCTGCATGTGCCTGCCTGCACTCGTTATCAAACCAGGGGCCTTATTTTGTATTGCTATAGTATCGGAAATCTATTCGAAAATCGGAAATTGGTATTTTGTACCTCTATAGCAAATACACACAATCCGCATTCGAAAACAAAAAGTTATGCCAACTCGTTTACGGAAATTTGGTATTTTGTATTCCGAAAGCGGATGTCAAAACCGTCCTCACTTACGGATTTTCATTCGATAACTATTTTGCTATCGGATTGTGTGTGCTAAAGTTGTTTTGATTGATTTATTTAATTTTTTCAAGCAAAATAGAAACATATTAAGACATTAATAATAAATGTGAGCAGTTATTGTCCAAATTTGGATGTCTTGCCAAAGGATTTCTTCAATCTGCAGATGCAAGCCAGAAATCCAATCAACTTTGGCATCGGCCCAGGTGCGGAATATAAACGGCGGAGGAGGTTCAAGTAAATAGGCGCAACTAATGCAACTGGAAGAAAAGTGATATTAGAGTTATTACATCTCACTTTTGCAATAAGTGGCACTCGAAATGAACCATCGTTTTGATTATCACCCGCCCAACCACATAAATCCTTGAAATATACTGGCGAATCGAGAATTTCAACTTATCAATGTGCGACAATGAAGAATCATCCTGCTCTGAACCATCTTCAAACAAAAAACAACAACTAAACGATATGTTACACTGTGAAAGAATAAAATTGAATTCAATTTATTTGCAACTGGCTTCTATTTGAATGATTATTTTCTGATTTGACAGTTTCATTTTCGGAAATTATTCATAAAAATTTGGCAGCATTCAAACCCAATCCGAAAGTGATACAAAATACGAATTGATTTGAGTATCGGATTTGATTTCCGAATCCGAATCCGAATCCGAAAGTGATACAAAATAAGGCCCCAGGGGTTTTTCCTAGGTGGCGTTTTAAAACCCAGCACATCAGTAGCGGCTTCTCTGATGGCTCTTTGACAACGTTTCCATTCTTCGTCTATTGTTAGTGCAGGCGACGTCGATCTTTCGGAGAGTTTCAGGGAGACTCGATCGGCAAAGTTCCTGGCAGTCTGTTGCGATTGTAGCTTTTCGACGTCAAACCGTGGTTGTCTTCCTCGACTCCGTTGTTCTGTCGATATCCGTGTCCTTACCTTGGCTACAACAAGGAAATGGTCCGAGTCGATGTTGGCGCCTCGGAACGTTCGGACATCAAGAATACTGGAGGAGTGTCTGACGTCGATCGCAACGTGATCAATCTGGTTGACGGTTGAATGATCAGGGGACCGCCAGGTCCCTTTATGGATGTTGAGGTGTGGGAACTGCGTGCTAGCTACAGATAGGTTTCGCCCCGTAACAAAGTCCACCAGCCTGAGTCCGTTTTCGGACGTGGTGTCGTGCAGGCTGTGTTTACCGATGACTCTAGCAAAGATGTCCTCTTTACCTAGCTTAGCGTTAAAATCTCCTAGAACGATCTTGGTGTCGTAGCTACGGCATTGATCGTACGTTCTTTCTAGGAGATCATAGAAGTCATCTTTGCTATCGTCATCTTTGTCCTCTGTTGGGGCGTGGGCGCAGATTAGGCTGATGTTGCCGAATTTAGCCTTGATGCGGATTGTTATGAGGCGCTCGCTCATGTACTTAAAGCCTAAGACTTTTTGCCTAAGTCTGCCTCGAACAACAAATCCACATCCAAATAATCGCTGCCTTCGCTCTCTGTAACAATCGCCGTAGTAGATACCGCAGCTTTTCATCCTCTTTTTGCCCGGCCCATCCCATCGCACTTCCTGGATTGCGGTAACGTCTGCTTTATAGCAGTCTAGGGCCTCCGCGAGTTCATCGGCTGCACGTGGTCTGTTCAGGGACCTCACATTCCATGTGCAGAACCGAAAGTCATTGTCCTTATTCCATTTGCTGGGGTCATCAACAGTAAATCCATCCATATCCGAGGCAGTTTGTGCTTTCTGAACTCGTTCATTTTTACGTGGTGAGGAAGTTAACCCCACGCACAACCTCCAACTGGGAGGACAGGTCCATTTGTTTAGCCCCCGGACAAAGGGGTCCGGAGGGATCCGGCGTCGGTAGCCTCTTGCAGGCTGTGAGCGCCACCGTTGGCCCTAAAAGAAGGGCTCATCCGCCGCCATCTCTATTCCAGGGTCCCGACCTTACCATGGAAACCAGGTATCCCCTGCTGACTGGAGTTGTGGATGCCGCCGTTAGCCAATCAGTTGACCAGCTCCTCCGCCGCCATCCTAGCAAGAGTGATGAGCCCTGGTAGACTCACACTCCCCCCTCTCTCGTTTGCAGCCGCCCAGACGTCCCACGAGGGTTGGTTACCCCATCTTCTGTCAAGGGTACTCGGCTCCCGGATTTCACCACGGGGAGGTGAGAGTAGGAGTTCGTTAATAGAGGCTAGGGGTAGACGCTTGTGCCTGCATGGTTCGCGTATTAACGCTTCGAAATCCGTCGTGTCTGTCACACTTTTTTATCTCCGAAGTTTATGAAGATATCGGCATGAAATTTTGGAATTAGGTACTTCAGACTTAGATGTCATTGCCTATGCAGCGATTTTAGAAAGTGGGGCCATTTGGGGGTGGCTCCAGTACAGGTGAAGTTGATATTAATTTTGAAAAATTGTCGCACCCCATCGAAATATATATCAATCGACAGATCTTTCGAAATGAGGTGGAGATTTCTTTCAACACTTTTTTATCCAAAATACCGTTTGGAAAATATGGAGCCCCAAAGTTTTTTTAAATGGGTCCCCCCCTGCCATTTCTAAACCAAAGTGTTTAAAAATCTGAAAAAATCAGAAAAACTTGACTTCATTGAGTACTTTTATTTAATAAACTTTCGAGCATTCTGGCCCTAATGGTTTTGGAGATATTGGCCAAAAACGGTCAATCATCGACACGCATGAATTTTGAAGATCTGAAAACGCAGTTTTGAAGACATCAATGTAAGCATTAAGAAATGATAAATTTCAAAATATCGATTTATGTTGAAATTTTGAGATATCTTAGATTTAAAATGAGAACAATTTTCATTTTCACACATAATTTCATGCTGTGTTCGGCCACTCTATTCGTTGATGAGTGTTATCTTTTCGATCTCACCCATAAATGCCCAACAGAAACGAAGACGCACACCGCAGGCATGAGCAGTGATTAGGTATGTGTATGATGGAAGGGATTTTCTGTGTTGGATAAACTTGGATAGAGGTATAGATATGTGTATGGATGAATGATTGTTTGATTGGATCTATGAATGTATGAATGAAGGGTTGATTTGGGTTGAAGTTGGAAGAAAATTCAACTTAAATATTTTAGCAACGTCGTTTGATATTCAGAAATCATCCATCAATATTATGCGACCTTCCCCGTGCGAGTTCAACTCGTACTTGCCCAGTTTTTTTTTGGAATACATTTAATCCCGATTTGCAAATAATGAATCTATTTTCAATTTGATTTTACGAAAAACTGCAGTTTCCGATTTAAGACCTTTTTGCCTAACGTCAAAGATTTGTAAAATTTTTGAAAACGAAAGCGTACCCGACGATTGAAATATCATTAATTTTCAATTAATTTAGTATTTAAATTGAACTAATGCCAAATGTTTTACACAGTCATTGAAGACAATTATTTGCCACTATATGTAATTATATTGAAACTTGCATTTGTTTTTTCATGCACCAATTAGAGGTAATTAGAGGTTAAAATACACAATTTTTTATACGATTCCAAAAATTATTTATTGTTTGTAAACTAGAAAAATTTATATAGGATGTTATGCCTTTGAAAAGAAACTTTAATGAATTTGAAGAAATTGGTTAGTTTCACTTCTAGTTCCAAAGAAAATTAAGAACAAATAATTCATTGACGAATTTTGATATGGAGGGTCTCTTCGAAATTTTCGTGTATGCATATTTCACGCTTAATACCACCTTACGTGGGGTGACTTGGCGCGGAGTTATGTGACATGGCGTGATGATACGTAATATGTGATATTATATGACGTGATATGAGGTGACGTGACGTGATATGACGTGATATGACGTGACATGACGACATGACATGACGTGACATGACATGACATGACGTGAAGTGCCGTGACGTGAGGGTGACGTGAGTTTAACGTGAGGTGACGTGAGGTTGATGTGAGGTGACGTGAGTTTAACGTGAGGTTACATGAGGGTGACGTGAGGTGACGTGAGTTTAACGTGAGGTGACGTGAGGGTGACGTGAGTTTAACGCGAGGTGACGTGAGGGTGGCGTAAGGTGACGTGAGGGTGATGTGAGGTGGCGTGAGGTGACGTGAGGGTGACGTGAGGTGGCGTGAGTTTAACGTGAGGGTGACGTGAGTTTAACGTGAGGTGACGTGAGGTGACGTGAGTTTAACGTGAGGTGACGTGAGGGTGATGTGAGGTGACGTGAGGGTGGCGTGAGGTGGCGTGAGGGTGATGTGAGGTGACGTGAGGTGATGTCACGTAACTTCGCATCACGTCATCTCATTTCATGTCGCATTACGTCACGTCATTCTATGCCATCTCACGTCTTTCGACGCCACGTCATCACGTAGGGTGGAGTTAAGCGTGATATATGCATACACGAAAATTTCGAAGAGACCCTCCATATCAAAATTCGTCATGAATTATTTGTTCTTAATTTTCTTTGGAACTAGAAGTGAAACCAAGCAATTTCTTCAAATTTATTAAAGTTTCTCTTCAAAGGCATAACATCCTACATATTTTCTGAAAAGTCTGTATTTCTAGTTTACAAAAAATAAATGATTTTTGAAATCGAATAAAAAATTGTGCACTTTGCGTAGATTTGTAAATGTAACCTCTAATTGATGCGCGACAAAAAATGACAATTCCATGCTGTGATCGACGATGTGATTTCTTTAACATCGTTCTTGAGAAGATCGTGTAAAACTGACTGGCCAACACAAGAGGCACGATCTTTCAAAAGTTTGTTCAACTGCTAACCTACGTGGATGAACACAGCCAGCCGTCAATGATGCGTTTGCTGGCATTGAAACGGAAGCGGCTAAAATGGGTCTGGCGTTAAACGAGGGCAAAACCAAGTATATGCTGTCATCGAGAAAGGACGCACAACATCGACGACTTGGCCAGAACGTCAGCATAGGCAGCGAACACTTTGCGGTAGTAAAGGACTTCGTCTACCTCGGCTCTGCAGCAAACAGTATAAACAACATCAGTACCGAGATCAAACGCTGAATAACTCTTGCCAACCGCTGTTTTTATGGGCTCAAAAGGCAATTGAGTAGTAGAGCCCTCTCTCGGAAGACTAAGCTGATTCTATACAAGACCTTGATCATCCCAGTCCTGCTGAACGGCGCAGAGGCATGGACAATATCCCAAGCGGATGAACAGTCTCTTGGTCTTTTCGAGAGAAAAGTTCTGCGCGCGATCTTTGGTCCTGTTTGCGTTGAGGGCATTTGGAGGAGAAGGTTCAACCACGAACTATATGGGCTGTACAGCGACATGAGTCTAGCCAGGCGTCTACGGATCCAACGCCTATGATGGCTAGGCCATGTATAGCGTATGGACAACTTAGCTCCGGCCTGAAGAGTCTTCAACTCTGAGCCTGTGGAACAACGCAACAGAGGACGTCCACGTACAAGGTGGCACACACAAGTCGAGGGGAACCTCGGTCGGCTTGGTGTGCAAAACTGGAGACAGCTGGCGAAAGATCGTGCTGGTTGGAGAGGCATGTTTAGTGACGCCCAGGTCCCCCTCGGACTGTTGCGCCCCAAGAAGAAGAAGAAGATCGACGACTCAAAACGATGATGAGTGTTACCTCTCACATTCCATTCATTTCAACCACTAAATGCCCAACAGCAATGTACACACCGCAGGCATGAGCAGTGATTGGATATGATGGAAGGAATTTTCTGTCTAAGATACATTTTTTTAGAGGTATAGAATGGCTGTTTGTTTGGCTGTATGCACGAATGTAGTAGAATGGTTGATTTGGGTTCAAGTTAGAAGAAAATTTGACTCAAATAACTTGAATTCTTCGCCCGATATTCAAAAATGCTTCCATCAACAAATATTTATGCGACGGAACCTTCGCCGTGCGAGTACAACTCGCATTTGCCCAGTTTATTTTCTAAATCATAGGCTATTTTGACACTGACAGCTGTTTCCCGCTCGAAGTCTTCACAGAAAGTCAGCATCATACCTCCGCGGAACGAAATGAATAGCTTTACGCTTGAACAATGTTGGGAAATACTGAAAACTTATTTCCAAAGTGAGTGCTGTGTAGCACAAACAGTGCGTTTTTTGAAAAGAAGTTTTGGCCGAAATGAAGCACCCACCGCGACTGCTGTACGCAAGTTTGTGCAAAAAGTTCGTGAGACTGGTATGCTTATGGCTGAAATACAACAGTGCGTCAGCTTCAGCGTTGTATTTCAACGATTTCAACGATCGTAATAAAACGTAAAACGTAATCCCAACGCACGTCATTATTCAACATGTTGGATATTTTTTGACAGAAAGATGCGATGTGAGAGCGAAATTGAGAAATGCTTTCTAAATTGAGAGTTTTTTTCCCAAATTGAGAACATTTTGTGGCAACTGACATTTGAGAAATGAAAACAGCTGACTAAAATTATTTCAACGACAAAACTAATTTGAATGAATACGCCAAGTTAGTAACAAGAATCACTTTGTTTAACTTTCTTGGCATTCATTTTCCGGAATTAATTTCTTTAACGTTCAATTGTTTGACCAGAATATTTTTTGATTTGACGTTTCAGAAATTAAAACAGCTGACGGAATATTTTTTATTTGGTATTTGAGAGAGAGAGAGGGAGGAGCTTATTAACGCAGTGCGTCAACGCAACCCTCCGTAACATGAAGTCGACTAGCGCAACGCACTGTTGTGTTTCAGCCATTATGCTAGTGGACAACACTCATGGTCCCCGTCATCGTACAGTGGGCACAGATGAGAATGTGACTGCTATGGCCGAGAGTGTGAGACTCAATTCACGAACATCAACTCGCCATCGATCTCTACAGATCAATATTTCACGCACTAGCTTGAGGAGAATTCGAATTCTGCACAAAGATTTCGGATTATTCGCTTACAAGGTCTAATTGACTCAGCAATTGAAGGCGCGAAACCATCCGCTTCGTTATCGCTTCGCAGCTTGGGCCTTAGAGCTGCTTGAATTGCTAAATGATTTTGGGCGAAAAATCATCTTTTCTGATGAGAAGCCAATGCATCCACAGAGAGTGACAGAGAGTTTGGTATGGATTGCGGAGTGGTGGCATCATTGGACCATTTTTCTTCGAAAATGAGACTGGGAACGACGTCTCGGTCAACGGTGGGCGTTACAGTGAGAAATGTTCGATTTTCGCTCAGTCGGAAATAAGAAGTTCTCGAGTGAAAATCTGTGCCAGAATGATAAATTTTCTGGTACCTGCTCTTAACGTGTGAGAATTTTAGGGTTTGTTACAAGTACCGTTATTTTTTCCTAGCAATTACTTACCATGCTGTCGGCAGTTCAAATTCGAACACCCTTTCTTTACGAATTTAAAATGAGACATAATGCGTCATTGGCAATAGAAAACGTTAAGGTAGCCGTAAACGACGAACATGTTCGCCGAACTTGCTCGTGCTCGCCGCATTTTCGTCTTGTATGGGCTGGATCGCGAGCCGCTCTCTGTTGGCGAAAAATTTCGATTTTGTAGTGTTCGTTGGCTTTGATGTTTGCCGTGTATGGCCATGTTCGCGAGCAAACCTCATTTTTGCCGAGTGCATATCGCGGATTTAGCACAATGTCAACAGTCAGCCACGATTTTATCGAGGAATTCACCACTTGCACTTCCCTATCACACATGTTGACGGTTTGAAGAAACAACATGAAATGAATATTCGCCAAATGTGTTCGCCGTGTAGGGGATAACGCAAACGAGCAAGTTCGGCGAACATGCTCGTCGTTTAGGGCTACCTTTAATGACGCATTTGAGGATGTAGAGGTAAACGAAGGCACTATACCACATTGATTTGGAAAGTTCCGTTCCTGAGATTTCAGCCTCGAAAATTAATCACGTGGGAAGCCGGCAACGTTAGTTAACGATGATGTTTTGAGACCAACGGCAGATGTTAACCCAACGAAATCGATGCGGGAAATTGCAAAGCATGGGAATATCCCCAATGACAAATTACGGCGACTGAAAACCTGCGCATCGCTTACATTAAAAAACCATTACATTAACAAAACAGATAATCACCTGTGATGAAAAATGGATACTGTATAGTAATTGTAAAAGATCTGAGCAAAACACACCCCAATCCCGATCTTCACCGAAAAAAATTTAGGGTGAAAATTTGGTGGACATCGAAAGGACCAATTCAATTTTAATTTCTTCAACCAGGAGAAACGATAAACGCTTCCAAATATTGTGAGGAAATCGGCATACTCCATGCAAAGGCACGGTCCGATCCATTTGCATGACAATGCTAGACCCCATATCTCACAAGCAACGGTGCAAAAACTCATGCAGTTGGGATTTGAAATTCTTCCGCATTCACCGTACTCTCCTGATATTTCCCCATCGGATTACCATCCTTCCCGCAATCTGGATTCATTTTGCCCGCAAAAGGTCTTCCGGAACCGAGCAGAGGTCATAAAAGTCTTTGAAGATTTCATTGCCCCAAAAAGTCAGCACTTCTACGAAAAAGGAATATTTGACTTTGTATGACTTTGCGGACCCTATTTTAATTGAATAAAAATGTACGGACAAATAATATTGGCTTTTAAATTTTTACTGTAAAATGGAACATTTCATGCTGTACAGTCCGTTTGATAAGATCGTATACGGCAAAACTCGTTTATGAAAAACGGTTTGGAAGTGGCATTTGCAGATAAAAAAACTGGGCAAGTGCAAGTTGAACTCGCACGGGGAAGGTTCCGTCGCATAATATTGATGGATGATTTCTGAATATCAAACGACGTTGCCAAACTATTTAAGTTGAATTTTCTTCTAACTTCAACCCAAATCAACCATTTATTCATACATCCATACATCCGAAAAAAACAAACGTTCATCCCTACATATACCTATATCTCTATCCAAGTTTATCCAACACAGAAAATCCCTTCCATCATACACATACCCAATCACTGCTAATGCCTGCGGTGTGTGTATGTTCATTTCTGTTGGGCATTTAGGGGTGAGATCGAAAAGATAACACTCATCAACGAATAGAGTGGCCAAACACAGCATGAAATTATGTGTGAAAATGAAGATAGTTGTCATTTTAAATCTTAGATATCTCAAAATTTCAACATGAATTGATATTTTGAAATTTATCATTTCTTAATGCTTACATGTCTTCAAAACTGCGTTTTCAGATCTTCAAAATTCATGCGTGTCGATGATTAACCGTTTTTGGCCAATATCTCCAAAACCATTAGGGCCAGAATGCTCGAAATGGTTTTAAACGAAAGTACTCAATGAAGCCAAGTTTTTGTGATTTTTTCAGATTTTTAAACACTTTGGTTTAGAAATGACAGGGGGGGACGCATTTAAAAAAACTTTGGAGGTCCATATTTTCCAAACGGTATTTTGGATAAAAAAGTGTTGAAAGAAACCTCCACCTCATTTCGAAAGATCTGTCGATTGATATATATTTCGATGGGGTGCGACAATTTTTCAAAATTAATGTCACCTTCACTTATACTGGAGCCACCCCCAAATGGCCCCACTTTTTAAAATCGCTGCATAGGCAATGACATCTAGGTCTGAAGTACATAATTCCAAAATTTCATGCCGATATCTTCATAAACTTCGGAGATAAAAAAGTGTGACAGACACGACGGACGGACGGACGGACGGACACACCGAAATTATAAAGGTTCCGTTTTTGTAGACGGAACCTTACAAATACTTCAGCTAATATGCTTTGAGTAAACAAATTTAAAGAGTGTTCAATTTTCGTCAGAGAAGGAAGTATTTTAAAATGTGTATCGCGTTTGCATCACGTTATGAAGCAGTATTCTTGTGCACGCATCCAAAAGGACCGAAAATGTCATACGGAGCAGCTGCTAAATACATGAAAAAGTCAAAAGCATTTGTTAGCAAGTGGGTGCACCGTTATTCCCAAGTTAAAATTGTGGATGATTTGCCAGATCGTAGGTCTACGCCAAAAACAACAAAAAGCAGCACAAAATGATGTACATAATGATGAACAGCCAAATTGACGAAGTGGACGCTGTGGCATAGTGGGTGGAGCCCTATGCTCAAGGTCTAAGGTTCGAATCTCGAAAAAAAACACCTAACATTTTTTCACGGCTCCACCTCTTTTGAGTCTCTGAGGATGCTCAAAGAGTAATCCTGTCTAGAAAAAGCTTCTCAATCTCACCTTTCGGAGTCGGCATTACACTGTAGGTCCCCTACGCTCGTGAGAGAACAATAGGTCGCACAACACGAGTGGTTGATGAAAAGCTACGCCCAGGTCCACCTCGGACTGTAGCGCCGCCATTATTAATATTAATAAATCGACGAAGTGGTAGAAAATGCGCATATACCACTTTTTGGATTTCGTCGAAATCTTAGAACTTTCGAAAAATCGACTCCTTCCATATGTCGATTTCCATTTTGTTTTTATGTTGGATTTCGTTTTTCCATCGAACCTTGTTATAATTTCCTCAGATTCAGTTATAACAGAGGTTAGGTTAGGAGGCTGCTAGTGAATTCACGAGCGCATTTAGATTAGCCAGTTCAGGCGTAGGACTCGGTAGAAACATTTCGCTATACAGCCCATACAGTTAGGTTGGGTTAGGGGGCTGGTGGTGAATTCACCAGCACACTTAGACCATGTTGGACCATTGTGACACCCTCAGTTGGACTACTACCACTGATCGACTGACCACTGATCCAGTGATAGTGCCGTTAATTTGATCCCAACGGCAAATGGTGACTGGACCAGATTTGAAAAACCGGATAAAAGCGTTTGCTTTCACAGGGATTCGAACCTGGGACCGCTCAAACTTAGAGCAGGCACTTAACTAACTGCGCCATCCAGTCGTCACAAAGATTTATAACATATTGACGCATTTATTAAAAGGTCGTTCATTAAGCCGTTCCTATTTTTAAATTTAAATAAAACAAAATGGCTGTGACATATCATCGACATTTTCTATTCGTTTGAAAGGCCAATCGATGCCATTGTGTATGGAACATCGCTCTAATGTCCGCCGCAGCTTCTCATAGTGGCATTCATCCGAAATGTCAAATTTTCTATGAATCTGGCGCATAAATCAGGCTGAATTCGACCGATGGCTTGGGTTATGTTGGTTTTGAGGACCGCTGTGGCTTGTGGCTTGTGGCTTATTCGCATAGACGTGCGACTTCAGAAAACCCCACAAGAAAAAGTCTAACGGGGCCAAATCGAACGATCTGGGTGGCCAGTTTACATCACCTTCACGTAAAATGACCACGCCCTCGAATCGCTTGCACAGAATTTCCAATGTGGCGTAAGCTGTGTGGCTCGTAGCGCCGGTCTGTTGAAACCACATGTCGTTGGTGTCCATATCATTCAATTCAGCCAACGGAAGTTGGTAATCATCGACCATAGCGTTCGCCGTTGACGGTGATTGCCTGGCCAACGTCGTTCTCAAAGAAATATGGACCGATGACGCCGTCAGCCCAAAGTCCACAGCAAACTGTGATTTTTTCGGGATCCATTGGACGCTCTTGGATATCATGTGAATTGATAATTTTGTTTGTTGACGTAACCATTCATCAAGAAATGGGTCTCATCGCTGAAGATGATTTTTTGATGAATGAATGAATTGGATCAGTTTCAAACTGGGCTCTGGATCAGCTCGAAACTGACCCAATTCATCGAACACACGTCGATGTCTATTGTCGTTTACCTTCAGCTCCTGGGTCCGTTGAATCTTGTACGGGTGCATACCCAGGTTACGATGCAAAATTCGAAAGGCCGAGTTCTTGTGAGCGAGGCGTAATCGACTGCCTTGGATTCTCCTGCACACTCTCACGGACAGCGGTAATGTTTTTGGCAGATCTTTCGTTTCATCGACGTACGAGTGTTGGTTTATCGTTTACTAAACCAGTGGAATAAAATTTCTCCACCACACTACAAATAGTCCTCTCGGTAGGACAATTATGGCGACCGTAAAATGGTCGAAGCGCACGGAATGTTTCATCATTTGCACGTGTTGTTGAATGCTATGTCGATCCATGGTAATTTGGCAAATCGGACTGAATAAATTACAGCCAATTTGACAGACCAATTTTCAACAATATGGCCGTTACCAACTGTCAAAGTTCAGAAGTTCTTATTGGAAGATCCTTTATTTGTTCACTAAATAAAATCACTAAATTATTTGCATTTAACATTATATCTTATTTCCTATTTTTAAGGGCTTCAACATGCTGGGGGCGCTCATTTTGCAAGTCATGGACAAGGAGGAGATCGAATCCATCAAGGTTATGATATACTTAGTTGAAGGCATTTTACCCAGGGGATATTTCAGTGGATCGCTGGGTGGTCTGCAAGCCGATATGGCCGTTTTCCGAGAGTTGATGACATCAAAGCTTCCCCGACTTGCGAAGCACCTGCAAAAGTTGCAAGGCCCCGTGGAGAATGCCTTCGAACCACCGCTCACAAACGTCTTCACAATGCAGTGGTTTCTCACAATGTTTTGTACCTGTTTGCCCATGACTTGCGTGCTGAGAGTGTGGGACCTAGTCTTAATCGAAGGAAGCGATGTACTTCTCAGAACTGCCTTAGTCCTCTGGAGTCTTCTGGAAGAGTAAGACTCCTGAGAGCCAACCAGTCGATAATGATCTATTTCTTTGAATAATTTAGACGAATTCTCTGCGCGAAGACTGCAGACGATTTCTACTGCAAAATGGGATCTTTCTCAAGCGAACTGCTGAATGGTCACCTCATAGACTCGAACGGGTTGATAGAGAAAGTTGTGGAGTTGGGACCTGTGCCGGACCTGCAGAAGATGAGGGACAAGCATCTTTACAACATTTCACCATTCAGGGATCAAAAGGGCCTGCAGTAAGTCTCGTGCGGTTTTTTTTTGTGATTTGTAATTTATTTTCCTCCTTAAAGGCTTTACTACTCCGACGAGGAAGGCGAGTCGGATGAGGACTCTCAAATGGCAGTTGCCACCGCATGGGGCCTCCGCCTGAGTAGGCGAGGATCAGCTGGACTGAGCAGCAAAACGGACGGCAAGGAGCGAATCGCGCTCGACATTTCTCTGCTAAAGAAACAGTACGATCGCTTGCGCGAAAGACAACGACAAGCGCACATTATCCTTACGTCAGCAGTTGCAAGGCAGGGATCAAATCCTAACCAATCATCAATCCAGATGAATCAACTGCTCATCGGTCGGAATGCTATTGTGACCAATAACGGCCGTCGTTTGGGACCACCCCAAGGAGCAATACCACCGGCGAGGAAGCCGTCGCTTCCCTCCACTGCGAAGTCATCGAAACTACTGCAGTCCAAGCCGCTCCGGCGCGGCGAAACTCTGCACTGGAGAGACACAGACCTCTCCAAGCGGCGCAGAGGAAGTGTGAAGTGGAAGGATATCAAGCCAAATGGAGGCCAGCAAGGAAGTCAGGATGATCGCACATCTCAACTCATTGATAGTGCGCCCTCATCACGCAGCAGCTCTTCAGAACCAAAATCACAAAGGAACTCCTTTAAGACTCACCAACGCAGCGACTCCTCATCGTACAGTGAGGACAGCGACGGGAATTCAAGCACCAGCACTAGTCTGTGCGACGAGGATGATCACGAAGTCGGCGACAACAACACCTCTTCACTCGAGGGAAGTCCCTTGAAGAAATCAAAGTCAAGTAAGAAACACTCAGAGGGATCGCATAAGAAGTCCCTTGACGAGAGAGAGAAACCACACACCACACATATAGACAGCCAAATACCATTCGTCCAGCTGACGACAGTGGGTTCGCCCCTCCTGAGTGCCAATAAGACTGAAATGGATGCACTTGACTACGGCAAGGAAGACAGTGAAACCGAGTCCAATCGCCTGGGATACGCCGGATTCGTGGATGAATACAGTTGGCCGGACATAAACGAACCCGCAAAAAGTTCGCCCCTGGAGGACCTTCAAATAGACGTGACCGCCCACGATACGACGGACTACCTTTCACTACCGACCACAATCACCAGCATCAGTCAACTGTCTCCAATAGCCGACATAAGTACATACATCCAGAGTTCAAATATAAGTCCCCTACGGACACCCATATCAGCCTTTGACTACTCCAATCTGGTGGGGAGCACCGACGATCCAAAGGAGTTCAACGTGAACGATGAAGGAGTCACGAATGAATATTTCGAAAGGATCAACATTGTGGAGCGGCCAACCAAACTGGACCTCCTCTACTCACTCAACGAGGAGGACAGCATCCGCAACGCGTTTAAGAGCTGTGAACCGTCGCCAGAAGAGAGTGTGATCAAAGCGGACGTGAAGCTCCCTCTAGACCGAACCAAACACGGGGCCAAGGAAAGTGACGACATGACTACGCATCCGTTCACGGAGGAGGTGGATAGGAAAATGAAGGTCCTGTTGGAGTATTCGAACCAGTCCTCTCTATCGTTCATTGCCGAGGCAAAGCATGAGATATCATCTGGATTGTTCAAGGACAAAGAGTTTGAACCGAACTCCCTTAAAACACTTAATGTTCCTTACGCAAGGGGAAAGGATACACTCGACGGGAGTAGAGACCTAACCTTTCAAAAGTCGCTTTCAAAAGTCAAGGATGAGGAGTTGCCTTCTTTCTACAGTGGTAAGGACTACAAAGATGAGAGAGACCTCTACGAGATTCCCAAAGTAAAAGTGTCTGAAACGACGACCTCAGAGAATTTATTGAAAAGCGTTTTGGCTCCAAGCAGCACTCAGTCGGAAGCCGAACAGGTTGTATCGACTGTAAGTGGACAAGGGCTTGAAACTGAACAGAGGAAGAGTTTAAAGGAAGAAGGCAAGAATGCATTTTCGATCAAGAAGGTTGACATAAACAAAATTGAAGCCGATTTCGGATCGCTTCATATTCCGACAACGGAAAACCTAGAAACTAGATTCAAAGCATTAGAGTTGACTTTCGTAGATAGAAAAATTAATAAAATGGACACAACTCATTTTAAGTCCAAAGGAGTTGAAAAAGATCTTCCCCCACAGAGTCCAAGCGCACATCATGACAAGTCACCGTCAAAGCCCACTGGTCTGCATACAGATGAACTGAAAGATCATCCTTCAGACTCAGGGGTATCACCGGGAAGTTTCATGGCAGATGCTCATCTCACGGACGACAGAACAAATTTGCAAACCATGTCCGATTACAAGAGTGTGTTGACCGAGTTAAGTGGAAATGAAGTGGAAAATTCCAATATAATGACTGACGCTGTCGGAGATTTGAAAGAAAAACCTGGCTCGAGAAGTGATTACGAACATAGTTTCCCACTGGAAACCTCAAAGGCAGATCATTCCGAAGTAAAAAATGAAAACATTTTTAATCCGGACGAATGCTTATCATTCGGTCAGGAGAAATGTAAAGATGAAGAGAGTTCTGCAACAGGTCAGGAGCAGAAGTCCACAGATATCCCAGATAGCGAGCCATCCATGAATGAGAGGAAAGATTTGTCACTATCTGAGAAAATCTCCGTTTTTAATCCGGATGGATTCTTATCATACGGTCAGGAGCGATGCAAAGATGATGGAAGCTCTGCAACTGTTCAAGACATGAAAACAGGTCAGGAGCACATATCCGTAAATATCACAGACAGAGAGTCATCCATGTCAATATCTGACAAAACTTCTGTTTTTAATCCGGATGAATACTTGCCATTCAGTCATAAGCGATGCAAGAATGAAGAAAGATCAGCAAATGGTCAGCAGGAGCCAATTAAGTTATCCGTAGATATTCCTGAGAGAGAGCCATCCATGGATTTGTCAGTATCTGACAAAATGACCACTTTTAATCAGGATGAATACTTGCCATTCGGTCATAAGCGATGCAAGGATGAAGAAAGACCAGCAACAGTTCAGCAGGAGCCAATTAAGACATCCGTAGATATCCCTGAGAGAGAGCCATCCATGGATTTGTCAGTATCTGACAAAATTACCACTTTTTATCCGGATGAATACTTGCCATTCGGTCATAAGCGATGCAAAGATGAAGAAAGACCAGCAACAGTTCAGCAGGAGCCAATTAAGACATCCGTAGATATCCCTGAGGGAGAGCCATCCATGGATTTGTCAGTATCTGACAAAATTACCACTTTTTATCCGGATGAATACTTGTCATTCGGTCACGAGCAACGCAAAGATGAAGAAAGATCAGCAACAGGTCAACAGGACAGGACACGTCAGCAGGAGTCAATTAAGATATCCGCAGATATCCCAGACAGGGAGCCATGCGTGGATGAAAGGACGGATTTGTCAACATCTTTTTGTGTAGACGGTAAAGCTTCTCAGGAATCGGAGAAGGATTTGAGTGGATTCAAAGATTCAAGTTATAACACGGAAAGTGCTTACAGTTTTGTTCCATCACTTGATGTTCAAAGTCCCGATGCAGCTTCGTCTGAGGACACTTTAATGTCATCGTCATTCACAGAAAAGCAATTCGCTGGACAAGAAGCAGTCGAACAGGAGAACTTAGATGTGACCAAACAGCCAGAAGGTGGGAAGCAAACGAGTAATTTAGGAGAAATTGGTAAAGCCCCCGTTGTATTCGAAACCAAGCCCGTCTTCGATTTTAGGAAAATCGACTCGGAAAAGTCCGACAGAGACGAGAGAATCCTAGCTGAATCAGGCCCGACGCGAAAATCAAAAATTCCATCAACAGAAGACTTAGAAACTAGGTTTATGGCCCTAGAAAGACAATTCAGTGACAAATCCATTTCCCTGCAAAAGGATTCAAGCGATCCACCCGACAGCAAGCTCAAATCTCCGATCAAAGAGCAAGCCGCCGCGGAGAATACAAAAGACTTGAGTGCAAAGTCCACAATCGAAATATCGGTAACCGAAAACATCTCCCTCAACGATGGAGACGAAACGTGCGTTAAGAAAGTCATCCCCAGCACGGCTGCTCTCGAACAGCGCTACGAGCAACTGGAGCGAAAACTGAGTGAACACAGCCTAAATGCACCCAATACAAATCAACCCGAGGTTTCAACAAAACTGAAAATTCTACCGGACAACGAAATGCTAACACCAAAGAGTCCAAGCGAAAAATTATCAGAACCGCCTTACGTACGCAAAAGGATTCCGTCAACTGAAGATTTGGAAAATCGATTTAAAGCTCTCGAAATGCAAAAGGCAATGAAGTCGCCGACAGCGACAACCGCCAGTCTGTTGTCGCCCTTAGGGTCGAGCAAATCACTGCCGTTCCCCAAAGACGAGGGAAGTTCAAACGTTCCCTCTACAGAAACACTGGAAAGTAGATTTAAGGCTCTGGAGATCAGCAAGCAATTGGAAAGCTCCTCAAAAGATGACGCGGTGAGTCTGAGTGGTATACCTTCCACTAGGGACCTAGAGAGCAGATTTGATGCTTTAGAACAGCAGAAAAAGGCCACCGAACAGAAGCTTAAGGTAAGAGAAACCAGGAATGAATTAGTTTGTGATTCAAACTCCACGGCGTATTCAGGATTAGAAGAGGATGCAGGACAGAGGAAGAATGACGACGATGGAGCCGGTAAGATGTCAAAAAGCGTTCCAATCAATTTCAAGCCGCGAGAAGAGATCACAGAGCAAGCAAAGAAATTGCCATCAACCCACGATTTGGAGCTAAGGTTCGACGCCTTCGAAAGAGCGAAGCACAGTAAGGAACTCCAAGGCTCCTCGAACAACTTAGAACTGAAATCATCCAAAGACATCATGAACGAAAGCAAGAAACTCATCAAGCACATCCCTTCAACTCAAGATTTAGAAACACGGTTCAAGATTTTAGAGGGCAGTAAGCCACTCCAGGCAGATGACAACCAGGGGGAGAAGCCCAAAGCAGATGAAATCGCACGGAAAAGACCTCTGTCACGGCATTTTGAGGTTGAAGCTATCCCCCCTTCGTTTGAATTCGAGTCAAGACCGATCGACGAATCTAGGATAGCCAACAACGAAAAGGATCTACAGATCATGAAGTACAAGCCAACTGCTTCTCAGATTGATAGAAATCAGAAAAATCCTCTTCAGGAGGATCACCTGAATAACGAACACACCCCAGAGATCAGAATCTCCTTTAAACGGAGGGATCTGTACAAGGTGGAGTCACAAAGTGACGAAACCCTTGCCGCCACAGATCCAACCAGCACTGAATTCGAGACAAAACTCGAGTCACGACCCACGTCATGGCCCGAGTATAACGACACGATCGACACGAACACCGTCAACACCGACAGGGTACTGAAAATTATTGAAGAAAATTCCAAGATATTACATCGAATTTTAAAAAAGACTCTTGCAGATGCCGGCGACATTGAAACCAACACACAACACAAAATAACCGATTCCCTGCTGGCGCTCGGTAACATATTCCCACGATCCGATGAGACTATACCCCCCAGCGGCACAAAATCACACTCATCCTATCGCTCATGCATCACATTGCACTCCGATGACAATATTTCCGATCGATTAGCCTCAATAAAGAGCACAATCAAGTCGATTGACACTCTGTGCGAGGAGAAGTCTTTTCGAAAGGATAAATGTCAGAGATACATTGATTCATTATTTGCACATTCCAAGATCTCAACGACCATCCCCCTGAATCCCGCCATTAGGGTGGAGGATTTCGAAGCGAATGCGGCGCAGAGTCGCATCAGCAAGAGAGAGTTGAAGAAGGATATTTCGCCAAGGAGGCGACGCGACGAGGAGCGCGAAGAGTACGAGAGCAGGGTAAGGAGAGACACGATGCCAAATAGTTTAGACCCGTCTAGTGAACATAGTTGTAGTGTAGCAAGCTTTGATGTAGATAAAGAAGTAGATAGAATCAATCAGGAGAAAACACTCGAGCGACCTCTCTCGCCGTACTACGGCTCTGGATACGAACTGAACAAGCGGTCCCTCACCCCGGTGGTGTACATTCCCACGAAGTTGGAGATCCGCCACACCACCGTCACATCGACGTTCTACGATCGCTACCTCACCGAGAAGGAAATCGAAAGGACCTCTCCCAAGAACAAGAAGTCACCAGTCTCGCCCACAGTCACCAAGAGCTATCTAGATATTTCCAAATACTCTTCCATAAACCTCAACGACCGAAACTCAAAGTCCGCCGAGAACTCACCTTCCAGACGCAAGGATGCCGGGGACCTCTTCCTCTACGACAAGTCCCCGTCGGCGAACAAGAAACTCAACTTGACATCGACTCTTGGTGTGGCGCAGAATGACTTGCACATCCAAAGCTGTGACAACATACTCCTCCGCCTGCAGTCCTCCGCACACCACAAGGACGTCGAACCGCCGCTGCTGGTGTACAACCCACTCCAAAGAAAGCCGCCCGATCTTGGCATCAGCTTGGGCCTCTACAAGGACTACGGCAGCGACGAGTCAACAAAAAGCTGAAACCCCTAACTTCAACCGTTCTTGTATGTATACTCGCATGTAAATTAGCAGCAGGTTTTCGAGTGGATGCGACCGTGAGCGACACCCTTGCGCTCACCCAGAGCGGCACTCCAGTCACGAGAATCAAATTCAGGAATAATTAAGCATAAAACTGTAAAAACAAACCCAAAGCAATATACTACTCTATTTTCAAGTGTGAAAATAAGTGAAATGCAAACTATTTTCGTCAGGTATTTATCCGCATTAGACGCAGATGCAAAATCCAACCCCCTAGCCCACATTCAAGTCGAAACAATCATTAACTGACCTTTTCTATCGCTTCGTCCCGTCAGGACAGAAAAACAAAAAGGAACACATTTTCACGTATAGTTTTCCTTTCATTCTCCCCCCCCATTCATTTCGAACTCTTCTCTTCGATATAGACAACACATTTTACTTCTTCCGTGTAACTACTCGTATATAAGCAAATATCAATTAATTGTTAGTACATCTATGAACTATTTTAAATCTTGTAACGTTGACGACGACTGATGAGCAAACACTTGCCCAGCACGAGGTGGAATTGTTTAGCTGAGAGCAGCAGATTCAATTTATTGTCAATGAAGCTATCACCGGTGGGGCGCACTGGTGCGTCCCAGCATGCGTGTGTAGTTGTTATGTAAATTAGTCATTTGAGACATATGTTATCCGTTTGTCGTTTTCCCATATGAATTCAATTATACATCCGGGATTGTTGAACTGGTTATTATTATTTTGAGTTTTACTATTATAAGCATTGATTGAAAATGAGAAAATAAAAGAAAAGCGTTAACAAAAAAAGACACAGTCAAGTAGCGACTTGGGGAAAAAACTGGCTCAACTCGAAGAGAGTATGATTGGGGGTCTTGCACTGCACTCTAGTGGTCGAATTATATTTGTGACACTTCACCACAGCCTCTTTTCGATTTGATTATGACGAGTGAAGCCGCTTTTCTCCCCAAGGAGCGATGAGTTCGATGATTTGTAAGAGGTTCAAAAATTACAAGCTTATTTCGTTGAAGCTTCCTGGTAAGTGGTCGCCGTTACGCAGTGGGTAAGTGCGTTAACTTCTACACAAAAACATAAATGTTCAATACACCACCTCTCTCTCGTGGCGGATCGATTTTTACTCGGCTGCATATACAGCCTTGGCCAAGTGTATTAGGCACCCTATGCGTAATCCAGCAGCAGCTGGACCGATTTGCATAAGACAGTGCTGTGTTGCCTACCTGTATGCCACGCGATCTTCCAGAAACAGATTGAAGAAGTCACACGACTGCGCGTCTTCTTGCCGAAATCCAGTGAAGGTTTCAAACGGTTCGAACATACTAGAACCGTACTGCACGATATGTCGCGTATTTTTTTAGAGTGGCGCAACACAATTGGATCAATTTCGCCGGGATCTCGAATTCGGTATCGCGTCAAACATTTCCTTGCGATACTATGGTATGCGGCTTTAAAATCTATAAAGAGGTGTTGCATATAGATTTTGAAACGCGCCAGTCTTTTCCCGGATTTGGCGAAGTGTGAAAATTTGGTCTATAATCGGTTTGCCGGACCGGAAGCCTCGCTGGTACGTGCTGATTAGTGCAGTTCAAAAGTGCTTTAGGCACAACTTTGTATAGGATCTTGTAGACGACACTGCGCGGGTACATACGCCTATAGTTGTTTCATGAGACAGAATAAAAACATACTTGGCAAGTGCGAGTTCTACGAGGTCTCCAAAACTGCGTTTTCAGATCGTCAAAATTCGTATGTCGATGGTTGACCGTTTTTGGCCAATCTCGAAAACTATTGGGGCCACAATGCTTAAAATTATTTTAAATGAAAATACTCAATGATGCCAAGTTTTTGTGATTTCTTTTTAGATTTTTAAACACTTTGGTTTAGAAATGGCAGGGGGGGGCGCATTGTGAAAAACTTTGGAGCTCCAAATTTTGCCAACGGTACTTTCGATCAAAAGATCTGTCGATTGATATATCACTCGAGAGGGTAAGTCAATGTTTCAAAATCAATGGCAACTTCCTCAATACGGGAGCCACCCTCAATTGGCCCCACTTTTAAAATTTGGGATATGCCTGAAGTACCTACGAGTAATTCCAAAATTCCATGCCGGAGACTTCGGAGATAAAAAAGGACGGACACACCGGAATTATAAATGTTAAATAAATAAATAAACCTTAAAAACAGGAAATAAACCTTTTGGAAATGTTTATAAAATATTCTTAGAAGCACCTGGGAATATGCAACAGCATATAACATGAATGAGTTCATTACAACCGCCAATAAGTATAACATAATTTCGGACATATTCTCAGTGGACGCAATTACTCCTGAAAATATAGTTGAAAAAAAGAATACGACCGAAGTGCCCTCATATACCAATTGTGTCCTAACACAAATCCGGTCGTTGATAGTAACTGAAAATATATTATAATTCCAGGGGTTTTTCATGAGTTTATTAATGCTAAATACTATTGCATACTTTCAGATGCTTCTGAACAAATTTTGAAAACAAATTGAAATCGTTTATTTCTTGTTTGCATACTTTTTTCTTTTATTTTGCTTTTGCACTGAACGTTTGCATCAAAACGCTACAAAAAATTACTTTAGATGGACAAGAAAGAAATTGTAATTGCTGATCAATCGGTTAATAATACAATCGAGATCGGTAACGATCTTCAAAGGACTGATGAATTTGGTCGATATGAGCGATAAATCACTGCAACCGATAACTCGAAGAGAGCAGATAAAGAACGGAGACCCTCTTAACTGTGCCAACAACAGAGGAATCAGTCTTCTAAATATCACATCCCTGCCGTCTGATGTAAGCCTGGAGCCTGAAGCCCTACGTGAACAGTCAGATTGGTCGATTACATCCCGGTCCATATTTCTTTGAAAACGACGTTGACCAGCCCATCACAGTCAACGGCGAGCACTATATGTCGATGATTACCAACTTCCTTTGGCCTGAATTGGATGATATGGGCACAAACGACATGTGGTTTCAACAGGACGGCCGGCTCTACATGCCACACAACTCACGCCACATTGCAAATTCTGTACGAGCAATTCGAGAACATAGTCATCCCACGTGGTGGTGATGTGAACTAGCCATCGAGATCGTGCGATTTAACTGCGTTAGACTTTTTCTTGTGGGGTTTTCTGAAGTCGCAGGTCTGTGCGAATAAGCCACAAATCACAGCTGCCCTCAAAGCCAACATAACCCAGGCCAACCGTCAAATTCACCATCCGCCTGATTTATGCGCCAAAGTCATGGAATATTTGACATTTCGGATGCGCGCCACGCAGAGAAGCCACAGCGGCCATATGACCGATGTTCCGTACATAATGACATCGATAGGACTTTTGAACGAATAAAAAATGTCGATGGTATTTCACACACACTTTGTTTTTTTATTTAAATTTAAAGATAGGGTGCACTTAATGACGGACACTAAACGCACTTTACATTTTTAAGACTTGGCGGGAATGGTCACAACAACTACTCTGCAATATGTGCCAGCCCAGCGGACCCATTCATGGTCTAAATGGGTGGCGACACTTCTCTCTAACAGCCCAACCCCACCTTGCCACCAAAAGAGGAGAAATAAAATACAGAACAAATGTTTATAATAAAATACATGTGTATCAACAAATTTATTTAGATTTATTTACAAACATTACATAGATAAATAGGTTTATGACTGCGTATAAATAAATTTGAAAAACCCCTTTTTGAGGTCAAGTCATGCAGCAAATTCGTTTCGTTTCTCTCAATTCAACTACAAGCTTAGTGCAAAAATCAATCGGTCCTGCTGCATGTCAACTGGTTCTCAAGGTCTATGGAAATGTGTCCAACTCTGTGAATTAACTGGATTTGGCATTTGCTGTTGTTCGTATTCTCTATTTGTTTTGGCAGCATAATTGGCTCTCTGCAAGAAAAAGGATGATGTTAGTTTTGGACTCTTTGAGTGGTTGCGCAGGCGGCACCTTTACTCTAAATTCCAAGCGGTGCACAGTTGAACCATTCCCGTCCGGTCTTGAAGACCCATAAATTGTGCATTTGTGACAAATAAAAATTCTGAACGTATGTACATTTAATGCTAAACTAGTCTACGGATTGTTACTCCTTCGGGTCTATTGCTTGAGCGGCCCAAAGAAGAGCGGCTGGGGGACAATGTTTCTGCTGTCAATCCATTGCGAGAGGTCAACTTGGGGGATGTCTGTGCAGGGGACCACGGGATTTCTGAAATAAGAAGTGGGTAGGTGTTGAATTGAGCAAAATGAGAGCGGACGGGGGTATTTACGATTTTGACACAGTGATGAAGGCACTCGGCTGAATTGACGTGATTTGGTTGCCGTTATCGCACATCAGCCTGGCAACGCTGGCCTTGCGAATCTCTTGGAGTTGCCCTAAAAAAAAGAACAAACATCCGATTTGAGTCATAATTTAGGAGGGTACAGGACAGCGGTCTCACCTGAAGTGAATCCAGAAATCTTGTCGCCGTTCTCGTAGAAGTAACGATCACCAGCACGTGTCCTGAAGAACTGTTCGGTCAAAATGCACAGGAATGTTGGTCCAGCTAAGGATCCGGCAACTTCTGACTCCAGCGAACCTCCGACGGTAAGATCGACGTCCTCGGGGTTTTCGTAGAGACTTTGCAGCCTCTGGACAATCTGCAGAAGAACCCATGAGATTTTGTTCAGTCTCAAAGAGGATTAGTTCCTACCTGGGGATCAATTAAGTCCTCGAAGTCCTTCCATTGGATTGCTCTCCTCAGGCCACAGAACTCCCTCAGATCGTTGTACGAAGCCAATCCGTGGTCACGGTTGCGTTGGATGTCGAAGGCGCGCAAGTCCCCACCGAAAGGCATGTTCCTCCTGAACAGGAAGTGTTTGATCTGAAAATGCAATCATGAACAGCTGCAGTTCGGGAACCCGATTCAATGCCCTACCTCTCTGTCCCAATTGATGTCGGTCAGCTCTTCGGGTTGAGTGGCAAGTCCTCTGGTCAGTGAGTCAAAGTTATCGCCAACCTCGATGATGCCGGGACGGTTCAACCAGTCACTCAAACGCAAGGATCCAGTGATAGTCCTCAACTCAGAAATCAAGCTGCAAGAGGAGTCTCATTAGTTCAAGTCCGCACCGATACCAAAATCAAAACTTACTCCAATCTTCCCTCGATTTGAGTGTGGAAGTATCTGAAGGCAGCGGTGGCGTGCTCGTTCAGCACTGCCGGGTCGATGCTTGGATCGTAGTCGTTGACGGGACTGTCTGCTGGCACCTTGTAGATCAGGCGGTTCTTGATCATGTTCTCGGTGCCCAGGAAGATCGGCAACCATTCGTAGTAGCTGATGTGCTGGTACTGGGCAATGTTGATCTTCCTTGCCTCTTGGAACAGCACTCTGTCGTCCCAGTGGGGATTCAATTTGGCCAACTCGTCCGCCAAGCGATTGTGCTCCCTCAGCAGGATTGTCTGAAGAACGGTCAGTCCGGGATTTTGATTGACACGAATGTCACCGGCCAGGTAGCAGACTTCGTTTTGATCTTGGACATCACAGTCGGTGGTGGCGTTTGGTGACCTTGGCAGCCACTGTCCACCGTTGCGTTCCTCGACGATCATGCGACCGCCTTGGAATGCACGAATTACACGGTTCTGCTCGATCGAGTTGCCATAAACCAGCGACAAGTCCATGAAGCTTGTGACTGCCGTCAGTTGTTCTGCGGCCCCGCCGTTGTAGTTGCAGTTCACGTCCCGATCTGTGAGCGTTCTTACGAACTCCATACACTGGGTGCCCGTCTGCGAGTGCGCTGGATCCTGTGGGGGGACCACAATTGGGAAGCAAGTCTTGTGGGCCACGCCTTTGCCTATCAATCGGCCGTCCTGGGTACAGCAGGAGATTGTGTGTTTCTCTGAAAGACGAAGTGGGGGAAACAATTAATTTACTCCGTGAACACGTTTCCACTCGCACTCACTAGATTGTGTGCCACCAGCCTGCATGCTCATGTCGTGAGTCATTATCTGACCCCATTGCATGTTGGCGAGTGTAAAATCTGGATCTGGGACGTCGAGCTCGCCGTAGACAATAAGCGACACAAGTCGAGCGTTCGGCAAAGGCTGGCCGCTCACGGAGCGCGTTGGCCTCTGGATTCCGTCGCTGTACTTGGGTGACAAGAGACGACCGTATCTGTAAGTAGAAATCAATTAATCGAATGAACATGGCTGCAGATGTAGTGACAGAGTGTGTTTTACTTCGAATTGGCTATGCCCAATTGTGGATTGCCCAAGTTGTTGCAGGAGCCATCCAATGTGCGGTAGGGGAGCTTGCCGCACGATGGTGGAGCGGTACCACAAGTAGCTGCTCCCGGAATGGGGAAGGTTGGACCGTAGGGATTTGCGAAGGCCGAAAATGGATTTGGTGGCTGTTGTGAAACCTCGAGGTGTGCTGGTGGTGGTGGTAGTGGACGAGGATAGCCTCTTGCATGGAACGCCGGCGTTGGAATATGATACCCATTGAATGGCTGGTCATGGATTACGTTGTATTGAGCCGAGGAGACTCTAATAGCCTGCGAGGAATGGATGCTTTGTAGAAGCACAAAGCAAATTGCCGTGGACAGCATCATCTGGAATATGAATTTGAGAATTTGATTAATGGAAGAAGACAATTGACATGCGACATGAAAAAGAGAAAAGGATACATTTTATAGTTTTCCTCGCAACATTCAAAAAACCTATGCTATAAAAACCTGGTTCCTCCAATGCGTGGTTCCGATAGTATGTTCAACTAAAACAGGGCCAACTATAATGACCGTACTGATACTTAAGAGAAAGAGAAAGAAGAAGAGAACAGAGCGAATGCACAAAAATGATTCACTGTGACTATAATAATCGCTTCGCAGACTTTCGGTAAGTTCGTTCAGTTTTGCCCACTTTTTTTTCGGAGGATTTTTGAAACTCTACACTGGAGCACTCAGACTCAAAACTGGTCCATTGTACTGCCAGGTAGCAACCTACTCCAGTGCCGTTAATTTGACACCAACTGCAAACGGTGACTGGACCAGATTCGATTTCACTGGGATTCGAACCTGCGACCCCTCTAACTTGGTTACCGGAATGGTTTACGTCTGGCATTGATGGCTCAAATAAAAGCTCTGAAATCGTACTTCAAAATAAGCTACTCGTATATTTTATATAACATAACCGTAAACATAAAGCAGTTCATTTAGTTCAAAATATAATCGGTGCTAAGCAAGCGTCAGAAGTGAGTGAACACCTCCCATAAAAAAAGGATCTTATTGGAAAAAGTACATATGTACTTTGTATGCCTTCACCGCTGTTTGCAGTTTTCGTATTTGCCGGTCTTAATGCTCATACAAATGTTTAATAGAATCTAGCTCTTATGTCTTACAGCCATTGAAACAACCATATGTACACTCAATTTTGAATGCCGTTCTTAGCACTTTTCTCTTTTAAATTTCATTGATTGTTTTATGTTTACCCTTATGTTAAGTAATACACACTCTGTTTTGAAGAATAACTTTGGAGCTTTAATTTGATTTATCCAGAGCAGACTCTACCTTATTCCGGTGAATTTTAATTTAGCAGATAAACCTTCATCAAATGACCGAATGTTCACTTACTTTGACGCTGACTGTATATACCGTATATATATACCGTATACCGGAGTATTCCGGACCTAAGCACTGACAACTGACCATTGACGTATATAATAAACAAAAGTGGGCGCTATCTTGATCCCTGTGGGACGCCATATAAAACATATTCATCTTCACTGAGGAATTCACCAATTTTTATTTAAATTTTTCTGTCGCTTAAGTTCCCTTGAACTTCAACCTTTTCTAGCTATTCGCGTATTTGTTTATGGCCTAAAGTGTTTAAGTTTCAAGTGTGTTCCTTCTCAACACTTGAAATTATTCCCATCAACTCGATACTTTAAGGAGACTGTTGCCTTATCAACAACCGAGCTATAAACTATTCTCTTACCGTTCGCACGCGTTTTAAATGGTTCCTCAATCAGTTATGTAATGTTTTACTCATAAAAAAGCATAGCTCCACTCTCAGACACCTCGTCTAGCACTGAACCATAGAGTGTTGAAACTAATTAGGCCACTTAAGCACTCGTTCCACTTGCAGTATCTTCATTGGCAAAGCATTCACGGAACCACCTCCTAAAAATTGCAAAACAATAAAACCATCTTATTGTTTATGTTTACACTGCAGATACTTTCTGTCTTATTACTCGCCTATGCAGATTGCATGCGAATTATGGCGATTTTCTCACGCGGTTGTCATCTCTTGTTAGATTTATGTGCAACCAACATGAAGGGAAGGTGGCAATAAAAAAATAAATATGTGAATCTATTGCTGGTTAAGTGGCAACCCTAAGGAACTAGTGTCACCCACAGCCAGGTCATTCAACTCGAGCTGATCATGATCTGAGAAAATATCGCAGTCTAGCTATGAACGAGTCCCATCAGAGAATCGTAAAGCAACCAGTCGCTGGGTCTATGAGGAAATGATGTAAGGTTATTCAATGTATTCTCTTGGGGCTGTAACCGTTCTTCTTAATGCAGGTTAGCTCTTGGAGCTGTAGCTATTCTTCTTATTGTAGGCGGAACTCCATTGTTCGTGATGTTAACTTATCCGCTCTATTGGGAGTCTAATGGCGATCAGAATCAAGTTAAACCCAAAGAACATTGATTTCGATTCATCGACACCGTCAGATATTTGCAATCGCTACCTAAACGACCGTGACTTGCTGATCTCGCCATTGATCGGAAGAATAGATACAAATGAGTGATAAAAGCCGGGAAAAAATTCGCAAAATTACAAATCATTTCATTGTGGAGAAGGGCAAAACCTTGCCCCCGATAACGTCAAATTCGAACGTTCTTCTTGCAGGCGTATGATCATTCAACTGCACGAGAAGAAATATGGGGTCATCCAATTCATGGTCCGGATTTCACATCCCTGTTTCAACCGCATACGTCAAACCGAACTGTAATCCTAGACTTTAAATGTTTGGCTTAAGATGTGCCATTTTATAATATGGGTCGTTTAACAAGCCCTGAATGTGTATTCAAATTGTGAAAACTAACTACTAAAATAGTGATTCTGTAGGAGATACATTTCGCGGATTATAAGCAGATTATGTTGGGCATTATAGTCCATCTGAACGCACTAAAAGCAAAACTGAGACTGGCTCTATTACAAGCCCAATCCATCATCGATATGCAGCCTCTGTAGAAAATATGGCTGCCATAAGTGAAGGTGTTGAAGAATATCCAAATCTATCGAGAAACATTTGGGCTTGTCTTACGGCTCATTATGGAGCATTTTGCATACGAATTTCTATCTAAACCTTAATAAAGTTCCCCTCACTCAAGAATTGAATCCAGCTGACCACAAAATTCAGTGGTCTGGTGGTGTCATTGGTCATTGGTCAGGCATATAACCAACTGCGCCATCCAGTCGTTGCCGAGTTATAGTCCGATATGTATCGAAAAGTCATCGAGAGTTATCTTGTCAGTGTCGAGTCCTGCAGGAACTCTCGTGGGGGACATTTGAATGATGTTACATTCCATTCATATCGGCAGGACCCAGACAAAATATTGGAATAATAATTTGATCGAAAGAGCCAACTATAATTTCCGTACGAAAACTTAAGCTCATGTCAAAAGCAACGAAAAGTAACTAGAAGCATCGTCAAATTTCAAGACTGTCCATAATTGCTTATAAAAACTAGAGGAAAATCCAGCTGTCAACTTGGCATACATAGAGAGGTTAATTTCCCGCATAAGTAAGAAAAACTGAACGAACTTAACGAAAGTCTGAGAAGCGATTATTACAGTCACAGTGAATCATTTTTGTTTCATTTCTCTTAAGTATCAGTACGGTAATTTTAGTTGGCCCTTGAATCATATACTCGTACATATGTGTAACTTTCGTAAGTAACTTTTGGAGCCACCAATTGGGTGACCCTGTATATCACCACGTAGTGGCAGATTGTAGTGCCTTTCCAGCAGAGACTACGGCGACCAAGGAAGCCCTTTCATGACTTAAGTACTGTGCGGTATACAGAAGGGACATCGTCATCTGTACGTACAGTCAAGCTACAAAAAAAATCCCTAAATTCTATTGAATTTCACTCACAGACAACCCTCAAAGCATTTCAATATTTAGTGTGGCATTCCAGGAAATTGTGAAGCCGGAGAACTCTCCACTCCTTCCCAAAGAAGAGCTTCAGTGCATGCCCTTAGCTACAACTAAACATTAAATAAACGTTGATCACCCCAACTCTACCGATTGCAGGTGATCCGAAGACATAACGCGCCACGCTGCCAAACAAATCTGGGCCGGGCCCAAATTCAAACGCACGTTCTGGCAAACCAGTGTGAACTGTCCTGCACTTGGGATACTCATCAGCGTCATAACAGGGCTCTTCCTCATAACTACTTCCTAAGAAGTTGCTGCCGTTGGAAGAGGAGCAAAGCATTATCTGCATCTCTTGACCGGAGGAATATCCACCAGCAGGCGTGTATTGCACCAATCTGTAGATTGCGCCAATTTGAGCAATCTTAATAACCTCAGAATCGGCCAACCTAACGCCTTCAATTCGATCTGAAAATGCTTCACTGGGTGGGAGGGCGTCCGAACTGCGTTGTGTCACAATGGGCCAGGTCTGGCCTAAGGGTAACTACATCGGCTTACGTAATTTAATCAGCTTTGCGCACGCTTCAAAATCATTCCGTATAAAGCAGCAATGGTCATGCAACTTCCTCACCAGCAAGTTTTCTGTTTTTTCAGACTTTGTGCCGACACCATCAACCCTCGTTGGTCTATGCTAGGCTATGGCTCAAACCTAACCTAAGAGCGACTGTATATTTTGCTGTGTGTCACAAGCACTTTACCTAATTTCACAACCTGTTGAGTCGCTGACATTCAGCTGCAGGGAGTGTTTACTTAGCAATACGAGCCACTCATTGAAAGCCTTAAAAAACTCACGATAAGTTCGCACATACGAGTAGTTGCCACTGGGCTTCATCACCAACCGAACGAGCCCAATTCATCACACTCTCACAAGATGTGCAACATTTTACGGACCTACTGCATTTAAAATCGCTCCAAATGTCAGGAAGCAATTTAGCAAAATAAACAATCGACTGCCCCGAGACGGGCGATAAGGAAATAATTGGACACGGCGGTAGATCAGCATACCCGCCTTCTTTCAACAATTATGCATGCGTCCACGTACAATCCCCATCGGCCCTCCCAATCGCGCAGTGCATAGCAATTTTCCGCAAAGTTCAAGAAATACAAACACTTCGGTCGCTATCGGTAAAGACCCCGGACCACTTTAACACCAATCATGCCCGCCCGAGTGCGCGTCAATCATTATTCATTATGACCGTTGGCCTGCTTGTTAATTAGACTCCTGCAACTTGGCTCCCAGTTCGTCCCCGTACACGGGGAATGCCGTGTTACACAATCGCCACGAAGCCATAAATAATCGGGTGACAAAGCCATGCCAAGCTAAGCCCCCCTCCTCTCCACAGATGCATTAGGTCGGCCGTCTCAAGCGCATTGCTCGTAAATAACATTCGTTGTTGAGGTAGTCTACCCGAGCACGGTACCGGCGGTATCTGTATCATTCATCCATGAAACCAATTCTGGCCACCAATCAACAAAAAAAGCGTCAAAAAATATGCAGAGAAACTCTTGTTGCGCAATGTCAACCGCACGAACGGACATCGCATAGACACCAACCAGACGGGGATGCAGAGCGCAAAGTGCTCTGCGATCAGAGTAACCCAATAATCCACTTAGCTGCATAACAAGCTTCGGCACTTCATAAAGCAATCTCGGTAGAACGTGCGCATGCACGACGCGACGACGCATGAGAATCTACGATCAACACCGAGCGCCGCCGCAACACCACACGGAAAGAGTGTAGGCATTGTTGCGGGGCAGCAAAAAGCTCCGAGCCACTGGAGGATTGATGAATTGATTACGAACATTTGATAGATTGCTACTGTTTAAAGGCACATAATAACAATCAGGTATCTTGGTCGTGGATTGACCAGAGGTTGTTAACTGACGCTACTGGATGTGGGAACGAGTCTGCGCGGGTGAGGTATTGCCTCGCGGTTCATTAGAAAGGTCGGCTACTGATTCTGATGCAAATATCAACCATTCGTTCTGGATGGCGTTGAGACCGTCACTCGCTGCCAGAGGCAATTTTCTGATAATGAAGCCATTGTTTTGAAGATGACAGAGCTGTTCTTGGAATGAACCTGATCGGCGTCCTCGAGATCACTGGAAGCTTGATATAATGTCATTTTTGATACTATTCCAGTCAGCAGCAACTAGTGGCCAGTGGCCAGCGGTCAGTAAAGGCCAGATGCAAATGAGGTAACCTTTCGTCAAGTTATGGTCACACAGGGTATATGTCAACAGTCGATATATTTTAAAAATAGCTTTAAAGTGAAATAACGACAGGATGGCGCAGTTGGTAAAGTGCCTGCCCTAAGTTCGAGGGGTCCTAGGTTCGAATCCCAGTGAAATCGAATCTGGTCGTCATCATTTGCCGTTTGGGATCAAATTAACGACACTGGAGTAGGTTGCTACCTTTCAGTACAATGGACTAGTTTTAAGTCTGAGTGGTCCAGCGTAGAGTTTCAAAAATCCTCCGAAAAAAAGTCCATCGGGTTAACGACTGGATGGCGCAATTGGTTAAGTGCCTGCCCCAAGTTAGAGCGTCCCAGGTTCAAATCCAAGTGAAAGCAAAGTTAATATGCTCTTATCCGATTTTTCAAATCTGGTCCAGTCACTATTTGGGATCAAATTAAATTAATCGAATTAACGGCACTATCAGTGCGACCGATCAGTTGGTTCGATCGGTTGGTCAAGTGACTAGGAGGATTGATTGATTGGTCAAGTTGGGTCAATTTTGAAACAGCTTAGTCGATCTGTAATCAGGAAGGCCGAGCTTGGTGTCAAAGCCAAATTAGCGGTTTTTGACGCAGTATTTGTTCCAACTATCACCTACGGTCATGAAATTTGGGTAATGACCGAAAGAATAATATCGCGAATACAAGCTGCCGAGATGAAATTTCTTCGTGCTGTTGTGGAAATTACTCTCCGGCATAGGGTGAGAAGCACGGCAGTGCGCGAGGAACTCAACGTTGGGCAACTGCTTCTTCGAACGGAAAGGACTGTACTTCGATAGTTTGGTCAAGTGGCACGATTGTCTCCAGCATTACGACTTCCGAAGCGTGCATTGAATGCGATTGCAACATGTAGGCGACCGCTTGGCAGACCCAGGACGACATGGTTGGACCAAGTCCAAACACTGGGTTGCGCTTGGACATAGCTCCTGATGAGTTAAAGTCGATGGCGGAGGATCGAGTAGCCTGGAGTGCCCCCGCGACCCGTTTAGTGGAACATGCGGGTCACTGAAGATGTGATGATATGAGATGAGATGCTGTTCTTAAGCATCAAGGTTGTGGTTGGTTTGCTGATTGTTGGAAATCGAAAGAAGTCAAATGCGGATATCCTTAGAGACAGTCGATGACAGCACGAAAGGGTAACCAGTTAGCAATTAATGTTTTTTCAATTGTAATGTTTCAGCAGCTGTCAAAGTTGCCAGTAAAGTTTGCCATTGTTTCATCAACTGTGAATAATGACATAGCTCGAATTCTTGTGAACCAAAAACGCACTAAAAAGTAAAAACGCCCAAGTCACTCTTAACAACCTCCTCTTTATGCCTGCAAAGTTTCATTGAAATCGATCCAACCGTTTCGGAGATTAGCCCGAACAATCAGACGACACTACGATTTTATTAACATAGATTTACATAATAATAATAATAACGGCGGCGCCACAGTCCGAGGTAGACCTGGGCCTAGCTTATCAGCAACCACTCGTGTTGTGCGTGCTACTGTTCTCTCACGAGTGGAGAGGACCTACATTTTAAAGCAGACCGTTATACTCTTTGAGCAGTGTCAGTGACTCGAAAGAGTTGGAGCCGTGGAAAAATGTTAAATGTTTTTTCGAGATTCGAACCTTAGACCTCGAGCGTAGGGGTCGACGCACTTACCCACTACGCCGTGGCGCCCACTGTAAGTACCCAACTTGAATTTCGTCATGAAGTCGGTCGAGTTTCCTGATTTATTTGCAATTTATGCCATCTATCGGGAAAAACGACTGACATGTCGGTCTTCATTATGGCTTCAGGGTGCAGGGAATTCGATGCACCAGTATCGAAGAAGACCCAAAAATGTGGATTCGGCGCCGATCAGCTGAGTAGGGCATCGCCAGAGAGTCAACACGGCTTTTGTTTTGTCGGAGGTTTTTGAAACATTACACTGGACCAATCAGACTCCAAAACTGGTCCATGGTACTGCCAGGTAGCAACGCGGCTTACTTTGCGGTCGAATTTGAGCCTACATTTGTATAAGAATTGAAGTCGGAAGACCTTAGACAACGCCGTGAGTTCTCTGATTGGATGCTGGAAATGTGGACTCTCCGGATTGTGGCCAAAAATAGGACGATTTTTGGTTCAACGACCATGTCAACAAGCAAAATTGCCCTTATTGGAGCTAACACAATCCCCAAGTGTTCGGCCAAGCATCAGTGCATCCAGCTTAACTGTTTGGAGCGGTTCATGGCGTGGCGGCATCATTGGACGACCTTTTTTCTTTCGAAATGAAGAATCAGACACCGTTACCGTCAATAGTCTCATATATAGAGCGATGGTAACCGACTTTCTGCGGCCAGAGCTAGATAACATCAAAATATCAGAAATGTCGGACCAACAAGATGACGTCATACAAGCGACGCAACGCTCGAAGTTGTGAAGGAGACATTTTACGACTGTGTCATCTAACGGCGAGCGTTCATCAATTGGTCGCAGTGATCATGCGATTTGACACCACTCTGTACCAATCCAATCTGTAGGCCTACGTCAAGTCCTTGGTCTACTCTAGGCGAATGGGTGCCCCTGCTGATATGAAGAACATGTCAACGACTCACTTAGACCACTATGACTCCATTGTGCCCATTGGTCTACCCTAACAAGCCAACCACTTTGAACGAGCTCGAGGCAAACATTCGAGACGCCATTCCCGGAATAATGCTGCAAATGTTGAAACATTGGACCGCATCATCCAAAATTGGACCAACCGCTTGATGAACTGCCAGCGAAGCCGAGGCGGCCAAAGCAAGTTAGCTTGGTTTTTCGTGAGAGTGCATTTTGAACCCAAAGAGACAAAGACTGACTGAAGAATTAAAGGTAGACGACGTCCTTGACTGCTGCGAAATTATAACTGGCCACAGTGGCGTTCAGAACAAGACCAAAAGTGTGACAGTTTCGGAGAAGGCACAGCTGGTGCCGGTTATGGTTCGAGACTCGATGTTAGGAGTTTTATATTTCCTTGTGATTTCGATATTCTGAGCTGTGGCAATAAATCCGCTCTTTCTTGTTCACCTACGTCGTGACATCCTTCACTAAACGTCGCTAAAGTCGCAGATTCTTCGGCGGCTGTGCTTCATTAGCACCAAGGTTCGTTCAAGACTACATTCCCATTTACGTCTAAAACTTGTTGAGTCGTAAAGGAGGAATTGCCACTGAATGGATATGAGTTGTGACACCATGTCGCATGTACCGAACACATTCTATCCGTAAGCATTTCCATTGATTTATGTATGTGAACAATGCTCTTGGACATTTACTAAAGTGTCTGCCGAGAGTGGTCTGCCGATCCAGCTTCAAGAAAAATTCCACAATCACATGCCAACAGTGCCATGCCAGCACTCCACACGATGCAATCCACTCACATAATCACGTCCACTAATGCCGCACTATCACTTAATTCATCGTTTTAAATCAGTCCAATTAGATATCATTGTAAACGTGTCAATAAGCTGTTAAAAGCTATCCCGCAGTGCGAAGTGTGTGTATCACACAGCTGCTCTAATAGATTCCAATGGATTGTGTTTATCTACGATCTCGTGAACATCGAGCGCTGGAGGTGTCTTTCCCCTGGTGGACAGGGTCTGCATGAACAGAACTACAACTTGTATCGTGCAGATTAATTCATCATCATTACGCATAATCGCAGCACCGGATCAGATTACCTTTTAACAGCACTCAAAGCGGCTCTGGGTCTGTAAGCGAGCGAGCATGTTGGTGCCCTGATAATCACCTGAGTGGACACTTCAACTTCTAAGCGCATACGCTCTCGTCATGCCTCCCAGTCAATAAATATTCATCACTCTGAGGCGGCATTGTACTCGCTTAAGTGACCATTTAGTCGATTAATGGTGTAATTCCCAGGCCATAGATGATGTAGCCTACTTTTCGTCCGTTCCATCATCCGCCAGCAAGAGTCTTATGCAAGACGAATGGAGTAGGTTGCTGGGCTTCAGGGATCCGATACGATCTGTGGTGTCTGGACGTGCACACTGGAGGAACTGAGTTTGGACAAAACAGACTGAACCGAGTTGTGTGGTGGGCGAATAACTCGACTAAGATAGTCACGACAGAAACATGTCCGACGACGGACGGAGTTGAACCGAGGTGAACGTGGACGAAGATCCGTGATGCTGATACGAATGCCGCAGCTCTTGGATATACCGTAGATGGTTTTATCTGCTCTTAGGGATGTGTTCGAGGCAAAAAAAAATCGAAACTCACGCGGTACACAATTCTTTGCAAATTAGGCACGGAGACACAATAGAAGCATAACGACTTCCAAATTAATTGCCCAGCAAATGCATGCGGCAGCGGCATGCAATAGGTATTCAATTGATTACCAGCGGGTGGCCGTCCTGTCGTTGACCGGCGCAACGGCGGCGGCGTTGCATTGAACAGCTGGCGGCTATTTTTATTTATTGCCGCACTCGATTTGTTTGTTTATGAAAACGCTGCTGACAGATGCAAATATGGCGAATATCGTGCAACCTTCACGGCTGAAATCCTGAAATGTCTGTATAGCTTGAGAGCGATAGCTGCGACAAGATAGAACGGTTTTTGTTTTTGTTCCGGAACTGAACTCGTGCTCTAAATACGGAATACCAAGCCGCGCAATGGGAGCACGATTGGAATTGTGTTCTCAATCTTGTAGTGAAGTAAAAGATCATGTGTTGGCATTTTTCGATTCCGACATGCAAAAGGATGTTAACAACGAACTAATAAGCACCGCGGTTTACAAATCGAGCGACAACAAGGAGTGGATTTGAAACTAGCAACTGGGCGGTCTGTGGTTTATCCACGCCCCTTTTTACCTCATATTGCATAATTGACTGCCACTTAAGGAGCTTGTATCTGCATACTATGTCACCTGGTGACAAGATATACCATGTCAACATTAATCATGCGCTCGTGCTCTACACACCAATCTAACTGACATTTTTTTCTGTTGACATTTTACAAAAACCGCAAAGCAGCGAATTCAAAACGAGTTGCGCTCACTGGGTTACGAGTATGACGCTGACCTTTGAAAAATTATGTCTTCTTTTCTTATTGACTTGTTGAAAATTTGGGGTCTATTGTTGCTGTGCTGAACCGAATTAAATCCATGCATTCCACTACTCATTTCAGTGGCGCCGTGGCGTAGTGGGTAGGTGCGTCGACTTCTACGCTCGAGGTCTAAGGTTCGAATCTCGAAAAAACATCAACATCAACATTTTTTCACGGTTCCACCTCTTTCGAGTCACTTACAATGCTCGGAGAGTATAAATATCTAGAAATAGCTTCTCAATCTCGCCGTTCGGGGACGGCTTTAAAATGTAGGTCCCCTCCACTCGTGAGAAAACAATAGTACGCACAATACTAGTGGTTGCTGAGAAGCTAGGACCAGGTTGACCCCGGACTGCAGCGCCGCCATTATTTTTATTATTCCACTACTCATCCCATGATTTTTCTTGAATTTTTGTTTGCGTTTTTTAACGACTGATAGCCTTTTGAGCTTCTACCCAGCCGATGTGGACGCAATTCGCGACCGGAGTGTGATAGACACCACAGCCTCTTGAGAGTTACTGAAAATACTGCGAACAATACACAGGCTATGAAGTTTTAGTCGATCTGAGGCGAGAAGCTGAGTAATGGCTCTTCATGACCTTCTTTAACAGCCACATTTATGTAGGGTTTCTGTTTGGGCGCCATTCAATTTTGGAAGACTTTTGTAAGTTGCCATTTGATAGTCGTGGTCATAAATTAAGGCAAAACGAGTTATATGTTGTTATCCAGAAAGGACACACAACATCGACAACTTGACCAGAACGTCAGAATGAGCAGCTATAATTTCGCGGGGCTTCGCCTACTTCGGCTACGCGATAAACAGCTCTCACAACAACAGTGCAGGGATCAAAAAGCAAAATAACTCTTGTCAGTCGAAGCTTTTTTGGCTCAAGAGGCATTTAAATAACAGAGTCCTCTCTCAAAAGACCAGGCTGACTTCGTGGAAGACCTTCATTTCCCCACTCCTGCTCTGAGATGGAAAGGCAAAAACAATATCCAAAGCGGATGAAGAAACCCTTCATCTTTTCAAAGAAAATTTGCGCGTTCGATCTTTGATCTTGTTTGTGTTAATGGCGATTGGAGAAGAAGAAGGAAAAGGTTCAACCACGATCAGCAAAATTAATCTCATCAGGCTTTTAAGTGTGTGTTTGTGCGTCGACCCATACGCAATTGACTTTCACAGTCAAGGTTCAAATTGCAGCACAAGCAACTATTTTTCAAAACAAAATTGTTCGCGGCTCCATCACTTTCGAGTCACTGACAATGCTCAAAGATTATAACTGTCTCAATGCCATTTCTTGCACAAAGCTTCCAACTGTTCATCTGACTTAGATAAACGTCCTGCAATCCTGACACACTTAAATTCATTTTAATCGACCAAACATTCGCTTCATATTTGGAAGCAAACTACACAGCATAAGCTATCAAATACAGGGTGGGCCATCTAGTGTTTTTTTTTAACTCACGGGTTATGTTGACACTGACAGCTGTTTCCCGCTCGAAATCTTAACAGAATATCATACCTCCGCGGAACAAAATGAGTCGCTTTACGTTTGAACAACGTTGGGAAATATTGAAAACTTATTTTCAAAGTGGGTGCTGTGTAGCCGAAACCGTGCGTTTTTTGAAAAGAAATGTTGGCCGAAATGAAGCACCCACCGCGACTGCTCTACGGAAGTTTGTGCAAAAAGTTCATGAGACTGGTATGCTCGTGGACAACACTCGTGGTCCCATGGTCCCCGTTGTCCTACGGTGCGCACAGATGAAGATGTGGCTGCTGTGGCCGAGAGTGTGAGACTCAATTCACGAACATCAACTCGCCATCGATCTCAACAGCTCAACATTTCACGTACCAGCCTGAGGGGAGAGCGAATTCCGCACAAAGATCTCGGATTATTCATGCATCCAGATGAAATTATAAATTCCTGAATTAAAAAGATGTGGCCTAATTTTTATAGGGAACCTTGATGGAATGAGAGACGAATATTTATGCGGCCCATTGTACGTAATCTTTTGCAACACTTTCCTTTTACTCACCTCTCTAATCGACATGGCTTTCTTGCACAGACCTTGACAACATCTGACTTAGAAAAACGTTCTGGAATCCTGACACACTTAAATTCCATTTAATCTCTACCGAACATTCGCTTCATGTTTGGAAGCAAACCGATCAATTTGAACCATCAAATATTTCTCGAGGAATTTTCCCACAGTTGAATCGATTGACGATTGAAATTCAGCTCACAAAAATGCTTGTCAACGTGAATTGTCAAAGCAATGCATTTACCTCAAACATAATATTGACTAACCCATTTAACGCATGCGCGCACAATCTGTGTCACAAATGCGTTAAGGCTCGCCATAAATCATAAAGTAATAGCTGCACGTTTTTTTGTGTCTCGGTTCTGTCGATTGAGACTTTAAATATAATTAAAAATCACTGAGACCATAGACGACGTCGATAAGAAGTCGAGCAGTCACAGGCTCATTACGATGGAGTGACTTGGGGCAGAGTGGTGCGCCCGCACCACAGGTGCGTCTGTCGCAGAATTACAATCGACTCTGCAGCCATGCATTCGTTTCTAGCCTCCATCGACAGAGAGCAACACGCTGACGTACTCCGACAGATTGACAACAAGAAGTGAATTGGACGCATAATCAGTGAACAATGTTCGATCGGTTCCCCTCCAACGAGGACCATTGAAACGATAAAAAAGCAGTTGTCTTCGATCTCAATTCGATGTCGATGCAGTGCACCGATTTGAAATACTTCACCCAATAGATTTAATTTAATTGGTTGATTGTTTTTCGAGACCTCTACCATCTCGCCCCCTTGGAGGCTAGCTCCATTCAGTTCGAATGATTTTCTGGTCGAGTGAATTAGTTTGAGGAGGTGTGAAAATCTCTTTTTCTATGAATGCTGACGGAGTCTGTCACATTTTGTATTGGAAAGTTCACATTTGAGTCTGCAGTGACAGCTGACACAGACAAGATGTCGAACATTGTTTCCCAGTTAAACGGCTGTGCTTAAAGAAGTCGTACAATTTGAGACTAACGACAACGAATTTTATGTTTTAATGAAATGTCAGAAATTGTGCCAACTGATTGAACACAGGACTTGCTTTTCAAACAAATTGCCCCATTAACTGTAAGCAGTCCGATCGGTTGTGTGCCACATGTCGTAAAGAAACTGAAGCCGTTCCATTCGAAGTTTATGCTGATGTTGAAATGGGCGGGGAAAGGAGGTGTTGTTTTAATGGATACATGACAGACCACTTGGTCTCAATCAATTGGACTTTCCTGGTAACTGTTCTACGGTATCGACAATAAATTAAAAGAAATGCGCAACAAAGTTGTGCAGTCGATTGAAATGTACTTTCTCGCATTCTTTAAACTGTTCGCATGTATATCACTGATCGATTTGATTATTGATGATTTGATTTATTGATGACTTGATCATTGGCATTTTAACCCATGGAGAGAATAAAGGACCAACCACAATGGCCGTACAGAAACTTATGAGAACTGAAGAAATCAACCGTATTCACAAAAATGATTCAATCCGACCACGGTAACCGCTTCGTTCAGTTTCGGTAAGTTCGGTCATTTTTGCCTACTCAAGCGGAATGGATCGCTCCCTACGTATGCAAGTGTCAGTTGACACCTGAATCCTCATTAAGTTTCTATCACACAGGGGTTCAAGGAAACGAGAGAGGGAACGTGCAGAGGGGGGATCAGAGTTAGATAAATATCTAGCACAACCTTATGTCTACATGCAAATATGAATGGATGGCGCAGTTGGTTAAGTGCCTTCCTCAAGTTAGAGGGGTCCCAGGTTCGAATCCCAGTGAAATCGAATCTGATCCGGTCACCATTTGCCGTTGGGATCAAATTAACGGCACTGGAGTAGGTTGCTACTTGGCAGTTTTGAGTTTAAGTGCTCCAGTAGTGTTTCAAAATGTCTACATGCCGTTACGTTTCCTAAGCAAAGAAATAGAGGACAAAGCCTTAGAGAGAGCAAGTAAGCGATGGCTGAATCTGATATTGGGTCAACGTCGAGTGTCCTATGGCCGGTGTTGAACAGAAGAAATCATGATCAATGACTGCCATAAGTCGCAAGGGTATACGGACGGTGGTGGGAGTTCTCACCGGACATTGTTCGATAGGCACCCATGCCAGAAGGTTAGATGTCCTCCATAGCGACTATTGTGGAAGTTCCAGAAACGAGGAGGAAATAGAGTTCGTCCGCCACCTGCTATGCGATTGTCCAGCCCTACGGGAAAGGAGACTGCTAACGCTTCTTCGACGAGCTGGAGGAGCTGAATAAAGTAGAGCTGAAGCACCTCCTGAGATGTATACAACAATCTGGGTGGTTCTAATCAGTAATAAGAGTGTAAGTCTCACGGGGTATGAGACGCCACAAAGTATGATTTTGGTGCTCCGAGACAGGAATTTTGACCCAAATTATTTCGACAAACTGAAGTAGCAGTCATTGCCAAGGAATCTACAGTGAATCTCCATCCGAGGCAGATAAACTCCTTAACTACATCAAAATTGTAGCTGACGATTGTGACGTTTTCTGGTAAGTGACTGATCGGTTTTTGCTATGTGACAATATCTTTAAGATCAGCTTCAGACGACTGATCTTTGAATGGCTTGAAACCTTTTGCAGCGGCACAGAGTTCGTCAACCCCGGCACCGCAGTAAACACCACTAAAAACATCAGTACGGAGGAAAAACGCAGAAAGACTCTTGCCAATCGCTGTTCCTTTGAGCTCAAACAGCAGCCTATTTTCGAAAGACAAAACTAACCGGGTCTTCGTTCAAGTCCCAGCACAAGCAACAATTTTCCAAAAACAAAATTGTTCGCGTCTTCACCTCATTCGAGTCACTGTCTGGAAAAGCGTATAACTGTCTAGAAATAAACTGGGCAAGTGCGAGTTGTTCCATTTTGTAGACGGAACCTTAAAAAGTTTCTTAATCTCGCCGTTCGGAGTCGGCGCTAAGCTGTGGGTCCCCTTCACTCGTGACAGAACAATAGGACACACAACACGAGTGGTTGCTGAGAAGCTAGGTCCAAGTCCACTTCGAACTGAAGCGCCACCCTTATTACATGTGAATTGAGTGAGTAGATCTGGCTTTAGGTCAGTTACATCATTTCGGTGTGCACTTAGTGGAGGATAGATCCATTTTCACAGAAATAGTAAACACATTAAAGCACTGAAATTGTGTGATACCCCATGGTAGTCGTAAAAACGTACTTGATTTAATGGATAACGATTTCTGTAACTGAAAAGATCTTAAAATATTCAAGTAACACCACATTAACTGACCAGGTTAGCGACTTAGAAAACTGGGCTATATTTCAATGGATTTGCATATTTGCATTGGTATCGAACTGGTTTCAAAATTTAATGTTATTGACCTTCTTTATTGCAAGCATGCCTCAATTCAAAATCGATTTAGTACTTCACTTACTCCAGCCAAACGTTTTTAAACACTGGTACGTACTGGGACCATGATATCAGATAATCAAGGTTAATCAGAACATCAAATGTGTGGATTTTATTTATGGGTGATGCTCACCAATGCCAGTTAAAGATTTCCATCAAATTTCGAACCTCAAGTACAACTTGAATATCTGCCAATGCGGATGCAGATCGACAGCTCACTTTGAAGAGATTATGGAAGTGTATCAGACACTTTATTGCCGATTCGATAGCATTATTCACAACCTCTGGTTTCGGTCGCTCGTCGACCCTTGACATTTTTCTTCTTCTAATTTAGAATTGGTAAAATCCGCCTTATTCATTGCCAACACTAACTAACATCTGACTACCGTCGGGGGCTAGTAATTTTCAAAGAAATCCATATCAATAGTGAATGTAGTGAATGTACAGTTTTTCAAGAAACTCATGCTAACGACCTTCGGTCACTTAGAGATGCATCCATCAAGTTCGTTCTTGGGAATTTTTTTATTTTGAATTAAAACAGAAGTGATAATTTTCTAAAACTTAACTGAAACACTCAATCTGGGGGTAAACACTAATTTGGGCGATGAATTTATGGGAACAAATGAAGATACTTGTTTATGGTCAGCAACGAAATAAAACTGGTTCATTGCCTGAAGATTTACAAATTCTCTCTGAATTCAGCAATTTGACTGGAATTTTATTTGCTTCACTGACAACAATGTCCTTCAGACGTAATTGTCAATACTGTAGAAATTAGCAGCTTTTGTGACACACCTTCGAATCAGATACTCGTACATGCAAGGCTCAGTGCATGAACTAAAATACGACGACATCTGCTTACACCCAATTTCGACAATTTTTTTTTCGGATTTTTTTTTAAGCATTTCAATGAAGCACTCAGACTCAAAACTGGTCCATTGTACTGCCAGGTAGCAACCAACTCCAGTGCCGTTAATTTGATCTCAACGGCAAATGGTAACTGAGCCAGATTCGATTTCACTGGGATTCGAACCTGTGACCCCTCGAACTTGGGGCAGGCACTTAACCAACTGCGCCATCCAGTCGTGTAAGCAATAACTTTTAAAATGCTTCAGGTTACTTTTCGTCTGCCTTTGACATGAGCTTAATTTTTGCCACGGCAATTAGAGGTGTCCTTCAGATTTCGATAGCATTTTCATTTTAACACAGTGCGTCTACCTCTACACTAAAAGGTTCGTGGCTCGAATCCGGATCAACACACTAACTTTCATTCATTCTTTAGCTACTCTTCAAGAAGATCTCCCGAAAATTTTACTGGTGCTGTTACTGGGAAAAGTTATTGGGGCCGATCGTGGCCGCTGCGGTATTGTTGTGGGTAAAGGCGTCTATTCCTGCACTGAAGGTCCATGGTTCGAATCCGAATTAACGCACCAACTTTCATTCATTCTTCAGTAACTATTCAAGCAGATCACTCGGAACATTTTGTTTTTGTTTAGGTCGATCGTGGCCGCCGTCGTGATGTAGCGTGTAAATGCGCCTATTCCTGAAATGAAGGTCCATGGTTCGAATCCGGATTAACGCACCAACTTTCATGCATTCTTCAGTAACTATTCAAGCAGATCTCTAGGAACGTTTTATTGTTGTTAAGGGTTCTCGTGAGAGCTCTCGCTGCCGTGGTGTACTGGGTAAAAGCGTCAATTACTGTAGTGAATGGTTCGAATAACGATCAAAACACCAATTTTTATTTTTTAGTCTCAAGTCAGTATAAATGACATCTATAGTTTTTCAAACATCTCCATTCGGAGTCGGCATAAATCTCAATAAAGGCACGCACAACACTAGTAGTTGCTGTAGAAGCTAGACCCAAATCCACCTCGGACAAAGGCGAAGACCACATTCACAATCTTTTCTTCCTGTTACAAGCTTTGTCGAGCCAAATCTGTTAATTTTAACAGCAATTCACCAAAACCGAATGCAGTGTAAGCAATTGGTATTTCCGCCAGTAATTTTCTTTGCTGAATTCGATAGCGAATCGATTCAATTAAGTCAAACCATTTGGTTAACGATGAAAAATTAAGGAAATCGTCCAAATGCCAATGTCTGGCTGACTATGGCTCCTGGCTGATTATAGCGTATCCATGGTCTCGTGTGGAGAACCGACTCATTATCCAGTCTGCAACAACTCGTATACAATCATCTTCAATTACGTCCAGCTCATAAGTGTGCCTCCATTTGATCCCAACACCTGTTAACCCCACATTTGTGTGCAAACCAACCAGTTCGTCGAAATTACTCATGGAAGAGCCGAGCACAGGAAGCAGTAAAGTGGCGAATCCTTTCCACGCAGTGCAAGATTTGTCAATAACGGTGAAACTTACATCATAACGGTAAGGTTTTCACTTTCATTCAGAAAAATGTGGGTCACTCGCCAACCAGCATCAACATCAAGTCTGACTTGATTGCCTGTGCCACCTCTCGCCGTGATAGTTCTGGGAGTGTGCCCGCTGCAGGCGGGCTAGTGGACTTGTGGTCTGGCGTTGAGTTGAGCAAGAATTTATGTAAAAACCGAGGCATATGTGTGAGTTATTTGGAGAGATACATTTTGCTGCAGCATTCCTTTCAGCGGGACGCATGCAACCGAATCGATGGCGTGAACTCCAAATGCATCGCTCTCGTAGGTACTCGTATATGTAACTGCACTGAGACAAATTAATTGATCAAAACACAACATCGGTTGAAGTTGCCAGCCAAATAAGCCGGAGATCAATTAGGAGTCAAGACATTTTTATGGCAGCTCAATGCAAGTGAAGACAGACGTGAAGACAGACAGTCCGCATGCTGAGAAAATTGAGGCTTTTTGTTGGGATTGTCACTGGCAATTAAAATTGAAGTGGGATTTTTTTCAAATTGACACATTAACGGATAGTGTTGGAGAAAATTGCCCGGAATGTGTCAAGACCAACTTGGGAGGAATTTTTTGTTCGAGACACCTAAGGAACTTGGTGTCTTTCAAAATGGAAACAGTTCCTCTAAACTGTGGGCAATTTTTAATATAATTTTTTCACACCCGGACTGAATTATTTGTATTCCTTTTTTCTAGTTTTGGAAGGTTGTTGTGTATACCTATAATAATAATATAATAATAATGGCGGCGCTACAGTACGAGGTGGACCTGGGCCTAGCTTCTCAGCAACCACTCGTGTTGTGCGTGCTATTGTTCTCTCACGAGCGGAGGGGACCTACAGTTTAATGCCGACTCCGAACGGCGAGATTGAGAAGCTTTTTTCTAGACAGTTATACTCTTTGAGCATTGTCAGTGACTCGAAAGAGGTGGAGCCGTGAAAAAATGTTTGATGTTTTTTTCGAGATTCGAACCGACGACCTCGAGCGTAGGAGTCGACGCACCTACCCACTACGCCACGGCGCCCACCTAAGGAGATTTAATCGCAGGAAAAGACGAGTTGGGAGACACAGTGGCTCGAAGCCAAACTCGGACACTTACTTGATAACAAAATGGAAGACAAATAAATAACTAAGGAAAAGAAAAGAAAATAACTCAAAAATAAGGATTTCTCGTTCTGGAAAGAAGTTTTATTTACAGATGAAAGCAAGTTCAATATTTTTGGACCTGACGGCAGACCCTACGTGTGGAGAAAACCCAACGAGGAATTGCTTTCGAAAAATTTGATACCCACTGTAAGGCACGGTGGTGGATCGGTGATGGCGTGGGGATGCTTTCCTGCTTCTGGACCTGGTACAATACATTTCATAGAAGGAAAAATGGATCAAAGTGTTTACTTGGACATTTTAAAACAGGATTTGTTCTTATCTGTCAGTAAGCTTCACCTTGACTTGACGACTGAATGGCGCAGTTGGTTAAGTGCCTGCCCCAAGTTAGAGGGGTCCCAGTTTCGAATTCCAGTGAAATCGAATCTGCTCCAGTCACCATTTGCCGTTGGGATCAAATTAACGGCACTGGAGTAGGTTGCTACCTGGCAGTACAATGGACCAGTTTTGAATCTGAGTGCTCCAGTGTAGTGTTTCAAAAATTCTCCGAAAAAAAAGAAGAATTCAGCTGCCAACTTTTCATATTAGAAAGTGATTGATTTCTCCACCACCTAGGTAGGCAAAACTGAACGAACTTAACGAAAGTCAACCAAGTGTATCATTTTTGTTCATTCCCTTTCTCTTAAGTATGAAAACGGTCACTATCACAGATGGAGCTTGAATCATAAATGTGTTTGCATTTTAATTTACTGTCAGAACCACGAATTGAATGACCCTGTTTACCGCTTCGTCTGTTTCGAGTCTCGAAATCCACGAAAATCTCTCATAATTGTTGATCGGCAAAGGAGTCAAAAACTAAGAAACCAACTGTCGCTCCACGCACCCAGAAGGAAGCAATAAGCCTTAAAAATAAGTATTTCACAGATTATTTGTAGTGAGCCCCATCTAGTGTTTAAAAACAGAAACCCTGGGGAAGTGCTCATACACAATGTTGTAATCAAATGAAGTGCTCCAACATGCAAATCACGTAAGACGATGATGGGAAAAACGACCTCTCATCACATGGTACATTCAATAGCTTTTCGCAAGCGACCAAGCCTAATTAAATCAGGCGGTGTAAGAATAGACACGAACCTTATTATCTCCAATAACACGCTTTGTTAGTGGAATCACTTGTTGGTTAACATTGCATCAACGTTTTGGAATACGTACGACACCATTTATCACGCCATATGAGCACATTCGATGCAAGGGTTATGCGGGAGCAAGGAACTCCGAGCTCTTTAAGGCATGGAGCTGGTAGGATCGGAAATATTTACGTGCATTCACATTCGCGTTCCATGAACCTTTATCGAAAGATGCCTTGAAAGTTGCTTTCAAAGGCAAGTCGATTCCTGTTAGGCATGCGAGTCAGGCTTCAGTCAGTGAGTGCCTTGTCACACTACCGTCAGCCATTGAGAAGCTCTTATTCAAATGCACTTCCATTCATCCACGAAGTTGATGGTCTAAAAATTTCTCTTCGAAACCTTTCAGACTTTTCCACAGACTCTCCACGTCTTTCAGTGTCATTCAATCAAATCGCAATCACTTAAATATGAAAGTGAAAGCGACTATTGAATGAATGTACGATTTTATGCCGATGGCCATTGAGGTCCCGCACACTCCTTAGCAAACAGAGCAATTTTCTGGCAATGGGCGCCGTATGAGCCGCATTACTGGACCACAGCCAGCAGATACGGATATGAAGTGAGATGTCTTCGACGAATCGAGACACATTACGTGTGGGAGTGTACGAGTCTTGAGTGCCGCCTGTTCCTGTTCGCTTTCATCGACTCAGTGCAGGGGAATTTTCCGCCATTCAAGAGCACTCACACTTCAAACGCCTTTTGAGATGCAAATAAACAACAACGAGTGAGGTTTGCATGAAAACGTGTGAAAGACGTATGACATAAGACGCCGCAGTAAATCTTAATTACTCAACAAGACCATCGAGAGGAGAAAACGAAACTTGAAACAAAGGGTTTTTCAATGGCAAGTGAAAGGTAGGCATTGCCAAATTGGAACGGGTTACCGAATTCCCATTCGACATCTTAGCAGATTTATGAGCGCTGCTGCATGAAGCCAGTACCAGTTCAAAAGGGAAAGCGCAGCACACTTTATTGCCATGCAATCGTTCACTACTGACGCACTGCTTGAAGGTCATTGTAACAAAAAAAAGAAACGCTAACATGATTGTCCGCAGATGAATGCGTCTTAGGCTAGGATACCTTGTAGATCTACTTGCCGCTAAAGGAATATCTGCTTCCGAGTGGTTTGTGTAAGTCGCGATCACACGCCACAATTAGTTCAGAAATGCTCAGCCAATATTAGTTTTGCTTAGACAAGAAATTGCCATTTTTGGAGATCGACGCATGCGAAGCACGAACCAGGGTTGCAACTTCATTTGAAAGAGGACATTGACTTTAAATAATCACCAAAGCTGATTTTAGGTCGCTAATGAACACCAATTTGGATGATATTTGCCAACATTTTGATAAAAAAAACTGAACATATGGTGATATTTCAAATTTGACTTAAGAAGCAGACTAACAATCGGGGACTTTGTGCTAAACATTCTGAAGCAGGTATTAGCTTTCATATATGTGGCAGAGGGTTAAAGATTCGCGCAGCGAGATGCTGGCAACACCACGCGACGACGACAGCCAGGAATAACGGAACGACGGTAGAAGCCACCTGCAGTCATATTTCTCAGTCTGATCAAGGATGATCTGAAAAGATGATCCTCTTAGTAGAGCGTAGACACGAGCACGAGTGCATTCCCTGGGGTAAAATGTTATCATCAATGAATATAATAGGGATGCACCATAGAGGACAAAAGAGTTGGAGTACGAACCTTAACAGGGTGTGGTTCTTCGTTTGACAACATATTCAGCCCAGCACTTACTTACTTCCTTAATAAGTCCAGCTTTTGGTTATTTACAACGGAACTTTGATACCGAAATCTTCGATTCTGAGCCTATGGGACAACGCAACAGAGGACGTCCACGAACCAGGTGGCGCACCCAAGTCATCCATTGTACTGCCAGGTAGCAACCTACTCCAGTGTCGTTAATTTGATCGCAATGGCAAATTGTGACTAGACCAGATTCGATTTCACTGGGGTTCGCACCTGGAACCCCTCTTACTTGGGGCAGGCACTTAACCAACTGCGCCATTTAGTCGTACCGCTGCTAATTAGTTCGAGACCATTTGCGGCTCTGGGGGGAAGGATTTGTTGAACCTTTGACCAATAAATAGGTCATGGCGGAACCATGGTGGCCAAGCATAAAATTGAAGGCAAAAAAAGTTGAGAATAAAAATGTCATCAAGCGCTGGCCAGGAAAAAGTTCAAAGCATGAAGCGTGGAATGGTTGGTGGCGTTATCTATAGGTCGTGGAAGCTTCATACGAATACATTATCTGAAGAAGATAGGACTTCTTAAACACCATGCTTGTAGACTATGCCTGGAGGATAAGAAGACTGCAGCAAGCATATTAGATCAATGCCCAGTCAGCCGGACAAAAGAAAGAGATTCATTACTGGATGGACATTCAGTCAGGGAGCAAGATCTCCATCAAGCAGCTGCTTGCGTTAACACGAGGAATCAGTTTTCAGAGAGTCTCGCTGATCAAAAGGAAGTCTTACTCTGCATTCAGTATTCAAAAAATGATTCATTGCATTTCTGTTCATCTCAGCATACGACGTCATCTGGTACCCACAAAAAAACTTCCGGTCTATGCTTATGCACTTACCACAATCACATTGGATTGAAAATACTCTCCTCGTAGAGACATTCACTTATTAAATCGTTCATGACACTGACAGGTTACGCAATTTAAATGTTTCGCATTTTTTCTCAAAGCCAAGTTCAAATCGGGTCCAACGGGTAAGGATGGAAGTAGTCAGCATTCATCCAACACTCCATTATCAGCATTTTACTTTCCTTTTCCACTGCGAAGCCTCGATAAGATCAGAAAAAGCAAACAGCAAAAATAACAAGCCCCTCAGCCTGAGACGAGTCTATTACAACACCATACACAGCTACATCGAATACAAGTTAGATCGCATGCCGAGAGCCGACAGGCGAACAAGCGAAGAAGCGAAAAAAGCCATGTGCACCGAGCCAAGGGGATCCAGTTGGACGAGAAAGAAGAAAGAAAGTGTAAAGTCGACTAACAACGATTTCGTTTCTATTTTACACACATCGTGATGTAACAGTCCAAAGTCAAGGCCGGCCGGAGAACACGAGTGAATCTCTGCTAGCACAACTTTTTGACAGACGCAGCTTTTCGTGCGGCTCAAGAACGAATAAGTCAGGTCTCCCCAACAGAGTTGAGATTCAGATCATTAATTATGCTCGTCGAAGTTGTGTATCGTCTCGAACGAAAGTGAAACCAAGATCGGAGAAGTATTTACGGAAACCCATTAAAGCCGACTACTCCATTAATCATGAGGAAAGCCCGAAGTGTGTGATTGTGTGCAGTCGCATTGCAAATAAGATTCAGGCAAGCAGGCGTGCGTCGTTCGGGAACAGTTTACTGCTTGTCGGATTGTTGAATGCAATTAAAGACGGGAAACATAACCACAACAATAACTACGTGCTTACATGTGTTTCTCTCCAAACGGGAGTGGCCTACCATTGACCGTAACCCTGCGGTGCCGGGCGATTGGCTTCACGGAGGCGGAAAAAGATACACTACGCAATATGCGGGTTAGATTGGCGATAATGAAATTCGAATTGTAGCCGGGGGCAGAGGAAATCCTTTGGGAGATTAATGAGCAGGAGTACTTTGAATTTCATGACTATTCATGTGAGGACCCGGTTTAGAGACTTTCACAATCTTAGACATCTCAGGAAGTGCTTCGGAGCGGTTTAAAAACTCAAAGATTGTTGTGAACGGTTTTGTGCATTTTTTAGTGAATCAAAACACGGTTTTTATGTAACCGGTTGTTTTGTTTGCAAGATTTATGTCTGAAAAACAAAAAAATGCTTGGACAAGTGGCGAATAGATATTGTTCAAGAACATTATGATTATGAACTTTCTTCTTCTGGAACTGCAGATGAGGGTGAGCCCAAGGCTCAACCAAGGAGCCTCAGAAGGAACATCGATTGCAAAGGATGATTCCCGGTTAAGGTATTTATGCTCTTAGCTGTGGGCACTTCTTCTTCTAGTGATGCTATAGTCCGGAGTGAACCTGGGCCTCAACCAACAAATCTCGCAATCTAGCACGATCCTTCGCTACCTGTCTCCAGTTGAGCGCACCGCACTAAGTTGGTTGTGGTCATTCTCCACTTCTGTGCGGTACCTCAACGTGAGCGTCCTCTGTTGAGTTGTCCCATAGGCTCACAGGCGAAGATTGAAATCTCAAAAATATAGTCTTAAAATACACATCTGGCCAAGACAGGTGACTAGCAATAGAGACTACAGGAGGGGCCATCTAGTGGTTCTTTTTTAAATCATAGGTTATTTTTTACACTGACAGCCGTTTCCCGCTCGAAATCTTGACAGAAATGACCGGGCAACAAAATGAGTCGCTTAATGCTTGAACAACGTTGGGAAATATTGAAAACTTATTTCCAAAGTGAGTGCTGTGCAGCTCAAACAGTGCGTTTTTTAAAAATAAGTTTTGGCCGAAATGAAGCACCCACCGCGACTGCTGTACGCAAGTTTCTGCAAAAAGTTCCTGAGACTGGTATGCTAGTGGACAACACTCATGGTCCTCGTCGTCGTATGGAGCGCACAGATAAGGGTGTGACCAAGAGTGTGAGACTCCGTTCATGAACATCAACTCGTCACCGATCTCAACTGCTCAACATTTCACGCACTAGCCTGAGGAGAGAGAGATTTTTGCACAAAGATCTTGGATTATTCGCTTACAAGGTCCAATGGACTCAGCAATTGAAAGGCGCACGACCATCCGCTTCGTTATCGCTTCGCAGTTGGGCCTTAAATTGAGCAGCTTCAATTTGTCAACGATTTTGGGCGAAAAATCAACTTTTATGACGAGGCGCATTTTTATCTCGGCGACTACGTTAACAAATAAAATTGCCGCATCTGGGGCTCGGAAAACCCGCCGATGAGAGAATGCATTCACAAACAGTGACAGTTTGGCGCAGCTATTTCTAGACAATTCTAGACTCTTTGAGCACTGTCAGTGACTTGAAGATGTGGAGCCGTGATAAAATTTTAGATGTTTTTTCGAGATTCGAACCTTAAACCAGAGCGTTGGAGTCGAAGCACCTACCCACTACGCGACGGCGCCCTTCTCTTTATCCACTTTAATTCTTCTTCTTCTTCAGTCCGAAGTGGAGCTGAGCCTCACTCAACATGCCTGTCCAGCCAGCAGGATCTTTCACCAGCTGTCTCCAGTTTCGCACACCAAGCCGGCCGAGGTACCCCTCGACTTGTGTACGCAACCTTGTACGTGGACGCCCTCTATTCCGTTGTCCCGCTTTAATTACTATATCTTAAATTATTTTCTTGAGGGACCGTATTGCAACTCCAGAAGCTACTCATTAGGTCTAAGGTTCAATTTCTAGAAAAAGGTGCAGAGGTTATTTATTTCACGATGGCCTCTTCCGTGCGTGTGTCGCGTATCACTGATAACGCTATGAAGGAAATAAGTGGACAAATATGGTTAGAAAGTTTATGAAGCAGAATTTAGGTTAGGTTTGCTTGGTGGCTTTCTATGAAGCATAGAAAATTGTTGATGGACACTTCCCCAAGGTTATGCTATGCTTGTGTTTAAAAAACAATTACTCGTGGTGCCTGTGTTGTTTACGTATCCCAGTGTCAGTGCCGTAGTGGAAAAACATACTTCCTTTCAAGTTAGTTATCCCTGATGACAGTGCCTGTTGGAATATAAGTAGACAAAATTCACTGCACAGTCGTACATACGCGGTTTCCGCATGATGTAACCGGATCAGACTAAGCGGGATCCCAGATTTTGTTTTTTTTTGGTAGGATTTTTTGAACACTACTGGAGCACTTAGACTCAAAACTGGTTCATTGTACTGCCAGGTAGGAACCTGCTCCAGTTAATTTAATCCCAACGGCAAATGCTGGGATTCAAACCTGGGACCCCTCTAACTTGGGGCAGGCACTTAACCAACTGCTCCATCCAGTCGGATGTAGTCCAGATTTAGTCATCAGGTCGACTCCGAATAGCAAAGTTTGAGAAGCTTTTTCTTCGCAAATATACTCTTTGAGCATTGACAGTGATGGAGATTGATGCATTATAATCATTTTTGCCTGTCTCGGGAATTGAAAAATGTCCACATGTGCCAGTGAATTTGTGGACGCCATTTACCTAATATTCTATTTTATCCACAGCACCATATAGAAGATCTTGTGCATCAGCAAAATTTAAACATGTTTTAAAAACCGGTGTTAACCATCAAATTAATTTCTAAGCTAAGTAAAATATAGAAGAGCGTGTTCAAATTTTAGAATAAATCGGTGACCAGTTACATTTGGAAGAAAAACCAATTATGAATCGTAGTTAAAAAAAATACGTAGTCTTGAAAAAATGAACAACAAATTTATTTAACTTACAAGTGCTCTTACAAGTCTGTATTTCTCACTTTAAAATATTTCCCCAGTTCTTACCTGCAACGAAAAAAAGAAAATTGTTATTATAATTTTTCTTAAAGTATTTCAGAACATCAAAATATTAAACAAGTGTAAATAAATAGACACACATTTTTTGAATTGAGTTGGTCTCGATCCAGCTAATCTAACAGTACTACAACTGCATGAATGAACATGCAGCGAAAGAAGCTATTAGATTGGATCCGATCAATAAGAAAGAGCTTAATAAATCTAACAGCTTACTTCTATTCTGTGCCATGTCGCCGGCCAGCTGACGGTAATTAATTGATCTCAATTAAAAAGATCAATAGTTCTCTTAATTGGCGATTAATTCAGTGTTCGACAAATGAACATGTTCTCGACCTTTATTACTCGAGTTGACAGAGCAGAACGACAATTAGTCTACGAAAAAGCCTCTGAACTGTCTTGCCTTTTCTACACCGAAACTAGATCAATGAAACAATTTTGCTCAGAATAATGCATATGCACATCCCTTATAAAGCGTATTATAATATACAGGATATAAGAAACTCTTATATAAGAAAACATCGTTTAAAAGAAACGCATATGAAAACACCGTGTCTTTTCTCTACCTCTCCACACGTTTATAAGAAACATGCGGATATAAGAAACGAACTTTCATTCACAATATCTCCTTTTTAAAAGAAACATGTATTTTTTTGTTTGTTGAACTCGATTTAAATATCATCACAATAAGTGTACAGGTAAACCACTCAGATCAAGTAAATAACGATATTCGTTGTGAACACACCTTTAAGACAATGACAGCTAGTTCAGACAACAAAATGTCAGTAGGAAAACCCGCAAAATCGTGAATATTTTGTGTTGACTTTTTGATTAGTAGTTGTTTTGATTTTTGTTTGGGGTAAAATGTATAAAAAACAGAGGAATACATTGGCAATTAAAATCAAAATAAACATTCTCTAAGAGTTGAAGAGTGGAAAAACCAGAAAAGAAGTGGCAACAAAATTTCAAATTTCTCTGTGCAGAAAAATAAAGCAATCTGAAGAAATTGAATGCAAAAGTTATGCTGCAAGAATTTAAGTAGGAAAAGAGAACGGAAACCAAAACACGAGCTTTCAAATAAAGTAGATGGTTCGAACAAAAGTTGCAAAAGAACGCAAAACTCAGTGAGTCGACTTTGCTTGAGAAGGCTGAACAATTTGCAATTGAACTAAAAGTCACAGATTTTAAAGCCAACGAAGGCTGGCTCCAACGCTGGAAAAAAAAACGAAAATATAACCTTCAGAAAGTTTCATGGGGAAGCACATTCCGCTAATGTTGAACTCGTCATTCCCAATTTGCTGAAGAAATATGATTTGGATGCCATTTAAAATGCAGATGAAACTGGTTTGCTGTATAAGGCCCTACCTGACGGTACATTTATTTCAGGAAATCAAAATGTGAGCAACCAAAGAAAAGTAAAAGATCGAATCACTCGCAAATGGTTCTGACAAGCACGTGTTTTCAATTGGCAAGCTTAAACAGCCGTGAAAAACACATTCCAATACCTTACAAATGGAATCTAAAGGCTTGGATGACAAGCAATCTTTGGGCTGAAATTATAAAGGAGCTGGATGATAAAATGGCCAAGAAGAAGAAAAAAAATTTGCTTTTAATTGACAATGCTTCATGCCATAAACTTTATTTTACTCCAAATAATATAGAGTTTGTATTTTTACCAGCTAATACCACCAGTCTCATTCAACCACTCGACCAAGGTACGTATAATGTATTTCACTTTTCAACAAACCAATGAGATTGACGTCTTCATTTCTTTCTTAATAGGGATTATCCACTCATTTATGGCGCAATACCGGAAATGTTGGTCAGGACAACAAGTTCTTGCAATTGAAGGCGATTGTTTTGAAACATTTTCAAAAGAGATGACTATCTTAAAAGCGCTGTTGATTGCGATGATGATCCTATTGAAGCAGAAGAGACTGACAGCAACGAATATGAAGCCTAAGACATTTGGAAAATTAAGGCTGAATGGCGCAGTTGGTTAAGTGCCTACCCCAAGTTAGAGGGGTCCCAGGTTCGAATTCAAGTGAAATCGAATCTGGTGCAGCCACCATTTGCCGTTTGGGATCAAATTAACGGCACTGGATTAGGTTAAAGGAGATCCTCTAAAATGCGCCAACTATAGAGGCATCAGTCTTCTGAACATTGTATACAAGATCTTATCTGCCGTGTTGTGTGAACGCCTAAAGCCATTCGTCAACAACCTGGTCGGTCCATACCAGCGTGGCTTTAGGCCAGGAAAATCCACCATCGACCAAATATACACTGCAGCAGATCTTGGAAAAAACCCAGGATCAGCAAATCGATACCCACCACCTTTTCATCGATTTTAAGGCCGCGTATGACAGCATCTATAGAGACGAGCTATACAGAGCAATGTCTAATTTTGGCATCCCTACCAAACTCCTCCGTTTGTGTAGGATGACGATGAAGGATGCACGCTGCTCCATCAAGGTCGGTAAAGACCTAACCGAGAACTTTGATGTCAAAAAAAGGATTCAGACAATGCGACGCGCTGTTATGCGCTTTCTTCAACATCATACTTGAAAGAATTGTGCAAAACTCGCACGCCAACACCAGAGGCACAATGTTTCAGAAGTCCGTCCAACTACTCGCATATGCCGACGATATTGACATAATCGGAAGAACACAGCGTAATGTCAATGGCGCCGCGAGGATGGGCTTAACGGTAAATGAGGGCAAGACCAAGTATATGCTGTCAACCGGAGAGGACACCCAACACCGACGTCTCGGACAGAACGTCACAGCAGACAGATATAACTTTGAGGTAGTCAAGGACTTTGTCTACCTAGGCACCGCTATTAACCAGACAATGACACCAGCGCTGAGATCAAACGAAGAATAACTCTTGCTAATCGCTGCTTCTTTGGGCTAAGAAAGCAATTGATAAACAAAGCCCTCCCTCGAACAACCAAAGTAACCCTGTACAAGACCCTAATCGTCCCAGTCCTGCTATATGGCGCAGAAGCATGGACTTTGTCAAAAGCGGATGAGGTTGCTCTTGGCTGCTTTGAGAGGAAAATTCTTCGGGTGATTTTCGGTGCCGTCTGCATAGAGGGTGAGTGGAGGAGAAGATATAACAACGAATTGTACGAGCTGTTCAGCGACATTGACTTAGCCAGAAGGGTGAAGACCCAACGATTGAAATGGCTAGGTCATATAGAGCGAATGGAAACCAATGCTCCGGCCCGGAAAGTCTTCGAATCCATCCCCGAGGGACGGCGCAGTAGAGGAAAACCGCGACTCAGGTGGCGCACGCAAGTGGAAAGGGACCTCAACTAACTGTGCGTGCGAAACTGGAGGCAGCTAGCTAAAGATCGAGCTGGGCTGGAGACGCTTGTTGGTTGAGGCCCAGGTCCACCCCGGACTGTAGCGCCACCTTAAGTAAGTAAGGTTTAGGTTGCTACCTGGCAGTACCATGGACCAGACTAAGTCTGAGTGCTCCAGTAGTGCTTCAAAAAAAAGCATCCGAAAAAAAAGCTACATCGCTCATAAATATCTTGCTAGAATTAAAAGTTCGAAATAGTTTTCAAGGAAATAGAGCAGATCCTTTTGTTCGATGTTTTCCGGTAGGAATTCCAGTGCTTGTAAGATCGCAGGGTGTGTCCAGAAGATGAACTGAGTCACGAAAAGGAGCCATGAAGACGACAAGCAGTGTTCGCTGTCGTTTTTTTGCCTAAAAGATCCCAGAGGCAAAATTAAATAGAATATCAAGCTTATCCCAAGGAGTAGTTCTGAATACACCACTTCATCGAATGCAAGCTTGTGCCTAAATCTTTCCTAAGGCTGTTTCAGGTGACTACCTGATTTACCCAGTCTGTGTCAATTGATTCTCTATTTATTGTCTTCTAATTTTGGATCTGCAGAGTTCTGAAACTAGCAAGTAGAGGTACTTGCTTCTGAGAGCCAATTGTACAAACATAAGCTTCTAAAAATAACCCGTTTAGCTACAATTGCTTGTGACTGTCAAATATAAAGACAGCTCCGCAAATAGGTTTCGTCACAGAAGGCAATTTCATTTTTCTGCGAAGATTTTACAAGAAAACTACTAAGTTGTCTGTATCCAGCTCTCTTAAGAGACAGAGACTGTTCTCCACTTGCGTCTATTGAAACTGCTGCACAGGTTTGTCGAATCAAGGTTGTAAGCAAAAAACAACTTAAATTAAACTATTTAGAGTGTTGTTCAAGGCTCCACGCCCTTTTTCCCAAGAGTTAAAAAGCAAACAAAAGGGAGCGTTCAAAAGTACCGACCTTGACTGCTCACGCAAGTACACATAACACCTTTTGAATTGCTGCATTTCTCACTGACTGCACAGAAGAGATCTCGCGTCTTTCGAAATAAATTTCTTTCAAATTAATTCCACTCCACGGCTCAGTAGCAAGTCTCCGCCATTAGCAGCATAATGAAGTAAATTTCATTCCAATTCTCTAGATGGCCTCATTTCCACTGAGCACGTTACAAATACCACACAAGGTCCATACACCCCGCGTCCATGAAGGCACGGAGAGCAGCCACTGCCTACAGTAGCTACACCACTGCCAGAGCAAAATAAACAGGTCTTCGTGCCGCTGTCACTTGTGGTCCATTGACATCTGACTGGAACAAGATTCCTTTGCACCCAATTCAGACGTTCAGCATTCACTGCTGTAGAACGCCATTGAGTCACACTGTTTTGATTTTTCCACGAACGATCGAAAAACATGCAAGGAATTATATAAGGAGCAAACTTCACTTGCCTACGTCACAGAAATGAATCACTGTCAAGTGGAAGATGACAGATTGGCTGCATCCGTTTGGCAGGCAAATGTTTTATGGTAGCAGCGAAAGCTCCTTTGTCAAACTTTGTGATATTTTATGGAGACACACTGAGACCATGATCAGTGAACAGATGCGGTCGGGAGCATCAATTAAACGGCGCACGGCGCGCGGCGCTCCATGGGACAATTGCGAGTTAATTCTCAGATAGCGCGGATAGTGGTGGCACCGTTGGAGCAATAGACCACATTTTAATGCCCGTTGACACATCACGATTCGACACTGGTGCGAGTTTTGTAATAACCTTTAGAGTCATTTAAGGCTGCGGTTGCGGGCTGTTTCTCCAACTGCGCATACTCGACATGAAAACGAAGCCGGCGCAAGCATAATTTATGCGCGATATCTGTTACAGTACTGTTGAGACTAGATCTAGATCTGATGGGATATAAATTTAAACGTTTTTTTTTGAATAGAAAACCGAAGCAGTTAAAGCGCGTGTTGACATATCTTAATGCTGATGGACATGGTGTCGTAAAGTGTCCTAAAAAACGGTGGGAAAGAGAATGAGACGAGCACAAATTCAAGTGTGAAAGGAGTAACTCAAGAGGCTGACAGAAACTAGGATTAAACCGAGAATTAGTCTAAGACACAGATTGAGACCAGCATTAGGACGGGCTTAAACTAATATTGATGCTGGATGAGGCGAGATTCAGGAAGACTTCGATGCTGTAATTCAACTTGAAGCTGAGACTGAAAACAAGAAACAGCCAGAAGCAAGACCAACGCTGAAGCCTAAAACTGGCAATGAATAAAATTGAGGCTTTAACTTAGAAAGAGCAAAACGACAAAGGCTTCCAATGTTGAAGTTGAAAACTGCCACTAAACGAAACTGAGGCTAAGATTGAGAAAGAGCTGAGTGACAACGGAGTCAGATAAAAATTACGATCCGGCTTGAGATTGAGACTAAATCTAATAGTCTGTATAAAGCCTAGTCTATGGCTTTTGCTGAAATGGAGACAAAACCGGGCTTTGGTTGGCACTAAGACTGACTCAAGGATAAAACTAAACCCCAAGATGCGTCAAACTGAAGCTTAGACTGATTTCGACACCGAATCTAGGCTTAAAGATGGACTCGAGACAAAGACCAGGACGAAGACCGATACGAGGATAAAGCTAAGTCCGAATTCGTTAGTTAGCAGGACGCAGAAGTTCTAGTCGCTCTTTACGGAATGATGGTTCAATAATAAAAAAATGTAGACTTGTGCCATTGTGTAAGGTTAGGTTTGGTTCATGTGACTATCACAGCAAAGATCAACCGTCATCTTTTGGCATTAGGCTTACTGAATTAGGGTTAGGTTAGGACTGCAGATAGCAGTCACACTTAGGCCAATTTAGGCCCATTGTGGTACCATGCGGATCTGATGTTACCTATCCAAAAAACCATTTGGTGCTTTCAATGAAGCTCTTTAGTTAATTAATGCCGACGTTGTGCAATACGCTCAAGTCGTTGAAGAAGTAGGCTCCAAAGTGTTTCTTCCTGCGAGAGGAGAGAACGCTACAAGTGCAGATGAGATGCGTTATGCTCTCCTCTTCTTCTTCGTCTCTGCATCATTGTGAGGGAGCCCCATTCTTGAGGCGTAAGTGCCAATGGCACAGTGTCATGTGATAACGCCAATAGGAGTCCTTAGGGATGACCTGTTCATTCTAAGAAGATTGAGTGAACGGTTTAGATCAAGTTTAGGCCAAATTTGCTTTGTGATGAGGCACGTAGTGCCATCTGACCACCTTGAGTTTGTTTTTAAAGTATGATTCTTGAAAAGAAGTTTAGCTGTAGCGAATGGCATTTTATTGCCATCGTCTCAGCCTGGAATACGCGACAATGTTCTGGAAGGTGGAGGGATATACTAAAATTGAGATCATTGGAGTAGACACCTAATCCTACTCCCTCGTCTGTCTTGGATCTGTGAAAATATGCAGAGGACCGTCCAGCGTCTACCAACTCCCCGTGGTAGTGGCATTGTATCGGCTCCAATCCCAAAGAAACTGTTGATGATGGCTGGTATTGAGGATTGTTACACCTCGGCTCGTGATTCCACTGTTACGTTGGGTAACTTCGCCAAGGCCACCTATGCTGCCATCGCTAAGACCTACGCTTATCTAACACCAGATTTGTGGAAGGATATGCCACTTGGCATGACCCCATACCAAGCGTTTGCCGACTTTTTGGCCGACAAACCAGGTGTGCGACATGTTGAGGCCTAAATACAGCGGAACGTCACCCACTGTAGGTCGCTTCCTGTTGACGGGAGAACACTCCCAAACAGTTGAAAATAAAGTGAACATCCTCGCACCTGTAGCCAATTGCCCCATCTCTTCAATTCCCTGCAGATTTTCAGTTCCGCAAACAGCGTAACTAATCCAACCGCACTCCTTTCAAACGTACACATTGAATAGTTTAATCACGCCTCTAATTACCATTCTTGCCATCATTCCAAATGGCCAAGTCGATCTCTAATTGTCGTCTCATTTACCATATCTGTCAATTCAAATCTGGTCTTCACGCGACGAGATGGACAAACTAGTTGCACTGTGACTTGCTTTCTCGACCGGAAGATGTTGTACACGGACCAAGCATACCAAGACCGATTTCTGCTTTGCTTTTAACATTTGGGGAGGGCTGTCTCGGTCGTAAAAGGAACTGCTCTTGTCACTCATCACTTTTGACATTTCCCATTTTTCCCTTCTTTGCTCGACTGAAGGGGAGTGTTGGCATAATCTCCACCAAAGAAGGATGAAAGGAAATCGCGTCACAACAAACCAAGTGGTTGCGTAATGGTTGAACTAGTTCATGCCTTTTACTGGAGCAAGGCTGAACTGGTAGTCGACCAAGGAATTTGCAACAAAATATTTGTGAAATTAATTTATGCACAGCGAATGAATGCAGTTTCTATCTGAAAGTCGCGAGAAGTCGAGATCAGTTGGAATCGTGTATCTTGTTCCACAAACGATTATGCGTCTATGGGCACGCCCAGTTGGATCAGCTTCCTGAACGCGTGCGTACATTTTTATGGAAAGCAACAATTTGTGGAGAATTGAAAGTATTTCATTGGTTCATGTCTGACGATACGTGAGGAATGTTGTTAGATCGTCTTAGAGGATCGAGTGCGATAGAAAGCAGCTGAATGCTTCAAAGGAATATATTGACAAAATGGCGGTTCTTTCTAGGTCAACCATAACGTAAAGCCAACTCGTGGACGGACAAAATAACTTCGAGGATAGAAATAAACCAGCCGCTCTTGGTTAAGTTAGTTTCTGACGGCGGGATGTAAATGAGTTCAGCTACTCTAAGGACAAGTTAGGCCTATTGTGTACTGATCTATTAAGATCATCCTTTCTACCGAAGCCAATTATACCACTCGAAGATCACAAAGAAGTGATTGTGTTAATTAGTTCCAATATTGCTTAGTTTGCTCAGATTATTGAAGAAAAATGATAATCATAGGATCCTTCTACGAAGTGAAAGTATCCCCCTTTGTGGAATGGGAAGGTGTAATATCCTGTGATAAAACATTGAATTACTCCTCGCCCGCAGCCGTTTCATGGCCCTTTTTCTCATTCTGATCCATCAGAGTCGGCTATTTCGTTGAGAGACGATCGCCAGAACGTGACTGAATCCAGGGAATTGATTGAAACTCAGCTGTCAGTACAAATAATGATTTCCCCGTTGTCTTTTAGACATGACAACGCCCCCTTAATCGCCATTATTTCCGCTTGGAAGACCCTGCAATGACATTTTATGTTATGCCGATGATTTGCCTACTCGTGGGCATGCACCATATAGCTGTCATAGTAAAAGACTACATACTCTAAGTTTGGCGCGAACATATTCGGAGATCGATCTTGTTTCTTAAATACAGTGATCGCAAGCAAAAAACGCAAATTAAATACGTTTGAAAGCAAATGGCACGTCATTGGAATCGAATTCGCATTTTTGAATGAGATAGCCAAGGAGCTATGTGGGCGCCGTGGCGTAGTCGGTAGGTGCGTCGAGGGTCGACTCCTACGCTCGAGGTCTAAGGTTCGAATCTCAAAAAAATATCTAACATTTTTTCACGGCTCCATGTTTTTCGAGTTACTGACAATGCTCAAAGAGTATACATATTTGTCTAGAAATAGCTTCTCAATCTCGCCGTTCGGAGTCGGCATTAAACTGTAGGTCCCCTCCACTCGTGAGAGAACAATAGCACGCACAACACGAGTGTTGCTGAGAAGCTAGGCTCAAGTTCATATCGGACCGTAGCGCCATCCATTATTATTATTATTATGTAAATCTACGTTAATAAAATCGTAGTGTCTGTCTGTCTGATTGTTCGGGCTAATCTCCGAAACGGCTGGACCGATTTCAATCAAACTTTGCAGGAATGAAGAGGAGGTTGTCAAGAGTGACTTTGGCTTTTTTATGCGTTTTGGGTTTATAAGAATTCGAGCTATGTCATTATTCAGAGCTTCATATTCATCAAGCCTAAGTGAAAGTAGACGAGACGCAGTCACCTGAAATCAAGAATGTGGCCATGAGATCGCCGATGATCAAATGAGGCATTCTCAGGAACTGAACCTGCGCTGGTACTGCCTGCGTCCTTAGTTAGGCCTTCCATTGATGGTTGAACCTCTCGAGATCACAACCGCAGATGACGCTCCAGGATATAGACAGATCAAACGCATGCTCCCCAACGTCTGTAAGAAATCCACGGCTTTCGTGTTATCTCTTAACAGAAATAACTGCAGACAACTTACCGGCGTACTAACGTGCCGCTACACTTTCGCCAAACACCTAAGTGTGCTTGGCCTAAGCGATGGAACCCTCTGCGACGCCTTTAGAGAAGACGATGACACTGCAAAGTACTTCCTCTGCCATTGTCCCGTCTTTGCTCTGATCAAGTGGACCATGAAATTTCAGTAAAAGTAGGTTGCTACCTGGCTGTCCAACCAGTTTTTGATTCTGTGCTCCAGTGTAGTGTTTTAAATTAATCTCCGACAAAAAAAAACTGACTAAAGGAAACCCGGTTGCTCCAATGTTGGTGGTAAAGCAACAACTACTCGTGGAAGCCTTCATATTAACCAAGCACAGATGGGGAGGCCTGAAGTCTTGTATAGCATCAATGAGTAGACCCGTCTACAAGGCAATCATGCAAGAATGACTGTAGCGAACACAGAAATGCGAAGGTCTTCACTACCTCGGCACCTTGTCCTGCCGTTGCAAGTTCTAGAAAAAAAGACAGCCTTCAAAATCGAGAAGAACTGTCAGAGGTAGCCATCCGATAATAACACGCAGGGTTTGAATATGATATGAAAAATGATGAATGAATAACACTCGAAAAATTAACAAATTCACCAGCAAAGCCGAAAGGCTACAGGGCCCACAACAACAACAATCCCCAACTAAATCAGTTTAGGAATTTGTCAAGTTTGGTTATAAGGTTTAGCAGTTGCGAGTACAGAGTCTTCTCTGATCTAGGTGATAACGCAACGGACACATTCGGGATCAAAGTGAGTCACTGGACCTCTCGTGGTAACCACAATCGCCTAAACTAACCTAACCTGTGATAGAGTCTCACGAATCACTTTGAAACTTGCTTTACTTGGGACTTTCCACTTCGAATTTCAGATACACGGAAATTAAAAGAAAGGTTTATGCGTTCCAAGGAATACTGGTCAAACATGTCCAATGCATAATTGACCAGTCGTTCGAAATCTCCCAGCATCCAAGTCAGCTTTATGTTTTACGTACGTCATCATTAATCATACCCCTAAGTACCTCAAATGTGAATCATTTGCAAGAATTATTAATGGTTTCTCATGGTTCCGAGCCCTAAGGTTGCCATTAAGAAAGCGCACGAAATTCCCTCCTTAATCATGTGGTTACGTTCGATTTATAGCATTAATTACAGCAACAAAAGCGGGCAGTCGTAAATAGCCGCAAATAAAAAATATACGTATCTACCGTTCAGTAAGCAACATTGCGCAAGACCCAGCAGCCTTTCAAATCTTTTATCACACTACACACTCTACACATTAAAAAACTGTAATTAATTAGATTTCCCCCGACCCCCCCCCCCCCCCCCGGCAAACGTCTAGAGCAACGCTGAACCAAGACAATAACCAAATGAGGTCACAAGTGGGAGTGGAAGTCTAAGCGAAAGCATTGTGCTCACATTCATCCTTATGTCATGTCGCACTTTCAGGGTCCCTCTTACTCAATGCACACGCAATGGACGTATCTGTGATCTCAAATCTATTTGTCTCGCCAATGCCCGCACTCATGTCCCTCCAGAGGCAGTCACATTCACTTGGGAAACTGCTAAAATCATATTGACCAACTCCTTCGGCACAAACCTGTCAAAAACCCCCAACTGTCATCGCCTTGTCTGGTTGAGTTAAAACTGGAAAAAGCCATAAACATAATTGAGTAATTAAATTCCCGCGGAGGCAAGCCAACAAGTCGCTCTGGAATAATTTCCTTTGAATTTCTGATCTAAAAAAGCCAAATTTCATCGCCACTCCATTCCGCAGACATAAGTACGCGGCATAAATCACTTGTATCTGTTTGATAAAACCAGTTAATAACACATTGGCAGGTGAAGTTATGTCTTTGTCGAACTATGCCAGTGAGAGTAAGCGGTTATTTATCGAGATATCCCCTATTGCGCAGGAGCAGAATGCACCGTCACTCTAGAGTGTATCTATTTGTTACATAACGAACCGATGTTGCGAATAAATTAAAAGAAACCGATTCGAAGATTTAGTAGTTTGCGGTCAATGGCCCATGGAGTTGTCTCATATATTGACGACACTCTGTGGGCGATCCCAATCGCATCACAACGTGTGGTAGCGAATTTGTCGTCTTGTCGCTTGAAGAGAAGGTAGCAGATGTCGCTTCGGGCATGTGTTATGCAGTCACACCTTCAAAGATTGCAAGCGAGATACACCCGAACAATGAAAAGAACGTCTAGATTTATGGGAAGACTGTAACTTTTAAAAGAGCGACACCGGTGACACCGTTAGACGACACTGAAAGTAATGTCGCATGAAGAGAAGGAATTGAACCTTGAGAGAGTTGCTGTTTCGAACATCGTCTAATGAAATGTTTCTTTAACGTATTTTGAATATTTAATTAGAAACCAATTAATCTGAGCAGATAATCGATGGAAATAGGAGACAGTTTCTAGGAAATTATGGGATTTGGTTGCAAATTGATGAGGCTCCAAGCTAAGGACATGACATAACCTCGTCTTTGGAATTTATTGTGTTCCATTAATGAATTAATTACGTTGCCAAAGTTTATCTCCTGCTTAAAATTAATAAATCGTATGTATTTTGATCGCGAATGGCTTAGTGGTTCGATCCCGGACACAACAACTTTCATTTTCCGTCACCAGCTCTCTCGGGTCTCAGTGAGTATGTCATTTGAGAAAAGTTTCCCACAATTCGGGTCCAGGTTCGATCCCGGACACAACAACTTTCATTTTCCGTCACCAGCTCTCTCGGGTCTCAGTGAGTATGTCATTTGAGAAAAGTTTCTCACAATTCGGGTCCAGGTTCGATCCCGGACACAACAACTTTCATTTTCCGTCACCAGCTCTCTCAGGTCTCTGACAACGATCAGTGAGCATGGCTGTTGAGAAATGTTTCACAAATGTTGGGTAGGTTCCATCCCTGACACGACAAATTTAATATTCTCGGACAATGCGCAGTGAGTATAACTGTCGAGAAAAGTTTGTTTGTGTAGTTGACACCCAGTCTTGTCACAATACGAGTGCTTCCTGGAGAAGCTAGCCCCAAGTCCATCCGAACTGGAGTGCCACCCGAAGTATTAGGTTGTACCACATGAAATGTCTGATTTTTCCATCAGTCCTTAATTAGAAGCAGTCGAGTGAGCATCCGTAGAACACAGCGAATTTGTTTTTTATAGGATACAGTTGTTGTGTGTTTGATGTGTGCGACTTTTACCATCCGTTGCAAGTACAGTTATTTTTTTCTAGGAATTTATATATCAAGCTGTCGACGGTTCAAATTCATGCTCTTTTTCCTTACGAGTTCAAACTGGGACATAATGCGTCTCTGGCAGCCAAAAAAATAAATGACGCATTTGAGAATATAGCGTTGAACGAACGCACCATTCAGCGTTGGTTTGGTAAGTTCCGTTCGGAAGATCTAGGTCTCGAAAACAAACCGCGTAGGAAACCGGAAACGGTAATTGACGACGCAATTTTAAGAGAAATGGTGAATGCAGACCCAACAAAAATGGTGCGGGGCTTTGCGCATAACATGGGAGTATCCCCTATGACAATAATTCGACACCTATCTCAAATAGGAAAAGTGAAAAAGCACGACAAGTGGGTACCCCATGAATTGAACGAGGCCCAAAAACTACGCCGCCGTTTAGAAACCTGTGCATCGCTGAGTCAAAGGAAACAAAATACATCGTTTTTGCACCGTATAATCACATGTGATAAGAAGTGGATTTTGTATGACAACCGTAAAAGATCTGGGCAGTGGTTGGATGCAGACGTAAACCGAAGACACACACCTAAACTTGGTCTTCACCCAGAAAAGGTTATGGTGACAATCTGCTGGACATCGAAAGCACCAATCCACTTTTCATTTCTTCAACCAGGGAAAAGGATAAATGCAGTCAAATATTGTGAGGAAAACGACATGATGCATACGAAATTGGCTGCAGCAGCCTACATTGGCAAATACCCCATAGATAGACCCAATATCTCATATCTCCATATCTCACACGTAACGTTGCTACAGTTGGAATTTGAAATTTTTCCCCATCCACAGTACTCTCCTGATATTTCTCCAAAAGAATATCGCCTTTTCCGTAGACTCACGTCATTTTGTCGGCAAAAGGTGTTCCGAAACCAAGCAGAGGTCATAGATGCCTTCGAAAACTTTTTAGCGTCAACAAATCGAGTCTTCTAAGAAAAAGGAATAATGGACCTTGAATCACGGTGGAAGAAAGTTATATATGTCAATAGTTCATAGTCAAAAATAAATAAAATTTTATAAAAAAGAAATATTGACTTATAATTTTTTTACAAAAAAATCCGACATTTCATATGGTACAACCTAATACAATAGGTTCAATTCACCATGATTGCTGTACAATCTAAATTCTCATTGGAATCTGTCAACATTATTTTCGCTCTTTATACTAGCTCGAAAAGGAGCAAAAACATAAGTGATTGTTGCTAATCTGAAAATACAGTGGACGCTCGATATAGTGAACTAATAAAAACCGGGCCTGTTCACTGTAGCGAGATTGTTCATTGTAAAGAGCGTTGGCTGCTTGGAGGAAATTTCATCAAAATGCGTAAGTTTTGAAGCACAATTCATCAAAAATAGAATATAGTTACAATTTTTCCGAGGTCCGAGGTGAACCTGAGTCTAGCTTCATAGCAACCACTCCTGTTGTACATACATGTTATTTTTCTCTCACGATTGGAGGAGACCTACAATTTTTAATGACAACTCCGAAAGATGAGATTGAGAAGCTTTTTTCTAGACAGTTATACTCTTTGAGCATTGTCAGTGACTCCAAAGAGGTGGAGCCGTAAAAAAATGTGTGGTGTTTTTTCGTGAATTTTTCTTTGCAACAACTAAAAACATAGCCAATATTTATAAAAACGAATATTTTGTTTTTAACAACAACAAAAATAATACATTCCATATACAAGCAACACGCACTTTGTATTTGCCTCAAACACCCCCAAACTGTGTACCATACACATAACATAACTAATCGTGCAAGATTCTCGCACAACACGATGAGTAGAACAAACGGTATAAAATGTTGTGTGCTCACTATATTGGATTGTTCACTATATCGATGTTCACTATATCGACCGTCCACTGTAATCAGATTTTAATTTTAAATGTTAATCCTTCTTTCGAGGCTATTAACTTCGGAAACAATTCGATTTGCATCAGCAACTTAAATTTCAGACCCTCAACCATTGCAACTATCAAATATCGCCTTCAAAGCCACGACCCAATTAAACAGATTATCTCGTGTTCTACAAGAATTTGAGATTCAAAATACACCAACCAAATCCAGTTCCCTTGAAAAACGAGTACTTGAATTCAATAAAATTTTATTTATTTCCTTTTTCAACTTAAACCAGATCGCAGAAATTCGGCACGAGACGGCTGTCTTGACGTATGAACTGACGTTGTTTGCAATAAAATTATGCAAGACAAGGTTGGCGGTGTTAACACTGCGACTGAAGTGTGAAGTTGCAAGCTAAGACTGTGTAATTAAGACTTAAGCGCGGTGTAATGTACATGCGCTGACCCACTAGCAAGGGCTTCACAACTTGCTGAAGGTTAATTAAAATATTTGTGTGGTTAATAAATTGGTGATGAGTACGTTATGATCAAAGAATGGTTAGGTATTTTAAAGATTTAATTTCATTCCTTATTTTCTTAACACCCTTGGCGTGTCGTGTGTAACCGATGACCTTAGCATGCATTGAATAATATTCCTTATTAACTTTGTTCTTATTCTTTCCGCAGTTCGGGCTTTTTTTCATGCTTGAAGTGACCTCTAACAATTTCTTCGAAATCGAAGGTTATTCTTTATTTTAGCCGGACATTATTCTCCTCAATGGCAACACTATCGGTCGCCTTTGAAAAAACTTGAAGCATTTAAACTTTAATTTTCGAATAGAATCGAAAGTGTGTTTGTTTGTTTTAAGCGGAGTTGTAAAAGTAACACGTGTCCAATTGGTTATGGCCCCTATTGCGGTTGTCGGTTGTCTATTTGATCGTTTTTGGTTTGATCGACTATTCTCGTGATGAATTTCCTGATCGACAGTTGTTCCGCATCGACGAAATCGACGAATAGGTGATGTGTGTCAATTTGCATTTCTTGGATCTTCTCCAGGACCTGCCGCAATGTGAAGAAGTGGACTTCCCTGGCCTGAAACCACACTGATACGGACCTATCAGATTGGCGACGAAAGGTTTCAGGCGTTCACACAGAATGGCAGAAAAGATTTTGTACTCGATGTTAGGGAGACTTGATAGTTGGCGCAATCAAAGGAGTCTCCTTTCTTGTGGATCGGGCAACCGATACTGAGATTCCACTCATCGGGCATGCTTTCCTGCGACCATATCTAACAGATGAGCTGATGCATGCGCCCTATCAGATCATCTCCAGCTGCTTTAAACATTTCAGCAGGCAGACTATCTGCACCAGCAGCTTTGTTAGACTTCAGTCTCGATATCTTGACTTTGCCTAGATCGAGGGGACGGTATTCTATTCTATCATCGTCCGTTGTGTTGAGTGGAACCTCGTCGATTTCAAGGTCGCATAGAAACGACCTAAACCACGCCATGTCTAGTTTTGACATTCCTGCCAAACTCGTCAAACTGAGCAGGATGACGATGGAAAACTCTCGCTGCTCCATGAAGGTCGGTAACGAACTCATCGAGACCCTCAATGTAAAAAAAGGTTGTAGACAAGGCGACGCGCTGTCATGTGATTTCTTTAACATCATTCTTGAGAAGATCGTGCAAAACTCACTGCCCAACACAAGAGGCACGATCTTCCAAAAGCCCGTACAACTGCTGGCATACGCGGGTGACTTTGACGTGATTGGGCGAACACAGCGAGCCGCCAATGATGCGTTTACTGGCATTGAAACGGAAGCGGTTAAAATGGGTCTGGCGGTGAACGAGGGCAAAGCCATGTACATGCTGTCATCGTGAAATGGCGCACTACATCGACGACTCCGGCTCGAAGAGTCTTCGACTCTGAGCTTGTGGGACAACGCAGCAGAGGACGTCCACGTGGAAGGTGGCGCACACAAGTCGAAACTGGAGACAGCTGGCGAGAGATCGTGCTGGCTGGAGAGGCATGTTGGGTGAAGCCCAGGTTCACCTTGGACTGTAGCGCTCTAAGAAGAAGAAGAAAAAGTTTTTACGCGACAGAAATTTACAAAAATAAGCAGTGACTTCTTCCTAAACGAAGCTGGCATTGTCATGATCGTCAAAAGTGAGCGCTAAGTATCGGGATAAGCAACTTCTTGTGACCTAAAGTGGACGATCCGAATACCGACGAAATGTGGTTCCAACAGGACGGCGCTACGTGCCATACAACGCATGAAAGAAGAGGTTTGATGGTTGAATCCCAGGTTCACCCAGACTGTAGCGCCACAAGAAAAAGAAGAGACATTTTTGTTTGGGGCGACCTTACACACACGTCTGTGCGAACAAGCTGCAAGCAAAAGACCACCGGGAAGGCAACATAAGATAACATAACTTCAGTCAGTTTTATGCGACAAAGTCATCGAAAAGTGTACCTCTCGAATACGTGCCACTTAAAAATCGACCATTTTTATTAAAAAAAACTCCTGTAGAAGACTTATCATTGCATTTTTCTCGGTCGTTGAGACACACAAATCTAAGAATTCAAGTGAATGTTTAATGTTTCTCGAAATCCTTAAAACTTCTAAAACTCGTAGATCAGATAATGGGGCAGATGGATATCGAAACCGAAATATTATGTTTTCGAAAGCAAATCTTCTTGAAATATGCAGTGAATGCTTTCAACTCCCTTGCAGCGGCAGATACTGTTGTCAATAAAAAATCGGTCTCCGCTCAGATCGTATGAAACATGTTTCTGCTGACGTTTTCTTTATGTTAAGAGCAGTGTTGAAGGTAATCAAGTTCAGGTTAATTAAGCTTATGCTCGATGCTGAATGTTGGAATTTCAACTCTAATCATATAATCTCTAGAAAATGTTAATCTTGAATGAATGTTGCTAGAACTCGAGAAACGAATTTATAAAATAAGCTGTTTCTGCGGTCAACTTTGCGGTGAGTTCATGTTGTCAAGCTTGTTGGAGAGACACTTTTTCAGTAGAATTTGCTCTATCGGTTTAGATGATAGGTACGACTGCACTGATCTGTTACCTAGTGAGCGGTCCTGAGCTTCACATGAAGCGATTAAATAAGCTGATGATGATGTTCTTCTCAAATTATTGAAGTAGTTTCGAGATGACGGGATGACTAATGGTTTACTTTTCCTCCTCATCTCTGCAACTTCTAAAAAAAATACGTTAAAGGGCGTCCCTTTTTTGGCATACCCAAGTGTTGGCCTTCTCAGACTGATAAGATTACATATTCAACAAATTCACCAAGTAACGAAACATGTTGCGCACTTGGACTTCCTGTAACTGGTGTATTCGCATCAAGTTTTATAAAATGTTTGGTTTCAGATAATGACATGCATTCACACCCTTGGAAAGGAGTGAACAGACTGTGCCGAGCCTGGCGAGTTTCCTGAAATTTCCGTAGGTTGAACATTCTGGCCTCTTTATATACAGGGTGGGCCGCAAGTCTCTTTCCTATGTAAAAAAAACTAATAACTCTTTTTCTTATAGATATTTTAGAGTAATTTTTTGTTTTTGCAGACATAAGACTTGGGAGATTTAACACCGCTCGTGGGTCAAAACCGCTCGCATTATCTCAAAAAACGGTGATATTTAATGGCCAACGTGATCGCCTGATCTGTCGGCTCTAGACTTTTTTTTATGGAGTTACCTGAAGGAAAAGGTTTGCATTAACAAATCACACACTATAGTGAAGCTGAAAATTAACATTCGAGAAGAAATCGCAGAATGTTCGCAGAAATCGCGCAAATTACGCCGGCAACACTTCAAAAAGTCGGAAAGTGCTATCAAAAGAGCCTATGAGTGCCTGCATTCTAATGGCGACCACTTAACCGATGTAATTTTCCATACATCTCATCTCATTTTCAGTGACCCACATGTTCCCTTAAGGGGTCGCAGGCGCAATGCATGTACGAGTGATCTCCAGGCCACTCGATCCTCCGCCATCGACTCTAACTCATCAGGAGATATGTCCAAGCGCAACCAAGCGAGTTTTTGGACATGGTCCAATCATCTCGTCCTGGGTCTGCCAAGCGGTCGCCTACCTGATGGAATCGCATTCAAGGCACGCCTCGGAAGTCGTGATGATGGGGACATTCGGGCCACGTTACCACACCATCGAAGTGCAGCCCTTTCCGTTCGAAGAAGCAGCTGCTCACCATTGAGTTCCTCGGGCACTGTTGTGTTTCTCACCCTATCCCAGCGAGTAACTTCCACAACAGCACGAAGAAATCTCATCTCGGCAGCTTGTATCCGCGATCTTATTCGTTCGGTCATTACCCAAATTTCGTGAGCACAGGTGAGAGTTGGAACAAAAACTGCGTCAAAAACCGCTAACTTGGTTTTGACACCAAGCTCGCCCTTCCTAATTACAGATCGACCAAGCCGAGATTACAGATCGACCAAGCTGTTTCAAAATTTACCTTCACTCCTACTGGCACCAGAAGCAAGCTTGTTACGCCTCTTATTCTGCCCCTCATTACTTATACTGAAGTAGTCTATTGACTTTCTATCTCAACGAAAGCTGCAAGAAGCATTCAACGATGCTGTCAGATACATTCATGGGTTACGTATATTTGACCACATATCGCATTTCACTAGAGGCTGACTAGGAACTTCTCTCGAGCACTATATCGACGCAAGAAATTGTATTTTCTTACACCACCTAACACTTTTACCGAATAAGACTACAATGTATCTGTACACCAAACTGCGCCCACTTCTCTCAATAAAAGCTTACAATCTCATACTCGCTACTGACATTTTTTCTTCTTTTCACTTCTTTGACATTAAAACATTAAAATCCAACGGTACTGCAGCAATAAGACGCTGCTCCGTTAAAAAGTGGGAGTTTTGTGTTAACGTGCATACGTACATATACCGTTGCCTTCTATTTCGGAACATGTCATGGACTGAGATAAATCGCAGCGCACTCAATGTGGGTGTATTCCAGTTTAATATTTTACATTCCCACCAACCACCAGCACACTATACCGGTACAGACCACTCGCCAGTCTGGGAATATGTTCACAATAAGAAATCAGGCGCAAACGACGGCACAAGAACTAAAGCACCTGTCAATCGGTTTGACACATCAATTAGAATCGACTGCGGGGAATAACCTTTTACATCAATATCGACTTTCATTTGTTTTAATCCCAGTCCGCTGTCAGATTCCGGACGCCTTTTGGTTTCCTTGACGGTTCAAAGTTGATTAGAATGGAAACGCTTTGTCTGACCTCTTTTTTGTTCCCGTGAAATCTACGCAACATGAGCAGTGTGTGCGTCTTTTGAATCTACCATTCCCTTGACGGAAGCATTGTGCTTGGTCAGTTAGGTTGAGTAATTGTTTAAAGCGCCTCTAAGTTGAGCATTGTTTCTCACTGCGTTGGCCTTCCACTTCCGCCAATGGGTGCGGCAAGCTCTTAAAAAATATCACGGCAGTCGTGAAAATAAGTAAACAGAATGAAAATAATTTACGTACTAAGAGTCGACCTTGACGACTGCAGTTTAAAGGTCGGGCATTTTTTGTTTTAGTGCCTTAGGCACTAAAGACCATGACAGTTGTTGCAATTCTCATAAACTATGGGTGTGCAGCGGTCTTTGGGCTTGGTTCAACTTTTATGAACTCTCGTTAAAGATTTTTAATGTACCACAGCGAGAGTGTCGTTTGTACCTGAATATACAGAAACTGCGATTTAGATAAATCATTGCTATACAGAATCAAATGGGAAACATGCAAACAGTAAAATAACGAACAATTTGATGAAATACTTTTTTTTGAGGATTTTTTGAAACGCTGCATTGGAACACTCAGACTAAAAATTCGTCCATTGTACTGCCAGGTGGCAACCTACTCCAGTGCCGTTAATTTGATCCCAACGGCAAATGATGACAGGACCAGATTCGTTTTCACTGGAATCGAACCTGGGACCCCTCTAACCCCTCACGCAAACTTTCTTATTTGCCGTTACACACGCTATCAAAATAATTTCGGTCCCAAAGGGGGTAGGAGTTAAACATCCTTATCTGACTGATTTGTGGTCACCAATATTCTTAACCGAAATCTGCGAATGCTCGAAACATCGGTGACATTTAACTAAACAGCTTTACAGAAAAATAGATCAGGTTTGTTCGTTTGTGGGCGCCGTGGCGTAATGAGTAGGTGCGTCGACTCCTACACTCGAGGTCTAAGGTTCGAATCTCGAAAAAAAACATCTTTTCATGGCTACACCTCTTTCGAATCACTAACAATGCTTAAAGAGTATAACTGCCTAAGAAAGGCTTATCAAAACTGCCGTTCGGAGTCGGCAAAAAAATGTACGCCCCTCCACTCGTGAGAGAACAATTAGCACGCACAGCACGAGTGGTTGCTAAGAAGCTAGGCCCAGGTCCACCTCAGGCTGTAGCGCCGCCATTATTATTATTATTATTGTTCAATTACCAAACTCTCAAAAATAACTCAATAACTCAAACTCTTATGGCATTTCCGCCCATTTTTGCGTTCAAATTTGAGTCGTTGTTCTGACCCACTCTGCCCATCATATCGTGCTGTGAACACCCCTCTGTCTGTTTGTCAGACATGTGTAGCAATGAAGGAAGAGCCCTAAAAGAGCATACACATGTTATATCGCATATATAAATGGAATGTGTCGCATATGTCGATGGAATGTCTCAAGAAAGGGTTCCTGCTTCGGATTTCCACTTTACATTTATTACGGCAATTTGCGGTTTCATAAGAAAACAAAATTTGGACCCTTTTTTTAAGAGATTTTGCATCTTGTTTGCAAAAAGATGAAAGCGTCTCACTCATAAGAAAGTGTCTTATGAAATGTCAAGGAAGTTTCTTTTAAAGGTTTCATTTTCAACTTGGCAGCACTGTTCATAGTGACAGTCAATTTGAAAATTGAGAGTTGATTTGTTAACTTTACAGCGCATTCGAGGCGAGATGTTTCACATTGGGAGAGTTGAGGGTAAGTCATCTTCTTTTTGCAGATGAGTAAGTATTCCTCACATCCTTCCAGATGGAACTCCAGCGCGCGCTAGATAGGTTTTGGGCCGTATGTACTGATGCTGGGATGAGGGTTATCGTGGACAAATCCGAGTTTATGGTTATTTCCAGAGTCCCATTCAAACAGGTGGAGAAGTTTAAGTATCTCAGGGTCTTCTTCACGAGTGATGGGAGGAATAATGCTGAGCTTTCCTGTAGGATTGGTTAAGCTGGGTCGATTTTTAAACAGCTTGTTCGATCTGTAATTAGGAAGGCCGAGCTTGGTGTCAAAGCCAAGTTAGTGGTTTTTGACGCAGTATTCACCTATGGTCATGAAATTTGGATAATGACCGAACGAACAAGATCGCGAATACCAGCTACCGAGATGAGATCTCTTCGTGCTGTTGTGGGAATTGACTGGAATGACTGGATGACTGGAAACAGGGTGCCCAGGACCGTCAACGATGAAAGACAGCGATATCTTGGACCCTCCATGGGTCATAGGCCTGTTAATTAAGTAAGTTGTGGGAATTACTCGCCGGGATAGGGTGAAAAGCACGCCACTGTGCGAGGAGCTCAATATTGGGCAGCTGCTTCTTCGATGGGAAAGGGCTGTACTTCGATGGTTTGGTCACGTGGCACGAATGTCCCCATCATCACGACTTCCGAGGCGTGCCATGAATGCGATTCCATCAGGAAGGCGATCGCTTGACAGACCCCAGACGAGATGGTTCCAAACACTCGCCTGGTTGCGCTTGGTCATAGCTCCTGATGAGTTAGAGTCGATGCCGGAAGATCGAGTAGCCTGGAGATCATTGGTGCATGCATGGCTCCCGCGACCCCTTTAGTGGAACAAGCTGAAGATAATGATGATGATGATTTGTTACCGTTATACAAAAATACAACGTATCCTGGATATTACCGACAGCCTCGCCAGAATTCGAATGCGTGCGTCAGATTGAATTCTGGACAATGTTGTGAGAAATATGTCAACAAAGAAGCCAAAAAACATGGTTTGTGCGAACCATCGCCACTTTAATAATAATAATAATGGCGGCGCTACAGTCCGAGGTGGACATGTTCTCTCGCGAGTGGAGGGGACCTACAGTTTTAATCCCGACTCCGAACGGCGAGACTGAGAAGCTTTTTCTAGACAGTTATACTCTTTGAGCATTGTCAGTGACTCAAAAGTGGGGAAGCCGCGAACAATTTTCTTTTTTGAAAAATTGTTTGTCTTTGATTCAAACCTAGACCGTGAAAGTCTAATGCGCATGGGTCGACGCACGAACCCACACGGCCACGGCGCCCACTTTGTTTGCCCAACCTAATTTGACATTTCTTTGTTTCAGTGTTTGACAAATTCAACCATGGAGAGGTACACAATTGAGCAGCGCGTTAAGATTGTTGAAGCCTTTTACGAAAATGGGCGATCAAATCAAAATTAATTTCGTGCACTTTGTGATTCGACCAAATGTGTCCAGAATTGATAGAACTGTGCAAAAATCTCAGCAAACCGGGTCTGTAGGATTGTTGAGCGATTATTGAGAAGCCGATGCATCCACAAGCCGTACTTCTTCGAAAACGAGGTCGGCCAAGCAGTTACCGTGAATGGTGTTCGCTATCGCGAGATGATAACGGACTTCTTCTGGCCAAAAATTGAGGATATGGACCTGGACGACATGTGCTTCCAACAGGATGGTGTCCCTTGCCACACAGCCAACGAAACAATGACTCTTTTGTGCGAGAAATTCAATGGCCGTGTTATCTCACGTCGTGGCGATGTTAATTGGCCGTCACGATCATGTGATTTGACACCGTAGGATTTCTTTCTTTAGGGATATTTAAAAGAAAAAGTGTACGTCAATAAGCCAAGAACAATTCAAGAGCTAAGGATAAGATAATTCGGCACATTAACGACATTGAACCTCAATTATGTCTCAGAGTCATTAAAAATATGGACCATCGGATAGAGGTATGCCACCGAAGCCGTGGCGACCATTTGGCCGATATTTTGTTTCACACATAATTGTCATAGATACTTCTACCATAATAAAAATTATTAAGATTATTCTCTGAAAACTTTTCGTTTTCGTTTGACCACACTATAGTTTGAATTTTATGGTTTTCGGCGACACTATCTGAGGTTGTAAACGACTTTCATTTTTTCTCTCGTTTCATTATTTTTTTGCTTTTTGAAGATTTAACGAATCTTAAAGGGTGCCTAATACATTTGGCCAAGGCTGTATAGTTTGATGCCGTCTCCGAATGGCGAGATTGAGAAACTTTTTCTAGACAATTGTGCTCTTTGAGCATTGTCAGCGACTCGAACGGGGTGGATGCTTAATTTTTTGTACGACCATTATGAGTGGCACCCCTTAAGTCAGAAACAACCGTAAATGAAAATTTATGTTCAATCTTATGTGTCATTTCTTCTTCCAGTTAATTTATATCCAACTTTGGATTTTTATGTTTAAGTTTACGTTTGGGGCAAAGCACTAAGTGACAGTTGAGGATTTATGTCGAACATAAATACTTAAGTTCCGTATTAGTAAAGGGGCCTTAGACCTTCACCGTAGGATTGGATGCACTTATTCATTACGCCACGGCACGACGCTCATTCTATCAGTTTTTTTTAAAGATGAACCCAGCCAGAGCACTACGGTCAACGGAAGAACGTGTAGATCAATAACGACTTATTTTTTAGAGCCCTTTTTAAATGGCCTTAACCTGGAACGAATTTGCAGACAATGAGACACGGAATTTATTGAAAGAAACCTTTGATAAGCACATCATCTCGCGAAATGGACTAGTGAATTTGCCCCAGCGGCGGCGGCCTTTACAACCTGAAAGAGGTTATTGTCACCGGAAATGTCTGGGCCCTTGGGAGCTAAACAAATTGACATGATTTCCCAGACGGGGTTGGGCGTTTGATCAACTTCCTCACGAGTTCAAAGACGACTAATAGCTTGGCATAAGGATGCATCTACTGTTGACAATAAGGCAACAGAGATCGTTGTTGTTGTTGTTAAGTTGGCGCAGTCAAGCGGAAAGGGACCTCAACGTCCTGGGTGTGCGCAGCTGGAGGCAGCTAGCAAAGGATCGTGTTAGAAAGGGAGACTTGTTGGTTACGACTCAGGTCAACCCAAGACTGTACCATAAGTAGAAGTAGAACAAGTTTTTTAGCTTAAAACAAAGAGACTGCATGACCGATTTTTTCAGATTTTCGTTAACTGAAGGCAGCCAAACGGGAAATTCTTTGTGAACCTTCATTTCCAATCTAGGAATTCACAAAGTGCGACTTTCTAAACATTTCTGAAGAAGTATTTTACAATTTAGGGACTGGATGGCGCAGTTGGTAAAGTGTCTGCCCTAAGTTAGAGCAAAGTTAATACGCTCCTATCCAGTTTTTCAAATCTGGCCCTGTCACCATTTGCCGTTGGGATCAAATTAACGGCACTATCAGTAGAGCGATCGATCGGTTGGTTAAGTGCCCGCCCTAAATTAGAGCAAAGTTAATACGCTCTTATCCGGTTTTTCAAATCTGGTCCAGTCACCATTTGCCGTTGGGATCAAATTAAGGTCACTATCAGTGGAGCGATCGATCGGTTGGTTACGTGAGTGCCCTAAGTTAGAGCAAAGTTAATACGCCCTTATCCGGTTTTTCAAGTCTGGCCCAGTCACCATTTGCGGTTGGGATCAAATTACCGATATATCAGTGGGGCGATCGATTGGTTGGTTAAGTGCCTGCCCTAAGTTATAGGGGTCCAAAGTTCGAGTCCCCGTGAAAGCAAAGTTACAAAGTCAGTGGTAGTAATCTGACTGTGGGTATCGCAATGGAACAACATGATCTAAGTGTGCTGATGAATTTCACTAGAATTTCAACCCCCTAACCTAATCTAACCCAACCTAGCTTAGAACAAAGAGGCTGCATGACAGATTTTTTCAGATTTTCGCCAACTAAAGGCAGCGAAACGGGAAATTTCTTCTGAACCTTCGTTTCGAATCTAGGAACTCACAGGGGGTTTATCTTCTAAGAAATTTGACTGTCGTCCATCAAGAGGTGTCGATTTAGATTTCAACTCTTGCTATGTTAAGGCTATGAGGTTGACAAACATTGATCAACACATACTCGCACAACGTGTTGAAAGAGTGAAAAGTGGTAAGCACATTGCGGAAGCATTTCGCAAAGTTCGTAATGCGTTTGGTCATACCTGAGTGCCTTCTCACACAATTATGGTGATTTTTAATCGATTAATTTGATCATCTTCAACGAGCTTAGCAATGTGATGACACCAAATCGTGTGCGTCCGACAAGGTCAGTTGAACATATCGCAGCGTAGCTGAGAGAGTCACTGCAAAACTCAAATGTGTCCACTTCGAAACTGGGACTATTCACAATCGATTTGTACTAAATTTTGTACAAAAATATGGGCCCTTATGCTTACATGGTCCTGTTGACTAAAGGATTGAAGTCAGTACAGCAAAAGAAGGAGAAGAGGAACAAGAAAAAGAAGAACAAGAGAAAGATGAACAAGAAGAACGAGAAGAAGAACAAGAAGAACGAGAAGAAGAACAAGAAGAATGAGAAGAAGAACAAGAAGTACGAGAAGAAGAACAAGAAGAAGGAGAACAAGAACAAGAAGAAGAACAAAAAGAAAAACTAGACCACACACAATATCATACTTTCGCTGATTGGGTGCTGGAGATGAGTGAACAAAATCACGTTTTTGCACAAAAAAAATGATCCATTTGTCCATTTGTATTTAAACAAACAAAGCTGTTCTATTTAGGACACCGAAAATCCAGGGCAAATGGTCAGACAACTTCTCCAATGAGTGACAGTTTGCTACAGTTTTTTGGGCCGACAATGTCATTGGGCTATGTTTCTTTGAAAATATGGTGCTGAGGCCGTTCCATTGAGTGAATTAGGCTACCAAAAGTGTTGACAAAGAATAATTGAAGGCATGGACGACGTTTATTTTTAGCAGAACAACGACTCTATGCGTGACAAATTTCCTAATTTTTTCGAAATGAAAACTTGAATTTTCCGCCAAAATAGTGCTGATTAACACAATTACGGCTACATCAAGGATAGACTGTGTTGCCAATGCTGCACCACCGATTCATGCACTAAAAAAAAAGCGTCAGAGCTAATGTTCATAAAATGCAGCCACAATTTTGCGAAACAGTGGTAAAAAAAGTCATCAAAAGAATGACTATCTGTAGGCTGAGCTGATGTTGCCAACCACAGGACTTGCTCTTTAAATTAAAACAAAAATGTCACCACTTTTCAAAAAACTTTCGCATTTTTTTGTTGGCTTAAAATTACACCTCATGTCAAAAGCCTTGACTGAAAAATCAGTGGACTTATGTGTTGTGGATTTCATCTTGAAATCCAAGGATTAGGTGTGGTTAGGTAGGTGAGTGCCCTTGCTGACATGAAGAACATGTAAACGACTCACTTAGACCACTATGAGTCAATTGCTCCCAAAAAAGTTTAAGCCGGGGAAAACCTAAACCTTCGATGTATCAACAGCTTAGTAAACCACCCAGATATAGATACATATCTCAGGAGTTTGCTTAGCTCTATTTTCCCTAGTCCAAGTTCAAGACTTAATGAAATAATAAAATGACAAAAATTGTTAACAGTTTTCTTCACAATTTTTAAACGATTCACTTTGAACCCATCCTCGAGGGATGGCGCAGTAGAGGAAGACCGCGAATCGGGTGGCGCACGCAAGTGGAAAGGACGCATGCGTGCGATACTGGACGCCGCTAGCTAAAGATCGAGCTGGCTGGAGACGTTTGTTGGTTGAGGATCTAGTCCTCCCCGGATTGTAGCGCCACCGTGAGTAAATAAGTCACTTTTTTAAAACCACTCCTGAAATTTTTGTTTTCTTGTATATTTTATTTAAATTTAAACTTAAACTTAACAAAAAAAATATAAATATATTTGCGTACAAATTTCTTTTAGTTTCTTCGATTTAACTGAATTATTTTCCGTCTTATACAAAGCTCCTACCCACCCTGAAAGTAATTTAATTTCTAAGGATAGTCCCGAACTAATCTCGAATTACTGTCGCGGAAATAACTATCGGGACCTTTATTTTCAAAACACACTGTTCAAAGCAAACCAAAACAAAAGTCAAAAAATCGATGAAAATTTCCTCTCCATTTTTATAAAAAAAATTCTTCTTTCATCCGTACTTACCTCGAATGTAATTGATCGATGGAAAAAGTCTCCAAATTTATGTGGGTTTCGAAAGAAATTCACAAAATAATCGTATGCGCTGTGTTCAGCAGCAAAAAACCTTCTGAGCCTTAACGGCGTTTGTATGCAATTCCAAGTCCGTCTGAAACCGCCCGATAAACCTCTCTTCACTTCAACGGAGCAACAACACTTCAAATTCACACGTAATTTCGATAACAGTCGACCGCACAATTTTTGTGTGTGTTTTTTGTTTTGTTTTGAGAAAAGGAACAATTAAAATAAAATTTTCCTATTCATTGGCACCACCAGCAAGCACTCCTTCCAAAGGCGAATTAATTCGCTGCGATCACGCAAGCTGCTCTGCAAGTCTACTCGTGCAAAATATAAACAAATTCACTTTCCGCGAAATAATGAAATTTTTTTATTCCACAAGAAACCAGCAAAACACTGTCAGCTACTGAACGATGGCTGATGGAATTCTCGGATATTTATTACTACTGGCCAAGAGATCCGTCTCGATCGTTGTTGTCCTACCTCCTAATGAAGTATGCTACCGCAGGCAGTATCACACATCGCTTTTAAATCCGCACCACATATAACGACGATTGGTATCGTAACGGAAATGGTGGAGACAAAAAGTGCAAGCGAAATACTCTTGTTCACCTCCGACGCGTTGGAGGGGTTCGATTTTTATGGCCACGACTATAGAAAAGCTCTTGCGCTGGTGCTGGTGCGAGTGGAGCGCCGACCATTCGGGCTCTTTCTGCAGAGCTCCATTCAGTGAGCTGGAAAGCTCTTCTCAGAGTGATCCCCACCAGTGTGGTAGATCAGCGTGCCCATTCATTCAGTTAGCCACTCACTGGGACGAAGCAGCAAAGGCCACACTTCGCCGATCCGTTCCGTTTGGGAATCTTGGGACGGGACAAAGGCCGATTAATTAGCACGGGACTGATCTGATTGTTTTGTTGTTGTTGTTGTTTTTTTTATGACATTTGAGTGAAAGTGAAGTGAGATACTTACGCCAGATCGCGGGCTGATATCTTGGCCCGATAGCTGCTGTCAGACTGTAACAACTCTGGTTGTAAACCGCTGCTGGTTGGGGGGATGTTGTGTGGCTGTTTGTCATTGTTTTGCGCGCTGTTTATAATCATAGACTCTCACAGATGATATAATGGCTTTGCGTTCGAAGATGTTGAGATACTTTTCGAATCTTTTTTTTGTCTGCATGCAGTTAGTTATTCCGGCAGTGAAATCTGCGTTTGAGAACACGCTCTGGGCGTTGAAATATGCTTTGCTATCATTATGTTGAAGTTGATGATCTGCTGCCAAGTTGAGTGTCAAGTTCCTTGGAATTTTCCGTTCGCTAAGTGGAGTGGGAATTTTGTGGTTTGATTTAGGGGGAAATTTGGCAAACGACTGTGTGAGGTTTCTTTTTTTTTGGAAATGATGCAAGACATTGTGGTCATTCTGAAATTAACTTTCGAGATGGCATTCGTAAGAGCAGCGGGTGATGGGTGTTTGGTGCGTGGGGCAATACCTTCTTGTGACAGTATCTTCTTGCGGCCTTCTTGCCTTCTTCTGGCAGCGGCTACTTGTGGCAACACCTTCTTGATGCAGTGCCTTCTTGTGGCAGCGGCTACTTATGGCAACACCTTCTTGATGCAGTGCCTTCTTGTGGCAGCGGCTACTTGTGGCAACACCTACTTGATGCAGTGCCTTCTTGTGGCAGCGGCTACTTGTGGCAACACCTTCTTGAAGCAGTGCCTTCTTGTGGTAGCGGCTACCTGTGGCAACACCTTCTTGATGCAGTGCCTTCTTGTGGCAGTGGCTACTTGTGGCAATGCCTTCTTGTGGCAGCCCCCATCTCGTATCAACTGCAGTATAGTCGGTGTTTTATGGAGGATTCTTTGAATAATTAAAATTCTAGTCAAGATTTAATATCTCGTTTGGACTTCTCACTTGGCAGAAGTGAGCGAAATGGTCTTTTTGAATGTTTCGCTCCTGAGTGTCGTAATGGCATGTTGTCGAGATACACCTATGATCTGATAGATACAAAAAGTGGCCTTGGTTATTTTGGTCAAGAACATTCTTTAAGGCAATAGAAAAAATTCCGACAACAGTAATAACTCTATTTAAGACATTTTTTGGTCTCGTTAGTGTTACCGCGTGCTCAAAGACAATTTTTCGTATGGTTCCTTGATAGCCTCCAATCCCGCATGCGGATATGCTGCATATTTCATCATGAAGTATGTTACTCTCTGCAAATTAAGACAATCAAATCTGCATGTGGTGCGAAAACGTGAAATTTATGACCCGTGCATCGCTACGTCCACGGCAAGCATTTAATCGTCATTGAATAAGATCACCGATCGTGTTGCAACGATTTATGATCACAGGGCTTATGGTTTCATAATTTAATAAATCGCGAAAGCATTTATGTCCCCCTTGTCCCTCGAAGTGAGTCTTTGGGATCTTAACTTTGATTCGATCTCATGTTAATCTGACTTTCATATGATTCATTTTCTGCCAGATAACGATCTCAGTAAATTGAAAGTGTTGAGTATAGGAAGCTTCTCAGACATTTGTTTTTTGTTTGATTTTTGAAACCCTACTGGAGCACTCAGACTCAAAACTGGTCCACTGTACTGCCAGGTAGCAACCTACTCCAGTGCCGTTAATTTGATCCCAACTATAAATTGTAACTGAACCAGATTTAAAAAACCGGATAAAAGCACTGGAATTCGAACCTGGGACCCCTGCAACTTAGGGCAGGCACTTAACCAACAGCGCCATCTAGTCATCTGGCGTCAGACCCCCTGGATAACTTTTACAGCAACCGTCCTCGAGGTTCGGGGGTTGGGCGTGTGGTTAACTCCCTCACCACATAAAAAAGAAACAAACAACCCTGGAATGTGACTGTGTTTCGGTACCCATATAAGGTGAATGTTAAAACGCTCCGCCAAGTCGTCGAAAGAGGTGGTAATACAAGGAGGTCCTAGAAAAGTGGTTGAACTCAGGGATTTAATTGCACCTTGGCTGTCCGTACAAATGGTGATGTCCTTAATGGACATCACGTTGTTCTTAAGCCAAGACAAGGCTTCATTTATAGCCATCGTCCCAGCCTGGAAGACGCTACAATGTTCCGGAAGATGGAGATATATACTGAAACTGAGATTCTTAGACTCGTCACCTAACGCTACTCCCTCATCCGTCTTGGATCCATCTGTGAAGATATGCAAAAGACCGTCCAGCATCTTCTGGAGGGTATGGTGGTAGAGGAGTTTTTCTCAAAGAGGTAATGGGATAGCAGGAGATCAGTGTCGTGGGGAAGAAACTCGAGATAGAATGATGGTGAGTCCGATGTGGTAGTTATTCCACAGGTGAAGTGTTTTGAGTTTGACCGCTGGTACCAGACCTGTCTTCCAAACAGACCGAGTGGAGGGAGGTAGAGAATTATTTTCAGTGCGGCGGATGGTGTTGTCCCTAAAGCCCCACTAATACAAGTGCTTGCCGATCTTTGCACACGGTTAAGAAGCAGCTGACAGCTTTATTCACTATATTGCTACTCCGTACATTAGTACTGCGTACAGCCAGTATTCTATTCTCGGCTGTAAAACCCCTCGAGACCCAGGAACAGTGAAGCAGGGTCAAAGGGACGAATTTTTTATTTAAGAGTACTAATTTCGTTTTTTTAAGCATTTTAGTTTCACCATTGGAACATGGTAAGTAGAAAACGCGTTCCCATTTAACAAAACGAGGATCTTGCTCCATATACAGCCTTGGCCAAATGTATTAGGCATCCTTATCTTTTTGTCTTCGCTGCCAAATCACTTATCGTAACTAATTAGTTTGAATTTTAAGGTTTTCGCGACACTATCTGAGGTTGTTAACGATTTTTATTTTTTGCTCTCATTTCGTTAATTTTTTTTGCTTTTTGAACATATTCTTCTTCTTCTTCTTCTTAGGGCGCTACAGTCCGAGGTGGACCTGGGCCTCACTCAACATGTCTCTCCAGCCAGCACCATTTTTCGCCAACTGTCTCCAGTTTCGCACACCAAGCCGGCCGAGGTCCCCCTCGACTTGTGTGCGCCACCTTGTACGTGGACGTCCTCTGTTGCGTTGTCCCGCAGGCTCAGGGTCGAAGACACTTCGGGCCGGAGCTAAGTTGCCCATACGCTCTACATGGCCTAGCCATCTTAGGCGTAAACGCCTGACTAGACTCATGTCGCTGTACAGCCCATACAGTTCGTGGTTGAACCTTCTCCTCCAAATGCCATCAACGCAAACAGGGCCAAAGATTGCGCGCAGAACTTTTCTCTCAAAAAGACCAAGAGACTGTTCAGCCGCTTGGGATATCGTCCATTAACTACCTCAAAGTTATAGCTGCCTATGGTGACGTTCTATCCAAGTCGTCGATGTTGTGCGTCCTTTCTCGATGACAGTATGTACCTGGCTTTGCCCTCGTTTACCGCCAGATCCATTTTAGCCGCTCCCGTTTCAATGCCAGCAAACGCATCATTGACGGCTCGCTGTGTTCGCCCAATCACGTCAAAGTCACCCACATATGCCAGCAATTGTACGGACTTTTCGAAGATCATGCCTCTTGCGTTGTCCAGTGAGTTTTGCACGATCTTCTCAAGAACGATGTTAAAGAAATCACATGACAACGCGTCGCCTTGTCTAAAACCTTTCTTGACATTGAAGGTGGTGAGTTCGTTACCGACCTTGATCCATCGTCATCCTGCTCATCCTGGAGATATAACGAATCTTAAAGGGCGCCTAATACATTTGGCCAAGGCTGTAAATAGATGACGGTTAAAATCTCTATACTCAAAAGAGATTTCTAAGCAGTTTTTCTTAAAATCAAAAAGCTATGTAAATGAGGTCGTGTTTGGAAAATGATGGCGCTGATAACTGGTTATATACTCGTTCCACTGACGTCGCTTACAAAGAAAACATCCGAAAGTGTTTGCGATCTCCCGATAAAATGCTTGACACTAGTAGTGTTTACCAGAAACAAACTAAATGTTCTAATTCGAGAAGATAGCTTTTAAAGTCACAACTAACAAGTGCAGAGAGACGATTTCAAGAAGTGTGTACAATAGAGTTGTTGGTCGTTGGATTTACACACAGTGTCTAAGAGCAATGAGCTACCTTCGGCAGTAATATCTGTTAATACACATTTGATCTTACTCCCCGCTACAGATTTACGATTCAATGTGCAGCATTTCCAATGTTCATCGTGGAAAATAAAAGATGATTTATTGCCCAAGGTCCATTCTGACGAATGTCAGCGCAGTTTGGTTGCTGGTGGGGTTTAATGTCAATGATTTAAATGCATTGGTACAAAAAGCTTGGATGTCTGGGAGTCCGAGGTTAGCGATACTCAAACAGCTGGTTTGGAAGCAATACATCACGTGTCACCAATTCATCTTCTTATGCAGTTATCGGGTGCTAAAAGTACCTTAAAAATTCTGGCTCAAACTAGAACTCAAACTTAAATCCAAGACGACTGGATGGCGCAGTTAGTTAAGTGCGTGCCCCAAGTTAGAGGGGTCCAAGGTTCGAATCCCAGTGAAATCGAATCTGGTCCAGTCACCATTTGCCGTTGGGATCAAATTAAGAGCACTATCAGTGGAGCGATCGATCGGTTGGTTACGTGCCTGCCCTAAGTTAGAGCAAAGTTAATACGCTCTTATCCAGTTTTTCAAATCTGGTCGAGTCACCATTTGTGGTTGGAATCAAATTAATGGCACGATCACTGTAGCGGTCGATCAGTGGTAGTAGTCTGACTGTGGGTACCACAACTGACCAACATGGTTTCAGTGTGCTGGTGAATTCTCTAGCAGCCCCCTTACCTAATCTAACCCACACAGGGGGCGCCACGTGGAAGCTGAAACTCAAACCATGCATTTACAGGGGTCGTTGCTGGCATCTCACCAGTTAGAGCAATCAACAACTTTACCCTAGATGCACAGGCTCATGTCCCCTGGAATCCACCTCAAGCCATTAACAACCTCCTGTGTCTCTTGCCATTGCTACCATGACCCACTCACCAGTGACTTTGTGAACGGGTGAACAAACTCAAAAAAATAATCGTAAGTCTTTCTGTGAAACTATTTATCGTGTTGTTCATTTCATACGCATAACTGTCTTACAAATCGAAATACAATTCCAGTTTATAATCGAAAAATTAAAATACTTCATCAAAGTTCTTGCCATTTGTGTCATCGGCCTTCTTTCGAGCGCGCGCCAGAATCGCCTGCAGCTCAGATGAACGTGTTGTCTTGTACTGAAAGAATATGCACTGATCAGTCGAAATTCTGACACAAATCTTCGTTGCACTTACCCCACAGACGTTCTTTTGCAAGATAATCTGTGATATCAAACGTCTGCTCTCCTGAAAACCGAAGTAACTCTCAATCGTATGATTTGACAGGGCGAACAACTCGTTTCCATTCAGGCCGTGAAGTTTCTTAATGATCTGATCGGAGAAGCCCTTTCCACGCAACCACTCCTCGACTTCTTTGGCTGTGGAAGCCTGCTCTATGTAGATCTGGGGTGTCTTCAGGATTTCCAAGTCCCTGCGCTTCTCTCGAATCAACAGTGTTTGACGAAGCTCCTCCTGAACCTTATCCTGGGCGTCAAGACTTTCTGTATCACAATCATTGCGGGCTCTCATTGCTAAGTGAAGAAGAAATAGCGGAGGTTTATTAAATGTCATCGAAAGTGGCACACAAAGCCCGGATCAAATCAACGCCGATTTGGTCACACAACGAAAACTGTGATGTACATGAATTAATTGCCTTCTTTCTTACTGTCAACTGACTGTCAAATTTCTTCCAAACGGGTTGTTGGCATTCTGGTGGTGCCGCTGTTACCAAAAGTAGTACGATTTTGACGGATAACCCGTTCGCGGTTGCAGTATGGCCAATAAATCAGATTAATCGCCGGTCAATCGCACGAAATGCAAAAACAAATTCACAACTCGAGTGGACGAAATTCGAAGAAACAGTTTAAGTCAAGTTGCACGCTCTCACTTATGCCATCAAATTAGGCACGCTTATCAAAAGCGACCTGCTTCGCTGTTTACTTACCAATAAGTGTTCCAGCCATAGCCAGCTCCCTTTGTACATCTTGTGGTGTTGTTGGGGTACTGTCGGATGGTGGCGGCGGTGGTGGTGGCGGTGGAGCGCTTATCGATCGCCGTGGCGGAAGAATCATTTTCGGTTGTTCTCGTTCTACTTCGTAGGCATACATGGATGTTCTGCTCATTTTACCATTTTCTGTAACGAAAAAAAAAGATGCAAAAATAAATAAAGGACGCTGGAGATGAGATGAGCTGCATGGCGGGCTTTGGAGGCTGATTCCTTTGATTGTCAGTATTCGGTAGGGGGCTTTTGAGTTTGAAACTGGAAAGGATAGGATAGGGAGTGAGTGGCTGCAGGGATTCGACTAAACCATTCTAGGTCCACAGTGATACCACATCACAAAGTAAGCGCAGATGTTGCCATCAATGCCTTAGGTTAGGTTAGGTTAGGGGGGGCTGCTAGTGAATTCACCAGAACACTTAGACCATGTTTGTCCATTGCGATACCCACAGTCAGACTACTACCACTCATCGATCGCTCCAGCGATAATAATAATGGCCGCGCTACAGTCCGAGGTGGACCTGGGCCTAGCTTCTCAGCAAATCACTCGTGTTGTTCGTGTTACTGTTCTCTCACGGGTGGAGGGAACCCACAGTTTTAATGCTCCGAACGGCGAGTTTGAGAAGCTTTTTCTAGACAGTTATACTCTTTGAGCATTGTCACTGATTCGAAAGAGGTGGAGCAGTGAACACTTTTTGTTTCGAAAAGTTGTTGCCTGTGCTGGGATTCGAACCTAGACTGGAAAGTCTAGTGCGTATGGTTCGAACTCCACGGCGCCCACGCCCACGACGCTATATAGCTCGTCTTTATACACGATGTCATATGTGGACTTCAAATCGAAGACAAACTTGAGTTGAGTTTCGTTTATGTCAACATCTGATTTTGTCCATATAAAAAAACAACAACAAATTCGTGGGCGCCTATGAGCATGTGCTGTATGTATCCTGTGTGCTGATGTCATGCACACGGCAAATACACATTGTAGCATCATAGCTGTCAGTGAGTAATCATGTTAAGGTTCTTTTTCATCGAACTCGCATTGTTAACTGATGTAATCGGGAAGAGTCGCATTTGATTTTTTTTTTAACAAAAGGAATTTTGCCGCGTGAATCTGTTTTTTTTTAAACTTGCAGCTAAACATCATCAAACAATTAGATTAATTTTTTATCGTTTGAACACAAGCGTACATGTGCACATTTTATTCGCGCTTGCCGGCAAGTGTTGTTGTTTTGTTGTTTTTGGTATGCGAAAAATTGTATGATTGGAGTAATGATGTTTAATATAATGTGTATGCAAATCTATGTTAATAAAACCGTAGTGTCTGTCTCTCTGATTGTTCGGACTAATCACCGAAACGGCTGGACCGATTTTAATGAAACTTTGCAGGCATGAAGAGAAGGTTGTCAAGAGTGACTTGGATATTTTTATACGTTTTTTGTTTATAAGATTTCGAGCTATGTCATTATTCATAGTTTCAGATTCATCATCATGCCTAAGCAAAAGTAGACGACACACAGTCACCTGAAGTCACGAATGTGCAAGTTCTAAGGGACGATGTGAGCCAACCTCAATTTGTAATTATTATTTTACCATTTGTATCTATAAATATAACATTGAAGGATCTTTTGTATGTATGGGATAAATTTCTAAACAATTGCACCGATCCTTATGCAATTTTAGACTCTATTACCACCGACCGATCAGGAATCGGCTATAGAAAAAACAGAAATTCGCATCTCTCAGCAAATATTCGGCGGAGAATAATGAAATGTAAACAACACCGGGAAAAATTAGATCCCTTGAAAAAGAAAGCGTGGTGGGCGCCGTGGCGTAGAAGGTAGGTGTGTCGACTCCTACGCTCGATGTTCTCGGTTCGATTCCAGAAAAAACATCCAACATTTTTTCACGGGTCCACCTCTTTCGAGTCACTGACAATGCTCAAAGAGTACAATTGTATAGAAATAGCTTCTCAATCTCGCCGTTCGGAGTCGGCATTAAAACTGTAGGTCCCCTCCACTCGTGAGAGAACAATAGCACGCACAACACGAGTGGTTGCTGAGAAGCTAGGCCCAGGTCCACCTCGGACTGTAGCACCGCCATTATTATTATTATAAACCCGATGGGTTGAAAAATGTATGGAAGCCTTATACCCTTATAGTCCCTTATAGCCTTATACTCGTAGTCTAGAACATAAAAGAAAGATCATTCAGGTCTACGATTTATGTTCTACAATATGTCCTTGTTTGTTCTTTTTTGTATGGTGCAATCAACAAGCCTTTATAATCAAAACGGTCGTTCGCTAGCTGTCTCTAGTTGCGCACACCAATTTGATTGAGGACCTTATCCACTTGTGTGGACCAATTTAATCGTGGACTCTCTGAGTATCGTTGTTTCACAGGCTTAGAGTCGGAAATTCTTTTGGCCGGGGCTAAGTGGTCCATGTACTCTTCATGATCTAGCCACATTATTGGAATCTCTTCCTCCAAATGCCATCAACGCAAACATGACCAAAGATGGCACGCAGACATTTTTCTCTCGAAAAGGCTTCTCATTCGCTTTGGATATTGATCAAGGTTTTGTACAAAGTCAGCTCGGACTTATGTGAGAAGGGCCCATTACCCATTTGCCCCTAGAGCCCAGAGAAACAGCGATTAGCAAAAGCATTTCTGCGTTTGATCTCAGCACTGATCTCAAGGGGCGAATGGGTAATGGGGCCTGCTGAGATCAAACGCATACTGTTTACTGCGAAGCCGAAGTAGATGAACTCATTCACTGCCTATTGCAGCAATCTAGACAAGTCTTCGATGTTGTTAGCTCTTGCTCGAAGCCAGTCATTTAAGCAGCTGCCATTTCAATGCCACCAAAAAGCCTCATTGATGACTCCCCGTATTCGACCACTAACGTCAATGGCATCCCCGTGTGCCAGCAGTTGTATGGGCTTTTGGAAGATCGTGCCACTAGTATTTGCTAGTGAGTCTTTAACGATCTTCTTAGGCACCGTATAAAAGAGATCACATGACGCTTCCTGGCTGAAACCTTTTTGGATATTAATGGTCTCCATGAGTTTGTTACCAAGCTCAATGGATCAGCTAGAGATAACCATCGTCATCTTACACAACTTGACGAGCTTGACATCAACGTCCTTGACAGCGTCTGTCATTTGCGGTCTTAAAGAATCGGTGGTGGGTGTCGTTTTAAATTTGATTGGTATTTGGTATGGTCACGATTTGTCGTAGTATGAAGATGTGGTTTGAATTGAATTGAATACCCCACCCTTAGAGAATCTCCCATAATTCCACAATTCAGGGATGTGGAGAACCCACACTGCGCGAGATGTTCAACCTCCTATAGTGGACTTCCCTGGATTGAACACAAACCACACTGATAGGGACATATCAGATGGTTGACGAAGGGTTTCAATCGTTCACACAAAACAGCAACGAAGATCTTATACGTGATGTTAAGGAGACTAATCCCTTGATAATTGGCCCAACAAAGAAAGGTGTGTCCTTTCTTGTGGATGAGACAAAGGAAACTGAGATTTCATTCACAGGACATGCTTTCCACCGACCATATCTACCAGATGAGCTGTGAGCTCAACCAGATCATCCAGACAGGTTGCTCATGCAAGGAGTTTTCTGTGACTTCAGTCTCGATACACGTGTCTTGACTTCGTCTAGATTGAGGGAACAAAACTCCCAGCTATCATAAGTGGAGCATTCTGAAGGAGAGCGATACTTGGGTCTTCGCGGGCTTTAAATGGTTGCAGAAATGATTTTTCAAAATTCTCAGAATCTATTTGTCCATCCAATTGTCCATCCTCATCCCGGAAGGATTCTGTCCGATTTTTATATTCCACGCTCTAGTGAAATTTTCGGACATCATTCTTGCCACAGCAATCTCCATCTCCGCGATGGTGCGCTTCTCGTGCTCTTTCATTTTCTTTTTAAAGCCCCCGGCCTCTATTCTATGTCAAAAGAAAGTGAAACGATTTCGAAATGAGATGTGACTCACCAGACGCTTCATTGCTTTGATAAAATTCTTCTCAACCGATTACGTTGCTTTTTGCGTTCTTCGCCCATAAACAGACAGGTCTACAATTTTTTGATATGTTTTAGTGCTCTCAGTATCACCGAATGGCTTTTATTGGGATTTAATTTACCGGCATGTAATGGATGAAATGGATATGAAACTGAATTCCTAAGAATTCAGCCCCGATAACGTGCGCAGATATCAATGAAGTTGATTTTAATTAAATCGCTGTCACCAGTGCCCCTACAAAAATGAATGCCCAATCTCTTAGAAGAAACATTTCAATACAAACGTTTCTAGAACTGTTTTCCCAGATTCAGCAAAGCAACCAAATTCTGTACCAATTTTGTCGACCTCGACTGAAGCGCCACCTAGAGAAAAGTAAAGAAAAATTGCGTTTTCATAAAGGGCCGGAGAACTCAAACAGACGCCACACCAGTCATCATGTCTTTCAGAACTCTTTCTTTACTTCGCCTTGAATTGACTCCCAATTTAATCACCCTTAGCCCACAAAGCTGTTGACGGATTGCTCTACTTTTGCTCTTGTGCGTCACTTCATCTGACACATAAAAATGCAAACGTCTTCAAAATTCACCGCGTCACCCGAAACAAGCTTTTTGGTGTAAATCGCGAGATAGAATCAGCTCTTAACGCTTTAATGCCCGTTAAGCCTATGCATCATTAAGCGAAGGTTGCGTTTTGGCACACGAATTGATTGATTTTGAGTTGCTCCTCGATGACAACCGAATACAATCTGAGTTGCCAATCTCGCGCAAAAGAGTTGCCGCCAGTGATATGTCATCTGTCACACATGACAGTAGACAGTGTTGAAAGAAAGCAATTCATTTCGTTTCCGTATCCGCCGGGGCGAGGCATTCATTCATAGCCGGTGACGACACACACCCGCAGAAGTCACTGACATGCGTGTCACGTAGATCCTCGTGTTACCTCATGTGTGCGGAATGAACTGTGTGTGCAGACTTCATACATGTCTGATAAGCACTGGTCTGGTATTTGACGTGTGTTGTCATTATTTGCTGGACTCGCATTGCACTTGTCAACCTATTTCTATGACAAATGATAACGATCAGTGGAGTGGGAAATACACTTTGAAGTGCTTTGTGTAAACAAGGCCCGAGAGGCCGCCATGCCTCACTTGATTCGTGATGAATGAGTTCTCGAAAATAACATTCAGCCACTTACCCTGGTCGTAGATCGATGACGACAAGGAGTCCGTGTCCTAGAAGAGAGTTTATTTCGGTCAAAATCACAGATCATTGACTGGCGAACATACCTTTCCACTGTAGGTGGAGATTTCAAAATTCTGTGCGGCCACAATCGTGTTCGGAACGTATCCAATTTGCCCTCGGGCGTTGCGCGCCTTCCACCACTTGCGGGAGTCGTCCACGATCTGAAATGAATCATGAGTTGTCTGCTCCGGAAAGTTATCCAGTTTGAACTTACCTCCAAGTACTCCCCCTTTACGACCGACAACTCTCGATCGGTATTCGCCGGCCGGGCGTACGTCACTTCGGCGATCTTCACGTTCCTAGACTGCAGCTTCCTGTGCCAAGTAGCATTGCTAATATCATGACTGGACTTTTCCTCCACCATCACGATCGGTGGCGGCTGATATGGCACGGGCTCGTCAACGATAAAGTCCGGTGACCAGTCGTCGAAGAATATCGGATGGTAAGAGCCCTTGTGGTCTTTGAATTGATCTTTCGGCGTTGTCCAGTTCCTTCCCAGGGACTGCCAATACTCGAGCTCTTTGGATGTAACGCAAGTCTCCAAAAGGGCAATAGTTTCCCTTCGCAGCAGTGGGTTAACGACTGACTGGGCTATCTTCTGTCCCACATACACGTCGTCACAAACAGTCGCGATGGTCTGTAAGGACACAAACATGCCGTGGATTGGGGCCTTGACGTCCTTAATGTGAACCTGAAGGCGTGTCACAAAGTTGAATCCCAGCTTGAACTTGGCGAAAATGTCAGCGAATTCGTTCTCGACCGGGGGCCTTGAGCGTAAAATCAGTAAACCCTCTCCGTGTGGGTTTGTGTTGAGCTTGTTCTCGTTCTTTCGCATTTCGAGCTCTCGCAGAGCCTCAGCGGCGTAGTGAAGCCGAAGAACAAACTTCTCGATGTCTTCGAAGCAATGATTTAAGACGACGATGTTTCGTTCAGCCATCGCCTTCGACACTTCATCGTCTCGACTCTTGTTCATCGCCTCCCGTATGCCGTACTGATCCTTGTTGTTTGGGGCTGGTCTTGATCGGTTGCCATTGATCTCCCGCCGCTGTGTGATCACTTTTCCACTACGCAGCAGTTTTAAGTCTTCGACTAGATGGACAGCTGAGATGTCTTCTGCCTGTGAAAAGGGAGTTTTAATTCGAATGCAGATTGGTGAAATATCTTCGGGACTTTACCTGAAAGACGTGCATTTCTGTGTTGCCCAAGGACGAACCGGAGACTGAAAAGACCAGAATATTATTGTATGACTCGAGCGGGTCCTTGCTAATGAAAGCAGTTGGCTCTTGGACCAGTGATCCTGGGAAACTTTCAATTTCCACCTGAAAAATGAAGGAAATCATAGTTTTGTAAGAAAAATGAGAAGTGGGAAAACACTGACCCGTGAAATAAGGCCAACACGTTCACAAAGTGTAAAATTAGACTTTAGACGTTTAACCTTCTTGAATTTTTGGCTTCTTTGAATTTTCTGAATTTTGTACAATTTTACAAACTGATTTGGCCTTATTTCGCTTTGTGAAACTGAATGTGTATCACATATGACCATCCAAAACACCAACAATCATGTTTAAACACCGGCGAAGTTTGTCAGACCATTTCAAAGTTAGGATTAACGGCCAGCAAAATTTCCTACTTGTTTGATGGAATTGGAAGGGAATCATCCACCATGAGCTGCTGCCGTATGACCAGACACTCAATTCGGCTTTACTGTAAAGTACTAGACCGGTTGAAGCTGGCGATCTACAAGAAACGGTCAGAACTGGTCAGTAGGAAGTGAATCGTTTTCCATCAGGACAACGCCATGACACAACTTTTGTTTATTTTTTTTTCGGAGCTTCAGACTCAAAACTGGTCCATTGTACTGCCGGTAGCAAACGACTCCAGTGTCGTTAATTTGATCCCAACGGCAAATGGTGACTGGACCAGATTCCATTTCACTGGGATTCGAACCTGGGACCCCTCTAAATTGGGGCAGGCACTTAACCAACTGCGCCATCCAGTCGCAGAAACCACTCGGGTTGTGCGTGCTATTGTTCTCCCACGAGTGGAGGGGACATACAGTTTAATGTCGACTCCGAACGAAATTGAGAAGCTTTTTCTAGACAGTTATACTCTTTGAGCATTGTCAGTGACTCGAAAGAGGTGGAGCCGTGAAAAAATGTTTAGGTGATTTTCCGGTCCGAAAACATCGAGGAGTCGACGCACCTACCCACTACGCCACGGCGCCCACAACCGTACACGATTTTAATTGTGAGTCACACCTTAACGTTAAGTTTTTTGCCCAACTTAATTTGACATTTCTTTGTTTCAGTATTTGACAAATTCAACCATGGAGAGGTACACAATTGAGCGGCGCGTTAAGATTGCTGAAGCCTTTTATGAAAATGGGCGGTCAAATCAAAAGGCATTTCGTGCACTTTGTGATTATTTTGGTCAGCATAGTCGACCAAATGTTTCCAGAATCGATAGAATTGTGCGCAAATTTCAGCAAACCGGGACTGTAGGATTATTGAGAAATGGTTGAAAAGCCGATGCATCCACAAAGAGTGACTGTTTGGTGCGGTTTATGGGCTGGCGGCGTCATCGGGCTGTACTTCTTCGAAAATGAGGTCGACCAAGCAGTTACCGTTAATGATGTTTGCTATCGCGAGATGATAACAAACTTCTTGTGGCCAGAAATTGAGAATATAGACCTGGACGACATGTGCTTCCAACAGAATGGTGCCACACAGCCAACGAAACAACGGCTCTTTTGCGCGAGAAATTCAATGGCCGTGTTATCTTACGTCGTGGCGATGTTAATTGGCCGCAAAAAGCATGTAATTTGACACCGTTGGACTTCTTTCTTTGGGGATATTTAAAAGAAAAAGTGTACGTCAATAAGTCGAGAACAGTTCAAGAGCTAAAGGATGAGATAATTCCATAACCTCAATTATGTCTCAGAGTCATTGAAAATATGGACCATCGGATAGAGGTATGCCACCGAAGACGTTGGCGAGCATTTAGCCGATATTTAGTTTCACACTCATTCCTTCTATCATAATAAAAAATGTTAAGATAATTCCCTGTAAACTTTTTGTTTTATTTACAATTATCATCGTGCGTTTTCGTTGGACCACCCTTTGTACAATGGGGTCCCAATTATAGAGTGCCACACTACACGCAACTCGTGCTATAATGTCAAAAAGCTGTAATAACTTTCCCAACTGACCCCAGCGATCCCCTGATTTGACCCAATTTCTTTCTCTTAATTTCCACTAAGAAAAAGTTGTACAGCAACAAACCAACCACAACATTGACCACGAAATTTGCTGGAAAAACACCAGATACTCGTATCTGTGAAATTGTTACGAAAATGGGATTAAAAGAGTTCGTCTTTCCGCCACGGACACCTGACCGACATCATATTCCATTCATAACGTTGAAGACCATTCAACCAAATAGTGACATCGCAAATCTAACAAATTTTGCAAATTCACAATTTCACAAAGTGGAATCTGTCAATGGAAGGCATGGTCTAAGATGTTATCCGGACGCGCACTGTTGCACGCAGACATCGCAACTTTAACGTTGTGTAACTAAACAGTAAAAAAAATACGGCAGCAATTTGAAATTTAAAATGTCCAACCTCGCCCAAGGGCCTCAAGTGTGAGGAAGGTCTCGACGCATCTCGGGGAAAGATTAAGCTTCCGCGAAAGAAATCTAACAAAATCAACAACTTCTTTAAAATTCAAACATTTCATTGCTTATCCCTGATAGCGATCGATACAGGGAGCCCATGATTTTCGTTTCAATTATTTTAATCACCACCAATCAGGCATTTCCAATTCGATTCGATGCCAAGTGACGACCTCTTAAAGCGAACCACACCCATGTCGAGAGCGAACACATCCGCCACTCGACGCCTTGCTTACGAAAAACGTCAACATAAACACAAGTCGTAAATAAATTAAGTCATTGAATAATCTTACCATGTCCTTATCGAGAATCTCGATCCACTGCGAATTGAAGCATATATACATTTTCTGTGGCAATATTCCCTTCGTTCGATCCATCTCCATGAGAAGTTTCATTTTCTCCTTGGGATTCCGTGTCTCTGATTCATGTTTCAGTTTGAACGTGGCCAAGTGCTCCATTGCATAGATCGGTCGGTCATTATTGGTGCCATTCTGCTGCTGGTGTTGTTGCTGCTGCTGCTGCTGCTGATTGAGACCTTGAAACAGTGAGCTGCGATTGCCAGCAAGCGACATGCCGTCCATTGAAGTGCGACCCATTGCGCCTCAAATAAACCCAAACTCTCCACAACTGGGCGATGACTTCACACTGCTCTCCTCGAACAGTAATCTGAAATGAAACACATGTCGGTAGACGTGTAGAATTATTGGCTGTATGAGAGATTTCCACTTCGACTCGAAGTACGTGTCAAAATGGGCCTCGTTTGCTGCTACAGGTGTTTGAGAAGAACGCGAAAAAAGGCAACAATTAAAAAGATACGCGATAAAACACGAGCACAGTCGCAGAACCGTCTGTGGCCGTGTGCTCTTGTAGAGTCTGTTATTGGCTTGTTTCGGCTGATAAGGGGGTGATAAGAGCCTTGTATCCTCTTGTTTATAAATATTAATGACGTAATTGGTATGATATTTACACTGCGGAGCATTTTGTAGGCTTATAGTCTTGGGTCTTTGGTTTTGTTTATCGTCATAAATCATCAATGTCTTGGGACTCATCACGCTCTATAGCCTGGGTGACATCAGGTCTTAGTTATGGTTACTAACTTCAACCAACTCGAAGTGGCATTGAATGATGTCGAATTGGGAATTAATGCCTAATGAGACTTTGATCGATGGTGCGGGGGATTTGTTCAATTGCAAGCGATTACATGCCCCATTCGAGTCCATCAGGCTGTCGGTTGGCCGGGAAGTGGAATTAAGAAGTTTACAAATTACAAGTGTGTCCTTAGTTGGATTTTATTTGTTTCCGCGAGGCCGATCGCATTTCGAACAAGCTTTTTCGATCAACAGCAGATAAAAATATTGTGTGACAAAAATATTTTCGTGACATGGAGACGCCTTTTTCCAAAGGGTGACCAGATAGCAATGACAGTTTTTGCAACTGTTATGTGTCAGCAGCTGTCAAAGTTAGCAATGACATCCAGCTGTGTTTTTTTCAGGAAGCAAACCCAAACTTCGAGCGTTGGAGTCGACGCACTTATCCACTACACTACACCGCTCGCTGAAAATTTATCAAGAAATCGAAATTACGGCTCAATTATAAGCACGCAACATGAATTTCGTCGTGAAGTCGGTCGAGCTTACTGAGTTATTTGCAATTGATGCCATCTTTTGGCAAAAAACCCCTACGAACTTTATCCCAGACCCGTGTCGGTCGTCATCGTGGCTTCAGTGTTCAGGCAATTCGTCGTACCGATGAAAAGATTGAGCATGAGTACACTCTTTGGACATTCAGCCACCAATCAGATAGAAATTGGTGCGAAATTAAAAAAACATATGCGCCGTAGCGGCCAGTGTGGAAGAGGATCCAGAAATGTCGATTCGGCTCTGATCAGCTGAATTGGGCATCGCCAGAGAGTCAACCCGATTGGATGTGTGTTTACATCCCTATAAGATTAAGCTAACGCAAGAATTAAAGCCAAGCGATCGTAGACAACGCCGTGAGTTCTCTATTTGGGCGCTGGAAATGTTTGCGGGAGATCCGGATTTTGGAAAAAAAATCATCTTCCCGGACAAGGCTCATTTTTGTCTCAGTGGCTATGTCAATGAGCAAAATTGCCGCTATTGAAGTGACCACAATCCACAAGTGTTCGACAAAGTATTAATGCATCCACAATAGATGACAGTTTGGTGCGGTTAATGGCATGTTGACATCATCTGACCTTTATTCGTTCGAAATGATTAAGGAGACACTGTTATCCAAATTTGTCGTCTGGGTCATCTCACGGCAAGCGTCCATCAATTGGCAGCCGATCGCCGTAACCACTGAAGTACTAACTCTCTGTTCCAGAATAGGTTGTTTTGGTGTAGCCATTGGAGTGACAGACCGAATGTGAAGTCGATTGGGAAGTGTGTCCGCTGGAACTGGAGGCGACAATCGAACTGTGCATTGGAATTGGTGGGTTATACTCAGTTGCTCCGAATGACTCACTCCTGGGCTCTAGAGGCGCTCCGTGAACATGCGACTTGACACAACTCGATTATTTTTTCTGAAGCAACGTCAAGTCTTTGGTCTACGCTAACAAGCCAAGCACTTTGGATTTAAGGCCAAGATTCGACACGTTATTAACGAAAAAACGAAAATGACAATGAAAACCCGCACTTTATGCTTCCACTAAAAGCCAATGCATCCACAGAGAGTGACAGTTCGGTGCGGATTGTGGAGTGGTGGCATCATTGGACCATTTTTCTTCGAAAATGAGGCTGGAAACAACGTTTCAGTCAACGATGTGCGTTACAGAGCCATGTCAACCGACTTTTTTACTGAAATTAAAGACATGGAGTTGGGCGACCTCTGGTTCATGCAGGATGGCTCGCCATGCCACTCAGCCCATGCCACAATCGATCTTTTCCGCACCAAATTCTCAAATCGCCTTATCAGCCGTCTTGGCGATGTCAATTGGCCGCCTCGGAGCTGTGATTTGTCACCTTTCGATTTATTTTTGGGCTTATGCACACAATCCGAAAACCCTCGTGCTTGTGAAAACGAATTTACGTCAAATTGTGACCGAGTTATTGCCCGATACGTGTCGGAACTTATCGAAAATTACCTTTTCAGAGTCTAGTCGTTCAAGACATTTGACTGATATTACGTTCCATTTATAATGGCAAGATCTAACATCTTCTTCTGCTTCCTGTGGCGCTTCATTCCGGGGTGGAGATAGGTCTGAACCAACAACCCTCTTCAGCCGGCACGACCTTTTGCTAGCTGTCTCTAATTGCAAACTCTAGAGTGTTGGGATCCCTCTCTACTTATTTGCGCCACCTTAAACGTGGTCATCGTTTGTTGCGTTGTCCTACTAGATTTTTTTTTTTTTTCAGAGGAGGATTTTTGAAACGCTACTGGAGCACTCAGACTCAAAACTGGTCCATTGTACTGCCAGGTAGCAACCTACTCCAGTGCCGTTAATTTGATCCCAACGGCAAATGGTGTCTGGACCAGATACGATTTCACTGGGATTCGAACCTGGGACCCCTCGAACTTAGGGCAGGCACTTAACCAACTGCGCCATCCAGTCGTCCTATTACATAGTTCAGAGTCAGACATGTATCAGGCGCTTACGGACCCATCGTCTAAGATGGCCAGGCCCTGTAGGGCGCATGAACATTTGAACCCAAAGAATCTTCAATTCTGAGCCAGTAGAACGAGGCAACAAAGGACGGCCACATTTAAGGGGACGCACACAAAGAAAGACTTCAACCAACAAGATGCGGCGCATTTGGAACTAGCTACCTTAGGACCGCACTGGCGGGATAGACTTGTTGCTTCAGGTCCAGATTTAAGAAGGAACAAATCGCCTTTGAACTGAAATTTTTAACAAAAGTCTAAAGGTTTTCCCTCTTTTTACTTTGCTTTTACAGCTGCAGATATTTTCAGGCACACATAACTACTCTATTTTTGACGAAGAATTGTGTCATCATCGTATCACTTTATCTTCAAGATAAGTGCGGAAATATTCACCAAGCAGTTGAATTATAAACGTCGATGACTAGTTTCCCCGACATATTTCAAATGACATCATTTGTGTAACTTTTTTGTCCACGAAGTACAACACCTACCACCAGAAACCGTACTTTCATCAATTTATCTTACTTTTCCCTCCTCGTTCACTGTCCAATTATATGAATGATACCCTAACCCCATTTGTTCCACTCAGCTGACCGCAAAGAAGACATCACACTTATGCACAACACTTTCTGTCATGTTATGACACACGTGATGGAAATTAGTTAAGTTCACAAATACACACGCAAGTTTTAGCAGTCAGCACTTCCCAACCAGGCAGTGGCAACTTGCCACTGGCAAGTTATTAATCTTTAACCTACATGATGGCTGTGTCAACTTGCTGTCAGCAGCTAATCGGTGGCTGATTTCAAACACACACGTAATCTGATGCATTTTTTTTGATCCGCTTTTTTATCGAAACAATGCGAACAGCGATCGGCCTTAGTTCGGGTGAATAGTTGGGTATTTTTTTGAAAGTTAATCCGCCAAGCTCTGTTGGTAAACGGACGACACATCAATGAATCACAAATGTCAGTTTGACATCGGGGCTGTCATTAATTTTGGAGAATTGATTTGGAACCAATTATTAGCTGAAATAACGGTGAAGAAAGTGAATTACATGATTTATTCTGCCCTTCATTCGATAAATTATCTTCTTCGACCCAGGAAAGGTGGTCATTAGTTAAAATTGATTGCAAATGGCGAACGGACATTTATAACTTGGGGAAACAGTTTACTCTGCATGTAAGTTTAAATTCGATGGCAAACGTAACAAATAAGTGGGTAATGCTAGGCGCTGAGGCCATGTAACAACGCAAAATGTAAGCTGCTCTTTTGGAGTCTTGAAATAGAAAAGCACTTTGCAGCTGTCACCTCCGAAGTGGGTTGGATTAGTGAACCTCGTGGCAAGGCAATTACGAAATTAGTTGAAATTAAGGTTTATTTTTTGTACGATCGTGATTGTTAAATTCAAAGGCTTTGATATGGCACGACATACAAAAATTCTGAACTTAACGGTCCCACATCCTACAGCGCTACGTTCCGAGGTGGACTTACCCTCAACTCATGCAATGTGAAGCATTCGTCGCCTCGACTGCGCTGTAACATCCAGTCCATATATATAATGAAAAAGAGAGGTGACAAGACGCACCCTTGGCTAAGTCCAACGCCCACGGTAAAAGGTGTTGCTTTACTACCGTTACCCGAACACAGATGCTACAGTTAGTGCATAAAGACTGAATGGCCCTCAACAAAGAATTATTAATCCTATACTCCCACATAACACTCCAGAGTTTACCTCGTTTACCTAGGAACTTGGTCGTATGCCTTTTCCAAATCTACAAAACAAGTGTAGCATAGGAGTATGCCCCTGTAGTTGGAGCACCCTTTTTGATAAGCGGGACAATCACCTCAATCTGCCAATCGCCAGGTGCCTCACCGCGTTCCCGTCTTTCTCCATAGCCTTAACCATTTCTGGTCGGATTTCATTCACAGCGGCGGATTTGCCAACTTTTAGCAATTCAATCGCCAAAATGACTTCCTCCACCGTTGGACTATTCTCCGCCCTACTCAAGACTACAGGTCTATCACCCTCAGTGTCCTGTACTGTACGAGTTTTAATGATTTAGTCAGGCCTTTTCGGGACCAGCCTCAGAAATTTTCAACTCCGACTTAGTTGTGAAAAAAATCACGACAAGACTACGCACACAACTTGTCGTCCGTCCTTGAAGGCACCCAGCAACATAACGTCTTATCTCCCACCCTTAGAATGTATCATCAACTGCATCATTAACGATCACGCGCATTCGAATGAGACCGTATTTTGAACATGACTGCAAAGCCGAAAGTTTCGTTCAAACAGAAGGCCAATAGAATGCCTTCAGAGCCAAATGACATCTCAACTGTCACCAGCATAAAACACGTCAACCACTCTCCACAGACCAAAGACTAATATGAAACGCTTTCGGAGTTTTCATAACATCCTTCAAAAGCTTATCTTTACTGCCGACAGATATCTGGATTCGTATGACAAAAAGTTAAGGTATGTGGATACATAATTGACACATTGACCTTGATACCCTTTGAAAGTTACAGATATCGATCAAGTCATTGGAAGCACTGAGAGTGTGTGTTGGATCAAGTACATTTCATAAAATACACAAAAGTAAAGAGATTAGCGGTAAGGAAAAGAGAAGAATTGATAAGATAGTGCCCGAGGTATGATCACGGTCAATGTGTGCTGAGGAAAGTATTTAAATTTCGTTCCAATTTATTTCATATATTTTAATATCAATACATTAACCACATTACGACCATGAAGTAGATAAATAGCTATCTGTTGAGATTAGGAGAAACGTTTAGCTTCTCCCTCGCGTGGATTAAGCAAATGGAACGTTGATGTTAGCCAATTTCTCTGTTGATGTTGCAAAGTTTAGCTGTTCAGTGGTAGCTGTAAGGAATTTAATTTGTTGTGCAGAAAAATGTTCTTAAGAAATGGGAAAAGTGAGAAAAATGTTGATAGTATACAGAAAAACCAAAACAATACAGTGGACGTTCTATATAGTGAACTAATAAAAACTGGGTCTGTTCACTGGAGCGAGATTGTTCATTGTACCGATCATGGACTACTTAGAGCAAATTTTATTAAAATGCGTATGTTTTGAAGTCCAATTCATCAAAAATAGAATGATATTACAATTTTTCTTTTTAATTTCTAAAAAACTAGCCAGTATTTATAAAAAAGAATATTTTATTTTTAACAAAAACTCATCATCTGTAAAACGCCACAAAAATAATACATTCCATGTACAAGCAACACGATCTTCGTATTTGCTTCAGACAATCCCAAAATGTGTTCCATATACAAGGTGTGCCATCTAACGTTTTTGTATTAAATTATAGGTTATTTTGACACTGACAGCTGTTGCTGACAGAAAGTTATTATCATACCTCCGCGGAACGAAATGAATCGCTTTACGCTGGAACAACGTTGTGGAATATTCAAAACTTATTTCCAAAGTTAGTGCTGTGTAGCCCAAACAGTGCGGTTTTTGAAAAGAAGTTTTGACCGAAATGAAGCATCCACAGCGACTGCTGTACGCAAGTTTGTACAAAAAGTTCGTGAGACTGGTATGGACAACACTCATGGTTCCCGTGCGGTGCACACAGATGAGAATGTGGCTGCTCTGGCCGAGAGTGTGAGACTCAATTCACGAACATCAACTCTCCATCGATCTCGTGGAGCTCAACATTTCACGCACTAGCCTGAGGAGAGAGAGAATTATGTACAAAGATCTAAAAGCACGCGACCGTCCGCTTCGTTATCGCTTCGCAGATTGGGCCTTAGAGCAGCTTGAATTGGACAACAATTTTGGACGAAAAATTATCTTTTGTGACGAGGCGCATTTTCATCTCGACGGCTACGTTAACAAACAAAATTGCCACTCGGAATTGGAGCTCGGAAAACCCGCACGTTATTGTCGAGAAGCCAATGCATCCACAGAGAATGACAGTTTGGTGCGGATTGTGGAGTGGTGGCATCATTTGACAATTTTTCTTCGAAAATGAAGCTGGGAACAACGTTTCGATCAACGGTGGGCGTTACAGACCCATGTCAACCGACTTTTTTACTGAAATTTAAGACATGGATGGCTCGCCATGCCACACAGCCCATGCCTCACTCGATCTTTAGCGCACCAAATTCCCAAATTTCGTTATCAGCCGTCTTGGCGATGTCAATTGGCCGCCTCAAAGCTGCGATTTGACCCCTTTGAACTTTTTTTTTGTGGGGAACCGTGAAGGAGCGATATTATGCCAACAATCCGGAAACGATTCAAGCACAAGGCCAATATCATCCAAGCAATCCGTGAGCTACAGTCAGAAACCATCAATAAGGTCTTGGAAAATTGGGGTGACAGAATGCGCAACTGTGGAGCCAATCGAGGCAGCCGCTTGAACGACGTTGTATTTCATAATCAATGGGAATGTTTGTTCCTACTAATACAATAATATTGGCGGCGCTACAGTCCGAGGTGGACATGGGCCAGCTTCGCAGTTTGTTCCTACTAATAAAGCCATAAAACATGGAAAGATTGTAATTTTGTTCATTTTATTAAATTTTTAAAAAGAAACTTGTATCTGGCCCACCCTGTACAGAAACCAATATCTATGATTGGGACTTCTAGAAACTATAATTGGGATTGGGGCTATAAGTTAGCACTGAAAAAGTCACGAAGGAAGTCCTGGAGAATTTCTGTGGAAAAAGGATGTTTTCAAAGCTTCCAGACTATTTATAATTCAAATCCTTCCCACTGTCCAACCATGCTCAGATGCAATAGAAAGCAGAATACTTAGACTTAATGTCAATATAGCACATTGCTGTCTCTTTTTCTTCTTTACGTGGCGTTATAGTTAGTCGTGGACATGGACACAGCTTCAACAGGAAACACATATGTTGTGGGAGCTATTCTTCTCCCACGAATGGAGGGGATCTGCAGTTTTGGTACATTAAAAACCAAAGTCTCTGAACTGCAACCAGCAGGGCTGCAGAGAGATGGAGAAACCTTGTCAACACGCAAGGAAAACATGGTCAAAAATGGATCTTCGGAAAACCACAGCCATCCTTAGCCTAAGCAGGAACAATCTGGGTAACCTAGTAAATGTCCTCACAGGACACTGTGCTGTTGGTAAACACGCCGCAGGACTAGGGTTACCATATAACGAATACTGTAGTAGATGCATGGATAAAGAGGAAGAGGAATCCCCCTCACACCTACTATGCAACTGTCCAGTCTTAGCTCCATAAGGAAGAGAACCCTGGGAGAATATAATCTAAGCGCACAAATTGATATATAAGAAATTACGGATATTCGTCCAAAAATCGAATTTGTTCCAGAAATGAGCGGCAGGAAGCCGGATGTGGCAACACAATGGACCCTATGGGTCTAAGTGAATCCAATGTGCATACGTTGGAAACCACCATACCTTTTTAAGCTTGGAAAGCTTTTCTTGGCAGTAAACATTTTCTGAGCATCGCAAGTGATTCGAGGTGGTGCTGTGAAAATGAAAGTTGTCATTCCCGGGATCGAACCATGTGTCATCAACAGCGGCTGCTTAATATTTATTTACATTTTTTAAAAAATTAAGCAGAAACTGCTACTTTTTGCAATATCAAAACTAGCTTGTTTCTGTTTTTCAATAGACAACTGCCTAATTTTGTTCTTTTAGAGACTTTTTTCTGTCGAAACACCTTTCATTCTGTTGCATACATGAATCTTTTTAATCTTCTAGACGTCTCAAATGGTAATCATTTCACTTAACGTCTTGTATGATCGATGTAGGCACATCACATGGTTTCAATCGCGCACACAATATTGTTTGTCAAGATGATTGACGCACTGAACGTCGTCGTACGATCGGTTATGTGATTGCCTTAGCTCTCTTATTAATTAACTCATATCTGCCAATGAATCGTGGAACTCATAAACTTTAAGGCAAAATCGAAAATGTTAGTTTTCAGATGTAATTCTAAGGAACTGTCAAAGGTAATAAAGTCGTAAAGACGGCGGGCGGTCTGCGTCGGAAGTTCTATACAGTCGCTGCATTTATACATAGAATCGTCTTCGGCTACTGGAAAATAGATAAACGCAAAATAAAGTGGTCTCTTTGTGACTTGTTGTACCATTCAATAAGAAATTTTAAAAAATAGAGCCATCACAGACGAGTTATTTCCCATTGAACAAAAATCTGATCGTTCCCGGGACGGATGCCCATTTTGAACTCATTCCGAAATCGAACACTTTGAATGCTTCAAAAGAGGGGACGAGAAGTTGTGGGAAGACGGAAAACCTCACAGGTTGCGAACCGAAAAAGCGGGTAAAATGTTTCTGTCTTTAATTTCATTCGCTCTGATTAATATTCAAACCAAATAGAAAAAGAAACATTTTGGAACAACACTGTTTATACAAAACGAGTCTTTATACGACTATACTCATACTTTGTAAGTTCGTCAGGAAAAAAAATAATTTTACCGCGAATGCGATATTAAATTATGTATTCCCAAGTAGAACTTTCTCAACCTTTAGTCAGCACTTCAAATGCCAACTCTGATATCGAATAATAGTGAATCTACCGATAAACAATTCTGCGATTAGATTGGGATTTCTGTTTTATTCGGTTCCACAGCACCCGACATTTTTTTTTTCCTTCGTTTGTTTTTCGAAAATCAACACTTTTTTTTTTCTTTTAATTATTCCATTCGTAATTTTTGGCATTACGTAATCTGATCGGTAAATTGAAAAGCAGACAAATTTAAATCATTAATTCACTTACATTTCTTTTTTTAAAATTTCTTTTGTTCAAAAATCGTATAACGTACACGTCACAAAAAAAAATTACATCAGTCTCTGTTGAACGCAATAACACGCCCTATTTTGAGAGCATCGCGCACCCGGGTTAGGCTGTAATCCCTTTAGGCCTCAACATAAGACGAACGCATACAAATTTCTAAAAGCACGTACCGGAACGCCCGCTTGTATTGTTTTAACGCGAGTCGATTTCGAACTGTACAATCAAATCGATGGCAGCAATTAGTTCATGGTATTTCAAAAATCGTGTATGGGTGGATGTATCGATTTTTGACACTACACATTGCAAAATCATATGACGATAGCTCGAGTAGATTCGGTTTATCTTATCAAAATTTGATTTGCGGACGAGTGTGTGTGAATAGAATTTCCGTCTGATAAGATCCCGTGAACAAAACAATCGAATGACACAGGTGTCTGCTTTCAGTCGAATGTCAGATTTGACAATTGATGTTCGCGGCTCTATGTGGTGGTGGGGTTCTTGAGGAATTTTCAGTTGGGGATACAAAAAATTTAGCAATGAGGCAAATGCCGTCTTTATAACGTCGTAAAGACAAAGACTTTTGAATAACTGATCACAGATACACGTCAGCCTGTGTATATACGTATGTACGACCAATGACGTCTGCCCAATGCTATCTCTAATAGAAGTTGATGAATAAATCACAGAAACTTCCCCAATGTGACATTAAAGTTTCCATAAAGTTTCCATTCTAACTTCTGAGTAAGTACAGTCGTCGAAGTAGATTCTTTGTTATGCGGAGGACTTAACTACAAACAAGTACCTGCTTCTATCCATTTGATCCCAGGCGCGTTACTGCCAGTTAAATAGACCAAATTTTCTGGTGTCTGCGATTAGTTGCTCTTAGTTAAAAAGTCTTCTTTGCCTTTTCGAACTAAGTGGCTGAGATTCGAAACTGGAGTGCTACTGTCCACACGCTCGATGTGATCGACCCAGAGAATACGTTGACATCTTTATACTAGAGAGATCGCGGTCACACTCGTAACAGACCGCTAGAAACTAGTCGATCGAGTTTCCCAAGAAAATTTCAGAAAATTCAGCTCAGCCTGCCCAAACAGTCAAAGAAGATTGTTAGCGTTGTCAAAAAACCATTAAAGCAGCAGCCACTGACATACTGAGCTATAGAGACTACCTAAGAAAAAATCCTAGTTTGACAAGTGCATTCAGCGGCTAAAATAGATCTGGCGATAAACAATCCCAAAAGGAAACATATGCTATCATCCAAAAAAGGCGCTAAAAATCGGCGACATGGTCAGAACATCACAATGGGCAGTTATAAGGCAGTCAGGAAGTTCGTCTAGCTGAGCTGCGTAGGAAACAGTGTTAACAACATCAGTACGGAGATCAGGCGATGACTAACTCGCACAGTCCCTGTTTCTTCTCATCTCATCTGATATTCAGTGGCCCGTTTGTTCCAGTAAAGGGTTCGCGGAGGCAATGCACGCACGAGAGATCTCCAGGCCACTCGATCCTCCGCCATCGACTCTAACTCATCAGGAGCTATGCCCAAACACAACCAGGCGGGTGTTTGGACTTGGTCCAACCATCTCGTCCTGGGTCTGCCAAGCGGTCGCTTACCTGACGGAATCGCATTCAAGGCACGCCTCGGAAGTCGTGATGATGGGGACATTCGTGCCACATAATCAAACCATCGAAGGACAGCCCTTTCCGTTCGAGGAAGCAGCTGCCCAACGTTGAGTTCCTTGCGCACTGCTGTGTTTCTCACCCTTTCTCGGTGAGTAATTCCCACAATAGCACGAAGAAATCTCATCTCCAGCCAATCCTACAGGATCAATAAAGCTCCCTATCGAAAGAACAAGCTAACATTGTACAAGACCTTTATCATCCCAATCCTGATCTATAAGCGCAGGAGCGCCACACGAGAAGAAAAGGATTTAATGCAAATAAATATTACAGGGTGACCAGATAATAATAATAATAATATAATAATAATAATGGCGGCGCTACGGTCCGAGGTGGACCTGGGCCTAGCTTCTCAGCAACCACTCGTGTTGTGCGTGCTATTGTTCTGTCACCAGCGGAGGGGACTAATAGTTTAATGCCGACTCCGAACGGCGAGGTTGAGAAGCTTTTTCTAGACAGTTATACTCTTTGAGCATTGTCAGTGACTCGAAAGAGGTGGAGCCGTGAAAAAATGTTTTTTGTTTTTCGGGAATCGAACCGACAACAACGAGCGTAGGAGTCGACGTACCTACCCACTACGCCAATGCGCCCAGGTGACCAGATAAAAAATATAAATTAAACAAGAACGGTCTGAGATATAAAACAGATTCTAGCTCTATTTTAAAGTCTCATTCATGCCATTATGTACAGAATAGCACATTATTCAAATGGCCACTGGCAGTGCTTCAAGGTTGATCCAATTTTTGATATGTGCGGCTTTATGGCGGCAATGGCAATTTCGTCTCGAATGTTGTCGTTGAGCTGGTTCAAAGTGATTGACTTGTTAGCGTAGACCAAGAACTTGACGTAGCCCCTGAAAAAATAATCGAGTCGCGACAAGTGGCATGATCGTGGCGGCCAATTGATGAACGCTCGCCATGAGGTGAACCAGTCGCCAAATTTCTACTTCACAACTTTGAGCGTTGCATCAAATGTATGACATGCAGCGCCTTGTTGGAATCCCAGTTCGGATATATCGATGTTATTTAGCTCTAGCCACAGAAGTTGGGTAACATAGCTCTATACCTGAGACCATTGGCGGTAACGGTGTCTTCTTTCTCATTTCGAAAAAAAATTAGGTCCTATGATGCCGCCATGCCATACACCACACTAGACATTGAATGCCCTGTCGTCTAGTGGAACAGTTGTGGATTGTGTTCGCTTCAATAACGGCATTTTACTTACCAAGCCAAAAATGGGCATCGTCCCAGTAAACTTTCTATTGGTCAAAATCCGAAACTCCAGCCAAAATTTCCAGCGCCCAATTAGCGAACTCATGGCTTTGGGTATGGTCGTTCAATTCTTGGGTCAGCATTATCTTATATGGATGTAGGCCCAAATTTAACCGAGTTGACTCTCTGGCGGTGCCCAATTCAGCTGATCTCCGCCAAATCGACGTTTCTGGGCCGCAATGTTTTCTTTATTTTGCACCAATCTCTTTCTGGTTGATGGCTTAAGGTCCAAAAGAGTGTACGTACGCTCAAACTTTTCCAGGGTGCGACGAATTGCTTGCACACTGAGGCCATGATGACGACCGACCTCACGACGAAACTCATGTTGCGTGTTTACAACTGTTTCCACATATTCAATTTCCACATATTCGGCAAGTAAGTGAAACGATGCTTGATGATATGCCAAACCGTTCTGAACATTTTGACAGCTAGATGGCATTTTTATCTTTGACATCTGCTGAAACATAACAGTTGGCAAAATTATCTTTGCTATCCGGTCACCCTTTGTAACACAGCCACTCTTAATTAATCCACAAGTTCCTAGTATCCTATCGTAGTGTATGTATAGTCAGCGTCAAAAGTGAGTGAACAATCATTAGTTGAAAGTTAGTCCTTTAAATAAAAATTGACCGGAATGATCTACGCTAAGCACTTATGCCTCGAATAAAAGCTCTGTAATTATACTTCAAGACACGTTATATTTTTTTTTAACATAACCGTAAACACAAAGCTGTATATTTAATTCAAAAGAAAAGAGCTTAAAACAAGCGTCAAAAGTCAGTGAACACAGGCCTTTAAAAAATCTATCTTATTGAAAAAAACGTCGTTCTTTGTATGCCTAAACCACTATTTCTAGTTTTCGTATCTTCCGGTCAAAATGTTACTAAAAATCTGTAATGAAGACAAGCCCTTATGTCTTACAGTCATTGATATAACCATATATACACTCACGTTTGACTGTTGTTTTTAGCACTTTTATCTTCTAAATTTGATTTATTGTTTTATGTTTATACTTAAGTTAAAATCGCTATATCTCAAACTATGACTTTAGAGCTTTAATATGATTTATCCATGTCTGTCCTATGTCAATCCGGATATTAATTTAGTAAATAAACTTTGAGCAGATGACTGACTGTTCACTCACTTTTGATTCTGACTGTATAATCTGGGCAATTATATATATTCCATAATCTTTGAGATCTGCTTGACCTTACCAAACCAACGAACTTTGTTCAATGATATCCGCCTAATGAACGGAATGTGACAAGAAGACTAGCCAAGATCACTTCATCAATTGAGATCACCTGATCTGAGGGGAACAATTCTCACGTCTCATAAGCTCAGGAAATGACGTCAGTGTTAATTTCCTGAATAAGCCCACAATGTTTACGGAAAAGCGTTACTCTCTTCGAGACACAACCTACAAGGTTATTAAAATTAGCCCATTGCCCATTTGCTCGTCTAAGCAAATCGCCTTCCAGAGCCACGCGCGCGTAGAGGTTGAGGATTTTGTTCATACCCCAGCAATTATAAAATTCTGCATGTACACCTAAGCACTCTTCAAAGAGGTGTACAAATCGATTGCTTTCGCGGTAGTTATTCAATAATCGGAAGCATACCGACGAGTCTGACTTTATAGCGATATCGCATGCAGTAACGTAATAATCTGAGTCCATAGATAATTACCGCACTAACCCATTTTCGCATAGATACGAGTACGTACGCCGTCATTACGAATCGATCGTACCTGCGAAACTGCTAACGGATACGCTGCATTTGCACACACACAATCGTGCATAAAAAACTCTGTGTTCTATGAAGCAAACGAGACTGCTTCTCCCACTTAGGGGGAACTCAGGCCGACTCATCATCGGCCGCGTTTTCCGACAGTCGAAAACAAAAAATTCAATCGATGACAAGTCGCTTAAGGAATGTTCATTTCTTCGCATTTAATCATCACAATTCGAACAAAACAAATTGAACTTAAATTAATAATTTATAGTAGGCATTTTTAATCTAATTTAGATAAGTTTCTCTCGCTGAACGTTGGTCAGGGCGTGATTAACTCGATCACTTTTACAAATCAGCACATGGCACGAGGGGGTTTCTGCAACAACAAAAGAGGAAAAGAAGCGTGAAATGTCATCATCGGACAGTGACATCGATTGACTTACGTATTCGAGGGAATCAAAAATATATTCCTCGGAACTTCCTTCAGTCCTGCAGTGGAGCAAAGTAACTTGGCCGCAGTCAGATTTTTCAACTTGATGTCGAGGGTGTTTGCATCGTTGTCTAAGTTGTAATGCCATTGACGAATATTGGAAAACTGCTCACCTGTAAGAAAACGAATGGAATTTTTGTTACTTCCTGGGGTAAATTGTACTCTATTTATTTGCAGATAATCTTCTAAAAGTAGATATAGAACCAAGTGCAAGTCATTTGATTTTGTGAAATACTCAGAACGGAAATTTCAAGTCATATAAGCAATGACTCTGTTTAGAATTTACTTTCATTCTGGATAAGAGCGAACGACACGCACACATGGCATCAAAGTGTATATGAGTTTTTCAGTGCACCTGTGCACTTATATACATATGTGACTCTCAGACGCTTTGATTCTCAGACTCCCTGACTGTCAGACTCCCTGACTGTCAGACTCTGTGACTGTCAGACTCTCTGACTGTCAGACTCTGTGACTGTCAGACTCTCTGACTGTCAGTTACTTTGACTATCAGACGCTCTAATTGTCGGATGCTTTAACTGTCAAACGACCTGACTGTCAGACGCTCTTGCTGTCAAACCTTCTACTGTCAGACTCTCTGACGTCAAACTCTTTGGCTGTCAGGCGCTCCAGCTGTCAAACTCTCTGAATGGCAGACGCTCTGACTGTCCTGCTACAACTCTTACCTTTCGATCTATGTATTCAAAAACATTTCAGAACATTCTGCAATCAGATTCAGGGCGAACGGGTTCTGGAGCGCAAGACCGTATGGTCATAATTGTATCCTGAATTTGATACCGAAAAAGCTCGTATTGAATTTAACAGACTGCAGTTTTGACACCTTTGACACCCAACGAATTTGTATCTTCAACAACAACATTTGTTCTCACAACAAAATCATGTCAAAGTGGTGGTATCGAAACGACACCTAGAGTTAATTTAGTTCAAATCGAATCACTTCCTCACACTGTACTCAGAGACGCTTTTCCAATTTATTAGAAGTTAATCAAGGACCACTAGAACTAGTTCGAGAAGACACCAGCAGAATAGAGTGAGGACGCATACCACAGAGGTGAGTTTTGTCCTCCATCTAAACAGCACCAATGGCCCCAACAGGTCATTCAGCAATCCTATTTCAACAAAATATATATAGGAGCTGGAGAGGGCAACCCTTTCAAGATGTCTACTGGGCTACTGGGGGGAAAAGATGGAACTAGACCACAAGAAATGATGGACAAAGAAGGTTATCCTCTGAACATCGTCGGCAAGGAGATCGAAAAGAGCGATGTGATAAAGAAAGACGAAATAAATAACCACTATTTTCAGAATATGGTCTCTATAGAGGTGGATAAGTCTAAGCAATAATTGATGTCGGCTTTTGCAAGGAGCATAATTGATGAGGACTTTCAAGGTTAGTATGAAAATATTGCTGGGCAAAATTCGAGACCTGAGAAGCTCTGCTGACCACCCTTAGAGAACCAAATCGACTAAGTGGACATGATGAATACAGAGTGAAACGTTGGTTCTTCTGCAATATTTCGACTAGGGAGATAGCAAGGGTGATGTCGGTTGACATGGGAGGTGGGTAAGACTGTCTTGTGGCAACACCATCAGACACCGGCCAACCATGCTAGGAGGCGTTGAATCGCACTAAAGCTGAGCAAGGTAGTTTCGAAAAGGTAACGTATAGGTTAGGAGTAGTTTTAAGACAGGTGTGTTGTGACCAAACTATCACTCTCTGTGGATGCATTGGCCTCTCGACAATAACGTGCGGGTTTTCCGAGTCCCAGATGCGGCAATTTTGTTAGTTCACCTAGCCGCCGCGGTGGGTGATTCATTTCGACCAAAACTTATTTTCAAAAAACGCATTGTTTGGGCTACACAGCACTCACTTTGGAAGTAAGTTTCAGTTTTCAATATTTCCCAATGTTGTTCAACCACAAAACGACTCATTTCGTTCCGCGGACTGACTGACTTTCTGTCAAGATTTCGAGCGGGAAACAGCTCTCAGTGTCAAAATAACCTATAATTTAAAAAAAAACACTACGTGGTCCGCCCTGTACGAGCGTGCCGCCACCTTACGTACTCACACGAGATCAGTCCCAATAGGGCACTGCAGATTGTATGACAAGTCGGGCAGACTTTTCGGGTAAACACGAATTTGTTGGTGTAAATGCAAAATGATAGTCTATCGATTTTCAAATACGGATGGACTTATGCTTGAAAAAGACAGTCTTCAGCTCAGTGTGCGTCAGTAACGATTAGCATGCTGCCCCCCTGCAACCCCCCTGCTGGACCACATGTAGGAATTGAAGTAGGCGCGAGACTGAGTGTATCCATGATTTTTTTTATCCATGATTTGCATGAGTTTAAAGAAAGTAAATACAATCAAACTCGCACTTACTCCAGCACATGTGGCCAAGCAGGGGGGTTGCAGGGGTTGCAGCATGCCCCCCCATACATACCTCATATGTATGTATGCATGTAAGGGGCAAGGGAGGTAGGTTGGTTGGAAACTAAACGTGGTCCGATCATGGTGGGACATTGGGCATATAACGCGCTTTAGAGCTCAAATACATTGTATGGCATTAGTTCACATTCGAAAGTGAACTAACACCATATGGCGTTAGTTCAATTTAATGTATGGCTTTAGTTCAAATTTGAAAGTGAATTAAAGCCATAAGTGGAATATGGCGTTAATTCACTTTCAAATGCGAATTAACGCCATTATGGCGTTAGTTCATATGGCCTTCGTTCACGGCACCGCTGAAACCACCCCGTGCTCTTTATGAACTTCTGGAGATCCGATATATCTGAATTCGCTAGGGCCGCAGTTTCTGTGAAGAATATATGGCCCAGTGAGACTAGACGCCGATTGTGTAGAGCTGGACAGTCGCAAAGCAGGAAAGGTCTCTTCTTCATCGCCGCAGCTCCTACAGAGATCGCTGGATTCCGCATTCCATTTTCCAAGCATTGCTCCGATGGGGCAGTATCCTGTGATCACTCCGACGAACTCACGGATCGAGACGAAACGGACAACACTTTATGGCATTCATTCTTGTTGCAATTTATGTTTTTTTTTTAACTGCTTACTGGTTACAGAACGACAAGCACGACATAAAATCCAGGCTTGAAACCAGTGCGCGCACATGTAACTTTTAAAACGAGTACACAAAATTCTCCCTTTTGTTTAAAGTTCAAACCATTTTTTCAGCTTCTCCCTCATTAAGTCCGACGGAAGTTCATGCACCTCCTTGGTGAAAAGTAATTAGACCATGAAAAGCCGTCATCAATTTTCTTGTGAAATACACTCACAATCACTTCACTGACAACTGTCAGCCAGTAATGACAAACTAGACTCATATGTAACTGTGAACATGCGTGACTACTTAAACCTTATCGCGGATCAACATCCACACTGGATTTGCTCTGAAAACTTGACATCCACCTTCTTTCAGAGAATTCCATTCCCACCATCGTCGCACACGCTTTAGCGATTTCCTCATACGCCGCCGCCGGCTTTCGACGAAAACCGATGACAAAAGCGAAAAACACAATGTCAGCCCACCTGTCATATTCCTCAGTGCAAGCGCAACTCTACCGTGCATGGTGAAACCGCCAATCGGTCTTGCTTGAAGTGTGCAAAAATGTTTCTTAATTTATTCCCGTCCAAGAGCATGGTCTGCTCGCTAATTACGCCTCAAAAGATCACCGAATGACTCAGACATGGGTACGACTCGAGAACCAAGACTTACCCAAAATACAAGTGAATGTGGGTCCAACTGTCGACTGGCCAGCGGGGATCTCGGATATTCCACCGACAATCAAATCAACATCGGTCACACGATCATAAACCGACTTCAGTTTGTTGATTTCCTGAAAGAAAAGATGAAAAGAAACATGAATTTCCGATCGAGCTCTTTCAAACGGGCTAATTGCAATCTCGGAATGGCCGCGTTAATTTACAAAAATAACCGAGATTGTCTAGAGACATGCAACCCGAAGTGATTTGCAATAATTCTCAAGGTTTCACACTTTGTAAAGCTTAATTAGCGAATCCAGCGGGCTACTTACCGATCTAGCCATGTAGGCACTCAAGTCATCCCAGGTGTTTATCGGTTTGCCTTCACACTGCTCCAGATACTTTGTGTATCCCTGCAGTCCATGGTCGCGACCGCGTTGAATGTCGAATGCCAATACATTAGGGCGGCTGGGCACTCTCGCGTGGGTATACTCTTCTATGAGCTGGAAAGAAAAGAGATTGTCTTAGTTGAAAAAATCTGACAATTTTAAAAGAAACGAAAATAGTCGCCATTTTGGTGTCAAGAAACATTTTGAATTGTAAAGAGAATTTGTATAAATTTGCACAACACCAACTGAATGATGTCAATGCTTGGCATACGCGATTAGTGAATAGGAGTACAAATCATCGACTGTACAAATCTCAGCCATGCTTTTGAACGTTGTCATTGAACGAACACAGCCCGTTGGTTGACGGTTGCAAAGTATGCATTCAGTAAATTTTAGACAGTAAGTGACACTCTTGGCTGTAAATCGCGTGTAAGGAAATCAACTCAAGGAAAAACATTTCCTCAAGAACATTTACCATCCAATTACCGCTATTAACCAATGCTCGTATTACACATAACTGAAAAGACTAGCATTTTCGAAGTCGCTCAGATAAGCAATCTCTGTGGACTTCTGATACTAACTACTCGTATTTATAGGGATATTACGCAGGTAACCTTCACCCTTAGAGACAGAATATGCAGAATGCTTTCTCTAAACTTACTAAAAACCACTGGATGGCGCAATTGGTTTAATGGCTGCCCCAAATTAGAGGGGTGTGGGCGCCGTGGCGTATTGGGTAGATGCGTCGACTCCTACGCTTGAGGTCGTCGGTTCGAATCTCGAAAAAAACGTCAAACATTTTTTCACGGCTCCACATCTTTCGAGTCACTGACAATGCTCAAAGAGTATAACTGTCTAGATAAAGCTTCCCAATCTCGCCGTTCGGAATCGGTATTAAACTGTAGGTCCCCTCCACTCGTGACAGAACAATAGCACGCACAAAACGACTGGTTGCTGAGTAGCTAGGCCCATATCCACCTCGGACTGTAGCGCCGCCATTATTATTATTATTAAATTAGAGGGGTCCCAGGTTCGAATCCCAGTGAAATCGAAACTGACCCGGTCACCATTTGCCATTCTAATCAAATTAACGGCACTAGAGTAGGTTGCTACCTGGCAGTACAATGGACCAGTTTTGCTAGCACAGGGAAAATAATTGTCAAATTTCACGGATCCACCTCATTCGAGTCACTCAAGGAGAAAAACTGTCTAAAAAGGAGAGAATTGGATAATTCACTTCGTCAATAAAATAATGGCAACACTGATAAACTGGCACCATACGAAATAATTAACACCGCGTTTTCACACGCGATCATTCTTGTCAAGATAACAAAATGGCAATTTTTTCGCTGAACAAATAATTTTGAAATGTTTTATGAACGCAGTCGTGAGTGATATCGTCTCAATTAGGGGTTTTTATTGTCTAAACGTTACAGTGTAATTACTCATCGTCTGAATAATAAATCATGGCTCGTCGCAACCGCGAAGAGCGCAATTGCTACACCGTGCGATGTTTAGATCGTCTTTTGTCATCACTGACCTAGTAGGTTTGTTCAAAACCCACTTTTGTCTAAGGCTGTCATAGGAGCATTGTGCCCTCAAGTAAAACGTAAACAAAAGAGACGTACAGTGTAAATACACACTAAAAGTGAATGTTCTGGCAGTGGACTCAATACGAAATTTTTCAATGAAGATGTGCATCTGGTAAATGCTTATGCGATTCTTAACGCGTATAGAACTATAAGGAAACACATACAGTCAGAGTCAGATGTGAGTAAACAGTCATTAGCTGAAAGGTATTCCTCTAAATTAAAATTGACTGGAATGGCCTACGTCTGACATTGATGCCTCAAATAAAAGCTCTGAAATCATACTTCAAAATAAGCCATATTTCATTTAAAATAACAGAAAACATAAAGAAGTTAATTTAGGTCAAAAGAAAAAAGGGGCTAAAAACAGGCGTCAAAAGTGAGTGCACACATCCCTTTAAAAAAAGTACCCTATTGAGAAAAAATTTTACTTTGTATGCCTTTACCGCTTTTTCAGTTTTCGTATCTGCCGGTCTTAATGTTCATACAAATGTTTAACAGAATCGAGCCTTTATGTCTTACAGTCACTGACACAACCATATATACACTCACTTTTGAATGCTGTTTTTAGCACTTTTCCCTTTGACATTTAATTAAGTGTCTTATATTTACACTTATGTTTAATAATATTCACTATATTTCAAAGTATGACTTTTGAGCATTAATTTGATATATCCATATCTGTTCTACCAGCAGATGATTGAGTGTTCACTCACTTTTGACGCTGACTGTATAGCAAAATAATTGATCAAACAAAAAGTTATACTTGTCCCAGCAATTTTGCGACTTCTGAGATTTGATCAGATGTGAAAAACCCGGCCCCGGCGATTACTAAAAAGAATTGAGGAAACTTATAATTTGTTGGACAAGACGGGCAGCCACAGCAGTATCGGAGTACTTTTTTTGTCGGAGTTTTTTTAACCACTACACTGGAGCACTCAGACTCAAAAAACTGGTTCATTGTACAGCCAGACAGCAACCTACTTTTAATGAAATTTCATGGAAGACCAGCAGGCGCTTCTATGATGAGGAGCCGCCATCATCAGCTCCCACTCATCAGCACTGAATAACTACCACCTGATCGGATCAAAGGCGGGGCAGTGGCAGAGGAAATGCTCTGCAGTGTCATCGTCTACTCCACAGGTGTCGCCGAGGGTTTCATCGCTTAGGCCAAGCACACTTAGGTGTTTGGCGAAGGTGTAGTAGCCCGTAAGTACGCCGGTAAGTTGTCTGCAGTCTTGTCAAGAGATAACAAGAAAGCCGCGGATTTCTTACAGACGTTGGAAAGCATGCGCTTGATCTGTCTACATCCTGGAGAGTCATGCCACCTGCGGTTGTGCTCTCGAGAAGTCCAACCATCGATACAAGCCCTAACCAAGGACGCAGGCAGTCCCAGCGCAGGTTCAGGTCGTGAGAATGCCTCATCTGATCATCAGCGATCTCATTTCTTGTGATCCCGTGGTGTCCCGGTACCCAGACAACTCTTAGCGAATTTAAGCTACCAATCACATTCACATTCAGGCTTGCATTCCTGAACTATCCTGGAAGTGGTCAATGGGTTGAGTAAGGCCTTAAGCACACCTTGGCTGTCGCAACAGACACAGATGCTTCGCCCCTTCCACTTGTTCTTCACAATATAGTTCGTGGCCATTAGGATCGCATAGGTTTCTGTTTGGAAAATCGGCTAAAATTTACCTAACGAGGTGTGTACTCTAAAGTTGTCGCTCTCCACGAAGTCTTGGAGCCGTCCTTGAAGATTCGACTACATTCCCTTCCTGGCTCAGATTCTGGCCAGAGCCAGTCCTGAGTGCAAAGAAAGTCGATTTTGTATCGGAGTATAGTCAGATAATCGGGCTTCTGTCTAGATTAGTGCCTACATAGTGCCTTGCAAAATTTTGTTCCTCCTCATTCCTCATTTTTACAGTTATTGAGTCCTAAAAGCAAAAGAATTTGTTTAAAGTTTTCATTTCTTTAAGTTAACGGCAAAGTCCCTGCCCCAAGTTAGAGGGGTCCCAGGTTCGAATCCCAGTGAAATCGAATCTGGTCTAGTCAACATTTGCCGTTGGGATAAAATTAACGCCACTGGAGTAGATTGCTACCTGGCAGCACAATGGACCAGTTTTGAGTCTGAGTACTTCAATGTAGTGGTTTAAAAACTCAGAAAAAAAAAGTTCAGCATGGCAGCTGGTTTAACAGAATTCATTCCAGTAACTTAACAACCTAAAGTAAGGACTCCTATGTCCCTGTTCTTTTTCTTAGCACTACTGTCATATATTAAATTTTTAAAAAGTTCTGAATGAATTAGAATTGCTTAAAATAGTCAACTCACACTGCCGGCATAAGTGGCATCCATCCTCATTGCCTTTTGACTCAACATCGATGCGAGGAATTCATTCAGCTTGCTTGCCCGGTCGAGTGACTCCGATCTGAACATCTGTTCCATCAGACTGAACAAAACTGAGTTGCTGCAAAATCAAAAATAAACTCAATCTCTTCAATCTTCCGTGTTATTAGTCAAATCACAAACCTAACGCCATCCTGTTCGTATATATCGTTGCTATGCTGCCTCTGCAGGATATTTGGCATCATGGAGAAGTAGAATCTTATGGCAGCCACGGCGAATTCATTCGAGATCTGATAATCCTCCTCCTTCGCATTACTGCTCATCAGCGGTTCCGAATTGATTCGTGCAGCGACACTCTGGCCTAACGCAACCGGCAGCCATTCGTTGAAGACGATCCGCCTGTAGATGTCTATATTCAAGTCCTTGGCAGCCTTGAAAATCGCCTCATCACTCCAGTCGACGTTTTCGTACTTGATTTCCTCAGCCAAGCTGTTGTGCAACCGCAAAAAGAGTGTGTACAAGATAATCGAGTAGGGATTGCTGTTCACCCGACTGTCACCTAACGAACAAGACCGCACATCAAGCAAACGCAATTAAGAGACACCCGTGTGTATGCACGCGTACCTGCCATGAAGCAAATCTCGTTCGCCTCCAGCTTGATTGCACAGAATGAATTTCGATTTTCGCCATCAGCCAGTGGCAGCAGTCCTTCGGTGGATGTCTTCAATTTGCCATCGCGGAAAGCTCTCATTCCATTTTGGGATTTCCTCGTGAACCCATAGAGTTGCGATAGATCCAAGAACCCACTCGCCTGGTTGAGCTGCAAAGAGAGAGAGACAAAAAATCTGAATAATGCTAGGAGGCCTTGGTTTTTGCAAAGTGCCAATCAATGTGCGACATTTCAGTCTTAACGAGGAATCGTGTCTTATGTTCCGTATACCATTCATAGAGCCCATGCGAGCTGGACATGCCGCGAAGCATGGCAATTGCGATGCTCTACATTAAGGCCGTTTAAGGGGATCGTGTGATGTCTATAGATGGTAGAGGTAGCATGTTGCCCGTCATTCCATGGAAGAGTTAAATGTATGGCAAGTGGTAAAAGTTGTGGAGGGTCGCTGCTCCATTTTGATGACAAACACAAGATAAATTTGGACGGTGGATGAATGTAAAAGAATGGCGATATAAGTTATTTTTTATCCCACGTCCTTCGTAGCGATTTATTGGGAAGTTAATGAATGATGATTAAAATGAAAATCAACACTTGCTGTGAACATACAGGGTGCGCCATCTTTTATGTCGGTATGTAAACTGTTTAGGAATATTTATGTTAATTTGCATTATTGTTATTCATATTGAAATTTAATATTTATTATTGAAGTCATTTTGTTAACCACTGTATTATAATATGTCTACACTCTTTTGTAAGCGCTTATCGCATTATAACACTCGCTGTATAACAGTTTCTAACAACTGAGAAGGCTTGAGCGTGCTACTCGTCCACTTGAATTTGGACCAGCACGTAAGACACACCTATGTAAGATAAGAAGAATATAATTCCATGAATCGCTCTTTGTGGTTATCTCGTCGTATTACTTCTGATTATCTAATTGTTCGCCCTTTCAGCAAAAGAAAGAACATTTTTCGTTCGTGTTGAAACATATATTTTGGTCCATGTCGAGCCGGATTAGTATTTGGACTTGAATTTGATTTAATTGATAAATTTACTCGCTGCAATAAAACATATGTATGTGTGATTTGTGATATCGTAGGAAGACTGTACAATCGCGTGCGCAGACTAATATTTCGCATTTTTGGATTCGTGATATTTTGGTCAAATTATCTCGGGGTTTAACATGGCTGCAAATCTTTCAGTTTTGCGATCAATCCGTGGTCATATTAAAGGTTCGCTCACTAAATTGGCCACATTCACAGAAAATATAGACCACACAATTTCTGTGACTGCTTTAGAATTGCGCGCAAAAAGAGCTGATGAGTTGTGGGAAAGATTTCGTGCTTCTCAAGAGGAAATGTTTAATTTCGCTGAAGAGGAAGGTTATCTTGACCCAGAATCCGAATTTGAAGAATTCGAGTCAAAGTATTTATTGGTTAAGTCAGTGATTTTGTCGGCTATTCGAGAAAAAACAAAAATGGAGTCCGAATACAATACTCCAAATATTCCTCAATTGCCTAATACGCAACAGCCTAACGTAATTTATCAACTTAACGATTGTCTGCCTAAGATTCATATAGAACCATTTTCAGGCATCTATCGTGAATGGCCTGCTTTCCACGATATGTACGTGAGTACCGTACATGATAAAAATAATTTATCTCCAACTCAAAAGTTTCATTTTTTGCGTTCCGTACTTCGTGGAGAAGCGTTAAACTTGCTTTCGCACATTTATGTATCTGATTCAACCTACATACAGGCATGGGATAAGTTGCAAAGAAGATACAACAGGCCACGTTATATTATAACAAGCTTATTGGATACTTTCGCGCAGCTGCCCTCCATCACCACTTCAAATGTTAAAACTCTTCGCAAAATTTCGGACGGAGCCGATGAAGTTCTTCGGGGTTTAGATTCATTCACTTGTTCACGGAGAGATCCATGGATGATTTACTTACTATTACGCAAAGTAGATCATGATACTCAACAAGCGTGGGCTGAGGATAGTGTAGACGTTGACTATCCAACAATCACTCAATTTTTAAAGTTTTTAGATCGTCGTTGTGAAGCTTTAGAATCGTGTAGACCAACGATACGTGAAGCTATAAAGACCAAACCATCGTCCTTCAAAAGCATGCATGTTTCATCAACAAATCAGTGTCCAAAATGCAGCTCGGTACATCCTTTAACAAATTGTGCGGAATTTCTCGGGTTGGATATTATTACTAAGCGCGATTTTGTTAAATCAGCAAATCTCTGTTTTAATTGCTTACGCAGTGGCCACAACTCGGGTCGGTGCCAATCAAAATCTCGATGCAAAACTTGCAATTCAAGACATCATAGTCTAGTTCATCTCAGCTGTGGTAATGCAACACCAGATCGTTCGTCCTCCATACCGAATTCAACTGCTCCATCAACCTCGTCGTCAAATTTCTCGTCGTCCATGTTGAATTCATCTCTTCCGTCAACTTCGTCGTCAAATTCAAGACAATTAGTTTCCAACCATTCAATAAATGCCTGTGAGTTCCCCCCTCAAATTCTCTTGCCCACTGCAATCGCTGAAGTAAAAGATATATGCGGTAATAGTCAGCTGATTCGCGTTCTTATAGACTCCGGATCTCAAGTTTCCTTCATCACAGAAGCTTGTGTCCAAAGACTCGGATACAAACGAAACAATGCTCGTATATCTATCAACGGCATTGGGTCAAACTCCGCAGGCAGATCAAAGGGTCGTGTATCAATGGTACTTTCATCTCGATATAGCACCGACAGTATTGCAGTAGATACTTTAATTCTACCGATCATTACTTCTGTATTACCCACGGTCTCATTTCAAATTGAAGACTGGGATCACATTTTAAAACTGGATTTAGCTGACCCTGTCTTTAATCGGTCAAACCCAATCGATGTCCTACTAGGAGCGGACAAAGTTTGGGAAATTTTGGAGGGTGATGTTATCAAAAGCACCAAGGGCCATCCTATAGCCCAAAAAACCATCTTCGGGTGGGTGCTAGCTGGTCAACTTTCATCAGGAAGCGAGAAATCTATTCATTCACACCACACTCTCGTCGACATCGATGCAACTTTGAAGGCCTTTTGGACCATCGAAGAAGTTGAGACAACTATAATCTCCAAGGAAGACAAAGCGATTGATGACCACTTTCTTCAGACCTTTCGACGCGATGATCAAGGTAAATATATAGTTCGTCTACCCTTTAAGGTCAAAAACCCGCATTTCGCTAACACGTTTACGGGCGCACTTTCACGCTTGAGGTCGATGGAGACGAAATTTTTGAAAAATGACTCTCTTCGCGAATCGTATTGTAAGTTTATCAACGAATACTTATCACTAGGCCATATGCGCAAAATTCCTTCTAATGAAATTAAAAAACAAAACGTATTCTACTTGCCTCATCATGCGGTATTCAAACCGGACAGTGTTACCACAAAACTTCGCGTGGTATTTGATGGCTCGTTTAAGGACAGTGAAGGAAACTCGCTAAATGATACACTTATGATAGGTCCACCTATTCAGCGAAATCTCTTCTCGGTTATCCTTCGTTTTCGTCGACATAAATACGTATTCACCGCGGATATCATTAAAATGTTCCGGCAAATCTGGGTGGCGGATGAAGATAAGGACTTCCAAAGAATCATTTGGAGAAAATCTGCAACAGAACCCTTGGAACATTATCGGTTGTGTACGGTGACATATGGCACATCGTGTGCCCCATATCTTTCAGTTCGCGTCTTAGAGCAATTAGCCAGTGACTATCGTGAAGAATTTCCCGTCGCATCCGAAATTCTCCTCAATGACTTTTACGTTGACGATGTTGTGTCAGGTGGAGATACACTCCCTGACGCCATCTTTAAAAAGAAAACATTGATCGAATTACTTTCGAAAGCCGGGTTAAATTTAAGCAAATGGCAAAGCAATTGTCCTGAACTACTAACACCAACAAATCAATTTGAAAGTGATAACCGATGCTTTGACGATGAATCTGATCCGTGGGTTAAGATATTAGGTCTATATTGGAACTCTACAGCAGATTATTTTTCTTTCCAACTAAATCTTGATGGCGAGAAAATGGCAACGAAACGTAATATCCTTAGAGACGTTGCAAAAATCTTTGATCCTCTCGGTTTTATTGCCCCCGCGGTAGTCCATTTAAAAATTTTACTGCAACAACTGTGGCTTCAAAAGGTCGGTTGGGACGATCCACTGGAGAACTCTATCGCGAAAAAGTGGAATAGAACTCGTGAAGAACTCGTGATATTAACAAGTGTAAAGACCCCAAGATTCATAGGTACAATTAACGCGACATTTCAACTGCACGGTTTTTGTGACGCTTCTACATCCGCGTATGCTGCAGTAATTTATGCGCGTTATCCAACTAATAACGAACAGGTAAAAATAAACATTGTCGCTGCCAAAACTCGCGTCGCCCCAATCAAACAGCTCACAGTTCCGCGATTAGAACTTTGTGGAGCATTATTGTTGTCGCGTTTATTAGTTGCTGTCCAAAACTCTTTGGGCATTCAGTGTTCGAATATTTTCGCTTGGTGTGACTCACAGGTTGTTCTCTCGTGGTTGTCATCACCACCGCGACGCTGGCAAACTTTCGTGGGAAATCGAACAGCTGAAATCTTGAACACCATACCGCGATCTCGATGGTTTCATGTGAAATCGGAACAAAATCCCGCTGACTGTGCTTCGCGCGGTATGTCACCGTCGAGTTTGTTACAACATTCAATTTGGTGGAATGGACCTCTTTGGCTAACCGAAGATGAAAGTAACTGGCCGGTGGCGCACGTGTGCCAGGAGCCTCCAGCATGTACCTTGGAGGAAAGGAAAAATCCAGAATCGTCGCTTGTAATTGTAAATACAGATCATCCACTAGAGACTTTATCGTCCCGTGTGTCATCGTGGAACCTTTTAGTTCGAACCGTCGCGTTTTTATATCGATTCAATCCAAAATTACGCAGATTAGTTGACTTCAAATCTGCACATTTGCTACCTTCAGAGATTTACAATGCCAAACGAACGATAATAGCATGGCTTCAACAAATCTACTTTGGTGATGATATACAGCACTATTTAAAACATAAATGTATTCCAAATTCTAGTAAACTTATTAATTTGAATCCTTTCCTAGATGATGAGCAGATTCTTCGTGTTGGCGGACGTATTCAGGAAGCAGATGTTACATTCAGTGCAAAACACCCGATCATTTTACCAAAAGGGCACATAGTAACAAAACTCATCGCCTTGGACTTTCACAAACGGTTTCTACACACTGGAGTAGGAACACTGTTTGTTTTAATTCGCCAGGAGTACTGGATCATAGGATGCAGAAATCTTCTTCGTAAAATTTCACATGATTGCGTGAAATGTTTTCGTCAAAGAAAACTTACATCCACTCAAATTATGGGAAATCTTCCCCCTCAAAGGGTTCAAAAAAGTCGACCTTTCGTACATTGTGGAGTCGACTACGCAGGTCCTATTCTCATCAAAACCAAAATCGGTCGCCGAACACAAACAACTAAAGGCTATATTTCTTTATTCGTGTGTCTCGTTACGAAGGCCATTCACCTGGAACTCGTCACTGATCTCACAACGAACACCTTTCTTGCAGCCTTGCGTCGCTTTATCGCCCGGCGTGGTAAGCCGTCACACATGTATTCGGACAACGCAACAAACTTTACCGGTGCCGCCAAGATGTTATCCGAAATTCATCAACTCACCTTGTCCGAACACCATAACTCCATAGTAGCTGAAGCATTGGCCTCTGATGCTATTACCTGGCACTTTATTCCTCCCTCTGCTCCACACTTCGGTGGTTTGTGGGAGGCGGGAGTAAAGTCAGTTAAACAGCATATGCGGCGAGTGATTGGATCAAATATTCTCTCTTTTGAAGAGCTTTATACTCTGCTTACTCAAATCGAATCTCTACTGAACTCTCGACCCCTATGCAAATCATCTGATAACGATATCGACCCACTAACTCCATCTCATTTTATCTTAGGTGAATCGTACTCAGCAGTTCCAGAGCCGACAACTCAAATACCACAAAGTCGACTGTCTTGCTGGCAAACCATACAGGCAAAGGTGCAGGGATTTTGGAGGCGATGGAGTATGGAATATTTGACTTCACTGCAGCAAAGATCAAGGTGGACCCAACCAGAGCGAAACTTTTGTGTGAATGATTTGGTAGTCATCAAGGACAACAATCTACCACCAGGCAAATGGCTTATGGGGCGCATCACAGCAGTTCATCCTGGAAGTGATGGCAAGGTTCGAGTTGTCACCCTACGTACCACAAATGGCACACTACAACGACCCATACATAAACTGGCTCTCCTACCAGTCAGCTGAAACTCTGTTCCAGGGGCGGGGGAATGTTTAGGAATATTTATGTTAATTTGCATTATTGTTATTCATATTGAAATTTAATATTTATTATTGAAGTCATTTTGTTAACCACTGTATTATAATATGTCTACACTCTTTTGTAAGCGCTTATCGCATTATAACACTCGCTGTATAACAGTTTCTAACAACTGAGAAGGCTTGAGCGTGCTACTCGTCCACTTGAATTTGGACCAGCACGTAAGACACACCTATGTAAGATAAGAAGAATATAATTCCATGAATCGCTCTTTGTGGTTATCTCGTCGTATTACTTCTGATTATCTAATTGTTCGCCCTTTCAGCAAAAGAAAGAACATTTTTCGTTCGTGTTGAAACATAAACATTGAATAACTTTGACATTTATTAATCGATTGACTTGATGAAACGTTGTTTTGAAACGTCACTCTAGTACAATTTGAACCATGAATCGCTTTACACCAAAACAATGCGCCGAAATAGTGACGCTGTAGATTGAAAATAGTCGTGCAGTTGTCGTCAAAAATATCGTGGCCAACAAGCACTGTCTGACAACACTATTCATCGTTTCGTGTTGAATTTTGTTGAGCATGGGACAGTGGGAGATCGTCGACATGTCATTCATCAACGCCCAAGACGTTTCAATGAAGCGACAAGAGAGGATGTTGTCAAGAACCCACATGTGTCGTATCGTCACTGCGCTCAGCATTTTGTTGTCAGTAGAACCACCTTGTGACGCATTTTGAAGAACGATTTGCATTTGTTTCCGTATAAAGTCCAATTGACTCAAAAAATATTGCCGACAGACTGTCCACATTGTTTGGAATACAGCCAAAAAGTCGCTCGAATGATTTACACTGAACCTGATTTTTGGAAGCAAATTTTGATAACCGACGAGGCCCATTTCACACTCTCTGGCACCGTTAACAAGCAAAATTTGCCGCACTTTTGGAACACAGAGTCCACACGAGATCCATGAAGGACCATTGCATGACCAAAAAGTGACTGTTTGGGCTGGCGTTTGCGCCAAAATCATTTTTCTTTAGAGAAGGCAATATAGTTGATGGGAATCGATATTGGTGGATGTTGGCTCATTATGTCTGCCCACAAATGTGTGAAAAATGCCTGAACGGTTAACGGTTTCAATAAAACGATGCGCTATACCGCACTGCAAATCAAACAATTCACTTTCTGCAACGAAAATTCCCTGGACTTGTGCTGTAAAAAAATGGAGACGTTGACTGGCCATTCAGATCTCCAGATTCTTTTTGTGGGGTTATATGAAAAGCAAAGTGTACGCCAGCAAGCCTCAGACCATTGACAAGCCCAAATAAATCGTAAAGCGCCAAATTAAATAAAAATACCTCATACGATAGTGGACAAAAGTTTTCACAGAAAGCCATTTTCAAAGAAAATTAATCCCGTGGCGTAGTGGGTAGGTGCGTCGACTCCTACGCTCGAGGTCGTCGGTTCGAATCTCGAAAAAAACATCTTTTCATAGCTCCACCTCTTTCGAGTCACTGACAATGCTCAAAGAGTATAACTGTCTAGAAAAAGCTTCTCAATCTCGCCGTTCGGAGTCGGCCTTAAAACTGTAGGTCCCCTCCACTCGTGAGAGAACTCACAACACGAGTGGTTGCTGAGAAGCTAGGCCCAGGTCTACATCGGACTGTAGCGCCGCCATTATTATTATTATTAAACATAAGCGACGTTTAAAATTAAATCCTTTAGAAACGTGTAATAAATTTGAAGCCATTTAGTATCAAAAAATAATACAAAAAATGTTTTTAACCTATAACAAAAAGCTTTCTCTCCTTTAAACGGTTCGTTTTCTTTGACAATGACTTTCTGTGAAAACTTTTGTCCACCACTGTATATGGCAATACAGTTGATATTCAATATTCATATACCGACATAAAAGATGGCTGACTCTGTATCAGACAAATTGGGCTCATCAAAGACAGTGAACAAAGATGACCTGTAACCTCAACCATCTTGTCTGACTTACCTGTTGGGCAGGTCCAAACGTACAGCTCTGAATGGATAGAGCACTGCGAACGTAATTCAAACAAGTTTCCCTTGAATACTTATTCATCGGATTGGTTCCTATAAGGGGAGCACAGTCTGGGTGCAAGTTCCTTGGAGAATTCACGAAATTGTCCGCACTGCAGCATTCAATGGGTTGTCCATCTTCTATAAGGGAACAATGAGCAAGTTCAATTAAACCACAACTAGTTGCTTTCTTACGCAGTGAAGAAACCACAGGTTTGCTAAGATCGTGTTCGATGAACTGCGTCCATTGAACCAGCGCAAGGTTCTTGCTGTTCATATCCTCGTTATGATTGCCATCATTGCTAGCGCTCGAGGTTCCGTGTAGGGCTGTGTTGCTTATCTTCCGGGGTGACACAAGCTTGTCGTTCATCTAAGGAGCAGAAACTTGAATGTGCTTCCTTCACAATCTCTTTCGTCACTTACCACATAGAGTCCGTCCTTGTAATTGCTTGGAAGAAGCCGCCTAAAGACGTGGTTGCCGTCTTTGTTATCCGCGACGAGTGCCGCGCATGCTCTCTGCAGGTTCGTCGAATCGGATGGGAGTGGTTTCTGTGACAGAAACTGAGCACAAGCAACCGGATTTATGTTTCGTTGAATGCACTCCGTGTTGTAGATGTATTGACTGGCCTTCAGAATTTTCCTTGCGATGATATTGGCTTGTTGGGCGTTTTCGTTGGGCAGAGTCTCGATCAGTTGCTTATGCGAGATGCTTCCATTTTTGATGTATACTCCTCTCACGGATAAGTTGTTCTCCAAACTGAGGAATACAAAGTGGTTAAGACCGTGCGGAAGCTGAAGCACAACAGTACCTTTGCACACCTCCGATTGAATTCACTCCCATTGTCACGGCAGATGCGTATTTTGAGTCGGGGATAGCCTTCAGTGAATTCAATTCCTCTCCTCGTGGCCGTGATGGACCTGAAACGATAAAGAATTAGCCAAAACGTCTCATGTGCGAAAAATAGATCAATAGAAATGAACTAATCTATTTTTTGTGAGCAAGAAAATTTTGCGCCTTATTTCCGACCCCAAAAATTGACAACGAAACAAAGGACGTCCACGTTTAAGACTTGCAATTGGAAACAGCTAGCAAAAGATCCTGCTAGTTGGGGAGGCCTGTTGGTCGAGGCCCAAGTCTAACTCGGACTGTGGTGCAACAAGAAGAAGGAAGTTTTGTGATTATTGAAGGATCACAATTTCGAAAACGAAGCAACGTTCTTGCTGAAAGCAGTAAGAACCCTAGATTTTTAAATGTAAACAAGTTGTGTGTGAGATATCCATTAAATCTTTTTTGATTGAAAGAACATTTTAAGACAGTACATAACGTCGTTCAAATGTCAACGGCGCCATTGCTTAGTAGCACTTAATCGTGAGATCAAATTTTCGAAGCCTTTGTCGCATAAATGTGACTTAATTTGCTGGATGGCGTTCGATATGTTCAATTTGAGGGCATCAATTAACTATGACAGTGTGTTTCAAGCTAAGAGAGTCTTCGAATCCGAGCCTCCTGGTTCGAGAAGGAGAGGTAGACCGAACCTTCGGTACAAAGACCAAGTCATCGCGGACGTAAGACAGCTTGGTCTTGATGACTGGAAGCAGAGTGCCCAGAACCGTCAACGATGGAAGGCAGCGATTTATCAGGCTCAGACCCTACATGGGTCGTAGGCCTACTAAGTAAGTAAGTGTGTTTCAAGCGGAGGTCCTGGCGGTCAAAGAAGCGGCCAAAACGATATCAATGATGGCCATACCACCAGCTGATATTACCATTCTTATTGACAGTCAGGCGGCCATGAAAGTTATATCTAAGCTAATCGCCTGGCTTGAAGGACCAAAATCTTGCCAGTCTTGCTATATGGAGCGAAAAGCTGGATATGAAACAAGACTGCAGAGAGGATTCTCGGTGACCCAAAAAATAAATTAATTATTTGGCTCTGCCTGCGAGGAAGGCGTATGGGGGAGAAGACACGACCGCGAACTCTACGAGTTGTACAAGAATGTAGACATAGTTCAGAAGGCAAAAATACGTTGAAATTGGCTAGGCCACATAGAACGATTTAACACCAATACTCCAGCTAAGAGAGTTTTAGAATCTCGGGTTCTGGTTCGAGAAGAAGATGAAGACCGAACATCCGGTAAAAAGACCAAGTGACCGCGGACGCAAGACAACTTAGTCTTGTTGACTGGAAGCAGGGTGCCTGGCACAAACAGCGATGGAAGACGGCAATTTAGCAGGCCTGATAAGTAAGTCCAAAAATAACAAAAACGCTCCTAGCAATAAACAGGAAGGTAAAGTTAGGTAAGATGGTGATGGCTGACCCTTCAGTTTGGATCATAGCCATATCACATCACAGAGTTAACCTACAGCCTTGGCCAAATGTAATAGGCATCCTTATTTTTTTGTCTTTGCTGTCAAATCACTTATCGAAAGTAATTAGTTTAAATTGTATGGTTTTCGACGACACTATCTGTGGTTGTAAACGACATTTATTTTTTCCTCTCATTTCATTTTTTTTTGCTTTTTAAAGTTATAACGAATCTTAAAGTGTGTCTAATACATTTAGCCAACGTTGTAAGTGATGCTATCAGAGCCTTTATTGATGCAAAACGATTCAGAGTCATGTGCGAATTTGACGTGAAGATGTGACTTAACAAAAATTTCATTCCCTGAAGTTTCTTCGTTTCCAGGGAGATTGTGTTGTTTTCACGAATTATTTGTAACGGTTGTAGCACAAAAAAGCGGTTTTAAATGAACAAGCAACAAATAATTAGTTCTGTAGGCATAATAACCGGCTGTTGCCTCTTGGCCTTACATGCAAGATGGATGGGAGCTCCCTATAACTGCAGAGGATTCAGGAATGAGGAGGAAGAAGAGACTATCCGCCACTTCTCCGGTTCTTGCAGTAACTTAAAATAGAACTCAAGGCAAATGCTTAATCAGCACCCTGGAAAAACTGTGGGAAACCAAAACCCAAGACATTGTTAAATTCCCAAAAATAACATATTGGCTATAAACCAGAAGACTACCGTAGTAAAATCCTACTAAGGCAAACCACTAAAACCGCTGGAATTCCCAAAAATTATGTTTTTTTGGCGAATGGAAAACTGGTTAACAACTACCGGTTAGTGACATTACAATGGACCCAAACAAAGCTAAGTGGGTCACGGTTTTTTTTTTCACGACAGTCACAATAACCTAACCGATTTCAAATTCAAGCTATCACAAGCTACCAAGCATCTACGAGTAGTTTGTTTACAAATGCGTAAACAGTCCAGTTCATGCCATGTCAAATGACTCACCATATTCAAATGGAGATGGAAACTTCTTACTCATCCGTCAACATCTGGTGACGCACAGGCCGCAGCATCTTGAATTATCACATTTATAGGAAATCACCCTATTCAATCGCCGCGAGCTTTTAAATTCAATCTTTGGTCACACTAAAAAACCGGCTTGAATCACTTACTGTGCATGCATTGCTTCCCCTGGGGGCATTCTTTTTTCACCGATAACACGTGTGACTTTGTTGGATTGACTCATTATAGCCTGGTGACCGGTTTAATTAGCCTTGTTTAGGTGTTATGCAATATTTAGAGTTTACTGACTGTCGGGCACTTACTTTCAGATTTCTGCGAGGTTAAGGGCTTTAAGTTTTTGCCAAGCTTATTCTTAAAATACTTATTCAGCTGTTAATTACATGAACGTTTGTTTCTAATTTAGCATGATGCCCATGAGCTTCTGAGGAGAATGATCTAAATCTAGTTTGAAGCACTTGGTTATCCGAACTCAAGTGGATAAATTGTAAGCGACTGGTTGTTGTAAGCGACTGGTTGTTGTAAGCGACTGGTCGTTGTAAGCGACTGGTCGTTGTAAGCGACTGGTCGTTGTAAGCGACTGGTCGTTGTAAGCGACTGGTCGTTGTAAGCGACTGGTCGTTGTAAGCGACTGGTCGTTGTAAGCGACTGGTCGTTGTAAGCGACTGGTCGTTGTAAGCGACTGGTCGTTGTAAGCGACTGGTCGTTGTAAGCGACTGGTCGTTGTAAGCGACTGGTCGTTGTAAGCGACTGGTCGTTGTAAGCGACTGGTCGTTGTAAGCGACTGGTCGTTGTAAGCGACTGGTCGTTGTAAGCGACTGGTCGTTGTAAGCGACTGGTCGTTGTAAGCGACTGGTCGTTGTAAGCGACTGGTCGTTGTAAGCGACTGGTCGTTGTAAGCGACTGGTCGTTGTAAGCGACTGGTCGTTGTAAGCGACTGGTCGTTGTAAGCGACTGGTCGTTGTAAGCGACTGGTCGTTGTAAGCGACTGGTCGTTGTAAGCGACTGGTCGTTGTAAGCGACTGGTCGTTGTAAGCGACTGGTCGTTGTAAGCGACTGGTCGTTGTAAGCGACTGGTCGTTGTAAGCGACTGGTCGTTGTAAGCGACTGGTCGTTGTAAGCGACTGGTCGTTGTAAGCGACTGGTCGTTGTAAACGACTGCCGTGTCCTGCAGGGCCAAACATCGGCACAGAAAGTGGAGTAGAGTTTCCTCTTCATTACCATTTATGCAGCTCAGATTGAGCGTGTCCCAATGGCCCGTAAAAATAGCTCGATATGCTATAGACGTCTTCTTCAGATCTTTTCAGCAGGTTTATCATTTTCTATTGGTTGGGCCAAATATTTCTTGATACAACGCAATTCCCTAGCCTTTGCCGTTCGATGTTGTCCAGCTGTAGACAAAACTGCTTCAATCGAATGCCTACAAGTTCGAGTAGAGAAATACTTAAAGCTGATTCTTTTAATCTCAGTCCATCTTCTCTCCTTTTTATTATGGCGCTACAGCCTAGAGTAGATCCGGAAATCTTTCGTTGGCTGCACTAATTTTCGCATACTAAGGTACTTGAGGTCCTTGTCCACTCATGTTCGCTATCTCAATGTTAGATATCGTCTGTTTCGTTTTCCCACAGACTCAGAGTCAAACATTTTGCAAGTTTGTAAACTTTATGTTTGTGCCTAACTAGACTCATGTCGCTGTAAAGCTCTTACAATTCGTGGCTTAATCTTCTCCTCCAATCGCCATTAACGCAAAGAAGACTAAATATAGATCGCAGAACTTTCCTCTCGACACGAGCAAGCCGCTTTGAACATTGCCCGTGCCTTTGCGCCTTAGAGTGCGACTGGTCGTGCTCAGAGTCAAGTTGGTCTTTCGTTAAAGCATTGTCGAAAGTTCTTCTTTATAAAGCAGTCTTTTTAACCTTAGATGGTCGCGTCAAATCGACAAACACCTCTAAATGAAATGACCAATTTACTTCTGAATTTAATTGCATAAAAAATGATGGCAATTGCATTAAATCTTATTTATTCCTGTTCGTGACGAATTAAATCCAAAAAATTAAAGGAGTAGTACCAGCCTTAGATGCTGGAGAATGGCAGTAATCATGCTTGATATTTGAAACATACGAGAAGACAGATAATTGTACATAACGACAAAATGTAACCGTATCGGAGACAATATATTTGTGTCTAAGTAAATAATGGTTATCCAATAACGATTGTATTTCGTTTAAATGAATGTCCTAATTTAAAATTTTATTAAAAAAATGTGTTCTCTTAAATCTTGATAGCTTATGAATCCGTTGTAAGTGTCTATCATTTTTCGCTATCTCGTAAATTTCTTGCCCATCGCAATACTACCCAGATTAAGCTATTGACGACGCAATACAAAAAGATAAGATGCATTTAACTTAAAATAAATAACGTTAGGACAAACAATAAATAAAATTGTTACAAACTTCGTTCAAGGTTGTATCACTCGTGGCGAATCATTTGTCACTCTAATCTGTTGTTGAACAATTTGTTATTAGTTTTCAAAATTTGTATTGAAGAGTGTAGCTGTGTAAGCATCCTTGACAGTCAAGTGTCATACTCAATGGATTGATAGACCTGGGGGTTGTTTCGAAACTTATCGAAAGAGGTGCACTTTAGAAATCGAAATGCACAAATACGCAGATAATTTTCGCATCACATCACATACATATTTCTAAGCTGAGTTTCAACTCAACTGTGTATTCAATTAATTTTTGCTTAACTTGGATCGAAATGAATCTAAGCCCGATTTCTGTAACTGGGGCTATTTTTTTGAACATCAGTGAACCATCTTTGAAACACAAATGAAATGTAAACAACTAATTAATTCTTCTTGCTTAAGATTAAAATACACTCATAATCTGAAACCACTCTAAGCAATCAACATGTTTACGAAATGACTGAAGAAAAGGTCGTAATCTTCGAAGCATACACAATTTCTTGTGATCCGAACCAACGTAGATCAGTTTCTCAGAAAAAACCTCTTTTCAAACCCCAAAAAAAAATCAGTGTGCAAATTTGGGTACTACGTCATTTCAAAAAATGTTTCTTGGGGAATTTGTTCATTCATTCATGGCCCGCATGTTCCACTAAAGGGGTCGCGGGGGCAATGTACACACGGGGGATCTCCAGGCCGCTCGATCCTCCGCCATCGACTCTTAACTCATCAGGAGCTATGCCCAAACGCAACCACGCGAGTGTTTGGACTTGGTTAAACCATCTGGTCATGGGTCTGCCAAGCGGTCGCCTACCTGATGGAGTCACATTCAAGGAAATTTGTTAATGTCAAAAAAAATCAGATTTTTACGTGAAATTTTGAGGCAATTCACTTATCCTATCTCTAGGTGTTGACTTATTGTTATAACAGATGCGCCCATATTCTGTGCAAAACCCCGCGCCGTTTTTGTTGTGTCTGATTCTATTGTTGCTTTCAATATATTGTCGCTGTGGTCGTCCGTCGCTTTTCGTAAAAAAGTCCGTATGAGGGAAACATGGGCGCCGTGGCCGTGTGAGTTTGTGCGTCGACCCATACGCACTTGCCTTCCACAGTCTAGGTTCAAATCCCAGCACAAGCAACAATTTTTCAAAACAAAATTGTTCGCGGCGCCACCTTTTTCGAGTCACTGACAATGCTCAAAGAGTATAACTGGCTAGAAAAAGCTTCTCAATCTCGCCGTTCGGAGTCGGCATTAAACTGTAGGTCTCCTCTCCACTCCTGAGAGAACAATAGCACACACAACACGAGTGGTTGCTGCGAAGCTAGATCCAGGTGTGCTGGAGACAGCTGGCGAGAGATCGGGCTGGCTGGAGAGGCCCAGGTCCACCTCGGACTGTAGCGCCGTAAGAAGAAGAAGAAGAATAGAATGAAACGCAATCACAACCATATTTTGAATTTTCAACCTTTAATCGACTGTAGCAAGAGAAGGAGCGATTCCGGTCTCTAGCCTCCAACGAAATTTGTTTTTTGTTTTACCCTAAGAGACATTTCCCGACCAGTTTTATACAACAAACATACAGTGGATCAAATATTCAAACTTGTAGTTGTGCGTCTAGCTCCAGCCGCGGTCAAACAGAGAAGAAAGAAGGCCTGCAGGGAAAAAGGATTGGACGATTGAGGATCTGCCTGAAGTTGGCTGCGATCCCCGATCGTCCAGTTCGTTTAATTGAGTGACACACAGAGGGCGCTCACTCGGGTGCCAATTACTTATTGCTTACAAGTTGAAAGAAACGGTAAAACTTGGCGGTGGCTCTGTACCCAGGTAATTTTAGGAGTTCTTTATTGATCCACTGTAAGTGTACTTGCACTCAAAATGTGCGCAAAAATCTACTTTTCAAAATCTAAACGTGGGAAGTAATTTGTTTTCTATCTGTAATAAAATACCCACGAAACAATGCATCGTTTATCTTTTTAAGATCATATGCATGCACTTGGGCACAGCATCACTTCATCGATCAGAAACACGCAATTTCCACAAGTCAAATTTTGTGAAATTTTCAACGATTAGGTGCTTCTTTCCTACAAGGTCGCGCAAAATTAATCATCCAATTTTGTTCTTGATTTCCTTTTTTACTAAATAAAAAAGAATGATTTTGTGTAATGGTGGAAAAGATGATATCCGCCAAATGGCTGCCGCCAGTGTCCATGCACATTTGTGCCCGTTTTATCGCATTTTCCATGACTTTCCACAAGATTTCCGGTGATCGGTTTACATTCCTGTAGAATATTCTTCTTATGGGCTGCGATTGTCTGAGGCTTGTTGGCATAAACCCGCGACATCAAGTAGCCCCAAAGAAAGAAGTCTGGGATGGTTAAATCGGGCAATCTTGCTGCTCATGTCAAATCACCAAAACAGGAGATTGATTACGCGACCAGGAAACGCTTCCTTCACAATATTAATTGTGGCTCGTGCTGTGTGTGCGGTTGCACCGTCTTGTTGAAACCATATGTTTACCAAGCACCTCTTATCCAATTCCGGCAGTAATAAGTCGTTTATCATGGCCAATTGCGTGGCCCGTCGTGTGGTTGATGTTTCTTCGTTCTTAGTGACATCGGTGACATCTGCATGGCCTCCTGTGGTTCCAGTCTTTTCGAGTCGAGTAGCTAAGCGCCGAAATGTTTGCCCAGTTGGCGTGACACAATTAGGAAATCGACGTCGAAACTCAACATCTCCGAACGATTATTGGTCAAAAAATCATGCTCTTGCTTGTTTATCTGTTTGTATACTGCATCTGTCCAGTTTACAAATGTCAAATATGATTGACGTACGACGCCATTTGCAAAAATTATAATATCTTCCGATAAGAAGATTAATTTTGCGCCATCTTGTATGAAGTTATGAAGAGGTGGGAATGATTTTGATGCCAAATTTGGATACTTTTTCATACATAAACAGTTTGTACTGGACACTGGGCTATTGGCAGGCATGCTGAAAGACTAGGCATACCATTTAACTCGCACTGCCGCAGCTGCCGGGTGGAAACTGAGCCTGAAACTCCCGAGCACTTTATGTGCAAATGTCCGGCTCTAGCTAGAGTCAGACAATGCACTCTGGGCAAAACCTTCTTTAACACCCCTAATAACCACTCAGAAGCAAACATTCATAGTCTGCTAACCTTCATAAATTCCACAAAGTGGTTTTAAAAAAAATATATATAAAAATTAGGCTAATCTGAGTGAATACACACTCCTTTTCACCCCATCCTCACAAATTAGGTATCCCATAGGATATCAAAACGGTATCAAAACGGCGCTTTCATAGCGCTAATTGGGTGGGAAAACAGGATATGTATGTCCACCGCCACTTTTACCTACCCTACCTACCTGATACATAAGGCTTGTTGTACCGAAGAAAGACTTGACGCTCTTAAGCTCAAAAGTGGACTTTGTAGGTATATACAGCCTTGGCCGAATGTATTAGGCACCCTTATATTTTTGTCTTTGCTGTCAAATCGTTTATCGGTTTGAATTTTATGGTTTTTGGCGACACTATCTGAGGTTGTAGACGATTTTTATTTTTTCCTCACACTTTATTAATTTTTTTTTTGCTTTTTGAAGCTATAGGGAATCTTAAAGGGTTCCTAATACATTTGTCCAAGGCTGTAGTTACTCTTTTCTGCCAAATTGGTTGCTACTAAGCTCGTGAGAATTAAAATGTAACAAATTTAAGACCCTTGCCAGTCAATAAAACAAGCAACTTACTAAGGAAGCTCTTGAAAGACCCGTTTCTGAGCTTCCTGGTGCTTAATTAATATTGATGAAACAGTAACTTCAATGAAGTATAATAATTGTGGGTAATCAATATGACATCCACCAAAAGGGCGATCGTACCTCATGCAAATATTCTAGAAGTATATCAGTATTCAATATCGCCTACATTACTATACAACGTACTGTGCGAACGTGAACAGCCCTTTTGCACCGCCCTAAACGGAACTTACCACTGCGGCTTCCAGCCCGCCAAATCGACAATAGACCAAATTTCCACACTCCTTAAAATCCCGGAAAAGACCAACGAGTTTCAAATCGAAACGCACCTTTCATCAACTTTAACCCCGCAGCATTTATCGCAAGGAACTAAACGATACGATGTACTAATTCGTATTCCCACACCGTAATACGAAAAACATGCCCAACCGATGACCTTCGCTCCACCATGTTTAACGGTTTTTACCGTATACTGGGGTAAATATTCTGTGTTGGGCGCATGACGGACGTATTGTCGGGAACCAGTTCCTCCAGATAGGACAATTTTTCAGTCCAAAGAATATTACACCATTTCGTCGCACGCCAATCGGCATGATTTTTGTCAAATTCGATCCGAGCTTGCAGATGCTTATTTGTCAAGAGCGAAGACCTTGAGTGGGCTTCGAGTGAAAAGTTTATTTTCAAATAGCCTTCTGCGAATCGTTACATCACTAATAGGGAGCTGAATGTTGTCTGTTATAACCTTGAAAGATGCCGCTGGTTTGTTTTTTGATAGGCGTACTATTAACCTGTCATCAGCTTTGGTCGTTTTGCGTTTCCTTCCCCGAGTTTCTGGCTTTTCAACATAACGTAAGGCATTGGCAATTGCCGAGGCCCCACACCCAAGTGTTTCCTGAATCTCGCTTTTCCGGATTTGTGTGCTTTCCACGCCCAAATACGATCAATTTTTAAACAAAAAATTTACAAAAACCAAAAATAATATTTCAATGACAAAAGCTGTTTGTTTTCTTACATTTTGACACAGTAAACTTAAATTAAACTCCTTTCTGCAAAATACTCCTATTATTTTGAACAAAACTTTTCCATTCGCAGTCACTTCCTTGAGTAAAATCCGCGTACACGCAAGCGCAGATGTGCACATTTTTACTGATTTTACTGAAGCAGTTAAATTGATTTCAACGTCGCGCTCCTATTATTTTGAACACAACTATACGTTCTTTTCTAACTAAATTTCAATGCTTGGAGAGATGAGCGACGCCTGTTTTTCTGTTCATCTTTTCGAGTTTCTACTGTATTTCATTTTAAAGTCACTGACTTATCGAACAGGCCTCGTATATTTTTGCTCCTCTTCATTTCTGTCTTTCGGAGTGAATACAAACAAACCGCAAAATCTATTTTCTTGCCGCAACGCTAACCAAACGTTATTTTTGGTAATTAATCAACTGCAAAAAATGTGATGAAGCTGTGAAACATTCGCAACCCCGACGAGTTAAATTTTATTGTGAATACAATAAATGGAATAGAAAAACGGAATAATAGAATTAACAAATCGGACCGAAACAAAACAAGCAATAAAAGTAAATAAACAAGCAACGAAAATGCAAAATGAACATTAATTCACTGAACATTTTTGTACCTCTAACCTCATCTTCAAGGAAGGAAGCATCTCACTGTTTTCAACTATCTTTGTGCGCGCTTAATGTCACACTTTTCGATTTTGAAGTTGAAATGAATTGAGCAAGAAAATTTGTGCAAATCTAAAAGTCAGGCCCTATTTTTAGACAAGACTTCTTTCCATTTGAAGTCAGGCTGTGACATCAAACTACTGTTTTAGCTTAATCAACACTCGCCAGATAATGTAAATTTAGAAGATTCTCTTCGTTCGTCAACCCTCGAAGACGCTCGAAGCGAAATTCACACACTTCACAAAAATTAACACATTTATTCAATCACAAGCTTACCCCAGTCAAACTCAAACAATCCGTCGGTTGTTTCGAATAGAACACTTATCACCAACACCGCAGAGAGCATCGTTATCTTACGGTAACTGGATATCATCACTCGAATATTATTGATGCACAAACAAAAATTAAAATCAAACAAATACGAGTATTTTTCAAGATCACCGCGACCGATCAACGATCAGAACTCGGTTGCGATACAAAACAAAAGCTTCAACACGAGTTGATACGATCCAGCGAATTAGTGTACATGTGTGACACTATTTGATTACCGATTACGACAACTGTCCGGCAAGTACTGATTGAACAGCCCGGTGGCCAGCTATGGGCTGAAAAGAATCTCCACTGAGCACTCGAAAATATTCCACTCATTTCCAAAGCAGATGTCTTCGCTGATGTCGGTCGGTCGGTCACATCAGATTGTTTACTTCCAGATACGAGTACGTGTGCCACGACCAGACCGCGTCTCGCTGTTGACAACAGACGCAAATGTAACGCAATGAGCAAGACTGGTGGGTGGTGGCGCGGTCTTGAAGCAAAGGAATTGACAACAAAAACTAGAAAACAGTGATGATGACAATTTTTGCATCGGCCTGCTGAGAGTGTACATGCATATACGCCCGGGCATGTTCATATAGCACATCTTAAGCATGTATCACTATCTTAAAGGAGTCAAGCAGGCATTGGGGTCGGACAGATTTGCTGTGTGTGACGTTAAAGCCGATCGTGCCTCGCATGAGAATGGGACGACACAGAGAGAGAGAGACAAAGGAGATTTTAAATGGGAAGCTGATAAAGAATAATCGCGGATTCAAAAACATTCATATTCGAAGTAAGTCCCAGTGCAGGAACGCAGTGCTCTAACAAGCTTCTTGTTTACTCCATGCCGACGCTAAGTTGTTTTTATTTGTTTAGATTAGAGTTGATTGCCATTGATAGCTTGAGCACGTTCGCTGGAAATATACACGTAACGATCTGAAATTTATCTGCTGTTTAAATTAAAACTGTTTAAATGGAAAAATGAATGTGCGGACTGGAAGTTTTTTCGCCTCAAATGAAGCACGCTTTATTGCCCTGGCCTGCACTCGGAAAGGCAAATACATGCTTAATTATTTGATTTGGGCTTACGGTAGAGCGGAAAAATGTTACTTTATTAAAATGCAAGAGAGAGTCAGTGAGGTGAGGAAGACGGTTCAAATGGATTCATCATCATAACCTCAACGACCTTAACGTCCTTAGTCAAACAATCTTGACTGTCGTATTTAAACTCATACACTCATCCTTCCTGTCGTGCTACGTTGACCGGAAAGCTGGATGATAAGCAGGGTTACGTTGTTTGTCGGTTTCTTTGAATTGAGATTCTTAGGGGGATCTTTGGTTCTGTTTGCGATGAATATAAAATTTGATAAAGATTGAGGCATAGTCCAAAAGGCAGAGATCCATGAATTCAGTTCTAGTTCTAGGTAATTAGCGATGCATTCGAACAGGGGGATTTCCTGTTCGGAATTGTGGTGACTCTAGTAGAGTCGTGATCGAGTCTAGTGGTCGGTACGAACTATTTCATTAGGTATAGCTCAGAAAAAATAAAGCATCCTTCTTTCAAAATCGGATTAAAAAAGAAGTATCGAAAAAAGTTGCCTTTGAAACTAACAACTCCTTTAACGACTGGATGGCGCAGTTGGTTAAGTGCCTGCCCCAAGAACGAGGGGTCCCAGGTTCGAATCCCATTGAAATCGAATCTGGTCTAGTCACCATTTGCCGTTGGGATCAAATAAACGTCACTGGAGTAGGTTGCTATCTGACAGTACAATGGACCAGTTTTGAGTCTGAGTGCTCCAGTAGTGTTTTCAAAATCCTCCGAAAAACAAAAAAACAAAAGTAATAGACCTTCCTCGAAGGAACAGGCTGACTTTGTACAAGAGCTTGATCATCTTAGTCCTACTCTACGGAGCTGAGGCTGGGAAAGTGTCTTAAGTGAATGAAGAAGCGCTTATTTCGAGAAAAAAAGTTCTGCATACGATTTTTAGTGGAGAAAGTTTAACCACGAACTGAACGGCTTTTAAAGCAGCTTGAGTCTAGTCAGGTGTATATGGATCCAACACCTAAAGTGGCTATGCCATGTAGAGTCTTTGACTCTTAGCCTGTGGTGGGACAACGCAACAGAAGACATCCTAACTTGATCTGACGGTCACAAGTAAAAGAGGCCCTCAACCAAGTTGATGTCAACTAGCAAAGCATCGCGCTGGTTCGCGAGCTTGTTGTTTGAGACCCGAGTCCACCCCGGACAGTAGCGCAACACGAAGAAGAAGAAGCAGGTCAATAGAGAAAGGCCCAACATACCTGCTGTGTCCGCATTGCATGCTTTTCATTCATATTTTTTTTTATTGTCGGAGGTTTTTATAACACTACACTGGAGCACTCAGACTCAAACACTGGTCCATTGTACTGCCAGGCAGCAACCTACTTTTGGTGAAATTTCATGGTCTTCCGAAGACCAGCAGGCTCTTCTGTGATGAGGAGCCTACATCATCAGCTCTCACCTCATTAGCACTGAATAACTACCACCTAATCCGACCAAAGGCGGGACAGTGGCAGAAGAAGTGCTCTGCAGTGTCATCGTCTTCTCCACAGGCATCGCAGAGGGTTCCGTCGCTTAGGCCAAACACATTTAGATGTTTGGCGAAGGTGTAGTGCCCCGTTAGTACGCCGGTAAGTTGTCTGCAGTCTTTTCTGTCAAGAGATAAGAAGAAAGCCGCGAATTTCTTACAGACGTTGGGAAGAATACGCTTGGTCTGTCTACATCCTGGAAAGTCATGCCAAATGCGGTTGTGCTCTCGAGAGGTGCAACCATCGATGGAAGCCCTCACCAAGGAGGCAGGCAGTCCCAGTGCAGGTTCAGGTCCTGAGAATGCCTCATCTGATCCTCACCCAGCAAGTTCACCGGCGATCTCGTTTTCTGTGATCACGTGGTGCCCCGGGACCCAGACAAGTCTTAGCGAATTTAAGCTACCGATCAAATTCAGAGAAGACGTGGATTGAACTATCCTGGAAGTGGTTAAAGGGTTGAGCAAGGCCTTAAGCAAAGTTTGGCTGTCGCTACAGACACAGGTGCTTCGCCCCTTCCACCTGTTCTTCACAATATAGATCGTGGCCATTAGGATCGCATAGGTTCCCGTTTGGAAAACCGATGCAAATTTACCGAACGAAGTGTGCAGTCTAAAGTTGTCGCCCTCCACTAAGGCACCAGCACCAGATCCTTCATTGGTCTTGGTGCCGTGCGTGAAGATTCGACTACATTCCTTTCCTGGCTCAGATTCTGGCCAGATCCTGTCCTGAGTTCAGGGAAAGTCGACTTTGTATGTTCGTCGCAGTTAGAGTACAGGTGTCCGTGCGTCAGACGGCATATCCATAAGACTGGGGTCAAAGGAAATGCGCAAGGTCATCGAAACTCCAGTGCGAGTTGTACCAAAAACCACTTCTTTTTAAACAGAAGATGGCCTTGAGAGTACACACCATGATGTGGATATCAGACCGTTCTTTGAAGCTTTCATTCAGTCTTCGTTATTTGTAAACCATTTCTAGATCTTACACAAATAACAAGAACAGCAAAGTATTAGTAAAGTTGATCTCCACACGTCGGCCAACTAGTCCGAGAAGGAAAAATGGACCATATTGTGTGCCGCTATCACACAAGACAAGACAAGCAACTTCAGATTTCTTAAACTCTAGGCAGTGAGCCCAAAATGGCAAAGAAAGTAAACTAAATTTAGGCGTAACTAAATTTACCCATGGACGACCGGATGGCGCAGTTGGTTAGGTGCCTGCCCCATATTAGAGGAGTCCCAGGTTCGAATCCCAGTGGAAGCAAAGTTAATACGCTTTTATCCGCTTTTTCAAATCTGGTACAGTCACCATTTGGGATCAAATTAACGGCACTGTCACTGGAGCGGTCGATCAGTGGTAGTAGTCTGACTGTGGGTATCTCAATGGACCAACATGGTCTAAGTGTGCTGGTGACTTCACTAGCAGCCCCCTAACCTACCCTAACCTAACCTAAATTTACCCATGGATCGCCAACCTTATAACCTTTAGATGTCTAAAGCAGAAAAGACATAGCATTTAGCTGATATTCTGGACTGCCTTAATCTCTTACTTTTCTTATCAAATCTTCGAAATAAATTAGTTTCACAGTTAAACATGTATATCCCTTCAATATCCGTAGTTGACTGACTTAAGACAGAAAATAAATGTGAAAACAATCTAACTTAAATTAAAAGTCGAATATATTTCAAAAATCTTTGCAGGTATTGAAATAAATTACATTATCTGTTGAGACAGTCTGATGTCTAAATTTATAGCATTTGAACCATCTTCTAGAAACAAGGAAATTAAAAATGAACAACGATTTTCGTTTCATTTAATTTGCAGTTGCGTGCCATGCATACCAAATGAAGTTGGCTCACGCCGAGTTAGACACTTATCTATTGCTTCCTCATTCATTATCGTATGATGCGTAGAACTGTAGAGAGGTAGTTTTGGAGTTCATTAACTCTGCAAGCAAATAACTAAATTATTTTTGTTTCACTTTACACCAAACGACTACAGCTCACCAATCTCACGCACTGTGAGACGTCGATGTCTAGTGTGGTCATCACACCTAATCGAACGTTCACACGGGGTTCAATGAGTTTTTTTTCGGACATTTTTTAACTGACTTGTTGCTTATATTTGCATCCAGCAAAGATCCAACCAGATGTTTAGGGTGGTGAGCTATGTGTTCTAGTCTTGGTAAATCTTAAGAAGAGTTAGGTTAGGTTAGGTAACTGTTTTGGAAAATTTCCGAGATCAAGATAGACCCCTAATGAGCGCGTTTTATTATCGCACAAAACCGGAGTACAAGATGTTGTGCCCATTCTCCGGCTCGTTATGGATGAGGGAAATTATTCGCTATTAACTTGAACATCTCGTTGTAGATGATTTCTGATGTCAATATGGAACAAATTGAGCATTTATTCCAAAGCGGTGGTAAGCGCAGGCCATCTGTTTATGGTTTTTTTTTTTGCTTTTTTGCTAACCAGCAAAGACCATTCGAAGATATGTCATGTGCAATTAGTAACCCAACTTTTGGTTTATCTATTATTGAAAAAATAACAACTTCTCGTGTTTAAAAAAAGTGTTTATAAATTCTTTTGAAAGAAACTTGAAAAACCTGCTAATAGAAATATATATTTAATCTCTGACATTCATTTAATCACGTCTTTAAAAAACTGTCCAAGAAAAAAAGTTTATCACACGAGCTGCAAAACACGTATAGTTTATAAATCTACATTTTGTTATTTTTCTATTGTTGTGAAATACACATTTTTGTCTAAGTTTTTATAGAGGATATTTTGCATACTAAGTAGATTCCCCGACAAAAATCACACATAACTGGTCTGATTTACCAAACTGCAAAATATTTACTTACGAATTGAATCAATTCCTTATCTGTAGAGAAAGCGAAAAACTTAACCTTGTGGTCTTGTTTTTCAGTTTTAAACGTACTAAGCAATTTCCCCTGCGGAAGCACTATTTAAGTGCATCAACTTTGTTATTGATTTCTGATTAAATAATTAAATATCAGCAGTATTTCGCTTGCGAAATGAACCTGAATGATATACTTTATATCAGAAGATGGTACAATTTTAATGTAATTAAGCTACCTCGTGGCAAACGTGAACTTGAAAAACAATCTCTTGATGGAGATGCAACACAGAATCGTTCTTGCCAATCGATACTACTTCGGTTTGTCAAAACAACTTGGGTCTAAACTACTGGCTCGAAGGACCAAAATCATCCTCAAATGGAAGAAAAGGCATAACCACGAACTGTGTATACGAGCTGAATCATTTCATAGATCATAGTCCGGAAGGCAAAAATCCGTTGACTAAACTGGCTGAGCAAATCCTAGCCTCCAGGTTCGAGAAGGAGACGAAGACCGAACCTGAGGTCTTTAACCAAGTGATCGCAGACTCAAGACACCATGGTATTGAGGACCGTCAGCGATTGATAGCAGCAATTGCTCAGGCTCAGACCCTCCATTGGTCGTTGACCTAATACGTAAGTAAGTTAAGTCAGAACAAGTAGAAAGATTTCGTTTCCCTTGTTATACGAGTAGGTAAATCTTAAGCTGAAGCTGAGTGAAAGCGTCAGTACAAGACAAGGATTCTTTCTTATGATTTCTGTTTAATGCGATTGCATGGCTTAACCAAATTATCTCCAGCTGCCTAAAAGGTTTTGACGGACAATCTATCGTTGCCTTAAGCTACTTATGTGTCTTATCATAAAGAGAAAACGTCAGGAACGTCATCAAAGAAGCGCCAGGAGGCAATGGAAATAGTTCAAATAATCAACAGCAAAGTGCTATCGAATTGGAGGTCAAGAGAGTTTGTTTACTGCGCATTTCATCTTCAGAATACTCTCCCTTTCTGGTTGCCTTGGCGTGGCGGGAGGGCTTAAGAGTGAAAGAACCTCGGTTCCAAAGATCCCAGGTGAGACATCGAATCAAAAGCCAGAAACGTCTTGACTTTGACAAGTATGACGGACAAACAAAGATTAGAAATTACTCCAGGTGGTACTCGCGACAGCGAAAATCCATCCGTAGTCTTCTCGACTACGGCTGGGGCAAGGATTCTGGAGGCCCCAACCATCATTCTACCCCCCCCCCCCCCCCCCCCCCTCCGCCCCCCGGGGCGCTGACCATGGAATCGCTGGTGCCCAATCCGAAGATTCCTGCCACTCACTCTACGACAAGTTCGATAGACTGAGTTGGAAAGTTGAAGAATGTAGCGGAGAGGCTTTGCCTGATACGCTTAATCTCCAACCACATAGTCAAGTGGCTGATCAGAGTGTTGCTTCTGATGGTACGACCCGGAATGCCGAAAAGGGTTAACGGGCTCCAAACGAGACAGCCTCTGAAGGGCCCCTGACTAAGAATCAAAAGAAGAGGAGAAAAAGGCTAGCGACAATCGCACGGCGCAAAGAAACTCCGGAGGAAGTTGAAGGCGCAAGTGCTGACAGTCGCACCCCCTTGGTGGAGACGGCAAAAAGAAACAGGTCGGCAGAGGTAACTCCAACCGAAACCGATCAGTCTATTGGAGCCAACGCTACCTCCTCTTCTGCTGATTCGAACAGGATCAAGAGGAAGAAGGTCTCAAGCGTTCCTGATCCCTCTGCTGATGGCTCTCCCCGCGCACAACGTCCGGATGAAACTAGTGCTGCAACCCTCAAAGGACGCAGTTCTGGCGGACGGAGGTTGAATGACGCGGGAAGATCCACCAACAGAAGTATCCCAACTCCTGTTGGCGACTCCTCCTGCGCCCAAGATCCAAATGAAACAGGTGCTACAAACAGCAAAGGCTGTAGCTTCAGTGGATGGAAATTGGCCGATGCAGGAGAAACCGCAAAGAGGAAGAAGAAAAAAACCGAGCGCAAGGAGCGAGAATTGCGGCCCTACAAAAGAGCTGCTATCTCCTCTTTGGCGCTCCAATTTGGGAAAGCTGGCAATGATGACAGTATGACCGACGGTGAGCGCAAATACTGCGAAGATCAACTGTGGGAGCTAGCAACGGCAGAGAGGCATTCGCAGGACCTGAACCTACGCTGGGACTGCCCGTGTCCTTGGTTAGGGCTGAGGTTTGGACAGAGCAAGCGCATGCTCCTCAACGTCTGTAAGAAATCCGCGGCTTTCTTGTTGTCTCTTAACAGAAAAGACTGCAGGCAACTTATTGGCGTACTAACGGAGGACTACACCTTCGCCAAACACCTAAGTGTGCTTGGCCTGCGACGCCTGTGGAGAAGACGATGACACTGCAGAGCACTTCCTATGCCATTGTCCCGCCTTTGGTCGGATCAGGTGGCAGTTATTCGGCGCTGATGAGGTGAGAGCTGATGATGTAGGCTCCTCATCACAGACGCGCCTGCTTCTTCCTTCCTTCGGAAGACCAGGAAATTTCAGTAAAAGTAGGTTGCTGCCTGGTAGTACAATGGACCAGTTTTGAGTCTGAGTGACTGACTTGACGAAACTGAGAAAAATCCTATTAGTGTTATACAGAACTACATATTTATTTATGTACGTCTATTGGGGCGTTTCAGTAAGCTGACTTAAGGCCACTAAAGTCTATTACAGCTGGGCCTTAATGTGTAATAAATTTTTTTAACAGCTAAAATTGACATTTGAATCTTTGAGCGTTTCTGAATTCTTGTTGAAATTCCGTCCTCTGGCTAATTTTTGACACTTACTACGGTAATGTAGAGATTCAAAATTTAACCTGCTACATAAAATGTATCCTCTAGGTTAATTTTTGACAGATGTTTTAACAAAGTTTTAAAGGAGCTTCCAAATTGTTTAAAACCAAGGACAATTTTACAACCGATACTTTCCTGCCTTCACTTGCCTTTTTCGAAATTTAATTTCTCTTCGAACTTGTCCCTCATTATTGGCAAATGTGACATGATATCTTTGAATCATTTAAAACCTTCTACTGCTTTAAATTATTTTCAATCAGTAAATTTAAAATGTTAAAATTTTCATAAAAATATTTTAAACACATTTCATGCAAACAAACAAAATGTTAACATCGCATGCATAGTACTCCCTGCCTAAACTACAATGATCAAATCATCGTCATTCAACGCATCCATCGCATAAGCAAAATGTTATGTGTCAAATGTGACAGCCGTGTAAAAACGTTTTAATTTGTGCTTTGGTTTCGTTTGCTTCAAGTGATTTTTTCTGCTACTCAAACAAAATTGATAAAAAATATTTTCTACCATGCCAGCATTAGACACAGATGCTACTCCGCAAATCGACGATGAACCAGAACAACCAACAAAAACTCTATCAGGGCCAATAATAGGCATTATCTATCCTCCACCGGAGGTTAGAAGTATCCTTTTTTCAGCAAAACAAATATCCATTTTTTCCCTGCAGCTTTAGTGAATATTCTAGTTTATTTTCCTATACAAGCTCTTATAAAGATATCGTTGATAAAACTGCAAGTTTCGTCGCCAGAAATGGACCGGAATTTGAGGCGAGAATTCGTCAAAACGAGTTGGGTAATCCAAAATTCAATTTCCTGAGTCCCGGAGATCCATATCATGCCTACTATCGGCACAAGGTTAATGAATTCAGAGAGGGGAAAGGTAAATTGACAGACACTGCAACAAGCATTCACTAACTGTTGCAAATTTCTTACAGAAACCGGTCAGGCGTTAGTGCCCGGCCTAAAGCAGCTATCTGTGACCACCGCTGCTCAACAAAAACAACAAGAGCTTCTCAAGCAAGTGGCCGAGCAGCAGTTTATTCCCAAAGAGCCACCAGCTGAGTTTGAGTTTATCGCTGATCCTCCATCGATTTCTGCCTTGGATTTGTAAGTACACATCATAGACGGTCTTTGCGCCTCATTATCCAATTCTTTTGCAGAGATATTGTGAAGCTTACGGCACAGTTTGTGGCAAGAAATGGTCGCCAATTTCTCACCAATCTCATGAACCGTGAGCAGAGAAACTATCAGTTTGATTTCCTTCGCCCACAGCATTCGTTGTTTCAGTACTTCACAAAGCTCTTGGAGCAGTATACGAAAATCTTGATTCCTCCCAAGGATCTCATGACTAAATTGAAAGCCGAAAGTGTTACAAATCGTGTAAGCATGAATTTAGTGTTGGATCAAGTGAAGTATCGTGCGAATTGGCAACGACATCAGGAGATCCAAAGACGACGCGAGGAGGAGAAAATAGAAAAGGAGAGAGGTAAGCCAACATCACGCCCTGCTGACACAGAAAATTGTTACGAATTCTTTCCTGCTTAGTGGCTTATGCTCAAATCGATTGGCATGACTTTGTTGTGGTCGAGACAGTGGACTATCAGCCGTTCGAGACTGGAAACTTCCCGCCACCAACAACCCCGGAAGAGGTTGGCGCACGTGTTTTGATGGAAGAACGCATGATGGAGGAGGATGGTGACATTGAAATGCAGATTGAATCCGATGATGATGACGCTCACGAAGCCCCACCCGCCGTAAAGCTTTCACAAATGGAGAACCGTATCGGAATACATCACAAAACGGCGCCTTCTGCATTTTCACAATCCAAAAAAGACAACACTCAAGTGCAAGACATGGATGAGGCATCCAGCGACGAGGATGCGCCATCATCGCTCAATAAAATGCAACCACCAGTCACCCCGATGTTGCCCCCGACTCACGACAAGGTCGTCGTCAAGAAATACGATCCAAAGCAGAGCCAGAAGCCGGTTAAACCAGTTGCAACTGACGAGTTTCTCATCTCTCCAATCACTGGCGAGAGGATACCCGCATCGAAGGTGGCTGAACATATGCGCATTGGACTGCTGGATCCCCGTTGGGTGGAGCAACGCGACAAGCACACTGTGGACAAAATCAATCAAGACACTGTCTACGCAGCTGGCACAGCTATCGAGGCTAGTTTGAAGCAGCTGGCCGAGAGACGTACGGATATCTTCGGTGTCGGCGATGAGGAAACCGTGATCGGTAAGAAGTTGGGTGAAGAAGAGACAAAGAAGGACGACCGGGTCACTTGGGACGGCCATACCTCAAGTGTGGAGGCAGCAACGAGGGCGGCTAGGGCAAATATCACTCTCGAGGATCAGATTCATCAGATTCACAAGGTATGGTGGCCAGAAATCTGTGTTTGAACGCTGAACCCGATTAAATCAAATTCTTTTAGGTTAAGGGACTCTTGCCGGATGAAGAGAAGGAGAAAATCGGACCGAAACCGGCTTCAAGCAAATCAATCCTGTCGGCACCTCCTCAGCCACCAACACACAATCAGGCTTCAGTCAGCTCCCAATCAAAATCCATCTCCGGACCGCCAGTCACTTCTCAGTCAGGCATGCAGGCGATTCCCCCACCAGTGCCCGTCATGATGATGCAAATGCGTCCTCCACCAATGATGCGTATGTTTGAACACGGTCACCGATTTATTCGGATCTGCTTACAATCTTTTGCACCCCCTTAGCACCCCCATTCCAAGTCGGCTACATGCCGTCAATGCAACCTGGCGCGCAACAAATCTCCCCGGCACCACCGGTCATGGATCAGAGCAACATGATGATCCCGATTCCAGTCGAAGAGGAGCCACCGAACAAGAAGCTTCGCTCGGAAGATCATCTCGTTCCCGAAGCTCAATTCATATCTCTGCACAAGGTACCACTCAGACCTCATTCCTTTTCTTTTTTTCGCCTGTACACGCCCTTTCTTCGCCCACAGAGTCCCATCACCATTCAAATTCAAATCCCCAACATGACCGACAAGTCGGAATGGAAGCTGAATGGGCAAACGATTGCCGTTTCGCTGGCACTCACCGACACAGTGTCCAGTTTGAAGTCAAAAATTCAAGATGAAACTGGAATGCCACCAGCTAAACAGAAGATATCCTACGAGGTGCGTACGAGGCAATCGAAGCAGATTGAATATGTTCAGAAAATACTCGTTTCTCTTGCAGGGTATGTTCTTTAAGGACAGCAACACAATGGCTTTCTACAACTTGCTGAACGGAACAACAGTATATTTGCAAATCAAGGAACGTGGTGGACGCAAGAAGTAGGACAGCATCCTTTTTCTTTTTTCATTGTACGTCACTTTGTATTCAAAAATGCAGTTAACTGTAAACTTTCATAAAATATTTGCTTTTTCTTTGGATTTGAAGTTTTATTGGTTTCTTGAAAATGCTGTACGCAGTGGGAAATCAAACTCATAACGGCCTTGGTATTTATTAGATCTATTTTAGACGCACTGAGGTTTTTGATGGGAAACTATGAATACATTTTTCTTTATATTGCGCTAAAAATGACTGAATGGTGCAGTTGGTTAAGTGCCTGCCCTAAGTTAGAGGGGTCCCAGGTTCGAATCCCAGTCAAAGCTAAGTTAATTCGCTTTTATCCAGTTTTTCAAATCTTGTCCAGTCACCATTTGCCGTTGGGACCAAATTAACGGCACTATCACTGGAGCGATCGATTAGTGGTAGTAGTCTGACTGGGTATCACAATGGAGCAACATGGTCTAAGTGTGCTAGTGAATTCACTAGCAGCCCCCTAACCTAACCCTATATTTCGCAACAATCCAGGATGGAATTGGGCCTCAGCCGACAAGCCTTCAATTCACACACCAAGTTGGTTCAGGTCCTCCACTTCTGTGCGCCATCTTAGTCGTGGACGTTTCCTGTTGCATCGTCCCACAGGCTCACAGTTAAAGATTCTTCAGGCCGGATCTAAGTTGTCTGGCACTCTATATGGCCTAGCCATCTTTGACGTTGGATCCGTAGACGTATGGCTAGACTCAAGTCGCTGTAGAGCCCGTACAGTTCGTGGTTGACTATTCTCCTCCATTTGCGTCCCTCTCGGACAGAAGCAAATATCTGAAGCAGAATTTGTATTTCTAAGGCTACAAAAATTGGCTCTGCAGTGCTACTTGCTTTTGGATCCATATAGCAAGACTGGCAGGATTAGGACTTTGTAGAATAAGACTTTAGTCCTTCGAGCCAAGTTGTTTCGCCAAACCGAAATGGCAACGGTTGCCGAGAGCTACACGTTTACATCTGGCAGCAGCACTGTCTTCTTTAGCGTTGCGCTTCCTGATTCATTTTCCAAGGATCCCGAATTCGACCATAATGTTGTCGACTTTGAAATCGATATCGATTTGAAACTCGCAGGTGTATTTCAGGATTAAGGGAAGATTTATTCTACAGTCGATTTACTAGGCCGGAAGCCGCACTGATACGAGTACGTGTCGATTAGTGCGATGCAAAAGGGCTTTAGGCGTTCACACAGTAAGTTGGATAAGATCTTGCTTGCGAAAGTGAGCAGGGAGATACCTCTCTAGTTGCTGCATGAGGTAGGATCGGATTTTTATGGATGGGACATATGGAGCTGATATTCCAGTCGTCGGGCATTATTTGGTCTCCCCAAATTCTACAGGTGATTTTGTGCATGTTCTTTACCAATACATCGCCACCAGACTGGAAGAGCTCTTATGGCAACCATCTGAGTCTGCAGTTTTGTTACTCTTTAGCTTCGCCGACTTCTTATATTCTCGGTCGGTGGATTTCTTCATCGACTGGAGGTTGGATTTCTTCAATCTCCTGGTTATGCTCACTAAGCGGCTGCTGGAAGTCCTGCTTAAATACATCCACTATTACCTGGCGGTCAGTAACGAGATACGCTCACAGTTTCGAAGAGTCTGGGTGCCGTAAAGCCTGATGCCAGATTTTGTATTTTTTTTATAAAAGGCCCGTATATTTCTTTTGTCTCTAGACTCCTCGATATTCTTGAGCTGGGAAGCTCCGAGAAACCTTTTCTTTTGGCGCAGAGGTGGTGCCCCGTGACCAAACCATCGATGAACAGCCGTTTCCGTTTGAAGAAACAGGAGTCCAATGCCGAAACTTATTTTTGTAAACAGTTGCAGCTTTCTGACGTTGGACAATCGAGCTCTGTATCTGCAATCAAAAAGTGGAATCAACGTTTGCCACTCGGAATGTTCGCACATCCAGGATATTTGACGCATGCCTTACGTCAATGGTCATGGTCGATTTGGTTAGCGGTTCGACCATCCGGGGATCGTTAGGTTGCTGTGTGGATTCTTTCCCGAGGTATCTCGTGCTACTTTTTTTTCGGAGGATTTTTGTCATACTACTGGAGCAATCCGACTCAAAACTGGTCCGAAGATGTTATCCTTACGGATTTCGGGATTAAAGTCAGTTCGATCTTAACATCGTACAGGCTCCGTAGGCACCGTCCAAAAGGTCATAGAGATCCTCTTTGATGGAGTCTGCAGCCTCGTCGGCAGGCAGGTGTTCACATATGAGGCTGACGTTGTAGAATCTGCCGTGGATGCGGATCAGAGCCAGGCGAACGCTAATCTCAAGTCGATGACTTTCTATCTTAGCCGCTTTCCCACGATGAATCCGCATCCCAATATGTGCAACCTTCTGTGACATCTGTAATAAATGTCACACTCTTATTTTCTTGACACATTCGTTCCTATCCAGGGCACTTCCTGAATCACAGTAATATCTGCCACGTACTACGTGGGTTTCCTCTTGGGCGAGTTGTTAGCCTTCCCGTGTTTCAACCTAACTTGAGTTGTACAGGGATCACTGCTGGAATCCCGGCAATTTAGGAGCATTCAACAACTTTATTCCACAGCCCTGCACCCCCTTTATGAGCATACTCAACCCAAATTAACAACACAATCACCGTTAGACTAAGTGTATATAATTTCCTTCAAGTATAACAATGTTACATAACAAATTAAATAAAAATAATTCTTAAATGCAAAAACTCTGCTTAAACAAGACAAGAATTTAGTTAACGCTGCCGGCAGAAGAGAAGAGAGATTCAACATGGTCTGCACATGTTCTAACTTACGTTTGACTTTTTTTGTTTTCCAAAAAATTTAGTGTTTTTGTTTTTAAATCACAGTTCCTTCAGTAAAAATTGCACTTTATGATCCTTAAAAGAAGCTAAAAACCTACCGAATATCAAAAAACATTGCGAGTTGTAAATGTGAAACTTAACCTATAAATCTGAGTGCTGCCTCATTTATGCAGTTATTATAGCCAATTTCGATGCGGGAATGTAGTTATTGCCGTACAATTAAGCTAGTGATATGTTTTTTTTGTCGTTGTCCTTACTTTCTGCTGTTCTCCAAGATTGTTGCCATTTCACGATATCTGGCCAACATTGGCGTGTACACCTCCATGCTGTCTTTGCTTGGATCACAGACTCTTTGAAGATAATTTGGTATAAATTGTACGATGTAATCGTGATAGTGTTCGGGCTGTTCACCCTTCAGCTGGTTCAGATAGAGGGAATATTTTGCGCGATATGCTGCCCCAAGCACGGCCGCTTCACTTTCTTTCTGCAAAACAAAAAAAAAGGGAAGATGATGGAAAATTATGTGGAACTTAGTCCGTGAGACGCAACACAAACCTGAATGTAAACAGGAGCATTGAACACATCGGAGATAACCTGTAGGATCGACTTATTCACAGAAGCTCCACCAGTTGCTATAATTTTAGTGTTTTCCCCTAAAGACCAAAAACGAGGCAATCAAAATCGGCTGTCTCATGAAATGGCTGAGGCTTACCAAAGTGGAAACCCATGTCGCAGGCGATCGCCTTGCGATGCAGCATCTGACCTTCGATTAAGGCACGAATTTCAGTCTGAGGCGATGAAAATCTACAAATGCACAGATTGTGTGAAAAAAAAACAAATTCTCTGTGGGAAGACCATTTGTTGATCTCACTTTACAACGCCTTGTGCAGCGTCGACGCACTCGGTGGAGTGCGCTTTGTTCCACCGCAGAATACCCTTTGCTTGGGGTATTATTTCAACCGAATGGAAGTGTAAAGCCATGTTCCCATAATTACCTCTCGGAGTGGAATCGAGGAGTTCAGTGAAGAAGTCCCAGTTGTCGTTGGCCTCCACGCGCTTCGTAACATCTCGTACTAACGATCCATTTCGAAAGCTGAAAGTGCATTGTTCACATTTCCATTGGGCTGCAATCAAAGCGCCATTGTCTTACCACAACAATCCCATGAATTCATCCGTAAGAGTTGGATGACACAACACGTGACCCTCCTCGAGCTTTGTCGGTTCATCTAGGCCCATCATGACGGTGTCACTCGTTCCCAACGATATAACCAGCCAATCTTTCTCCACAAGCATGCCACTCATGGCGGATGGATTGTCTCCAGTGAATGCTGCCACCTTGCAGTCGGCGGAGAAGCCGAAACGTTGCACAAAAAAACTCGCTATGTTGCCCAGAATCGAACAAGTCTTCACTGGTTCGCCGAGGCGTTCCTCCAAATCAGGTGCGCACGCGTTCAAGCAGGCAGCAGACCATTTTTTCTCGTTGATGTCAAACAAATTCATCCCAGAAGCATCGGCATAATCTATTGGGGCAACTTGTCCCAGGAAAATCGACGCCAGGAAACTGCTGACCAGTGAAATCCGCTTGCAATCCTCATACGCATACGTTCGCGTTTGGTAGACTTTTCGAATCTGAGGTCCAGTGAAGCGAGGATAACATTTCGATCCGGTAATGGTGACCATCTCGTTTCGACCACCGATTGCCATTTCCATTTCCAAGCACTGATTCTCTGTGGAGCCATCCATCCAGATGGGTGTGCGAGTTAAAGCGAAGGCGGAGTCGTCAATTTGTACGTGAAGGAACTTATCTGGATCGAGATTGGCGAGTGATTGGAGACCACGACGTGACCAGTAAAGTGAACCGTGTTGCTGAAAAGAAAACCAACAGATTATCTTACGATTTATGCAGTTTTTGGTGGTGTATTGGCATACTTGTGCAGATCCCCCGATGGCTACAACAGAACTGAAGTCTGCTCCTTGCACTACCAGTCGGTCCAAGATGATATCGACGGCTTTGACCCACATGGCAGGTTGTACGTAAAATCTGGGAGAAAATTAAAAAAAATGTAACCTAGTGATATGCGATGGCGCTGGAATTGTAATTATGACTTACTCATCTTTGTTTGGTCCAGAATTCACGCCCCCCGTCGTTCGGAACTCAGGCAAGTCTGTGTCGAACTTAACCTCAGCCGTAGCTAGGATCTTCAGATCAGTCGACAACTGCACTGCTTTCAGCTGAATATGAAAAATAAAAAAAGATTGCATAAAACTCACATGGAATCAAATGCCCTAATGGAACATCTCGAGAAAAAAATGTAGAAATGTTTTTGTTGGAATCCAGAAAAGCGCTTCTCCGCATGAATGCTTCACACGACAAGACTTCGTCGCTGTGTCAAGGGTTCAGAAGGCATACACACGCAGTGCTCAACGCCTTTAAGGGTAATGGCTGCTCTGACCTTTGATGTGTAGCGAAGTTGGTCGTAAGAGAAGATGAATCATTCTTCGAAGTTTTTAATGATATCGTAGACATTAAAACAGTGATCATTGTAATGTGCAAAACAGTGCACAACAAAGTACACGCAGCCACAATTTACTTCATATGGGTGCTAGCCCCGGACTGTATCGCCACAAGAAGAAGAAGAAAGACGCTAATTGTTTCTTCTTCTTCAGCTTCAGACTGTAGGAGAAACAATTCACAAGAAGGAGGAACAATTAGCGTCCTTCTTCTTCTTCTTGTGGCGATACAGCGCGGATTGGACCTGTGCCTCAACCACCAAATCGGGAGAGAGCACGATCTTTTGCTAGTTGTCGCGAATTGCGCACGTCAAGTTGGTTGAGGCCTCTTTCCACTTGGGTGCGCCACTTTGCATGTGGATGTCCTCTGTTGCGTCGTCCCATTGGTCCAGAGACGAAGAAGCCCCATTGGTCTCCGAGCCGCAGCCAAGTTGTCTATGCGCTCTCATGGTCTTGCCATCTTAGGCGTTGAATCCGTCGACGCCTGCCTAGACAAATGTCGCTGCACAGCAGATATAATTCGTGGCCGAATCTTCTTCTCCAAACGCCATCAACGCAAACAGGACCAAAAATTGCACGCAGACCATTTGTTTCGAAAAGTTGTTTAGCAAATGTAGGCAATTGTAGCCTCGAAGTGGATCTACAAAACTCGTTTTAAAACTACTAGGCTTAGGTTAGGTTAGGTTAAGTCTTGATCGCGCCGTCAGTCAATGTGGCAGCACAATGAAGCAACACTGGTCTAGGTGCATACTCCAGCCACCTCAACCTTAACCTGACCTAACACGACTAGATGACACAGTTGGTTGTGTCTGCCCCAAGTTATAGAGGTCCCAGTTTCGAATCCCAGTGAAATCGAATCTGGTCCAGTCACCATTGAAGACCCTCACCTTGAAATCTTCTTCTTCTTCTTCTGATGGCACTACAGTCCGGGGCCTCAAACTACGAAATAATAAATAATAATAATAATAATAGTGGCGCTACACTCCGAGGTGGACCTCGGCCTAGCTTCTCAACAGCCACTCGTGTTGTTCGTGCTATTGTTCTTTTAAGAGCGGAGAGGACCTACAGTTCAATGCCGACTCCGAACGGCGAGATTAAAAAGCTATTTCTAGACAGTTATAGTCTTTATCTTGGACTGGGATTTGAACCTAGACTTGGAAGTCTACTGCGCATGGGTTGGCGCACGAACCCACACGGCCACGGGGCCCACGAAACCAAGAAATACAAGTCATAAATATCCGGCGTCCATGAACCAATGCATTATTTTGTTCGAATCAGATGCCTCCGGTTCACATTGTTTGCCCAACTTAAAGCGACAACGTTCAACGAGTCCATAAATCAGATGCCCTTAGCCCGGCTCTTATTGTGTGACCAACTTCAAATGACATCCATTGTTCTCACAAACAAAACCCAGATTAGAGACAATCTACTCAAAAAGGTGTCCAAAGGGTCACATGCGATTAAATCTCCCAAAACGAATCGGTGTCGAAATAAAAAGTCCGATTGGTGCTCAAAAGTTCAAAGGCGATTTAAACTTCACAAATATCGACTCACTTTAAATGAAATCCCATTCGCGACGACAGATAACCTACACTCAAGAAAACCGTCTCACCGCACATTCTTGCACAATGAACTAATTTTGAATTTCTTGCGAACGGTATCATCACTTTACCATTCCCAAGGAGCGTTTCATGTCCTTTCCTTTCACTCAACCATATAACCATGCCAGTGGCTCAGAGCGTGCGATTAATTAAAATAAGTGACCCAGTTGCTGTCCATCCCTCCGAAAAGGTAAAGAACCAAGCCACACATTTTCATTTGCCTACCAACTGGCGTGAGTAAGTCGCACCTTATTCGTAACGATTAAACAAACTTGGCTGCACCCCAAATATACTGTCCCACTCCCCCGGGAATGGGGGATAGACGGTAGAAACGTGCCAAGAACTTCAACTCGAGCCCCAAGTTTAATGTCTTATCATTAATTATTGCTTTTTGCGAACAGCTTTTATTCAAAACAGAAATTGTTTATGATTAAGACTTTACGTAAGCAGTGACACCACTTGCAATAGATAGAGGGCTCAAGTGATAAGCATATTCAACTGGAATGTACGCCGTTTATTAATTAATAACATTGAAGTGAATTGCCTATCAGAGCAAGCAAATGAACAGGAATTCAAAAGGTGACCTATATAAACCCTGGAAGGCAGAGCCAACACCTTTGCGAAGTCATGCATAATGAAAGATCAGCTTCTGCGTGAGATTCGAAACCATAAAAAGAAAGTCAACCGCAACTGTGGCCTGAGAATCGTTACATGGAAATGAATATTTCATTTGCAATTGCCAATTCGACCAAACTCGGCTAACAAGAGATTTGCTCCTCATACATATTTTTGCCTACTCTTCTGTGTCATTTGGACAATTTTATCTCATTTCCATCATCAATTTGCTCATCAAAACATTTATACAGTCGTAAATGTCGAAACAGGTGTTAAGAAAGGCAAAGATTACTCAAATAATAGTCCATGACTAATTGATTCGAGGCATCAGCAAGGTGATCATCTGAGCAAAAAACAACACAGCACTAATTTTATCTTACCTTTTGGGTACTCAGGTCGAAGCCAAGGTATGTTCCTTCCTCGTCGGTTTTAGGTGTCATCTTGTCTAATAATTTATTATCCACGCTCGAATTCGGAATACGCACTGGCCAAGAATTTAAATATATACTAAGAGCTTGCTGCTTGATTTGGTCACACTACGGAACTGCTTAATCGGCACCTTACACCCACAACATTCAATGGGTTTATGCCTCTACACAACACTCTGGAGCTCAAACGAACCGAGTGGCGCAGAGTTGAAGGAACTGCGTGCAGCCAATGTATAAATGTGAAGTTGTCAAAAAACGTCAACAATTTCAAATTTACAAATTCGAAAACTCAGAAACCGCACTTGAAGAGAATTGTCAATTTGTCATATTGGGAACAGTATGTCTTTTCGGAAATGGGACATTTTAGTGGGGAGGATATTTTTGCTTGAAGTTTGACATTAACAGAGACGTTAGATGGGCATTTTTTTTATATCTGAATGTTAATTTAAAAAAAAATATAATGTTGGAGGTTTTTTGTGAAGCGGAAGGCAATGAACGAAGGAAACAATGATAAAATTACAAACTTTCTTTCTCTTAGATATGTAAAGGTATCAAAGTTGAGGGGGAAATTTGGTTTGAGGAATATAAAACACATCAGAAATCAGTCAAACGGTCGAATTTTGTTTCACATGTTGACTCTAAGTCATGTTTCTTTTAACAGTTCTGTTGTTAATTTTCATTCTGCGATGGTCGCGCAATCACGCGTTGACTTTTGAGCAGGCGTCGCCTATAACGTGATGTTCAATTTTACAGCGGTTCATTCCCCACGTCCATCGAAAAATGCATATACTACAATATCTTGCGTTTTATTTCAAGCACACTTTTTGTTGGCTTTCGATTGATTTTGCGCTTAAGTAGTGCAAAACTGTTCACATGTGCAGCTGTCAAACAAACAATAGGGATAGGTCGGGACCTGGGATAAAGACGGCTAGGGATGAGCCCATTTTCTTAGGGCCAAGGGCGGTGCTTACAGCTTAGATTGGCTATATAGCCAAATTTCATCTAGAATAACAATTTATGGTGGATTGTAGGAATAGGTACAACAGCAGAGCCTAGTTCTTGAAATATTATATCAAGAATAGGTGCCTTCCGGCAATTGACCGTGAAGAGTGCAATTCTATTAATAAAAAAATAAATAATGAAAAGGGATTATCGGCACCGGATACTTTCGGGGCCATTGTCCAGGCGCTAAAAAAAGGACCGTGCCTCCCAGTTGGGTCTTGTGCGTGGGATTATTTTTTTCGGAAGTTTACACTGGAGCACTCACACTCAAAACTTGTCCATTGTACTGCCAAGTAGGACCCTACTCCAGTGCCGTTAATTTGATTGAATATCATCCTCTCAAACTTCCTTGGAGCTTCCAATTGTATTCAAAATGCAATTTTCCTGACAACTTTCAACTAATCACAACCTTAAATCAGCAAACATGTAACTTCACCTAATTTCCTGCAACAAATGACATTCACTTAAAATGTTCCCAGTATTTTATAAATTCCATACCCCCTTGAGCACTATTCAATCACTTTCGAACGTTGTCGAGTTCGGCGGCCATGATTTCAACATATGTGAATGTGTGACAAGTCATGACATTTTCATGTGAAATAAACAAAATTTCTCGATGGAAGACTCGTTTTTTGGATTTGATACCTCAGCACCGGTAAGTTAAATATACCCTCCATCAACTCCAATCAATATCAAAATCAGAAAACTTCGATAACCAAGGGAATTTAACACCACAAAACTTACACCTCGATGGCAAAAAAAAATTCCACCAACACTTTCGCGACCCTTTATCGATGGTTGTCGCCACTGATGGTGGCCGCAAAATGTGAACTGCTAGTGTCGTCATTAATTTTTGGCAAATATATTCAACTTTAAACTACGTTTCAAAACAATCAGTAAACACTGCAAACTTCTTCGCATCCACATGCTTCTTGTATGGTATCTTATGTAAACACAATTAATTTTAAGAAAAGCGCCATCGGTAGAGTTTCGCCAAAAAAAAAGTGGATTATGTGTAGATGGTATTCGACCCCACAGGGTAATACTGCAGCCGCCCTTTTGCACAGAAACTTAAAATCTTGATTCACCAAGATAATCTGTTCTATATCTGTCGGTTGTGTACTCAAAAGTTATTGCGTTCTACGCTTTAGATTGCTGATAAGAATGATTTTGTTTGTTACAACTCATGGTATGGAGTGGACTTGGGATGAAGAGAAGGTGGTCGTAATTCGGAAAAGGGGAAATCGATGATTTGGTTTTGAAATAAGAATTGTCAATGCGTCCACGTTGCATGAATACAGTTTATGTTTTGTTTGGATTGGATACGTCTGGAGCATAATTATATGCAGTTGTGGTGAAATATTTTGTAATTTTATGGGCCACATAAAGTATTGAAACGATGGATTTAGTTTGCGTAAATGGACAACAACACATTCTTCACTCTTCGAACTGAATCATCGCTCTAAATAACTTGTCGACCAGAGTCTGTTCATGTGAATTCTGCTGCTCCTTCCATGTTCTTGCGGCCGTATAGTCCGTGGTGAACCTGAGCCTAAACCAACAAGTCTTTCTCCTTTCATGTTGTATCGTTGAATTGTTCTGCTTTTGCCGTCATCGGGATGAACAGGAGTGAATGTCAGACGAAAGATTTTCTTTCTTCGAAGAGAAGTAAGTGTTTCATCAGCCAAAACTCTGCATCCAACTTGAGTCGCTCAATTAGTGTAAAAACGAAAACGGCGAAAAAGCAAACTTCCTTTGCTTGCATAAATATACAAAACCAGGCGGGGATTCTTCGGAAGAAGTTTATGTCTTTGCACATGGTTTTGTCCATTCAAAGACCACTGCTCTGTTCTGTGCCGTGTCTAGTCCATTTGAAGGCTACTTTTCTGCGCCGTTTATAGCCAGCTTTCAAACACTTCCAATCGATGTATGAATAGCTCCATCCTCTTCTTAAGAAGTTCGACTTTTTTGTTTGTTTTTGTTTTGAATTCCAAGTTACAGTGAGTCATCTGTTAGCAGGAAATGCTTCTATTGTCCGTAGGTTTTGGATGGGGAGCGTAAATAAACACGAGGCTCACACACAGAGTGCTGTGTCTGCAATTTTTTCATCTTTAGCAGGCGTTGTGTCAGCTTCTTCACCGCAAGTGATTACTCAATTCAGTCAAATGCCATTTTTACGCTCCAATGTGACAACGGAGCGCAGGGCTACCGTCAATACTGTGGCGCGACGGTGTTAGTGGGAGGTTCTACGTCTGTAAAGACTTGTTGATTGGGACCTGGGTCAAATCGGAATAAATTATTCAAAAATGTTTAGATCGGATGCGAATGTCGCGAAGTCAAACAAAGGAGTTGAATTTTAGAACGACGCGAATGCGCGGAAAGAATTGAGTAGCGACACAGTATTTTCTTTGAATTCCCTTGTCTGGTGGGTAGCACGTTGAAACTGCCGTGTAGTATCGATCCTGGATCGAGGTCGACCTCGCCATCATACCTTCGAACAATTCATAAACGCCTTTACTTGTCCATATCACCCTACAGTCCGCACAGTTCGTGTCTCAATTCTCCCTTCCAATCGGCAGTAACAGCATAAAGAAAGATCGCAATCCTGTACTTTTTCCCCGAATGGATCAAGAGTTTCTTCAATTATTCTTCGACCACTGTACCATAACGCAGGACTGGGATGAAATCTTTTAGAAGCCGTCTTGGTCTTAACTCCTCTTCTGCCCAACTATAAGGCAATGAACTGGCACTGGGATGAAATCTTTTAGAAGCCGTCTTGGTCTTGATTCCTCTTCTGACAAGACAATTGACTAGAGGGAGTCTGCGTTCCGTTTCTCTGCTGGACTTGATTGCCTCATTCAGAATTGGACTAATTTTCTTTGTGGGCACGAGAATGCTTGTGCACTTTTAATGTATTCGGAAGGAGGCTTAAAAAAACCAATGTTCTTTAAAAGTGCTTTTCTCAATTAGTTTCATTGAATTCAATCCTTTGGTTTGTTTCAGTTGGACGATGATGGAGGAGGGCGTATCGCCGAACCCTCCGAAGAGGAATATGACGCTTTAAATGACGAAACCTTTGGTTCAGCCATCAATGGTGACTGGGAAGAAGTTCACGAGAACCTGGTTCGTATGACCGATGTAAAGGATGAGCCCGGCTCAATATCATCTGTCAACAAGAACGAAGAAGATTCTGACTTGGAAATCAATCTTTCTGGAATGAAACTAGATGATGTTGACATCGCATTCGATGATAGCGATGCCGGCATCAATCTTGATCCACTTGTATGGGCAAATCCTGTACCAAGTGCCAGGCCATCCAGTAACATAATGTGCAACAGCAACGACAAGCGACCTAATGTACTCTATTCGAATCCTGAGGCTTTTTTGCGTGAGCACTTTCCGGCACCATTCAACAGCAGCGGCCAGCAGCAGCAGCACCAACAACAACAGCAGCAGCAGTCGGTCGTAAAAACTGTCCATCAGAACAGTAATCACCAAGTCAATCGATCCACGCTGGGCATGTCATCAAACCTAGGAAGCACTCCAAAATTTTGCACTTTGGAAGATATTGAAAAGAGCATCATCACACAGCAACAACAGCAGAAGCAACAGAAACACCAGCAACAGCAACAACGGCAAGCCGATCATACTGCTCACATGATAGCCTCGACACCCAAGCCGAAAACGCCCACATTGCTCCATTCTCAGCCACAGCACCCACCCCAGCAGCAACTACAGCAACAGCCAGGAGCTCATCCACAACAGCAGCAAGTGCCACTTCCACCAAATCATCACCCTCAACAGCATCCACATCAGTTACAGCAGCATCATCATCAGCAGGCGCTTAAATATCAATTCCCCAATGCAACTGGCCCGCCCCCAGGCTTCAATGGTCCCCGACCAAACTTCAATAATATACCGCAGCAGCACCCACTTAACAGTCTAATGCACCAGGCCGGACCGCCGAATCATCATAATCGACATCTGCCACCAGGATTCCCCGCAGTTCCGCTTTTTCCACCTGGCCTACCCGGACCTCATCAGCTTCCGAACTATCCGCCACGTCCCATACCCAACCTCCCGATTGCTCTGAATAATTTTGCTATGCACCCGAACTTCAATGCAATGCGTCCAGTTGTTCCACCGTTGGTGCCGCCAAGAATGCCTCCGCATCCGAGTCTGATGAACGCGAATGTGGGAGCTGGCTCCACCTTCAACATGTTCAACCAGCGCTTGGTGCACGAAATCCAGCAAAACCACCCCATGCTGCCGAACACCCGCCTCGGTTATGGGTCGCCCATCAATAGTATGACAAGCAGCCAGCATCAGCAGCCACACCAACAGCCGCACAATAGGCTGGAGCGCAAACACAGCAGCAACTCAAACAGCATCAGCGGCCATCACCAGAACAGTGTTCATCACCCAGGTGGCGGCGTCTTGCGTTCGAATGGCAATCTTCCCGATGAATACGACGAATACGCCAACTTGATGAGCACTCGCGACAAGCACTGGTTGATCAGCATTCAGTTGACCCAGCTGAACACAGACACGCCGTACATAGACGACTACTACTACACGGTCTACAAGGAGCGCAAGGCCGAGCAGAGCGGGGACTCAGGTCAAAGCAAGACCCACAAGGATAACCAGCTGAATCATCCACTCACTCAGCCGAAGGGACACGCGCAATTGATTCTCGTCTCACTAGGCAACAAAAACGGCACGAACACCCGGAACGGACAGAACAACCGCGAGCACAGGAATTCGGAAACGAAGAACGACCAGGAGCAGCAGCGAAAGTACGTCTTCACCCCGTTGAAATTCGAAAACTCACTGGGCAAGCTTCAGTATGGCAGCGTAACTGCACCGCGAAAAATAATCGACATGGACATCATGGGCCCCGAAGGCAGTCCACAGCTGAGTACGAACATCGAGCTGTCAGCGCAAAGGAAGTCCCGTCACATCTTGCTGCACATTGAAACGCTCTACCGCATTGTCCTGAAATTGGAGGACCTGGACAACCCGGCTGCGATCGCAACGATCATAATGAAGGTAAGTTGTGAACTGTCTACATTCTTGTCGATGACTAATCCTTCTCTCCCGCCGACAGAAAAAGAAGGAACACGAACGCCTGCTGCTCCTCGAACAAATGGAGAACGCGAATAAAGTGTCAACTGGCGATGAAAAATCAGCCGACACCACTCAATCGACGGCAAATCCAGCTCTAAAGAATAAATTTGCCTACGAACTGGAACCGAAGGAGGTACTCTTGGCCCGTCTGATATCTGGCTTGGCCCACGACAAGGTTGTCGCCATGATGAGTGTACGAAAGGGAAAGGTAAGACGAGCCTGTTAAGCATTCATTTTGACAGTATTTATCTAACCACAAGCACACGTCTAGGCTCTCATCCGTCGTCTAATGAAGCACATTGAAGATAACCCAATCCGTTGGACAGTGTGGACGGGCGTCTTTTCGTCGTTGCATAATGTTCTCAAGAAAGATCGTGACGACACCGAAGGTGTTCTTTATGCGTTATATCCCGAGCTGAGGAAACAGATACGAACGGCTGACTTTGAGTGCGTAGTCAAGATATCTGGCGCTATACCGTTGAGTGAGAAAAAGTCAAACAGTATATTCTGCAGTAAGGTAAGTGAAGAAACATGTTTTTTGTGTCGTTTGAAGCTTTGATTCAAAGCTACGATCAATGTCTATGGATGAATGTAGTGGCTAACTGTGTTGGCTTTCATTTATCGTCTCGAGCCGTTTTTGTATGGGTGTAGGTAGGGAATACGGGATACTTCGTCCCAACCACTGTATGTAGCAGTCACACCATACACATATTTCCAAACATCTTATGGCGCTACAGGCCGCGGTAAATCTGGCCCAACAACAAGTCTCTCCAGTTAGATCTATCTTTCGGTAGCTATTTCCCATTTGACACATACCAAGTTGGTTGAGGGCCCTCTCCACAAGTGTGCCCCATCTTAAACGGGGACGTCCTCTGTTGCTTCTTCCCATGGGCTTAGAGTCGAATATTCTTCGGGTTGGATGTAAGTTGTTCGTGTGTGTCTACATGGCCTAATTGTCTTAAACGTTGGATCCGTAGACGTCTGACTTGACTCATGTGGTTGTACAGCCGTGATTGAATTTTCTTCTTTAATCAACGCAAGCAGGACCAAATGATCGCATGCAAAACTTTCCTCTCGGAAACACAAAGAGCTGTATCCACCATCGGTATAGTCCACGCCTCTACGCAGTAGAGAAGGACTGTGATGAGCAATGTTTTACTCAAAGTCAGCATGGTCTTCAGAGAGAGGGGTTTGTTACTCAGTTCCAAACGTACAGCTACAGTAAGCCCAAGTTTTGTATATTTAAGAGCTTACGACGGTATTGGCATAATTGTCGATAATCGTAGACCCACGATACAATCGTCGTAATATAAAATAAAATCCGTCCAGCAGTCGTACAACGGTTGTTTCCCTAGTTAGCCTTGCGAACTAAGTAGTCGATTTTGCAGAAACGTGTAGAGTCCGCGGTTTTGTGTTCCCTACTGGCGCCCCCACATAAACGGAGACAACCATTGGACAAATAATTATTTCATCGCTCGTAGCTCGGAGAGTTCGCTGTTTTGCGTCCTCCATTCATCGTAAACAAGGACACTTATCCGAAGATGAATCAGGCTTTCAAAGAAACCCCCGTTTTGAAATATTTCTTGAAATTGGCGGCTTGGTGCTCCCCGCATGTTCTTTTCTTAGACGGATATTTGACGAAGAATCATTTTTTCGGAGGAACTCAAAATCGCCTCTGCTATTGCCTTATCAGCCTTGGGTCTCTAGAGCATGACTGTCATTACTAAATGCTCGAGATAGGACTTTTGAATATTTTTTTTACGTTAGTAGCGTTTGCTGTTATTTCCATCGTATTTGGAGTAAATATTTGTGGGCATAGTGGACAAGTACGCCGTCTCCAACGTTCAAAGTTTAGGTTTTATTCCTGAAAAATACATTTCATGTTCAGACAACATGGTCTGCTGTAGAAGGTTGGTTACTGTAAACAACTAGACCGGTGGTGAGTATTACTCCTACGCACTAGGCTTTCAGTCTTATTTTCGCCTGACAAAACAGGCAACAATTTAAAAAAAAAATTATTCACGGCTCCACCTCTTTCCTGACAATGCTCAAAGAGTATAACTGTGTCGAGAAACTTTCTGAATCTCGCCGTTGGAAGTCGGCATTAAACTGTAGGTCCCCTCCACTTGTGAGAGAACAGCACGCACAACATGAGTGGTTGCTAAGAAGCTAGCCCCAAGTCCTCCTCGGACTGTAGCGCTGCCATTATTATTATTATTATTATTATTATTATTATTATTATTATTATAACTAGACCGGTTGAACGGGCAGAACTGGGCTACGGGAGGCTGGCAGTGTTCTATCAAGGCAACGTCAGGCCACACACGCCTATAATGACTCGCTAGAAGCTCCGAAAGCTTGGATGGGAGATTATCGTGCATCCACCATACGTTCTAATGAAAAAGTACCCAGAATTCCCCATTAAACAAAATCGCGCTTAATATTTTGTCAAAATCTCAGTCATCTGAGAATATGAAGTATCTTTTTGAGTGCCATCTATCGAACGTATGTGCGTTACACCTTTGTAACCAAGACAGTGTTTCTTATCACAAGATGCCTTTGTGGAGAAACAACTCTTGACAACCACTACGACGCACTGGTTCACGTACAAGTTACGGTTATTTGTCCAAAAACAACGTTTATACCGTTCCGCAAGCTCTGTATTCACCTGACATGGATCTTTACGACTTTTTCCTATTCCCACGTAGGTACACTCCACTCGTGAGAAAACAGTAACATACACAACACGAGTGGTTGCTGAGAAGCTAGGCCCAAGTTCACCTTGGACTGTAGCGCCGAAATTAGGATATACAGTAGTCTCGCGTTAGCGTGAATACCGGATAACGTAAACAGATTTATTTTCACATTGACATCCCCAAACGGTGAACAAATCATGGACAAGCTGAACAACAATTTTCGTACCAAGTTAACAGTAAAATTCGAACCAGCTGTATTTTAATTTGGAATTTGTCGTTCTTGGTACAAGATTCGTGTCGTCTTGGTTTGTTCTTCGTTGTTTTTTGCATTATATGCGCATATGTAATACATTTTTGGATAGTAATAGGAAGAATTAATTATTTTTAATTTGTGAAATGCAACACGTTTTTAAATGAATATCCACTGCGAGATTATCCTATTCTTTTGTTAAAATTCAACCTCCGCAAACGTGAACTGGCCTGGTGTTTTATTGTTCGCGTTATCGCGAGTCTGCTTTATTAAGAAATAAAATACGAAATAACTTTTGAGTCAACCCTACAGTTACTTACACACATCTATAAAAAAATCAAATATGAGTAAACACGTTTTAAACCACATTTCTTTCGTTTCAGTTCGGTATTTCTTCGCTAGTTTGTCTTATCCTGCAAGCTGAACAAATCTATGTAACCGCCACAGACGCGACACTTACAAATGAAAATCAAGACACCTGGAGACTCTTCCTTGATACAGTAGCAACATCATTAAATCGAACAATTCAAAATCAAACCGTATGCGCTGCCATTGAATCCGATTCAATTCAGCCGATGATGAATCACTTTGCTCGATTCAAAGATCTTAAATTAGATTCACTTTTAGCGCTAATATCTCAAGCTAAGCAACAAATAAATTAATTACAGTTTTCAAAGAACAAAAAACAAAAAAAAAACTATTTTTAAATGCTAATAATTTTATTTAATCGCAAATCAAAGAGGAAAGCAAGTTAATAATTTCTTCGTTCATTCTTTCTTAAATAATATTATAAACAAAAAGAGAAAACGAAAAAAAAACTAACTTAAAGAAGAAAACAATTATTATTAGAAATAATGCAAACAAAAAATCGCAAACAAATGTCTTTCTAAAAGAAACAATCTATTATTTTTTATGTTCAAAATTCCTTTTATGATAGTTACTGTGTTTTTATCACTCCTTTTTCTCCCTCTCTCTTACACATTCATAGTTTATCTTTTTTTCTATTCTTTTGTTGGTGTTTCTGTAAATATTTGTACAAGCAAAAAACTTTAGTTAATAGATAAAAAAAATATTTAAATTAAAATAGATGATCAGATAAAAAATAACAATTAAAAAATGAAAAAAAAATTATATATATATATTTCCTTAGAATTGTATTTTGGAAAATGGATACCCGAGCAGAGGTCTACTAAGACTGCTGGTGGAAGAGCAAGCATTATGTATTTGTAATCTGTTTATCCGCAAACTAAACTTCACTTTGCGCTTGAGCCCCGCCCCCAAAATGGTCCGCTTGATGCCCGGTTTGATGGCTCATTCTTTTCGTATACCTATTTAAATGATTTTACAAAGTCGCCAATTGATAAATTAATTTTAAAAGTTTATTTTCTTACTTTTAGTCTGTTTTTGTTTCGATTTCATTCGTATTGTGATACACAAAGAAAAATGTAACAGATTTTTAATTTTTCTTTCATATTACATGTGTCAGTCAGTTTGCGTAGAAAAATCAAAAGAATTTTTGTCAACCGGTGAGTGATTTGTTTTTTTTTTTTTTTTTTGAGAATAGAGAATACTCGTTATATCGGTGCGCAACCAAGTGAATAGGTTTGCCAATTACTCGTGGCTTTTGTTTAATATATTAGCGCTTTAAACGTACTAGAGAACTAAAACAAAAAGGAAAAGGTGGATGTCAACGATGACATTTAAAAAAATAAATCAAATTTTTATGACGTTAGATGCGCGTGCGTTAGGGTTTGAGGTCCTCTTCAAGAACACTCATATGGTTCCGTGTTTCAGAGAGCTTTTGAACAGGCCTTAGGACTGTGTATCTACTTAGGTAACATCTTTATATTTTTATTAGTTTTGTTTTTTCGTTTCGTTTTTTTTCAATCCTTTTTAAGGAAACATCCTTTCAAAATGTAGCTTGTGTAGTTCTTGAAATGACATCGAAAACTGTTTTTATTTTGTAACTAAATAAAAGAAAGGAACAAACAAGATCAATGATTTGTCCTTGAATGGCAGTCCTCAAAGCAAAAAAAAGAAAGAAAATTAATAATTATAATTATAAACTAATAATCAAGGTGTAGTTAATAACTCTTATTTTTACATATATAACTTTTATTATTTTGTTGTCTTATAACAAGCGTAATTTAATGTGTACTCTGTTCTCATTTTTTTTAACAAAAAAGTCGTCATTTTAACAATACTATAAGAATGTTCTAATTTGTATATTCTTTTAGTACACAATCATACTTAATAAATAATCAAGTTATAATTTTTAGTACTAGAGAAATGAGGAAAACACAGTAAATACGATATAAATTAATAAAGAAAAAAAGAACGTGCTAAAAGGATGAATATTTGTTTGAAAAATCCTTAGTCGTTACGGGACATATGAATCATATATTATTATATTAAACACACATACATAATCCATTTGTTTATAAATAAATATTTATTAAAATATGTCGTTGTGCACTGGTATTTTTTATAAGAGAAAACAAAAAAAATCACAAACAAAAAATTTGAGGACTGCCTTATACCCAAAATTAGAAATGCATATATATAAAGCAAAAAAAAAAGTGTTTAACTTAAACTTAAACTTGTGTTTTGTTTAATTTTAGAGAAGAAAAAAATCTTATAAATAGAAAAAAAAAACATTTATATTGAAAAAGAAAAAAACAACCTTAATTAGGTACCTTGCATAAAAATTAAAATAAGCAAACAAGAAAAAAAAAAGAATCAAACTAGTTCAATGCCGAAATGTCGCCTGAAATATATTTTGAAAAAATTTTTTTTTTGAAAAAAATATTTAAAAAGCAACAACAATTCTATGTTTTCCTTTTTTCGAAACACTTTTTTGTTCACATTTAAATTGGTTTAGTACTTTTTCATGTCACCACTTGAATGTGGGACAATTTTCTCATTTCGAAACCAGCTCCACATACAAAATTGTTATTTTTTTCAAAATCAAAATACGAACACAAAACAATTTACTTAACTACGTATTTAAAAGGAACATAATTTAGATAAACAAGTAACAAACTATTGTAATGCAGAGGAAAAGAACACAATGATCACAAACAAAAAAGTATAATAATTTGTCAATATACAAAACGGAAAAATGATAATTTTAAAAAAAGCATACAAATTAAAAAAAAAGAAACAAAAAAATCAGATGAATATATATATAATAATTTTCTTTTTTTACATAGACAGAATATTGAAAATATATACAAATGAAGAACAGCAAATCGTTTGAGTTTTATTTCATTACTACAGTCTAGAGTCACAAGGAAGGACTAGTCTCCTTAACATTAAGCAAAGTGTGAAAGTGAGAAAATGTTTATTTTTATAATTTTTTGACGACAAAATACGTTCGGCAAATCAACAAGAGTCAATCAAAATCGACAATCACAATACCAAACCTAATCGACTATCGACAATAGGGGCCTCAGTTGTAAATAATAATAATAATAATGGCGGCGCTACAGTACGACGTGGACCTGGGCCTAGCTTCTCAGCAACCACTCGTGTTGTGCGTGATATTGTTCTTTCACGAGTGGAGGGGACCTACAGTTTAATGCCGACTCTGAACAGCGAGATTGAGAAGCTTTGTTCTCTTTGAGCATTGTCAGTGACTCGAAAGAGGTGGAGCCGTGAAAAAATGTTTGATGTTTTTTTCGAGATTCGAACCGACGACCTCGAGCGTAGGAGTCGACGCACTAACCCACCATTCCACGCCGCCTCAGTTGTATGCAACATGAATTTCGTTGTCAGTTCGAGTTGTCATCATGGCTGTAGACAAATCGTAGCACCGTGGAAAAGTTTGAGCGTGATACACTCTTTTGGACCCTAAGCCATCAATCAGACGGAGATTGGTGCGAAATGAGGAAAACATAGCCGCCGTAACGGTCAGTATTGGAGAAGACCGAGAACCATTACATCGACCAAGCATCATTGCATCCACAAAGACTGACTGTGTGCTAAGGTTTATGGCATGGCGGCATTATTTTTTCGAAACTAAAAAGGGGACATCGTTACAGTCTTAGATAAAGAGCGATGCTAACCGATTTCTGTGGCCAGAGATGAACAACATCGATGTATCCGAGCTGTGGTTCCAACAAAGCGGCACTACATGCCATACAAGCGACGCAACTCTCGAAGTTGTGAAGGTGAAATTTGGCAACTGGGCCATCTCACGCGAGTGTTCATTAATTCGCTGCCGCGATCATGCGCCTTGACAGCATTCACTTATTTTCTCTGACGACCTTAGACTATGCTTCTAAGCCAACCACTTTACTCGAGTTCGAGACTGTATTGCCGCAATAACCCACACATGCAAAGCATTTGAGGCACTACCAGCGCACCTGAGGCGTCCATTTGAATGATGATTTCTTTTCCTATCATTCTTATCATCCTGCACAAGATCTTCGGGAGAATTCAGAAGCGCATCACTGCGGCATCGATGCAGCATCATCTTTGCATCGCGTCCAAAAGCGAAAGTATTGGCATCACTTTCAAACGTAAAGCGTTTATTTATGCATCATTTCATGCATCAGACGCACAAGCAAATGAGCACGGACAAATTTCTTGATCAACGTTGATCCAGGGTGCGTTACACCAACATAAAGAAAACACTCAGTGGTACTGCATCTTTGCGTATATGTTTTATGTTTCTGAACTGAATCTTCTCCACCATTTTGTGTGAATTTCTGAAACCGTTTATCAGCAATTTGATATGAGTGGTTTTCGGCCGAAAAAGTCTAAAATAAACCAGATCTTCACAATGCAGTAGATCCTGGAAAAGACAAAAGAAATAACCCAGATCTTCACAACCACAGCAGATCCTGGAAAAGACCCAAGAAATCCAGATCAACACTCATCACCCATTTGTCAATTTCATGGCCGCGTGGATAGAGACGAGCTATACAGCTCGTTACAGTTTTAGGCAAGGTGACACCCTGTCATGTGACATTTTCAACACCATCCATGAAAAGATCGTGCAAAACTCACTGCCCAACGCTAAAGGTATTTCTGGGTCTGGCGGTAAGCAAAGACAAAACTAAGTATCTGCCGTCGTCCATAATAGACGCACAACAACCACGACAACCGGCGTCACAACGACACAACTATAATTTCAATGTAGTCAAGGCAATTTAGTAAGAATGTCCTCTCACGAAAGACCAAGCTGACTCGTCATAGTCTCCAAAGAAGAAGCTCTTGGTCTTTTCGAGAGAAAACTTCTGCGTATAATCTTCGGCACTGTTGGCGATTAGAGGAGAAAATTTATTCACGAACTGTACGGGCTACACGGCGAAATGAGTCTAGCCTGGCGTCTAAGAATTCAACGCTTAAGATGGCTAGGGCTTAGACAGCTTGGCTCCGGTCCGAAGAACCTTCGAATCTCATCAGCAAACGAACAGTGGCAAAGCCACCCAGGCTGCATCATATCCCACTGCTTATGGTCCAAATATGATATCAACAAGACCAAATCCCTCATATCCACCAATAAGAAATCAATCCCATCTTAATTGGGGTTCTCACTGGCCACTTCACGTTAGGTTCAATGGCTAAGAAACTAAACCTCCCGACGAACGATTTCTGTAGGAGCTGTAGGGATGAAGAAGAAATTGAATCAGTGGAGCATCTCCTTTGCCACTGCCCTGCTCTACGGCTCACTCACTTAAAAGCAAGGTTCTTTCACGAGCTCAGCGATGTGACGAAGGTTCAAATCCCTGACCTCAGGAAATTTATAACTAGAACGGGGTGGTTTTGGTAATTGCATTCTGACCCTACGTTAATCCTCGGAAAACATTCAATCCTTACAGGGCATACACATGGGCCTCCACGGCCTCTGGCGGTAATTGCTAGCAACAGCATAAAGCCCTCCTAACCTAACCTAACCTAGCACAACATAACCTCACCTTCGAATCTTAACCTTTGAGACTACGCAACAGATGACGCCCACGTTTAAGATGGCGCACACAAGCGGTGAGGAACCTAAACCCAATTGATGAGCGCAATTGGAGATAACTAGTAAAGGATTCTACTGGACTGTACATCAAACACGGACTGGCGCTACTGAAGGACAAAAAATCCTAGAGCCAGAAGTTTACGGCAGTTTTAGTTGATGCCGAATTAATGTTGACGCAGTGAATATGTCCAAAAGTACCAACTTATGTCAACAAATTGGCTTTCAGTGTCATACATGAAATCACTTCAAGCTAAACTCCTTCCTAACGATGCGGCTGCTCGAAGTAAATCGTTTATCATCAAAAGAAATAAAAACGGTGTTAAGGTGCAACCTTGTCTTACTCCACTTTGGATATAAAATTCATTTGACAACTTTTTTTTCGGTTTTTTTTAGCACATTGTACACTGGAGCACTCAGACTCAAACTTAGTGCATTGTGCTGCCAGGTAGCAACCTACTCCAATGACGTTTATTTGATCCCAACGGCAAATGGTGACTGGACCAAATTCGATTTCACTGAGATTCGAACCTGAGACCTCTCTAACTTGGGGCAGGCAATTAACTAACTGTGCAATCCAGTCTTCACTTTGACAACTTGCTCCTCACATCAAAACTGAAAACAAAATCGCAGCAAATGTCTAAAGTAGCTCTGACAATAGTTTATTTATTCAAATGAAATATTCCATTTGTGAAATCGTTAAAAAGCTTGTCAAGGCGCTCATATATTGGATACCCCGGCTTTATTTAGGGTACAGCGACCCCGGTAAAGTATGGGTAATTGTTCGCTACATTGTGAACTACCTGACTGGAGTTTGTATTGCCGTTATATTTTGGCGCGCTTTAATAGTCCCTCTGAGCTTTGAGGAGGATTATTCGAACGGGATTCTGATATTCTTGATCGTCATTCTAGGTCAATTTAAGTCTTAACTGACGAGTTCGAGTTTAAAATCTTCTTTCGATCCCTCAGGCCTTGGTTTCGCGTTTACAAACTTCGTCAAATGTGTTGTGGTTCTCGTCTGTGTCGGTATGGTGTCAATATCCGGAAGAGGATTCTTAAGGGCCCTATGTGTCGCATATATTATTTCAGGTGAGCCTGCATATCTAGGCCAGACAAATGACACAGACGTTGTCAAAATTGCAGGTCCAGTTACAAATCTAGCGAGCAATGGCCAAGAGGTGGTTCGCGTGTTCGCCTGCACTACTGTACTCACGTACAACTTGACCAAGACACGTTTCGACTTAATGACCAAACCATTTCAAAACACACTCGCGGCGATGCGGGGGGAAGTCACTGAGATTCGAAAGAACTTCGAAATCCTTGAGGACGTCATTCAGCCTATTAAAGGGGAGATCGAGGGAGATTTTTCAAAAAACACAACTGAATCAAAAACAACGATCGATAGATTAATCCGGCAGAATATCCTCTCCGATCTGTCCCTCACAGACCCCAACCCAGGGTCAAGCAGGAGGGACAAAGCAAATGAGTACAAGGCAAGATATTCAGACAAGATGCGCTTGAGGTGTAAAGAACAGCTCGAAATCGCCGAACGGCGCTGCGAGGATGCATTCAGTCAAGCTCACGACAGATGCATGGAAAAATTGCCAGCTGTTGTTGATCTACTGCTTTGCTGGCCCATGAAGATCGATATCGTGTGTGACATGAGGATGATTGGCTACAAAGAGGACGGTGGCATTTGCGATCCTGGGGAGCACATTGATCCGAACCTGGGTGAAAACTTTTTAGACTTGGAGGAAACTGAGTATGGCCTTTTTCAAAACGCTACCAACGTTGATGTCTCCTACAAAATGGTCGAGATGAAAAAACCTGAGGAATTGATGTAACATACGTTTTTGTAACAATAGTGAATCTGAAATAATTCGTATCTCTAGGGCGGCTAAGAACACTGCAAACAAGGTTATGGATGAAATTATTGAAAAGAAACGGACCATCGATCATTTGCTTGCATTCATCAAGGACCTTCTGTCTTTTGCGTTCATAAAAGTCATTCATTGTGAGTTGCTGTCGCGGATAAAGAAAGTCTCACTCACTCGCGTATTTCAGCTTCTCTGGTTTATCATAAGAACTATATGGGAAAAATTGACTTTGATAATATCTATATTACACCGTATTTCAAGAAGATCGATGAACGGAGAAACGTTGCTGGTCATCATCATTTGCTTCCGTTGAAAAAGGTAATTGCCGTTAAAAAATTAGACTTTTCTTATAGTGTTTTGGAATCTGACATTGGTTTTCTGTTCCCTTTGCAATCATTGCAGGAAGAACAAATACTATACAGCCTTGGCCAAAAGTATTAGGCACCCTTATTCTCTTGTCTTTGCTGCCAAATCACTCATCGGAAGTTTAGTTTGAATTTTATGGTTTTCGGTGACACTATCTGAGAGGTTCTAAACAATTTTTATTTGTTCCTCTCATTTCATTCATTTTTTTTTTGCTTTTTGAAGATATAACGAAGCATTAAAGGTGCTTAATACATTTAGCCAAGGCTGTATACATATATAAATGTTTCCAGCGACATCGAATCAGATCACCGCCTATACCTCTGATTTCGATTCCTCGTGCTATCGCCTGCATCTGTTTAATAGAGATCTGGTTCATCGACTGAGTTTTCATCCAGTTAAGACCCAGACTTTCTGCTCTTTTGCTGGACAGCACCGGACATTGACACAGTATGTGTGTTGTATTTTCTTTCTCCTCCAGGCACTCCTCTTTTGCTTGAGGCGATACAACCGACAAGCCTCTTCAGCTAACACGATCTTTCACTAGCTGCCGCCAGCAGCGCACAGCAAGTTTGCTAAGGTCCCTCTTCACTTGGGTGCGCCACCTTAATCACGGACTTTTTCTGTTGCTTTGTCCCACATTCGCAGACCTGAAGATTCTTCGATCCGGACCTAAATTGTCCAAGTGCTTTACATGGCCAAGGCATCTTCTCGGTGGGTCCATAGACGCCTTGGTTTGCCTCTACAGCCCGTACAGTTCGTGGTTAAATGATCTCCTCCAATCACCATAAAGTAAGACCAAGGATCGCACGCCGAACTTTTCTCAAGGAAACTTACTTACTTAGCGGGCTCCCGACCCGTGAATGGTCTCTGCTTGAGACACGCTGTACGTACTTTCTTTCTTTCTTTCTTTAGCGGGCTCCCGACCCGACCCGTCTACCCGGGTCTCTGCCAGAGACACGGAAGCTTTCCATACGCTGCGGTCCCGGACACGCTGCTTCCAGTTACCCAGAGCAAGCGCTCTGGCATCCGCGATAGCTTGGTCCTTGAAACGGATGTTCGATCTTCCTTTTCTTCTCGATCCTGTGGGCTGTGATTCGAAGATCGTCTTTGCTGGTCGAGCCGAGATAATTTTTTTAAAGGGATGTGTTCACTCCTTTTTTTACTCCAGTTTTTAGCCTCTTTTTTATTTGGAACTAAATTAACTTCTTTATGTTTACTGCTATTTTAAATGAAATTTAGCTTTTTTTGAAGTATGTTTTAAGAGCTTTTATTTGAGGCATCAATACCAGACGATGGTCTACGTCGGTCAATTTTAATGTAAATAAATAACTTCCAGTTAATGACTGTTTACTCATTTCTGACGCTGACTGTAGATATCGAACACTGTTCTTTGACAAAACCAAATTTGGGCTTCTTTAATTTGAATTTTGATTCTCTCTCTCTTATTTATTTAGTTCGAAAAGCAGTTATTCATAGATACTAATAACTCGAACAAAAGAACAAAAGAGGAGTCCAGGGCAACTACATTTCTTATTCTGCAGTTCTTACTCGAACTGCTGGTGTCGTCCTTTTTTCTATTCTTGGATCACGCTGTGGTTGTTCTTCTCAAGATTGTAGCTTCGAATTCGGAAATAGCTTACTACCAAGAAGGAGAACACATCGTTAACTTTCATGTAACACAGGATATATTTTCTTTTCAAAGTAAACGGCCAACCATAATGGCCGTAAGGATGCTTCAGAGAACTAAAGTAACCGAGAGATTATAATAACCGCCTCGCTCAGTTTCGTTCCGTTCATTTTTACTTAATTACACGAGAGCAAAATTAATCGCTCTCTACGTATGCAAATGTCAGTTGCCAAGTGAATTTTCTCAAGTTTCTACAGTGAGCGTCAAAAGAAAGTGTACACCTATCTGGTGACATATTAAAAGATTAATAAAACGGGTTCTAGACCTCCGATTTTGAAAATGTTTCATGTTTTGAAAAGGTTTTTTTTATTTTCAAAACGGCTAAACACTAAACAAACAAACCAAACTACTTAGTACTTAGTCTCTTTCCCTTTCGACTTTAAAACAGCTTCTAGTCGTCTTGGCATTGACTCTACAATAAATCAAACTGATTACTTGAACATTTTGAGAGAAAATGTACCACCTAGTGTTGCAAAAATCAGGTTTAAAGGCATCATGGGTCTTCCAGCAGGACAACGACCCAAAGCACACGGCGAAATTATTGAAGGAATGGCCGTTATATCGGACACCAAAGCAACTGGATCATCCTCCACTTTGAAGCATCGTCAAATTTCAAAGTGTCCACAATTGCTTATAAAAACTTAAGAAGAATTCAACTGACTATTGCATACGTAATGAGCGGTCTATTTCGCTCCCGCAAAAGTGAACGAACTTACCGAAACTGAGCGATGCAGTTACATGCAGATGCCACAGTGTATCATTTTTGTGTATTCACTCGGTTGATTCAGTGCTCTTAAGGTTCCGTACGGTCATTATAGTTGGCCCTTTAGATCCTCATCAATAAACTGTCGCATTTATTTAAACAGATAAATGGAACGGGCCTAATGGCACGGTTGCTGCGAAAAACTCTTAACAACTTCAACATGCATGAACGTGTATCGACGTATCTAACCAATAAGCCCTGTCTACCGGATCCTTCCAGTTTGTCTAAGGGGTATGATAAAAACTAAATATTTTAAAAACAATTTCAATAAAATTGCTTCTTTTAAACTTAGGTACTACATCAGATTGATTGCACTGTACCTTGCTGCATTCATTCTCATTTACAGCAGCGCCACCACTTTGCGTTGTAGGAGACACATTTGTGCCTTTTTCTATCGAAAACGTGAAAAGGAAAGAGTCTTGCACCTCTATAACAGAATGTTGAGACAACGAAAATCATACTTCGAGGCAATGTATCAGGCTGTAAAGGAAAATGTGGAAGCTCGAAAATTTAAGATGAATTTTAATCCATTTTTGGTATGTAAACAGTGAATCCATTGGAGTTATTGATCCTCACATACAATAATAATAATAATAATGGCGGCGCTACAGTCCAAGGTGGACTTGGGCCTAGTGCTGGCGAGAGAGGCATGTTAAGTGAGGCCCAGGTTCACCTCGGACTGTAGCGCCCTAAGAAGGAGAAGAAGGATATGACGTTAACCTCTCTCCAAGAACTAAGTTCATCCCATGTACAACTTAGCCTTGATCTATTTTTCTTATTGATCAATATTGGTTATATACAGCCTTGGCCAAATTTATTGGGCACCCTTATATTTTGTCTTTGCTGCCAAATCACTTATCGGAAGTAATTAGTTTCAATTTTATGGTTTTCGGCGACACTATCGGAGGTTGTAAACGATTTCTAGTGTTTCCTTTCATTTAATTAATTTTTTCGCTTTTTAAAGATACAACGAATCTCAAAGGGTGCCTAATACATTTGGCCTAGGCTGTATCTCCCGCTTGTCATAATTTAAGATAAACGGGAAACAACCCAAATCTACTTACTGCAATTTATCAAACAAAAATCACATGCATGTATGCAATCCTTTCAATATTTTCCTTGCTAATACAAGACTCATACTTTCAGTGGCTTCGATTGAACTACCCACAATGTTTTGAGTGGTTGCGATTTTTTAAAGTGGCACGAAGACGATGTTTGATATGTAAAGAATTGGAACCTCGGAGTGGTATTCATAAATAGTGATTTGTGTGCTTTCCCATTAAATTACCGCTCTATTTTTGTTTCAGCCAACAACGAATCATCGCCAAATTTCTTAGAATGTGATTTACCCAGTTGTTACTTTATTTATTGCGAAGAATGTTGGAATGATATGGGCAGAGTTTGCTTGGCCTGCAAGGCAAGTGCAGACAAAAATATACTAGCCTGCCCCGATTAGCCTATTCGGACAGTTGGAGTCTGACATATGAGTATAGATATGTTTTTATTTTGTATAATTATTGAAAGTGTTTTATTCATTTTATTTGCAATTAAAATTTACAAACATTTTCCAAATATTTTGTGTTATGTCTCATCTATAGTTTCATTCTATAGTTTCTTCTTCTTAGGGCGCTAAAGTCCGATGTGGACCTGGGCCTCACCCAACATGCCTCCCCAGCCAGCACGGTCTCCTGTCAGCTATCTCCAGTTTCGCACACCAAGCCGGCCAAGGTGCCCCTCGATTTGCGTGCGCTGCCTTGTACGTGGACGTCCTCTGTTGCGTTGTCCCACAGGCTCAGAGTCGAAGACTCTTCTGGCCCGAGCCAAGTTGTCCATACGCTCTACATGATCTGGCCATCTTAGGTGTTGGATCGGTTGACACTCGGCTAGACTCATGTCGCTGTACAACCCATATAGTTCTTCCTCCAAATGCCATCAACGCAAACAGGAACAAAGATCGTGCGCAGAACAACTTTTCTCTCGAAAAGACTCCGCTTGGGCTATTTTCCATGCCTCTGCACCGTAAAGCAGGACTGGGGTGATCAAGGTCTTATACAGAGTCAACTTGGCCTTCCGACACAGAGCTCTACTATTCAATTGCCTTTTGAGCCCAAAAAACAGCGGTTGGTATTCTTACCAATTCTGCGCTTGATCTCGGTACTGATATTGTTTGAACTATTTACCGCGGAGCCAAGGTAGACGAAGTCCTTAACTACCTCAAAGTTATAGCTGCCTATGGTGACGGTCTAGCCAAGTTGTCGATGTTGTGCGTCCTTTCTCGACGACAGCATATACTTGGTTTTGCCCTCGTTTACCGCCAGACCCATTTTAGCCGCTTCCGTTTCAATGCCAGCAAACGCATCATTGACGACTCGCTGTGTTCGCCCATCACGTCAATATCATCTGCATAAGTTAGCAGTTGAAAAGACTTATGGAAGATCGTGCCTCTTGTATTAACCAGTGAGTTTTGCGTGATCTTCTCAAGAACAATGTTAACGAAGTCACCTTGTCTAAAACCTTTTTTTGAAATTGAAGGTCTCGGTGAGTTCATTGCCGACCTTGATGGAGCAGCGAAAGTTCTCCATCGTCATCCTCCTCAGTCTGACGAGTTTGGCAGGGTTTTCAAAAGTACACATGGCGCTCGTCTCTATGCACGCTGTCATATGCGGCCTTGAATCGATGAATAGGTGGCGTGTATCGATTTGTATTTCTTGGGTCTTCTCCACGATCTCCCACAGTGTGACGATTTGATTGATGGTGGACTTCCCTGGCCTGAAACCACACTGATACGGACCTACCAGATTGGTGACGAAAGGTTTCAGGCGTTCACACAGAATGGCAGGGCGTCACTCGTCCATTTTATATGTGCGAAAGTGGAAGAAGCATTAGCTAGTGCATTAGACGGTGTGGCTCTTAGTTCTCCGCTAATACAGCCGATCGCCGACATTAAAGCGCAATCAAACCAAGTGTTTTCTTCGACCTGGAGTCTGTAAAAAAACACAACAGAGGGCATCCATGATTGAGGTGGCGCACACAGGTCTAAATGGGTCTCAACCTACTTGATGTATGAAATTGCACACAGCTAACTAAAGCTCGTGCTAGCTCAAGAGGCTTGTTGATTGAGTCCCAGACACACACCGAAATGCAGAGCCGTATTAAGAAAAACAGAAATCAAATGTTTTGACAGATTTATACATTTGCTTAAGCTCGTTATATACAACAAGCGGATTTTTCAAAACTTAAGTCTGCTTTACGGTTGCTTTTCAAATAAGCCTCCAATTAGCGGGCGCTATGGCGTTGTGGGTATGTGTGTCGAATGCTACGCACTAGACTTCCACAGTCTAGGTCCAAATTTTAGAGCAACAATTTAAAAAAAAATGGTTTACAGCTCCACCTCTTTCGAGTCCTACACTCGTGAGAGAACAATACCACGCACAACACGACTGGTTACTGAGAAGCCCGAAACCCAATTCCACCTCGTACTGTAGCGCCTGTCAAGCAAGATGTCTTACGTCTACGATGACGATAAGAGTTTTGCAGAGCATGAGCCCAGTTGTTTTGACATACCAAAGTAGCATCGGTTGCCAAGGGCGATTCTACGTCGGATCTTCACTGTGATGTCGTTCGCGGAGTTCACGTTTGCCCCGAGGTAGAAAAATTCCTTCACTACCTCAAACTTGTGACTGTCGATTGTAATGTTTTGCCCTAGGTGTGCGGCGAATCGTTTCTTGCTCGACAGCATATACATATATATTTTGTCTCATCCTCATTCACCTTAAGACCAGCTCGTTTCGCCTGTTCTTCAATCGCCGTGAAAGCTTCCACGACGCGGCGTTAGGAACGCGCTTTTAACCTTTGTGTCAAAAGCGTTTATAAAAAAGAAACAAACGTAAACTTGATCATTTTTATATATATTTCTTTTCAATTTGCTTTTTTTAAGTATAATCAACTTCTTTATAATTCCTCAGTTTTCTTTTCATCTTCTTTTTTTTATAAACAAAATATAAACAATTGTTCGGTTCTTCTTCTCTTCCAATTTCACATTTTCATTCAGTTTGTTTTTTGTAGTTTTTCTGTTTTTTGTTTTGTTTCTAAATTTATACACTAATGGTAAAGACTTTGTTTTTTGTATTCTTCAATTATTATCGTTCGACTAATTATATGAAAATGTATTTTCTTTTTGTTTTAAATTATAGAGTTTAATTTCCTTTTTATTTAAAAAAAACAGTACTAATGTTATAGTTATTCCCTCACGTATACATTTAAATTTACAAGTTTTTTGTTTTTTCATTTCTTTCATTTTTTACAAAATAATTATTATAATGTGTACATAATATAATATATAGTATACAGTCGTATGGATCACTGTTTTGTTATCAGTTTTAGGTTCCTTTTTCATTCTCTAGATTCTTAATTGTAATTTCTATTTCAATTGTTTTTTGCTTTCCTGTTTTTTTTGTGTTTGTTTATTGCATGTGTAGACTTTAAGAGAAAACAAATAAAAAAACAATAACTTACAAATATAAGTTTCATTTCTGTTTTATATAGCTTACAGTGCTTTACCTAGTTTATTTGATTTATGGTTTAGCTATTTACATGTTTTTTTTTAAGAAAAAAATATATAACAATATATAGGTACCAATGTTACGTTCGGAATGTCTTCCTTAGTGAAACCGCCTTGTGTAGCAGGAGAAATAGAGAATTAGACGTGATATCTATATGAACAATTTACCATGAGTGAGTATTGAGAAGAAAGATGGAAGGGAAATTAACAAACGGTTTCTTCGCTCACAGCACATGGAGAATGTGCTCCAAAGAGTCACTTCGATTTATGATTTTTCGGCAAAACACAGAGTTGAGTTAAGGCCGAATAGGAATTCTCTAATAACTAGAGATTACTATGAATAGTGCTACGAGCAAACATTCGAACATCAAAAAGAACAACACAACGGACAAATTCTAAATTAGAACATAGAGCAGACCAATCTTACCGAACACATTTCATTTTTTTTTTGGTAAATTTTGTTTAAATTTTTTTCGATTTCTTTTCATTAGACATCTCATTCTTGCATTTCCAAAAGCCAGAAACACAAGTGAGTTTACGACAACAAAATAAAAATACACGCACTAAATTGGATAAGGGCGGCGAATGACTAGATATATAAAAAACAAAAAAATAAAACAAAATAAAAAGTTTTGTTTACGAAAAAAGAACAATTTCACATATCATATCAACATAAAATTAAAAAATGTTACATATGATATTTCAAAACAAACAAAAACAAAATAAACGCTTTTGACGCAGAGGACAAATGTTTTCCTTTTCTTTTCCTTTTTTTTTCTTTCAAAATGTGTTCAGATTCAGAGTACACGAATGATAAGTTTTACTACACAGAAAATGAGAGATGGGGGCAGACACACTGCCTATGTCTATAATTCTCTTGATCTCCTCTTTCAAGCGCTTCTATAGGCGACTTCTGTTCAGACAAGACATTTCTTTTTTTTTTTACAAGAAGGCGAATAAATAATTTAAATTAAATACATTTAAAAATATATAAGAATTTTCTTCTTTACATTTTGCTTTTTTTCAACTTTTTTTACAAAAAAAAATTTTGACCGTCACACTTTGGTGATCTGTACAGGGTGCTTTACCTTTAATGAATTGAGATTAATAAATCTCTGTTATATTAAATTTAGTCATAAGTCTTTATAAATTGTTGTATTACATATATATTAAGCTTTTTTGCTCTTTTTTCAAATTTAAATGAAAGAAAATTTGATATAGTACGAGTGAGGGTCAACGCGTTGGATGGAGCGTTAATATTTAACTTCTTCTATTTTTTGAGGGTTTACATACATTTTTGGATCATTGAGTGAAGAGGAATTTTAAGTATAGGCTGCTAAATCACAAAAGCTGTTCAATTTGAGTAGAACTAGGAATAAAACAGGGCGTGTTCAATAACTGGGAGAAATATTGTAGACCATTTCACAAGTGTAAAGCACAGTCAAAATCGCTTGTAACGATATCGGTTATAACGACAAAATTCGTTTATAATGACATATCGCTTACGACGACCAAATTCGTCAGTCCCTTCGTTATAACCGATTTTGACTGTACGACCTATTTTCTGTAGTCTGCATTCAATTCTCTCACAAGTTACCGGAAAATTTTAAAGAACTGTCTTAATATTTCTTATAGTCAATATATTGACACTTTTAAGTGCCCAACTGATCTCAACAATGGTGATACGATCAAGTTGCGTACGGGCATGTTCATAAATGCAAACTTTGTGCAAATTAAGCAAAGCTTAGTATTCGAAAATTCATATCCAACTAAGGAACTAATTTTCATACATTTTCCTGCGCAAATTTGAGCAAAATTATGTAAATTAAAAATTGATTTCCTTTTGCTTTGCTTTTGCGCAAGATTTGCTTTGCAAATTCTGCATTTCCAAATATGCCCTTCGTTTCTCATGGACCTTTCCGTTTTGCATGGAGTATCCCATTTCGCCACACCCCCTTTTCAAAAACTTAAGCCATGTGTGAACTGTGTTAAAAAAATATTCTCTGGCTAATTTTTGACACTCATGAGGTGGAGGTAAAAACTTAACTTCCTCTGGAGCTGCATACAATTTATCTTCTGGGTTAAATTTTGATAGATATATTCAGCTATGGGGAAGTGATAAATAGGGCCTTCAATTTCTTTCAAGTTTTAATTCTTATAGGTTGCATCTCACAAAAAGTTTAATTTTTATTCAACACTGCGGAAACGTCAAGTATTAGACACAGGATAAAACCCATTTACAGACGGCGTTAGCATTAAAATGTGTCATTTATGACAAACAGTAAAACCGTAATTTATAGAACCAAACTTTTCCTTTCGCTAAAATCACCCAAATTTTGACCCTCACTCATGTACTTGTTGCCAGATTGAATTTTTTGTATTCTTTCTATTTCACTGAGTATGTGTTTAGCTGTATTTTTCTTTCTTATTATCAAACATTTCTTGAGATATTCATAATTCTATGGAATAACTATTAAAGAAAAAAAAAACAAACTCTAATTTTGCAGTCATTTCTTTTGTATTCTTAAAACAAAGAAAAAAAAAGTATTTAATTACGTGTGTTTGCTTGGTTGTTTCGAACATAAACACTATACAAACCGTTTCCCACAGAACTTAAAAATTGTTGCAAATTTTGTGTGAATTTTGCGCAAACTGCGCTTCTTTGAAGGCGACAAGGACAACGACAATGACAACAATGGCCTAGAACGTGTGTTTGTGTCTGCTTTGGTGCATAAAATTCGATGTGGAGTGCTGCATTTACAGATGCAATTACCATTGCTGCTGCTATTTCGGCGACTATTGTTTACAGTGGATTTGATGATGATCGCGGCGGCGGAGGCAGCGGTGATGGTTGTTGTGGCGGTGGCGGTGGTGATTGTGGTGTTGGTAGTGCTTGTCATTTTGTAGAGGGGAGGCATTGCAACATGAGTTGGATTCGAAAAACTAATAATTGTTGATTTTTTATTTCCAATCAATTGTGGTGGTGGTGGTTGTTCTGGTATTTTAGGTATTGGGGAACCATTTAGAAAATGTCACCGTGGCAAAAAGAAGATAACATCCAGCCAACATTGGCATGCGGTTATATCCTGTCGTCTGTACTTTGAACCCCAGCCTTTGGCGAAACTTATTTTCATGCTTAATACATCGATTGGACCAGTTTGAGCACCAGCTATTTGAGGTGGGTACACCCGTTTTTGCGTTCGAGCCCTAAAATGAATAAAACAAATCACGATTAGAACCGATCATAAAATCGACTGAAAATCAATGAAAAATCTGAAAATCAGTCAATATATCCTCACCTTTTATTATCGAATGCATTCAAACAATAACCTGGTGGCACTTTGGTCACATGCCGGTAGTCTTCGTTTAGAGTGGGAGAATGTATGAAAATGGGTGCTTCTGAGCGATTGTACAACCAAACGCCATCAGCTTCCTGACTAAGAGTAATACCTACAACCAAAGAAATTTAAATATTTTAATAAAATTAATTAACAAACAAAAGCCGTATGGAATCTTACCTAAACCAATTTTTTGTCTAACTTTTTCCACGGATTTTCGACTTGTTGCCCCGAAACAATTTTTTAAACACATTCCACCACTGCCCTCGGAATATACGTTAACTATTGAGTTTTCCGCCACGTATTTGTTACCAAACCGCTCTGCCAATTCAAAATAGAGTATTTCACACCACTTTCGAGACGGCGATGAGTGAGCTGAAAGTAAACAAAAATTAACGAGTTAGTATAAATCAAATGCTCTGTATCAAGTGATATGTGTGTTGGTTAATGGTAAATCTAATCAGTATGGATTGTTTATGAGCAAATGTATTGAGGAAGGCGCTAAGGTACTCATTCAACCAAGCAGCGAAGCACAGCTTTGGTAAAAAATGTGCATCTTTTCACCGCAGTCTGTCAAATTAAATAAAACTTAACTATGTTCATGCAAGAACAAGGAGCAGATTCAAATAATCAGTTGTGTTCACATAAATAGCGCATCCCAAGACAAATGTTTCTTTTTTTGCAAATCAAACTGTACTTGCGGACTGAGTTACAGTCCGAGGTGGACCTGGGCCTCACGCAACATGCTTCTCCAACCAGCATGATCTCTCGCCAGCTGTCTCCAGTTTCGCACACCAAGCCGGCTGAGGTCCCCCTCGACTTGTGTGCGCCACCTTGTACGTGGACGTCCCCCGTCAGAGTCGAAGACTCTTCGGGCCGGAGCTAAGTTGTCCATACGCTCTATATGGCCTAGCCATCTTAGGCGTTGGATCCATTGACGCCTGGCTAGACTCATGTCGCTGTACAGCCCATATAGTTCGTGGTTGAATCTTCTCCTTCAAATGCCATCAACGCAAACAGAACCAAAGATCGAGCGCAGAGCTTCTCTGTTGAAATGGCCAAGACACTGTTCATACGCTTGGGATATTGTCCAGGCCTCTGCACCGTAAAGCACGATTGGGACGATCAAGATCTTATACAAAGTCAACTTGATCTTCCGACAGAGGGCTCTATTAGTTAGGCTCAATGCCAGCAAACGCCATATTGACGGCTCGCTGTGTTCGCCCAATCACAGCAGTGTCATCCGCGTAAGCTAGTAGTTGAACGGACTTTTGGAAGATCGCGCCTCTTGTGTTTGCCAGTGAGTTTTGCACGAAGAACGATGTTAAAGAAGTCACATGACAGCGCGTCGAGACATTTTTTGACATTGAAGGTCTCGGTGAGTTCGTTACCGACCTTGATGGAGCAGCGAAAGTTCTCCATCAGTTTGACAGGAATGTCAAAACTAGACATGGCGCTGTATAGCTCGCCTCTAAACACGCTGTCATATGCGGCCTTGAAATCGACAAATAGGTGGCGTGTGTCGATCTGCATTTCTTGGGTCTTCTCCAGTATCTGCCGCAGTGTGAAGATTTGATCGACGGTGGACTTCGCTGGCCTGAAACCACACTGATAAGGACTGAATTGTTATTTTGAGGTATGCAATATTTTTAGGTGTGACTATACGTTCATTTGTAGCTAAACTCCGATGCAAATAGGTGAACGAAGCGTGTTTTATACCTGTCCATCTTTTCAAGACTCTACTGTATTACAATTACTCTCATCACTTAATGTCTCACTTGCGCCAATTTTAGCAGGAAGACAATTACATTCATTCTCACAAAATGACAAAACAAACAAAAAATTCCCTTAATGGAGTACCTCAAGGGTTCATTGTACACCTTAGACTTTTTATGCCTCTGGCTCATGGAATTTTCAGACCACAGTAACACCAAGGCCAGACCACTTATTAAAATAAGCAAAAAAGAAATAAAACCAAAAGACCTCACATCGACGAAACTCATTCATATTTTAATAAGATACCATAACTCATCGGGGGCACACACAGGAACCGCTAAGGGTAGGCACCAAACCAGACTAAAAATCGGCCGCCACCTTATACGCCACTCAGCACCTTAATGCGCTGATAGCATGTCTGCGAGTTGTGGTATGAGATTCGAGGTTCCATACGTCGCCACCGTCGCTCTACACCCATCAAGATGGTGCTTATATATACGTATGTTCCTCTTGTAAGAAAAACAAAAAAACAAAGCTCCAAAAAACCTCCTTCCGCCTGCCTCGCCAAAAGCCCTTGCTTGCACGCGCACACAAATCAAATAACACACAACAAATTGAGTGTATGTGTACCTCCTGCCTGTATGGCAGGCGCCATGCAATTTTCGTGCCGTCGTCGTCTAGTCAGTGGGCCGTCGGCGAGGCGCTATAAAATAAACTGCTTGAGAGGCAAGCGAGCGAGCGAGCGAAAAAAAATTAATATAAATGGCTTTTTTATTCATTTCGTGTGTTGTATATTTATTTAACATCTCTGCATTTGGTTCTTGTTCTCATTCGCTTCCATCTCGTTGTTAATTTTTTTTGTTTAGATTTTTTGCTTCTTCGATAGGAAATTGATTGAACCCAAAATGATGGCTAGGAACGAGAGGCACGTGGTGGGGAAGAGTTCAGGATACGTTCTCTGTTTTGAGGTGATGCCGGTGGATTGTGTTTATTGCCAACTCGTTGCTCCGTGCCAAGATAATGTTTACAATATCCATAACAGTGGCACCCCTATTTGGAGGCGTACAGAGTGACTTGGCGTACAGGCTGCATGTTTGCCATAATAAGGGAACAAATGGATTCACGTATAGAATTTCTTATTCTCGGAATTGAAAATCTAGTTCCAAGTGCGGATTTTGTTGGAGTATATTTATGTTTGTTTCTGGGAACGACGTGTTAGTGATGTGATTTAATTTTTCAACCCATCTTACATATATAACTTGGGGATCTAGCTATCTACTAGAACTTCTATTATGCAATAGTTAGACCTAGGTTAGGTTAGGTTAGTTAGACATAACAAGCACATGAAACTCTAGCTTCGATAAAGAGTCGATTGTGGTAACTCCTTAAGAATAAGTCATACGAATACGGCGCTACAGTCCGAGGTGGACCTGGGCCTAGCTTCTCAGCAACCACTCGTGTTATGCATGCTATTGTTCTCTCACGAGTGGAGCGGACCTACAGTTTAATGCCGACTCCGAACGGCGAGATTGAGAAGCTTTTTTCTTCACTGACAAAAGTTCTTGTGACTGGCGTGTCCTAGGTTCGAATCCGGGCCAACACATTTTCGGCACAGAAGAATTGTAGTGAGTAGTAAAATCTGTGTGGAAGAGGACGAACAATTATTCAATAGGGTAGGGGCGATGACTCCAAATCGGACTGTTCCGGGTTCGAATCCGAGTCTAACTCTCACTTTCATGACACCACTTCTTCTATGAGAAGAAAAGGATTTCATTTTAAACGTCGCTTAAGTTCAAATGATTCATTTTCTTTGAAATGGACTTTTGTCCACCACTGTACAATGCTGTGCAAAAAAATAAGTACAACACAGTAGCAGATCTATCTTTAGGTTATAAAAACTACTGTCCCTGATACTGATTCATTACCGCTAACTTCAATAAAAAATCTTTAAACAAATCCTTTTGCTTTTAAAGCTCAACAACTGTAAAAATGAAGAACATGTGGGAATTGTATTCTTATCATTTTGCACTGCACTGTATATGTACATTTATGCTTATATTAGGTCGTATTTGGTTCGAAGTTTATTGAGGCCTGTCCAATTCGTTCATATCGAATCATACTTATTTAAGTAAAAACTTTTAAAAATACTAACTTTGTTTTAAGAATTGCTTATCAGTATAAATTGAATTGTATTCTCTATTTTTTCCCGCACAAGATTAAATAACCAAACACACATGCATACAGCACATATATTGAATTGCAAATCTTGTATTTGTACCAGTATGCGGATGAATAATGAACACATAAATGAAGCTGCTATAAAATTTTATTAGTTACGACCCATCCGTGCTTACACTGCTAATAGAGGGCATTAGCCAAATTATCTTACCGCTCTGGCGCCATCACACGTCATTTTGTTTTATAAACTAATAATTTCTAGACTGTAGACATTCATAAAACTGGAGAATGTTATCACCTTGGTTGAGAATTCTATTTTAATACACGTGTATCTATCTACAACCGCATACACAATTGTGCGTGTCGTAAGTTTTTTTCTTTCTTTTTTTTCTTTTTAAACGAGAGATTATAGAATTGTAGGTAAACAAGTGCTGAAATAGCTGACAAACTTTCGAAAAACAAACAGAAATTCGTGAATTGGATCATATCATGTGAATGAAATGAGTGAGAAATAATAAAACTGTACAAATAACAGGACGACACAAGAGCAATATTGTTAAGAAGCTTCATTTTGAAAGATACACCGTTATTCATGTAAGTTTACTTGGATTTATGGTTTTCACTGCCAGAACTATTTCCGCCGTGGCATTGTGGGTAAGTGCGTAGACTCCTACGCTCGATGTTCTCGATTCGATTGCCGAAAAAAACATCTAACATTTTTTCACGGCTCCACCTCTTTCGATTCACTGACAATACTCAAAGAGTCTGTCTAGAAAAAGCTTCTCAATATCGCCGTTCGGAGTCGGCATTAAACTCTAGATCCCCTCCATTAGTGAAGGAATAATAGCACGCACAACACGAGTGGTTGCTGAGAAGTTTATTATTATTATTACTTAAGAATAGTTAAGAGTTAAGAAAACATTAGCGGTTATGGTGTCCGCCGTGGCCACCGCCGATTCGTACGGTGAAAATCTAAGTTCGATTCTGGACACAAACCTCTTTATTTCAACGGCTCCACCTCTCGAGTCACTGGCTATGTCCAGACAGTATAACCGTCAAGAAAAACGTCTCATCAAACATAAAATCGACATAAAACTGTAAGTCCTCATCACTCATGAAAGAACAATCTATTTGAGAGATAAATTGTCGATGTCCTTGTTGCCTGTTTATGACGGTAAAGGGAGCTGAGGCTAGGAAGACATCTACGGATCGAACTGCTAAAGGCATGTTCAGCAGGTGGACAACACAAGACTGTGGACATTTTCTTAATTCTCAAACCATCGTGTGACTTGGATGAACTGAGTCATGCTTAAAGGTTAGGTTAGGTTAAGTTGGGAGGCTGCTAGGGAATTCACCAGCAAACTTAGACCATTTTGGTCCATTGTGATACCCACAGTCAGACTACTACCACTGATCGACCTCTCCAGTGATAGTGACGTTAATTTTATCCCAACGGCCAATAGTGATTGGACCAGATTTAAAAAACCGGATAAAAGCGTATTAACTTTGCTTTCACTGGGATTCGAACCTGGGACCCCTCTAACTTAGAGCAGGTAGTTAACCAACTGCGTCATCCAGTCGTCTATGCTTAGAGATCAGAACTGCCAATAGTAATTTTGTCAGTGAAATTAGGTCAGAAACATACTGTCAAGAAGGACCTTCGACATTTCTTTAGAAAGTATATTTGACTTGATTCAAACACTTCAATCGGTTTAATAATAGAGAGCCATTTATTTGTTCAGAGCATAGTCTAAACACCTATTTAAACACGATCTTTAATGTTAACAACCATAAATTTAAAGACAAACGCCCCTCAAAATGTTCACCGACTTAAGTCGTAAATCAATGACCTTAGAAGTCGTATTAAGCCTACAAAACTCAACCGCAGGCAACACGATAGGTATACCTGACCGATACATTAATCATTAACAGCTTTATGCAGCCGCCACACTTTGCAATTCCAATGAACAGCAATCAATTAAAATTATGGATTAAAAATTTAATTACTGGACAGCATGTTCTGGACGTACTTGTCCACGAATTCCAATTAAAACACAAAAATCAGCGTTTGCTTTTGCACCGCTGCCGTCGCGCAGACTTGTTTTCAGACCACACACACCAAACACCCAAAACCAGCTTATGAAACTCTGCCCAGCATCGCCAATAACCAGTTCGATGAAATTTTAAAACGAAAAACGAAAAAAGGCGACAAGAAGTAAATGAAAACATAAATAAAACGAAAAATTATGATAAATCATAAAAAAATATTCTACTGTCACTTTTTTTTCTCTTTTCTGACCGAGCACAGCAGCTCTGTCAAAGGGAATGCCGCACACAAGCTCACTATCTCGAATGTCGGTTATCCGCCTGGTGGCAGCAACTTCTCACGCAGGTGTTGTATTGCGTTTCATTCAAATCGATGCGGATAGATTGGGAAGCAACGAAATTACCGTTTGAAACTTAATTTATTCAGATTTTTTAAGTAATCCATTCAACTATTGTTTTTGAATTGTAGTGTTTTAATTTTTATGTGTGTCCGGTATATATGCGTTTTTTTTACCTTAGTCGCAATCGCTTCTATTGAAAAGGTGAACTAATGATGGCGGCGCTACAGTCCGAGGTGGACCTGGGCCTAGCTTCTCAGCAAAAAACAGAAAAGGTGAACTACTTGTTCTTATTAACTTCAAGGTCGCGCTGCTGACATATGCAACAAGGGAAATGTTTACCACATACTTCTTGGAATGCATCCACAAGTGGAACCTGTCAACAACTGACAGGTCCGAGTGACAAACTGTAGTTTGCAATTACACTTACGCCAACTTAGGGCAACTTAGGGCCATTTTAATTATCCACAACTGCAAAATCATTTAACTGTCAAAGGCTTAATGGAGGATTTGCAGAAATGTGTCAAATAAACGTCTACTCCTCTGTATTTATTTTATTACCTTCACCTGTCAAAACAATACGTCAATTATTCCCCAGTGAATTCATACATTCATTCCGTTCCGCTCCATCTGAGGCAAACATTTGAGGTGTCAAAATCATTCAAAAAAAACAATAGTCCCCAGATCGGTATTGATATTCTAAACCATGGCAGAGCAAGCTGTCACCAATGACTTGCTTGTTTTGAGTAGACTGAATAGTTTTCTGACATTCCAAGAATTGTTAATGGGTTATACCCAAACCTGCCATACTCTCTGGAAAAATTCAAAATCATCGGTTTGTGCAGCAGTTTCTAAACACAAGTCTGTCAGCTTGACAGTTTTGAAACAAAATGACAGACGCATTACCGTTGCCTAGCACTCTTTGCTGCTATAATCGTTTCGTTTTTACACGCATTCTATCTCAACTCGAAGATCCACACAACAATAATGTATACCGCCGTAATATTTTTATAAGCGTCATCTTTATATTTAGTAATGGTGATCACGTATTTAAGTCTAATTTGCAAATACGTTGGCGGCATAATGTTATTATTACCATCACTTTATTTTTATTCTTATTATTTATTTTCTTTCTTTCTTTGTTTTCCACAACACTTGTCGCCCGCTTAGCCCATAAAGTTTTTACACGCTTGTCGCGACTGCGGCGACGACGCCTTGGTCATTTGTTTTTCTCTGTGTCGTCGGCCGCCATCTTCAAGTTCAAAATATCTGTCTCTCTAAATGACATTTTCGTGTTTTTAAACACTTTCTCATCAACGCACATACATGTGTAATCATATACACATGCACAAACAGTTAGTTTTTAGATGAGAATTATTTGTTTTGTAAATTAATAGAGATGACATGAACAAATAACAAGCCTTGCAATTTATTATGAGAAGCTTAAAAGCTTATGTGTGTGAAATGTCATTAAGATGTCACACTGTCACCGCGTTAAATAGTTATTGCAACACCTGACCTGCATTTATCGTTCTGCTGTGAACTGAAAACAGACGAAACGGCAAACGAAAGCGTGCAAAAACACAGGGCAAGAGAAGCAAAAACAAAAAAAAAACAGAAATCGTTTAATGACAATAATTTTGGCGCCACTACGTTACGTAAGTGGAGACCTCTACACGGGGCACATCAACCATAGCAAATGGCTATACATAAGCAAGTCCGTATGTATTTTTGATTGATCAAAAAAAATTGGTTTTTGCTGTTTTTTTTTTTTGCACATTGGAACGTTTTGTTTATTTATGCCATTAACGAATGTGTGCTACCAACACATGAAAATTGACAGCAGAAGGGAAGTGAGCGACAGATGGAACTCGATTTGCAAAGCGAGTAAAACAAAACCACCTCAGCTAAGAAGCGCACGGATATAAAATCATAAATAAATTAAATACAAAATAAATAAGAAAAAATCGTCACGATCGTCAGGAGAGATTCAAGAGCATTTTAAGTGGAAGCATTCTCCTGTGACATCTGATTGAGCACAGCGAATTAAAAGCAACGAGCAACTCAATTCAAGGCACATTTTGCAAGGATACAAAATTATACAAAGAAAAAAATACTGGGGGTCTTTTAGTGTCAGAAATTCATTCAGATTTAAAGCCTGTTCTCAATTACTGGATTCTTATACATACACTGCATACATATGTACATCATTAGCGAGTAGCTATGCTAGCACCGAATTAAGGTGTAGAAATGAAGTGCTAAGTGACTCAAATGATAATACAAAGCTTCGAGAGCCAATATTTGCAGATTCAGTTAATAGTTTGATGCGCAAGTAAATATTTGTGCAAGGCGCACGGGCGGTCAATTTATGGCTTCAACTACTAACCGACAGTAGAGACAATGTTAAGTGTTGTCAACAAATTTACATAACCTTAGAATAGTTTGTTTACTTGCCCCACAAAGTTGTTAAATTTAGTAAATGTTCACAGAATTTATTCAAACCAAACTTATGATGGAAACTTTTAGTTGGGACGCACGCTACCTGTCTCCAGCAAGATGGTTAAGGTCCTTCTCGGAGTCGAAGACTTTTTTTTTTTGTCGGGGTTTTTTTGAAACTTTGCAGTGGAACACTCAGACTCAAAAACTGATCCACTGTATTGCCAGGTAGCAACCTACTCCAGTACCGTTAATTTGATCTCAACGGCAAATGGTGACTGGACCAGATTCGATTTCACTGGGATTCGAACCTTGAACCCCTCTAACTTGGGGAAGGCACTTAACCAACAGCGCCATCCAGTCGCTTTGGAGTCGAACATTCTCCGGGTCAGTTGTATTTCTAGGCGCCGCGCTAGACGCAGGACGCAGTACGCCTCTTATAGTTCATGGTTTAGTCTTCAATTTCAATCAGTGTCAACCCAAATAAGAACATCCAAGAGCTCTTTTATTCGCTTTCGATATACTCTACGTCACTGTGACGTGAGAGGGACTGGCATGATCAGGGCTTTGTATAAAACTTGGTCTTTCGAGGCAGAGCCTGGTACTGAATTGGCAAAAAACAGGGATTGGCAAGAGTTATTCTGCGTTTGATCTTGGTACTGTTTCCTGTCTACCGCGGAGCCGTAGAGTAGTCCTTGACTACCTGTTGTAACAATCCGATCAAGTCGACGATCTTGTGTTTCCTTTCGCGAAGACAACATCGTTTCGTTTAGCCCTTCTTTTCAATTTCACCAAACTACTCATTGACAGCTCACTGTGTTCGAGCAATCACGTCAACGGCAACCACTTATGCTAAGAATTAAACAAACTTTTGAACGATGATACATGAAGGCACGCCTCTGTTGTGCCGACCCATGAAGGGTCTTTGCTGGCAGCCTCTCATGCCCTGTGGTCCCGGACACGCTGCTTCCTGTTATCCAGACCAAGCGCTCTGGCATCCACCATAGCTTGGTCCTTGAAACGGAGGTTCGGTCTTCCTATTTTTCTCGAACCTGTGGGCTGTGCTCTTCTTTGCTGAAGCTTTATTATCCATTCGCTCGATGTGGCCGAGCCAGTGTAGTCGTCGCTTTTTGGCTTTTTGGACAACATCCACATCTTGGTACAGCTCATAGAGTTCGTGGTTGTATCGTCTCCTCCATTTGCCCTCCTCGCATACAGGACCGAAAATTCGATGGAGAATTTTTCTCTCAAATGTACTCAAAATGTGTTCTGCTTTCCTGCTTATCGTCCAACACTCAGTATAGTAGAACTGGCAGGATTAATGTTTTGTAAAGCATGCATATTGTCTTTCGAGTTCGGAGTTTTGAACTTATTTATTTCACCAAACCGAAGTAGCAGCGGTTTCTTAGGGAAGTCTTCGTCGAATCTCCACTAGTCTGTTATTCGTGGGGTTGGTATTTACTCCGAGGTATGTAAACTCTCGCGAAATTATTGCTGCCAACAGTGTCGTTCTGTACTAGATGGTGGACCGATGATTCTCTATTGACAGCAAATACTTGGTTTTGTCCTCATTTACTTCAAGACCAACTCGTTTCGCCTCTTCTTCAATGCCCGTGAAAACTTCGATAACGACTGAGAACGACCTATGATGTCAATGTCGTCTGCGTAGCCCAGCAACTGAACGGATTAGTAGAAGATTTTGCAGATACTACTGCAGTGTACATGCGTACAGTGTTGAGCACAAGACATGTTACCCTGCACTAAGTTTCATAAATTGAGGACTAAAATATAGTTATACGATAAAAATTTCAAAAACTTTGTAGTTTTTTATTGCATTGAGTTCTTCAGTGTGAAAAAAGTAAATCAAAATTGTATTTTAATACCAATGCCAAACCACTTAAAAGAGCTATTTAACTGTAGGTCCCCTCCTTTCATGAGAGAACAATAGCACCCACAACAAGAGCCGCTGCTTTAGAAGCTAGGCCCAAGTCCACCACGGACTGTAGCCCCACATTTATTATTATTGGTCTCAAGAATTAAATTAAAGGAAACGACTGGATAGCGCAGTTGGTTAAGTGTCTGCCCCAAGTTAGAGGGGTTCAAGGTTCACTGTAAGTACTAAATATATCAATAAGCATTTCATTATTAAAACCTTTGGTCATTAATTTTTTAAGCGGTAAACTTCAAAACCCGGACCACGTCATGATACACCCAATGACTGACTCTAACGTACATCCGAACATTACGTGCATACATGCGATTCATTAAGGAAAAATATTAAAGTTTGTTTTCTTTTCACTTTGCGGTGGCGGTGCCTGTCGCGTCATCATCAACGTTGTCGCCGACATCAGTTTGCAATGCTTATGTATAGAATGCCGCCGCAGTCGTCCGTGACTTTTATGAACCACTAAACCACCGCCGCACAGCCACCCCACAGAAAATGCATTCTGTTACTACGTGGCGTTGATATTTTTTTTTTTCACAACCGCCAACGTCACAGAGTACAAAGGCCCCCTCTCACTGCACACAGTTGCTGTCACCGCTGAATATGCTAAAACAGACGCAGATATTTTTTTATTCGAAGGAATATTTACATAGCGCCCACTAAGCGCACACACGTAACAGTGCACATGCATACCCACTGGGTGTCTGCCTAAATCGCAAGGCAACGATGACATTCATTCCGCAGATGAGTTCAATTCGGAAATGGTGACGTTTCTTCTTTATGCCATCAAAACGCCATTAATGTCATAAGCAACGCTTACACTTATGCCGTCAATACGCAGTTAATGTCATAAGCCACGCTTACACCAAGTTTAAGTGTCACCCAATTTTTGCTGGGTCACGTTAAGTGATCAATATCAGTCACCGAACGAAATTGTAACCGCCATTTCCGATTCATATGCATGTCCTGTGTACAGAATTCTGATTCAATTAAATATCAATTACATTCTGCAAACCAACATCACCCGATAGCCGTTACTTCCTCTTGAGGAATGACACTTAAATGACGTCTCATGCTACATATAACAGAAACGCCAACGTTACCTCGGTTCCACTGAAGTATACACCTGTTTAAGCGGAAAGCACGATCAGATGTCACGGTAAAGTGGGTGTCTAATGACCGCAAATAACTTAGTCAGGGAAACTTTTGACTGCGTGATTCGAAGTGATGTCGCCTCGCTGCCGCCGCCGTTGACAGTGTCATTGACGCCGTTTCCCCTCCGCTGATCGTAAAGTACGATCATCATATTTTTTTACCGATAAATTTGTGCTTGACATGCAATGACTGGGCGACCGACTATTGATTGTCGATGTGATTTAAAAAAAAACCGTAATGAAACACTCACAACCTCTCAGTAAGGTTGTGCCGGCGTCAGATGCCACTTAGCACGCGAGGCAAGTCTGAGGCATTCTCTAATTGCTGCTGTACGGATGCTTATACGTACGTCTAGTTTTCAGTCGATGGGGATACAAAAAAAGCAGCAAGGTTACGTATGAGGAACTGACTGGAAACGCATCACTTTATCGATCTTTTACACCCGACCAAGTGTCGGTCCGGCAGTTTAATGATCGTGAATGAGTCGTGGATATCGTCACATCGAAAACAAAATTAACCGCATGTGGAGATAAAATCAAGAGAAACCCCCAATCGTACACATACGGAGGAGAAAAAAAGAACAAAAAAGGAAGACAATTAGCCGTTGATTGTCTCTGGCGCGACAGTGAAGACTCAAATCGGAGCTTATTGTCATTTTTTTATCGGTTCTGATGTTTCTGCTTCTTGTCGTTTTTTGATTACACCGATTTGACCGACGACCATCACACAATGCGGTATCGCAGCTACAGCCGAGACGCAAATTGTGTGTGACAGTTGTGTAAGCCTGTGTATGGCAACGCGACGTCGCGGTCGGCGGCAGTTGTGTCGACACATTGTCGCACTAAATGTAATTATTTATAACTTTACACGGAAAGTGATAGAGCAGTCGCGCGGAAAAAAAACACATTCAGACACAAACACACACCCGCACGCATGTGAATGTAGGCAGCACACTGGCGGGAGAGTTATTTAGGTGGCGCCTGTTTATTATTATTATTAGTCTTGTTTTTTTACGATTATTTTCTACTTTAAGGCCATTTGAATACGGAGAGTGTACATAAATCATAAGATCAGTGGTGTGTAGTAGATGTGGCATCAGGGCGCTGCAACTTTGTCTGCACCGACTGTGTGAAGAGTGTTGTTATTTTTTTCTCGCAGCTTTTATTCACTTTTGAGGTTAAAGATCAGATTAGGTTGTTGTATTTTCTTTTAAACTTAAAGCTGAATTATTTTGTGTTTATTAACATATTGACGGGCTTTATCTTCACGGTTTAAATCTGCTTGAGTGCGGCGTGAATGGCAAAAAATTGAGAGTATTAATTAAAATTTTGCGGCATAGCGGTGAACTTCAAAGGAAAATACTGTTTATTCGAGAATCTTTGATCTTTTACCGATCAACAAGTTTACATTTTGTCTATTTTTAAACAGAGTTCCATATAATTTTTCTTGTTCCTTTGAATATTGCGAGGGCGACATGATATCACAAATAACTATTTACGCACTTTGAGGATATTCTAAGAAGAAGAAATCGAACTGTGGCCAACGTTTGACTATAAAAAAAAATATGAACATGACTTATTCATAGATAAAAAGGCATAAACACGCATGACTGTTCAATATACAGTCAAAATCGGTTATTAAGATCTTCAAGGGACTGACGGAGCGACTGGATGGCGCAGGTGGTTAGTGTCTGCCCCAAGTTAGAGGGGTCCCAGGTTCGAATCCCAGTTAAATCGAATCTGGTCCAGTCACCATTTGCCGTTGGGATCAAATTAACGGCACTGGAGTAGGTTGCTACTTGGCAGTACAATGTACCAGTTTTTGAGTCTGTGTGTTTTTCAGTGTTTCAAAAAACCTCCGAAAAAAAAGAAAGGGACTGACGAATTTGGTCGTTGTAAACGGTTTATTATGCTATTGGATTACATATAACCGTTTACCTATTACCGTTTGAGGTATATTTTCCAGATATAATTTTAAGTTTTTGTAAATAAGTCGTATTTATGCAGCGTCATCCAGTTCGTGGTCCGGATTTGACATCCCTGTTTCAATCCCATATGTCAAACCGAACTGTCGTCCGAGACAGTATTTATTCAGTTTTAGATTTGCCATTTTACAAAATTGATTAACAATCGTTTAACAATTGCTGAACTTACTACAAAAATAGTGATTCTATTGCGTGTGCCTTTGACGCACTACGAGCAGAAAATGCAAACAAAACTTTACGAAAATCCGGAGGGATTGGATCTCTTACAGTAGCCTCAGGGATTGTCCATCATTAAAGCTAACAGGGTGTGCAGAAAATATGGCTGACATTTTTGAAAGTGGTGAAAGTGTTGGAAAGTTCGAAAACTAATGATTTTATGGCGAGCACACTATTAGGGGTTGCCTTAGAGCACATTACGGCTTGCTTTGTATTTGGATCTACATTTAAACCCTTCTTAACTCACTCAATATTTGAAGCCACCTGACCACAAAATGCGTAGACCATATTGCGACCATATATACGATTGGGTGCTTGACCCTCAGTGTTTGGGTGACTAATTTTTACACCACATTCTCTTCAGCAATGAGGCTTTTTTTTTCAATTAGTGGATACGTTCACAAACCAAATGGTCGCATACTGGGAGATGAAAATCCACATTTAACTGCCGAAAAACCGTTGCGTCCACAAAAAGTCTTTGAATGGTGTGCAATTTTTTGTCTGAAGGTGTCATTGGCCCATACTTTTTCGAATAGTATGGTTCATAATAGCAGTTTGTTACGAATTATAGAGGCTTCGATTTATCGGGTATAATGGCAGTGATTCTATAGGTCTGTAGCAACTCTGTTTCATCATACCCAAGGATCTTAAAGGTTTCGGTTTTCAGAAAAGCTTGCCCTGCAACGACGTAAACTACGTCTCTTCCATTCGACTATAAATAAAAAAAAAACCATCAGCCGGACAGTAATTTAAAATGTAAACTAACAGAACACAGAGAGGCTGTTCGATTCCCGCCACTCCCCATAAAATTGTCTGACACACTCGTGGAATGTATGTTGCTAAGCTTATCGGCAGCGAAAGCCCCATCTCCTCTGTAGCACCTCGGTTCCGCGTCGATAACTTAACATGTTATTAAAGCTAATTAAAACAGTAATCAAACGGCGCCATCCATACGAGCACCTTGAAATTAATAAGCCATATCAAATGTTATACGGGCCACAGTTACACTTCGTTTCATATCGTTCGTCTCTCGTCCATTCACTTGCTGTGGATCGACTCACGCGTGTGTAAAGGGGGTGGGGTGGTGGTGCTCGAAAATAAAGCAACAGCACGCACACAGTTCTCTCACCTAGACAATTCCACCATGTGTGCCTGCCTGACTGCATGGTGCACCGGCGGGGGCATGCGAGTATTCAAAGCGAAGTTTAAGAAAAGTTTATCAAGAGAAGACATGACGAACAAGAAACACGCCACCTCTAGTTGGCCTGTTGGTTTCCGTCTGGCTGGATGGTTGGGAATATGAGTTGCTATCTCTGCTAGATGGCGATACCACTACACACTTCGAGTACTTTGCTACTGTGTGTGGTCGGTCTATTTTTAGAGAATGTTGTAATAGTAATAACCTTTTGTGTGGTGTGCTCTTTTATTTTGTTTCCAATTTATTTGATATTATTTTTTCCCTTTTTTTTTGTTGTTTTCAATTTTCTCACCGCGCATTCCGCTCGATAGAGTGCGGCTCCATCCGATGTGAGAGATACGATAACGACTAGCAACGACAACAACGATGGTGATGGCGAAGGCGGCACGGCGCACTACATAGTGCTGCAATACAATGACACAAAAGAAAACAAGGGAGGAGGACGATGCCGTCGTCGTAATCGTCGCCTTAATGGCGCTAGATAACGCCAAGATTAATATTCATTCTAAAGTTTAATTTATATACCTACACATGTACATGTGCATATGCTCGATGTGGAAGTCTCTTTCTATCCACCCTGTCTTTACAGTCTTGCCGGTTTCTGTTGACCAATTGAAGTTTTTTTTTTTTTTTTTAGTTTTTTGTTTGGTAGATATGATTTGTGAAAGGAATGTGTTGGTGTGCATGATGAAATCTTGAATCTATGCACGGCGACTGTATATGATATACAGCAACTTCTTTTTTAATATTTTTTCTCTCATTTTTATTTCTTGTTCTTTAAGTGAAATTGATTTCAATTTGATTTGTAGTGTGATTTGCATTTGCGCCTCGTTTCATTATTTTTATGAGACTATTATCGTTTAGTGATGAAATGGAAATGAATATGAAATCAAAACCACTGCAAGCAACGATATAATTATGACATTAGAGAGTGTGCAGCAGTTTTTATTATTGTTTAATTTAATATAGTCGTTGAATTATCCTGAATCTAGAAATCACCTTTACAATTGAATAGAAGGGAATTAAAACAAATGATACCTATAATCATGTCAGTGAATACGGAAATGATTGACTTGCTGTCAGTTTTGTTTTCATTAATTTATTTCCCGGAAGTGTTATATGAGTGGTGAGTAATTGCGATTCATTCATGTGTTATAAATACCTTTTTACCAAAAATAATCTCCCCTTAATTCACGCTTCATTTGTATCCATTTGGCAATTCTTGTAAATTGCATACCGATGCAATTGCCCTAATTTACAATTTCTATGAAGGCTAAATCGCAATAGCACGTTCGCGCGTTATGAATATTTGCACACTAATGCTTAATCGAATCGAAAAGTCAAAAGCTGGTAGATTTAAGCCGAATGTTGTTCGTACTATTTACCGTGGAAACGACTGGATGGCGCAGTTGGTTAAGTGCCTGCCCCAAGTTAGAGGGGTCCCAGGTTCGAATCCCAGTGAAAGCAAAGTTAATACGTTTTTGTCCGGTTTTTCAAATCTGGTCCAGTCACCATTGGCCGTTTGGACCAAATTAACGGCACTATCACTGGAGCGGTCGATCAGTGGTAGTAGTTTGACTGTGGGTATCACAATGGACCAACATGGTCTGGTGAATTCACTAGTAGCCCCTTAACCTAACCTTCCCTAACCTAGGTGCGGTGGTCGTCATGTTAACTCGCCACGGCGGCGGTCAATGCGATGTTATATGTAATTATAATGATGTTGCTACAGTCGAGGATAGACTTGGTCCTAGTTTTTACAGCAACCACTCGTGTTGTGCGTAGTTCTGTTGTTCACCTACGAGCGGAGGTCACCTACTGTTCAATGCCGACTCCTAACAGCGAAGTTGAGAAGCACTTGATGTTAGCTGCTCTAATATACAACCTTGGCCAAATGTATTGAGCATCCTTATCTTTTTGTCTTTGGTGTCAAATCATTTATCGGAAGTACGACTAATTAGGTTAAATTTTATGGTTTTCGGCGACACTGTCTGAGGTTGTAAACGATTTTCATTGTTTCCTCTCATTTCATTATTATTATTTTTTGCTTTTTGAAGATATAACGAATCTTAAAGGGTGCCTAATACATTCGGCCAAGGCTGTACTCTTATCGGCCTCTCGATAAACTCGAATCAACTGTATTTAACTTAATTCTTTAACATTCTTCATCTTCAGGTAGCGCTATACTCCTGGATGGACTTTTTATTGTATTGTACTTTCTTGAGTTTTGATGCTGCGAACGGTGAAGTTTGAGAAGCGGCCAACAATTCATTGAAACATATAGCAAATCAAAAGCCTTAAACAACAGTGAATATTGAATACTTAAACATCTTTACCGAACAACACTTACACAACGTAAAACTAGTCGTAGTAAAATTGACTAAAATGCAATGTCTAGCTGGAAATCAAGAAAGACTTTGCACAGTAATCTTGAAAAGTGGTGATTTTGCAAAGTTGATCTGATTGAATAACCACAATAATCACACAAATATCTATCGACAGTGCTCGACAAAAGTCTACGTACGACCCCCATTGTAAGATTAATCGATTTTCCTTGGGTGTCTCTCGAACACCTCACTAATCCCACACCCAAATTGGTTTTCCACATTCCACTTGAACCAAATCCAATAAAGACCTTTCAATCGATTAATGCAATAAAATGCCAAATGGAATGGAAACAGTTTAACTGAGCCCCGGTGGTGTGGCACTCAAGTCAGGTCATCCTCTTTTAATGCATTCAACACTCACTCGCGCCCACACAACAGAAATGTCTGAAGGCACTTCCTTGAACCGCTGTATGACGTCTATGCGCTCGTACATTTACAAATTCAAAATGTGGCGACAAATTGTGGAATCTCTTTAAACTCATACAGTCATGGATGAACAACACATTCATGTACACATTTCTCCACACACATCAGTCTCTCTTCCGTAAAATTATCAAACAAAAAAATTAAAACAAATGAGACATTGTAGATATGTAAGCATGTACATTTATACACATCGGGTCACCGTATTGTCGTCATCACCAATCAAGGCGCGACGCCTCTGCCGCCGCCATCAAAACGTATTCATCGTCTTTGCCCGATAAGATAACACGTAACTATTTTCGGTCGTTAATGGTAGATGCCTCTTTTCCCTCCTCACATCACAAAACATGCGAGAGCGCACCGCACAAGTAGAAGTAAACCATCAACAACACCAACGTCCCCCCGCTCAATTTAATGTATTTCAGCACTTCTATTATCGTCTATGCTGGCGCCAGGTCAATTATACAATTGTTCAACAATAAAATTTTGTATGGTACGACTACATGACCGAGTTTGTTTTTTGTTTGTTTGTCACTCTTTTTTCGCTTATTTTACTCCGCTAATGACAATAGGGTATAGCCTCATTGAAGCAACTTACATATGTTTTGGCGAGGCAGAGATACGTGCGTATGCGCACATATGAAATATATTCTTAGTTGTGCCCTTTTGGTTTAACTTTTCGTAGAAATTAAAGGTTGACCCGTTGATACGAATACTTAAGAAAACTTAAGCAACCGAACAAGCAAGCGAACCGAACGAATGCAATAACCGCTTCGTTGTTTCGATAAGTTCGTTCACTTTTTCCCTACTTAAGGGCCAAACATAATGACCGTAAGGAAGCTTAAGAGAACCGATCGATTACACAAAAATAATAATACAGTCAAAATCTCTTACAACGAGATCGGTTATAAGGGCGTATCGGTTGACGACAAAATTCTTAGGTTCCGCCTGAGTTCCATTATATGTAACCCAATAGCATAATAGATCGTTTACAACGACATATTGCTTACGAGGACCGATTTTGACTGTACATTGCGATTATAATAAACGCTTCGTTCAGTTTCGGCAAGTTCGTTCAAATTCGTTTGTCCCTTGAAGGTCGTTATAACCGATTTTGACTTTTCATTGCGATTTAATAGACGCTTCGTTCAATTTCGACAAGTTCGTTCACTTTTGCCTACTTACGCGACAGCGAAATGAATCGCTTTCTACGTATGCAAATGTCAGTTTGTCAACTGAATTCCATCAAGAGTTTATAAGCAAGTAGGGTACATACTTGGAAATTTGACGATGCCTCTGGTTACTTTTCGTTCAATTCTGACATTAATTATAGTTGGCCCTTTACTCGGGAGCAAAGTGAATCGGTGTACATATGCAAATCTCAGTTGACAGCAAAATTCTCCTTAAGTTTCTATAAGCTATAATGGACACTTTGAAATGTGACGAAGCTTCTGGTTACTTAAGCAAAAGTTTTCGAACGGAAAGTTAACTCCTAACTTGTAAGGAAGACCAAGCCATCATGCTATGAGAAGTTTGTTACATTTAATGTCGCATGAACCAAAGGCATAGACTGAGCTATTGAAGGCTTCGTTGTTTTTAGATCTTGTATTTGAGATCTTTTTATCATTTTAGCCTAATTTAACACCAACTACGTCATTTAGTACGGAGCGATTGATTCCACGTAAGTAAAGAAAAGTGAACGAACTCAACGAAACTTAACGAATGGACTGGGTATCATTTCTGTCCATTCAATCGATTACTTTAATTGGCTTATGTTTCCTTACAGCCATTATGGTTGGGCCTTAAGACTGATTCACATACAGTTATGAAATATTACTGACCGAAAAGTAATAGATTAAACAAAAATTTGACACACCTCCATTTTGTGACTACCTTATCTACCGATTTCAATTTAGAACTTGATAGGGTATACCATTTTCCACTCCAACTGCTTCGTTCTGGTTTTTACGGTAGTGATTCTGCGTGTATCTCAAAGTTCGTTCATGTGTTTGTGGCTTAAGCGCGAATGAATAACTCTTCAAAAAAGAATTCGCTAAATGAACTGACACGAAAACCGCAACACGAAGAAAAAAGAATCAAAAGCATACTTTAATCCGACCATTCTCGTCAGGCACAGAATCGTCTTGTGAGTTGAAAAAGTCAGTGTCAAATGTTTATTTTCCTATTTCATCATTGTGTCTACATTTCCGAAATGAAGTCTTTGCATCAAGCAGGAACAACAACACAGTCATACAATTAGGAAGGCGCCTGGCTCTACTTCACGTCAAATCATCAGACGCGTGATGAAGTATATTAGGTAGTTAACACGATTTCGGTACTGTCTCCATGACTTTGAAGTGCGAATTTGGGAGAGGGACTCCCCCTCTGGTTTATTGGTTTTCATATCATTAGTTGTTAGCGTAAAGTGATTACTTCAACAGACGGTGTCTAAATCGATGTAATTAATGGCTTTTGTACGGTTCACAGACTCGTTTGGAAGCAAGCTGCAGAAGTTGGATTTCAAATACACCTGCGAACATAATAGTAAAAGTAGACACCCGGAAGAAGTGCTCACTTGAAACACGCAGATTCTTAGATAGCAACATTCAAAGGTATTCTTCATGTAATTTGTTTAGAATTCACGTGATTTTACCAAATCCGTACTCTGTATCCTCGCAGTAAACGTTTAAAAAGACAGGTGGTATTGGTCAACACATCCAATGTGAATGTGTGTGCGTGTATGTGTTTTTATTTGTTTGCGATAAGTCGGATAGATGTAATCTTTAATTTCGTAGGTTTTATTGTAGTATCTACAACTGTTTCTAGCCGGCAAGCATGTTACGAAATTCTGAGTCAACACCCGTTTTAATTGAATTATAATCAAGGCTGTTATCGAATGCGTTGCAAAAAAAAAATAATTTTTAACAATATTCAAGTACACAGTGCACTTCACATGTTTTGACTTTTGCAGCACAAAGCCGGCACAAGGCATTACATAAGACCAACTTTATAATTAGAAAAAATCTGATTGCGTATGAAGCGTGTAAACAAGAATGGATAAAGTTTTAGGTTAGGTTGAAAAGAAAAGAAGCAAATTATGACATTCCCTTCGCAACCAGCTCCTGAATGAAATAATCAGAGTATCGACCTTGAACTCATTTGTATTCTTGTTGACCAAATCGAAGTTCAATGCTTTTTCTTCTTCTTTAGTTGACACTACACAGCCTTGGTCAAATGTATTCGGCACTCTTGTCTTTTTGTCTTTGCTGCCAAATCACCTATCGAAAGTATTTACTTCGTTTTTTTTTATTTTTTCCTCTTATTCCATAAATTTGTTTGCTTTTTGAAAATATAACGAATCTTAAAGGGCGCCTAATACATTTGGCCAAGGCTGTATATACTGAAACTTAAGAGAACTGAACCAACCGATCGAATACATAAAAAAGTGCGATCGAATACTTAAAAATAGTATCCTGATAACAACTTCGCTCAGTTTCGTTAAGTTCGTTCACTTCTGCTTGGTCCGCTCGAAATCAATCGCTCTCTACAGGTGATGCAGAATTAGGCTAAACAAATATTAGGGCACCAACAAACAAAATTTATTAACTAATTCTTTGGTTGTTGCGTGTGTTTCGTTAAATTCGTTGACTTTTGCCTTCTTATTTCACGCCCATGTTTTCATTTTCCATTGACTAATCAAATCATGAATAATTTGCAGTTGCGCACCTGTCATATTATCTATGCGCTTGTGTTCCTTCTGTCAAATTCACATCTGCGCGGTGCGGTTCAGAGCGCACTAGCTCATGCTTAACGAAACATTTGTTTGCTTGTGTGGCACTTGCTGAATTCGCACATGCTTAAGGAAATGTTTCGAATTGTTCCTGAGTTCCATTATAGTCGTTCTTATAGCGATGCATGTTTTCGCTCACTCACTCAAACGCGTTTGACATTAGCTCAAGCGCGCTCATGCCTATTATAGTTGAGCCCTATGAGTTGCATATGTTTATATCACTGATTTGCGAGTTACAAACTCTGAGCATTGTCAGAGTGTTGACAGATAGATGGGACTGCATGCCAATAAATGTCACATCTTGCTGTCCGCACTAATGGCTGAAACACAATAGTGCGTCAGCGTCAGCGTTGTCTTTCAACGCACACAATTCAATGGACATGCACAAAATAGTGCGTCGACCTACGTAAGTGAAAAATGAGAGAGATGAGAGGACCCTAATAAAACGTAAAACGTAATCCCAACGGATGTCATTATCGAACATGTTGGATATTTTTTGACAGAGGGGTGCGCTGTGAGATCGAAATTGAGAAATGTTTCCCAAATTGAGAAAATGTTGTGGCAACATTTTTCATCTGGTATTTGAGAGAGAGAGAGGGAACAGCTGATTAACGCAGTGCGTCAACGCACTCCCTCCGTAACATGAAGTCGGCTGGCGTAACGCACTATTGTGTTTCAGCCCTAAAAATACATTCCTGCCACCTATTTCTCACCGTTCTACCTCTTTCTTGATGGTTACGGAGTAAGGATGTTCATTTACGAAGGTTTCTCTTGTATTTTTCTTTACGGTGGATACGATCTCGGGAAACAATTTCTACACAGTGAATCGAGTGGAGCCGTAAAAACATGAATGTTGTCTGTTCCGAAATCCAACCTGGACCGTTAGCGTAGGAGTTAACGAACTTACCCACCACGTTACGGTGGCGACTATTTTCATTGGTTAACAAGTTTAATTTGAATGAATAATAAGGTAAATGCATAAACGCTTACACAAAAGTGATAAAAAACGTCGTGACACTGAAGTGGTAGCTATGGTTATGTATCTTTAATGGCAAATTAAGATGTTATTCCCAAATCAAGATGTATATGTATTAAAACCCATGTAGGCGGCAGTCCATTTTAAATTGAAATTCCTACATTGCAACCAGCCTACACATTCATCAATGATGACATAAATGCTTATATACTCTCATGCTCTAAAATACAATGCCTGGCACCCGCCATCGGCAATAATTGAGGCGTCAAATCTTTTAATTTTTGATTTTGTGGACTATGATCTCATGGGGGTTTCGTCTGTCTCCTGTTTTAATGCCAGGCCATCAAACTCAAAGGGAATGTCAAATATGTTGAATCGAGATCAGACATTTCTTGTGTTTTATGAAATTCTTATCTCTCAGTTGTCAATAAAATAGAATCGATTTAGCCTCCATCACGTTCGTTGAAATTCCTTCAGTTTCATTTGCACTTGGTCGCAAAAGAAGTTCAAGGCTGTTGCTTCACCCCGAATCGAAACCGGACCATAAAAAACCTCACACACACATGGACTATGAACAAAGAGGCACAGCACACAGAGGCGAGACCTTAATAAGGGTGCGTCGGCACTTTACCCCCCCACATAGCACTCTTCCTCTCCACCCATCGATCAAATGAAATGATGAGCACTGTCTTCAATCATTCTCAAAAAAGCTGATCAAATAAATTTAGATTAAATTACTAAAATACGGTAACTAAGACGCTACACGTGTGTGGTTGGCCCACACACACAAAAATTGAGGACATCGTCTCACCAAAGATTACCCACAGCCACCCATTCATTCATTCATTTAAATGCGTCTTTAATAAATTGATATTCGACGAAGAATAAGAAGAAAAAAAAAAAATGATAAATTTAAATAAAAAGAAACGCCGACGAAAAATGTTTATCTTCGCCTAGGCAACAAGCACGTGTTCTACAACACATCCACTCTCTTGTCGCCTACATGAATCTATTCGATGAATGTTCCCAATACGGACAGTATTCTTACCAGAATCCCCAGATGTGTTTACATTCAGTTGAGACAGACATGGGGCAACATACCGAAAGCCACATGGAACTTGAATCAGAACCAAAATCAGAGACTTGTTTTGTAGCATACCACATAGTTGATTGTTGAGTGGCGCTTACACTACTGCTGCCCCTCCCTTCCTCAGCCATGGCCCGTGTTCGAAATCCAAACATGAAAAACCTTCTCAAGAGGCGTATGTATTTACAGACACATTTGTAGCTTTGTAGCATGACATCGAAGCAAAGATACACGTTAAATATTCAAGAATTTATACTATGCTTGTACATATATAGTAGCTTCGAAGAATATAAGCTCGTGTGTTCTCACGTTCTGTGGAGGTGACGTACTGTCCCCAACAACCCTCAAATATCTATGACATATGAGTGTACGCAGACCAGAAAATACCCACAACCAACCTAAGGTATCCCACTCAATCAGTTTTCAACAAAAAAAAAAACCAAGTTTCTATGAGTATTTTATCCAACTACTGATAGTCCCCAAAGTCGTCAGCAAAGAGGGAACGGGGGAAAGAGAGATTTTCTACTAACACTGAAGATAGTAAAAAAAAAAAATACGACGAGTATTTAATGACGGCGCGTCGTGCGGCTTTATAGACATAACCACCAGACAACGTCCCCACACACACACACATAGGCATGGGCATTGAGTGTACAAATTGTAGAACGACGGCGACCACGACAACGACCCAACGTTGGCGGCATTCCGGCGCCAAAGAAAAACACACACACGTACGTACACACGCTTGTACTTTCATGTACCCTCGCAGTCGACTTTGGATACGTCCATCAATATTTCTCTTCACTTCAACAATTCAATTGCTGAGTACTATTCACTATCGCTTTGTGGGAGAGAGATACTGTATCTAGTAATAATCGTATGTACATAACAAAAAAAGAAATGAAAAATATGTTTGAAAAAAATACGCGAACGCCGTTGCCACCTTTTGGAAGGGGGTGCAAAGGGGTCGTGACCATACGAACGGCCTTCAAAACAAATATGCGGTTGGGATATCGTGCGAACAGGTATACAGCCAGTCCATACATTATAGGTTTGCAAATACGCGACAGATAAAGGCAAAATAAATAAGAGACCATCAAACCCTATCTGACGCTTTTCTTTCGATAAAGCACACCACTCATTGACAGCCCTTAAAAGTAAAGGGTCGTTGATGAAAATGACTCAGAGTTGTTAGCGAGATCTTGAAGCGACTTAAGGTCTTGAGAATGGATTTCTTCTGCTTACCTTCTCCATTAGTGGTGAATGATTCTGGAATTTGAACTCGAAGACCGGATGTGCTGGAAAAGCCGGCGTCTTTTAAATTTTCGCTTGGAGCACGGTCTGAAAATGAAAGAAATTCTAAATTAGTTTGGAATTTGTAGATTTTTTTAAATATAATTGTACACTTGCGGCTAACTGACTTGTCTTAATACCGTTTTTTTTCCGGAGTATTTTTGAAAATTACTGGAGCACTCAGACTCAAAACTGGTCCATTGTAATGCCAGGTAGCAACCTACCTCCAGTGCCGTTAACTTGATCCCAACGGCAAATGATGACTGGACCAGATTCGATTTCACTGGAATTCGAACCTGGGACCTCTAACTTGGGGCAGGCACTTAACCAACTGCGCCATCCAGTCGTATTTCTGTACGTATATCGTATTACCGTTAATTCCACATCATTTGAGTCAACCATTGATGATCATTTAAATATACATGCATCTTTAATAAAAACATCCCCTAAAATTTTGTTTAATAATATTAATAATGGCGGCGCTACAGTTCGTGGACTTGGGCCTAGCTTCACAGCAACCACTTGTGTTGTGCGTGCTATTGTTCTCTTACGATTGGAGGGGACCTACAGATTAATACCGACTCCGAGCGGCGAAATTCAGAAGTTTTTCCAGGCAGTCAAAGCATTGTCAATGACTCAAAAGAGGTGGAGCTGTGAAAAAATGTTAAGTGTTTTTTCGAGATTCGAACCCTAGACCTCGAGCATTGGGTTTCGGCGCCTAACCATTACGCCACGGTGCCCAAATTTTGTTTTTTAGACATTAAATGAATAACGAGAGAAATCTATTACTTTTTGAAGTCATTGGAATTGGAGTACATACGGACACATCCCCAACCCTGCTAAGCCTGGAACAGATGTGCAGCAATACTGCATGCATTGATGCGTGCAGAGATCAGAAATCAACTAATTTGTCTGATTTCTGACAGAACTGCACAACGAAACAGATGTGCAGTAAATTTTGATATCTCCTCGCATTCGTTCGCTGTCATTGTGAAAAGTGACAATTGATCTCGGGAAAGTAATTCTTTTTGTCATGGATGTGGAATGGCGTAATTAATTAAGAAAAATAATTATTTTGTAAGAGGATAAATGTAGCAACATCCTTAAATAACTTATGCGAGTTGTATGCCCTCTGGCGGCAATATTAAGGTAAACGCCATATTGCAAAATTCCTTTTTGTAAAAAAAAAAATACGCACGTGGGCGCCGTGGCGTAGTGGGTAGGTGCGTCGATTCCCGAAAAGACATCAAACATTTTTTCAAGGCTCCATCTCTTTCGAGTAACTGACAATGCTCAAAGGGTATAACTCTCTAAAAATTGCTTCTCAATCTCGCCGTTCGGAGTCGGCATTAAACTGTAGGTCCCTTCCATTCGTGAGAACAAAAGCACGCACAATACCAGTGGTTGCTGAGAAGCTAGGCCCAGGTCCATCTCGGACTGTAGCGCCGCCATTATTATTATTATTATAAAAAAATAAAGAAAAGATGGCCACTTCCGTCAAGGCGATCAAGGTGACAAGCAGGAACCTAAACATTTTTTGAGTCTTAAAATTTTGTTAATACTTTTGAAATGTTTTCTAAAATTTCTAAATACCGTGTGTCAAACTCAAAAATTGTACCAAATTCTACTATCATGCTGATCTACTACATGTGGCTGTTTGTCAAATTCCAAAATTGTACCAAATAAATGTGGAGGGCATCAAAATTAGAAATAGGGACAATTTCCATCGATGCGTGCCCATGCAGTAACCACTTACATGTAAAGCCATGTTCATTAATTTTACTGCACGTCTATTTCAAACCTTAACGAATTACTTTTCTATATTTCCAATTCCTTTCGCGGTAATTCCCCGTAAGTGAATAAAAAAGTAGTAAGCGATATGGCTGCCGTGACGCAGTCGTTAAGTTCTTCGACAGGCACAATGCGAACGTCATGGTTCGATTCCGGACACTGACAACTTTAATTTTAACGGCACCACCTCTGGAGTCACTGACAGTACTCAAAGAGTATAACTGTAACTTCTCAAACTTCTTCATTGCAGTGTCGTCATTTAAATCGAGGACCCCCCACTCGTTTAAGAACAATAGCACGCACAACACGAGTGGATGCTGGAGAAGCTAGACTGAAGTCCACTTCAATATTAACATCCATGGTTCGATCTCCGGCACAACAACCATAATTTTCACATCACCATCTCTCTCGAGTCAGTGACACTGTTTAAAGAGTATAACTGCTAAGAAAAACTTCTCAAACTTAAACGTACGGAGTTTACATAAGACTATAGGCCTCCTTCACCCATGAGGGGAACAATGGCACGCGCAGCACGAGTGATTGCTGGAGAAGCAAGACCTAAGTCACCCGAAGAAAAAGAGGAAGTATAAAAAAAACTTCGTTAAGAGATTATGCTGTTTAAGTGTCATACACAACGTTGAAACTACTGTCATTTCTTATTAGACTAACTGACAACTACTTCTGTCCTTGCACCCATAGGCATATGATTCTTACCAAATAGCGCTCAAGATTTGTTATTGAATTTTGACACCATCCTACAATTATTAAAAAAAAAAAAGCAAATATTTCCATAACATTTGCACGTCGCGCCACAACAAAACATTCCAATGGGATGGTCTCAAGCAAAAATACTGATAAGTGCAGTTATAATTAGAAATTCGTAAATATTCGGGCGCCATATATTTGAATCTTCTTGTTCTTGGACCCGTCAATTATGATTTCGAAAATAGAAAGTCGAAAACCCGTCGCAATTTTTCTTCATTACTCTTTCGTTACCCGCTGACAGGGATGATTTGTCATGTTTGTTGTTCCTGCGATAAATAGACCCATTGGATACGTTCAGTGTGCTCGATTGTGAGGAACGACAACTGAATTTGAACGTACCCCGTCAACGGTTAATCTCAAAAACACGTTAAAATGTATGCGAGACTCTCGTGATTTTATTTTTTCAGATTTTGGTTGCTTTTTTTTAATCAAATCAATTATGGGCAATTTATTATCGAGTAACCAACCCATTCATTGTGTACACTTCGATTGATTGGTGGCGCAGGAGTGGTGGTCAGAAATATATTTACCCCCAAAAAAAACTATGTGTACATACGAACGTATGTACAAAATTAACCCAAAACCGATAGGTAAGCGTGTATTCGGGTGATTTGTGTGTGTGCATAAGCAAATCAACACAGTACATTCCACAAATCAATAAAAACATCGTGGCGGCAGCTGCTTAAGTCGGCGCCAGAATTCTTCGCAAATTAACTAAGTGGATGTGGGGTTTTTTTTTTATTCAACGCCGCCGCCGTCGTCGTCGTCGCGGACGACTTTTGTTGGTTGCGCTGGTGCTCTTCTGCTGGTTGCTGCTGGCTTGCTCACCGACTGTTGGCTTCCTCTGCCTCTGTGGCGTATGAAGGCGGTGGGGGATCAAGATTGAAAGCGGAGGTGCGGCGGTGTCGGCTGCTATGAGTGTTGTTTATTTATTTTGTGCTTAAAATGTTTTTAGTCAGTATTAGTGAATGATTTTATTTTTACCCACACACCCTGATGATCACAACGAAATTAAATAGAATACGAGTGTTCTGTGTTGCCCCACACGAAACTATGGCATGCCATGTTGCCTAGAATAGTGTGCTTAGTTCGTGTATTGGAAAAATTATATTTTCACATGCCGATGACGACGGCATTGCCCTCGGAAACAATGGCCCAAGGAGTATCATTATTTATTTATTTTTATTAAACAAGTGAAAACCTGCACCCAGTACATGGAAGCTTGATGGATAGCTTCTTCTTTTGGTTTCAATGACAAGAAGGAAGTGCAAGTGTACATATTTTTAAAGACATAGTCTAGGGTAAACCTACCTTCGGGTCTCAGTCTGTCCATTACTGACTCTTGATAAGGTGGAGGTACAGCTTCTGTAAGATAAAATGAGAAAAATACAAAATTTAAATATGTTAATAGCCTGACATAGCAGTGTTTTTCAAGATAAATGTCACATGTCACATTTTTAGGAAGTCATGCATTCTGAGAGTTATGGTAAATAAATATTCAGTCGCGCCTTGAGTCAGTGTGTAGGAAGCACGACACAGCAGTCATTGTATGGTTATTGAACACGCTAAAATGTTATTTCTGTCAGACAAGTGGATTTTTTTCTTTTTTTCTTTGACACGTAAAGGCATTGCCCTTACGAGTGTATCCTGCCTGTCACATTGTACTTTGAATAGATTTGTTGAAATGATTTCAAGTGTTATGATGAATATGTTAAGTCATGGAATACTTCACTTTAAGCTTCTGTAATAATGAAGAAGAGAAACCTAAAAGGAGACAACTGTCATATGTATACAATATTGGTGTAACTAGGATCTTAGCTATATTTCATTCAAAGTGAATCCTAGGTAATAATGTCAAAATGTACTCTGTCAAAGGCGTTGGAGTGTTAAACGTTTTGATGCATAACCATAAGAGGCGCAAGAAAGTGCGTAAATGCAGGTGATTTGTAACTTGCGACCATAATAGCGGATTATTCAGTTTCGTAAATTTTTCGTCCACTTTTTGTTTTGTTAATACTAACAGTAAAGGTAGCCCTGATACGACTGGATGGCGCAGTTGGTTGTGCCCGCCCCAAGTTAGAGGAGTCCCAGGTTAGATTCCCAGTGAAATCGAATCTGGTCCAGTCACCATTTGCCGTTGGGATCAAATTAAGGGCACTGGAGTAGGTTGCTACCTGACGATGAACCAGTTTTGAGTCTGAGTGCTTCAGTAGTGTATCAAAAAATCCTCCGAAAAAAAAGGTAGCCCCAAACGACGAACATGCTCGCTGAACTTGCTCGGCGAACTTGCTCGCCGCATTTTCGTCATGTATGTGCCGCTCACTGTTGGCGAAAAATTTCGATTTTGTCGTGTTCGTTGGCTTTGATGTTCGCCGCCATGTTCACGAGCAAACTTCATTTTTGCAGTGAACGTCGCCGAGTGATCTTTAGTGAAATAGTTCAGTGGAATATCCGTCACTGTCATCATGTTACGTGGAAAAATCATCTTGAAGAGCAGTATTTTGAAGACACGTTTTTCAAACATTTAAATTCGACGACGTCAGAGCATTAAATATGCAATTTTCAGAGCTATTAGCGGGTTTTCCGATTACCTCCAAACCAGAACTGTAATTCAATGCATAGATCAGAAGTGTAAAGTTTTAAATTCCATTTAATTTTTCTCCGATATCGAAGTTAAATCAAAATTCAGTTAGTCTCATATTTTTATTCAAAAAAAATCAAAATGACAACATACTACATGTCAACACTGACATCGAAGACGACGTATAACAAAGGCGACAACGACATGAAAGCGCGCACCTACCTACCGTCCTCAATTCGTTGAAAAAAAAACAATAATAAAGATTTTAATCAGTATAACAAACTCCGAGAGCCACTCCTTAGTAATAGTTACGCGAAATTTATTAAACGATTGATGATAATGAAGATGGCTTGATCTTTTAGCTTTCAGATGAGAAACATTCAGGCACAAGCTACACCCAGTCTTGAGTTGATTTTGTTGTTTCGTGTATTCTTGTTGGAACCTGTTGACTAGAGAAAATAAAACAAAATCACAACAGAGACAAGCATATGAGGCAGGAGACGCTTCTTAGGAAATCCTTAATTTATGTAAATTTTGCTCTGTTTTGCTCAAGCGGTATTTAATTATTATTTTTAATAATTTTTGACATTTCTTTAATATTCCATTGTGTGTGTGTGTGTGTGTGTGTGTGTGTAAATACTCGATTCAACTAAGTTGTCAATTTAGTCGATTGTTTCCAAAATCAAATCGTGTGTGGCATAGTCGATTGATTGAAATGATGGTTGAAGATTCGGTTGAAAAGAAATTATAAGGTTTTCAACTCGAGGTTGGACTGGGCTGGACTGTTGGATATGTTTCCAAACTCTTTAGCACCCGGAATATTTTGAGAATTGATCTTTAACGTAGTGGCTCACTTGATGTACTGCGTGGTAAAGCGCCAACTCACTTTGCAATCGAATTGAATTCTCCAATAGATGATGCAATGAATTATGCAGCGGAAAGTGTGAATTTTAGTTTGACTCGGTACGTTTTAACAGTCGTCTGGTGGTGCGTTAACTCCTACGCTAAAGGTCTAGGTCATGGTGTGAAAAAAACATTATGTACTTGACAGCTTTGTCGAGGCGATGCGCAACGTCATCCTGTGTAGGTGGAAACAAATGCAAACAATGCACATTTTTTTTTGCAAACTTAATAAATTTGTTCACCCTTTAAATTTCAATCTTTTGCTTATTTCTTAAACACGAAATTAAATTGTGGTAATAAGTCCACCTAGTGCCAAAAGTTACACAGAATAGGGGGGTTTACATCATCCGACAACAGACTTGGTCGGATGAATACATATTTGACAGATCGATATCGTTGCGTTTACACGGGCAGGCTTATTGTGTGATTTCATTTTTAAGCAATTTTCAGAAACGGTGGATTGTCAACGGCAACACTGATCCAAGAAGACAAAATATAAAAACTCATCGAAGAGAGAGGAAGTTCGACTAGAGTGTGAGACATTGAAGTGGAATTGAATCGATGTACAATTTTATTATTTAATGTTTAATAAATATCTGTTTGTATAAATAACGATTGAGGTTTATCTTGACAGAATCAGAAGTGGGATACCTAATTTCTTGAAAATTGATTTGTAAGAAGCCCATTCATGGAAAAAAAAACATAAAAGATTCTTGAAGAATCACGATCACGGAAAAAAATACAAACGAAACAGATAGATACAACGTCCTTAAATGAGATAAAGGAAAAACGCCAAACGAAAATAAACGTATTAACTGAACGAAACATTTAAAAACGAGAGAGGCAGAGAGAGACTCAACGTACCTCAAACGTTTATCAGAAAAGGCAAAACGAAATTTCGGGAAAAAGTCTGGCTTGGGTTAAGAGGAAAAAAAGGATGATTCGACGTGCAGCACTTAAAGGGAAAGGTTCGGGAAAAATAAATAAAATAATGATTAAGATTGATTCCCTAAAAGTGGTGCAATTAAATTGCCTTTTGCAAGCAAATAACCAACCAAAAACTGGCAACAAAGCGGAAAAAATTGAAATATTAAAACAAATATATGATTCAGATGAAGTGCACTCCGAAGAATTAGAGGCTTTTGAGATAGCTACAGCGGAATCGTGGAAGAATCAAGTAGATGATCTCAAAAATATGATGACGAATCTGGTGAAAATAGTAGGAGAAATGGCTGTAAGTATGAAGGAGGTTATTCCAAACGCTGCAGAGCTCCAGGCAAGTGCAGGGAGTCGAGACGACGGTAATTCTCTTCAAAACACAGCAGCGCTTACTACAACGTCACACGGATTCACATCAGCAACGCCACACAGGCGAGACGACGGAAATTCGCAGATCGCAGCAGTACCAACGGCAACATCACACGAATTTAGATCAGCAACGCCACACAGGCGAGACGACGAAAATTCTCAGAGCGCAGCAGTACCAACGACAACATCACATGGATACACAACTGTAACGACACACACGCCTCAAATGTGTCTCCCAAATACTATTCACGACGTTATAGGAATCCTCCCTGATTTCGATCCAATGAAACGGACTTTATCGGCTCAACAGTTCGTCAGCAAAGTGGAAAAGCTACGGTCCTTATATGCGTGGAGTGATGAACTAATTCTCTTTGCCGTGCAACACAAGCTAAAAGGAATTGCTAAGGACTGGATTGATACACTACCAGTATTCCAGACATGGCCGGAATTTACCAGCGCCCTTCTCAACGATTTTCCTAGTTCCGTAAATATAGCTGAAGTCCATCGAGAACTAATGAAACGCAGACGTAAACCAGGCGAGTCATTAGTTGCATTTTATTATGCTATGCTTACTATTGGAAGGCGAGGTAAGTTGGATGACCGTTCTTTAAATTCATATATAATTAATGGTTTAAATGATCCCAACATTACACGAACGTTATTGGCAATGACCTTCCGCACGAGCAATGAACTTCTGATGTCACTGGATAATTTGTCAACAGTTCCTGTTTCTGCGTCGCGAGCAATATCATATGCATCCGCGGAAGACACTGAACGTATGCCAGATGCAGTAAGAGCTGTAAACTTCAAGAAAAATATCAAGTGTTACAACTGCAACGAAATGGGACACATATCATCAAAGTGTCCTCAACCACCAAGAAAAGCACGATGCGCAAATTGCAATAAAGTCGGTCATGATGCGAAAAATTGTCGCACAAACAAATCAACAATTGCTAAGGTAGAACAGAACGAATTGGTTGCAGAATTTGTCCCACCAGTCATGAAGGATGTCATTATATCTGGATACGAATGTTCGGCGTTTGTCGACACGGGAAGTGATCACTCACTCATAAACGAATCAACAGTTCCCACAGAGTTATCGAGGAAAGAATCTGTGAAACAATTGAAAGGGTTCGGAGGTTCTGTCGTCGAATCAAAAGAAGTGATTGAAGTGCTCATGATGATGGACAGTCGAGAATTGCGCGCAACATTCCAAATCGTGCCAGACAAATTTCTACCTCAGGGAATACTTTTGGGTCGCGATATATTGTGTCGAAAGAATCAACGCATGATCCTCGAAGCAGGTGTTTTACAAATCGAGGCAAAAACAACGGAAACTCCCAGAATAGGTGACCAGTTAAACATGAATCAACGTAAAGAAGTACTCGATTTAATCTCTAGATTTGCGGACTGCTTTGGTGAAGATATTTCTCAACTTGGTCAGTGTAACACCACAGTAATGGAAATTTCGGTGACGACCAATAACCCTGTAGTGGGCAAACGATACCAGGTTCCATTTGCTTTTAGAGAAAAATTATCTGCTATCACTAATAATCTTTTGAAGCACAATATCATTCGTCCGAGTAATTCGCCACATGCTGCATCGGTGGTATTAGTGCCGAAATCTAACGGAGAAAGTCGAATGTGCATCGACTATCGAGCACTTAATTCCGTCACCGTGAAAAAGCAATGCGTAATGCCAGTGGTAGAAGAGCAGCTGTCTCAACTAGCAGGTAACAAGTTCTTTTCGACATTAGATATGACATCGGGGTACTACCAAATCCCAGTGAAGGAGGAATGCAAATGTTTTACCGCATTTCTAACCCCAGACGGCTTATTCGAGCACAACGTGATGCCATTTGGATTGGTGAACGCTCCAATGGTTTTCCAAGAAGCTATAAAGAAAATAATAAAGAACCTGACCTATCGCAAGAATGTGGTGAGCTATATTGACGAACTTATAGTGGCTACGTGTACATTTGAAGAAGGACTGACGGTGCTTGAAGAGGTGTTGCAGGCGTTGAATCAAGCTGGATTGACATTGAGGCCATCAAAGTGTGTGATTATGGCGACGTCCGTTGATTTTCTTGGGCATATTGTGGGAGCCGAAGGCATACGGCCTGGAGGACACAAAACAAAATGCATTGAAGAATTTCCGAAACCAACAACTGCAACCGAAGTGCGACAATTCCTTGGAGTCACGGGGTTTTTCAGGAAATTTGTCCCAGAGTATTCTCGTATATCTCAGCCACTTACGAAACTTCTTAAAAAGAACATCGACTTCCACTGGGAACTTGAACAACAAGAAGCATTCGAACGTCTCAAGACTTCCATCATCAATGAACCAGTACTTACGCTTTTTGACACAACGAAAGAACACGAAGTGCATACAGACGCTTGTTCCATTGGGCTCTCTGGAATCCTAATGCAACGAGAATCAGACGGATTCAGACCAGTATCGTACTTCAGTCGTCAGTGTAGTGATTCTGAACGTAAATTCGCTAGCCACGAACTTGAGATATTGGCAATTGTGGAAACATTGGAGCGATTCCGAATCTATTTACTGGGTACGAGATTCCGTGTCATCACAGATTGCAATGCAATCGTAACAACTAAAACAACATCGCCGTTACCGCCACGTATAACAAGATGGTGGCTGAGGTTACAAGAATTTGACTTCGAGTGCGTGCATCGTCCGGGAACAAGAATGCAGCATGTTGACGGTATGAGTCGTATTCCGACTTTGCCACCATTGGAGCCCAAGACAGTAGCCGACGATGTTTTGAAAATAATTGCTCTGAATGATGATTGGATATTTACGATGCAACTTCAGGACAAGAAACTTGCGGAAATAGTAAAAACCCTCAAACAAACGACATCGCAAAATGACCCGATGGTAAAACAAATACAGCAAGATTATGAAATAGAAACTGGACGCTTATATCGCAAAGTCAATGGGAAATTGAAATTGGTAATTCCAGAGCTGGTAAGATGGCGTATAACTAGAGCATGTCATGACGAAGCTGGGCATTTTGGGATTGAGAAAACGATTCAACGAATCACAAATCACTTTTGGTTTCCCAGAATGAGACGATATGTGAAATCCTACATCGCCGCGTGTCCTGAATGTTGTCTGTATAAAGTCAAGGGTGGAAAGACTGAATGTCAACTCCATGTGATGGATGTTATGCCAATTCCGTTTCGAAGTATTAACATCGATCACCTAGGACCTTTTCCTAAAAGTAAGAGAGGCAACCAATATATAATTGTTGTAGTTTGTTCTTTCAGCAAATACGTTATCCTCAAGGCGGTGAGAAACACGAAGACAGCACCAGTTATTAATTTGTTAAACGAAATTATGTCAATATTTGGTCGACCGCTACGAATTACATCAGACAGGGGCACCGCATATACTTCGCGGGAATTTAGTAACTTTGTTACTCAGCACGGTATACAACTCGTTAAAACAGCTGTGCGTACTCCTAGGGCGAATGGACAAGCCGAGAGAGTTAATAAAACTCTCCTAGCCACAATCAAATGCTCAACCAAAACCGATAAGGACTGGGACTCTGCATTACCGTGTATTCAATGGAATTTGAATTCACAACCGAACTCAACAACCAAGTACAGCCCTAACGAATTAATATTTAATTTCAATCTTAAGGACGTCAGTCAAAACCGGCTAATTCAAGCAGTTCACGACTACTATCGACCAGATGAATTAGAAGATGTTGTGACAAAACGACATAATGCAGCCGACAGCATCATGGAAGAAAGGAGGAAATGGAAGGAACGATTCGACAAAAGACATCTGAAGCCATATAAATATTCCGAAGGCGATCTCGTCGTTATCGATAATGTTGCTCAAGCAACTGGGGAATCGCATAAACTGGATCCAAAATACAAGGGTCCATACATAATCACTAAAGTTTTGAATCTCGACCGATACATCGTCGAAGATCTTCCAGATCACCAGCTAAAGCAGAAGCGCTATAGCAATGTCATCTCAAGCGAACATATTAAACCATGGTGTAGATTAAGCCCTGATTTAGATGGGCACAGTAAGGATGACGAACCTGAAGACGACAACGAAAATTCGTCCGATGAGGACGGAATGTCAGGAGAGGCCGAGCTGTCAACGGCAACACTGATCCAAGAAGACAAAATATAAAAACTCATCGAAGAGAGAGGAAGTTCGACTAGAGTGTGAGACATTGAAGTGGAATTGAATCGATGTACAATTTTATTATTTAATGTTTAATAAATATCTGTTTGTATAAATAACGATTGAGGTTTATCTTGACAGGATGAATCTTTATTATATATTTTCTTTCATTTTGGTGGACGAATAGATTGAAATGAGATCGATGTTAATCAAGACTCATACAGTCTTGTCAAATTTACATTTCCACAACGTTCTGTTTTCTTTTTTCCCATTTACATAGATTCAGCTTTGCCACTAACCTGGTGAAAAAATATAATTTGAAGACAAGAGATACACAAAAGCGGTCTGATCAAATCACGGCTCATTTCATTTCATAATATTCCGCGTTTTCCCATGTCAATATCTCAAGCATTTTACAACCGTAACGTAACCCCAGCCAACAGCACCGTGGACCTATTCTATTCTCATGTAAAAGAAGCTAATTTGTAAGTTCTTATGATTAAGTATTTACATATCCCGATATCAGCATGGGGACAAGTTAAATATTGAAATAAATTCACTCCAGTGGAACGAAAAACTTTAAGATACAACAACTGAGACACGAACATCTTTGCGTTGTAAATGTTCATAATCGTTCAACGAATCCAGTTGGCGTTTTGTATTTGAGTCCGTTTTGATTTTTTACAAAAAAAAAAAAGGATAAAAGAAGAGACAACAACGAAAAACTGATTTAAATCTAATACCGCTTTTTGAGATACACGCCATTACGAGAAGTGCTTTTGGTTTTCTATGGTCAAGACCAGTTGCCATAACATACAAAGCGATTTACAACGCAGATGTGAAGATTTCCATAAACTGTTTTTTTTCTTTTTTTCTTTCTATCATTTCATTCATGAAATCGATGCGAATGGTATTTAGATGAATGAGATGTGAATATATTCATATCCAAACACTCGGCACTCGTATATAGGCCTTATTCGGATTTTGTTTTCCTTCTTTTTTAAGTGACTGCATTTTGATTGTGCGGCGAAAGAGTTTATTTGATTTTATCTGTGCCGTTGTTTCCGTTTCCGCGATGATGATGAGGGACAAAGAGTGTGCGGCGGTAATTTGTCTTGTGAATGAGATATGACCTAAGAGTAATGCATGCGCTGAAATTTATTCATTCAGAACCTAACCACCACATGTGCTTTGAAATGATGATTCATCTGATTGTTTTCAGTGAAAACCCCTAAATCTGAGCGTCTGGTTCTCATTACAAGAGATTAAGCTATTCAAATGTTTGTTCTTTCATATGTACCGCTATCCGATTGACTTGAAACTTTTTTCTCTAATCTCCTGCCTCAGAATGGTTTTATAAAAATAAATCGACTTCGAAAATGCGGCTTATTATTATTATAATCATTCCATTTATGCTTAAAGAGGTGATGTACAGCCTTGGCCAAATGTATTAAGCACCCTTATCTTTTTGTCTTTGCTGCCAAATCATTTATCGGAAGTAATTAGTTTGAATTTTATAGTTTTCGACGACATTATTTGAGGTTGTAAACGATTTTTATTTTTTCCTCTCATTTTAAATTTTTTTGCTTTTTAAAGATATAACGTATCGGAAAGGGAGCCTAATACATTTGGTCAAGGCTGTATTGTTGCAGTACTTAGAATATTTCCTGAAAAAAACTCAAGAAGATTGTTGTCCTTCATACATGTAGGTGGCAGCGCGGACAAAAATGCGGCGAATTGCACAATGACAGCGGCTGAGATTGTGCAAAACGTCAAGAGTAGGCAGTAAAGTGGCAATCGGCAGTGTAGACACCCCGATCTCTTTTTCTCTATCTTTTCCTTTTGTCTTTACCGCAGGATGAGGGAATAATTATCCCACTTCTGTCATTGTGCAATTCGCCGCATTCTCGTCCGCGTTGCCACTTACATACATGGCTCATTGAATTGTAGAATTATTTTTAAATCTATAAATTGAAAATATATGGATTCAGTTAGACACCGCTCAGGCCCAATTATTTCTTGCTTAACCCTGTATTGCCGGACACTGCCGTTAGGCGCGGTTCACTAAAATTTATAATTATCAAACTTAAAATTATAATTTGTTATAAAAAGCGATAAGTACATGATGGCAACACTTTAAATTTTCAAATGTTGCCTTGTCTTTGATAAATCAACGGTATTTTTTAATTTTTTGTTAGTGTAAGTTCTGAGTGCATGCAAAACAGAGGGAACCACAGTTTAATGCCGACTCCGAACGGCGAGATTGAGAAGCTTTTTCTAGGCAGTTATACTCTTTGAGCATTGTCAGTGACTCGAAAGAGGTGGAGCCGTGAAAAAATGCTGATGTTTTTTTCGAGTTTCGAACCGACGACCTCGAGCGTAGGAGTCGACGCACCTACCCACTACGCCACGGCGCTTAAGCTGATTACTATTTTTTATTTAGGGATGCCATTGGGAGCGGTTAAATTGCTTGTGCAGCTTAAGGAAGGCAACTGTATTGGCGGAGGAAGAACGCTCTCTAGCGCTGTCTAAAAAAGACGCAAGTTCAAATTGTTCACATTAGTGTTCTCGAAATGTCTTTGAAATGTAATTATCCTCAAATATGTCAAGATCAATATTCAATTTGAATGAAACACAACCCTTTGACAGATTACTAGAACAAAACAAGGCTGTCAAGTTGACAAGGCTGATTAACCGTCACACTGTCAAATCTTACATACACCTACATATATGTATGTGCCCATAAAATCAAGGATTTCCGAAAATGATCTAGAAATTCCTACACGATTACACCGGACATCTAAATGACTATAAAGTTTAAGGCATTAACATTCCATTAATGGATTTTTGAGCGAAGTGTCACACACTATGACGAACGTCTCAGATGGACACATGTCCAACGTGACCGTGTTAAAATGAATTACTTTTTTTTAATTTTACGACCAAAGCGTTAATTATAAACTATCATTCTTTTATCAAGTGATTTACAAAAAGTCTCCCTCATTCACACCTGCGTACAGAGCGCGATCAAATAGACAGACAGTGCCGAGTTTTTTCCCATTCTAGATACACCGCACAAAATTACGTACATATCTGAATTTTATTCTCCTTCGATTAACGTTTTTTTTGTCTTTCTCATTAAAATTTATTTATTTATTTATTTATCTTTTGACTTCTCCTAATTTTGGAGACCAGCACACAGCAGAGAACTTCCAGTTTTTCTGGTTCTCGTCTTCGACTCGGTAAGGTCTGTCGGACGAGCGCACGGCTAGGCTTTTCTATGGCCCCCCCGTCTGAAATCTCAGCTATCGGCTGTATCGGCTATGATCTCATCTCTAAAATAAATCTAAAAGCGAACGAACGATCGATGTGTATATCAGATAATTTGCTTTGGATATTATGTGTGGGGAACGGCTTAAGCGCATGTCCAGTCTTGATATCAAATCCATAAGAAATATGAAAAAAAAATATGTACAATTTTTCCAAGTTTAGAAGGTTAAAGAAATAAATTTCAAATTATTTATGCATCTTTTCGCTACGATTTGATATTGATTTTGGGATAGTTAGGTTTTTATTTATGGGATATGATGGAAATTTTGCTTGTCTTTGTCTGGGGAGGCGCCGGCAACTATTCGAACCTCAATACCATGTTTGATGTCGGGGTCTAAATGAGATAGCTAATTAATTACCGTTGTTAGTCAGTCGAATTGATTATAAAGAATGGATCTATAATTAAGATAATTTATTGGTTTATATCAATCAACTTTTGTAATTAGTGGAATTATGACGCCTTTTCTTTTGAAAAATCAGGAAAAAAAGCAATACCCACGCATAGATACTATGAATTATGTATGAATCGTCTTTTTTTTTCAAAAATAATGAGTCGTTTTGTTGTGACAATGATAAGAGGTTGTCTTTGCCTAAGCAATTCTGTGCTCCTTTTCATTTAAGCCCCAGTAGGAAAACGGAGGCACTATTGAAGACCTTAAATGGTGTAAAGTGCTCAGGAATTTATGAAGTTCATGTTGATTTCTAATGCATATCACCTTCTTTGTGGAAAAATAGCTAAGAGTGAGTTGAATAATAAATTAAAACTGTCTTAACTATGGAATTACAAAGTGACATCTTTATTAGTTACATGCCATTTAAAAATAGCAAACGTTGTGAAATGCATCTAAATTGTTTGCTTCTTTACTTAGTTGCAAAGTGAGGCATAGATAATCAAGAAATACACACGGTCCCGAAAGGGAATTCAAACGAAACACATTTATGATTTAGATTTCGATTGCATTTTTGATTCAATATATTGACTGGATCTTGCCATTATGAGTGGAATACAAAATCATTCAAATATCCTCCATGAGAGTTCTTGCAGGATTCGATTCTAACAAGGTAAATTTCGATCACTTTTCGACACATATTCGTCAATAATTCGGTTATAACTTGACAAATATTCGTTTCTAAGGCATCGAGAGTTTGCGGAAAGACAATATCACTAACAATGCTCAAAGAGTATAACTGTCTAGAAAAAGCTTCTCAATCTCGCCGTTAGGAGTCAGCATTAAACTGCAGGTCCCTTCCACTCGTAAGAGAACAATAGCACGCACAACACGTGTGGTTGCTGAGAAGCTAGGCCCAGGTTCGCCTCGGACTGTAGCACCGCCATTATTGTTACTCCTAAATACATCTGTAAAAATTACCCAGATGATAAAACAGCTCTACAGCTCCAGAGTAGGTTACATTTTTTGACATCTATATTCACTTCATAAGTGCCAAAAATTAGACAGAGGATAACATTTTAGTTTATACACAGGCTTAGTTTTAAAATGTGTACTTACTCTTAAACAATATAACAGTATTTAATGAAATTTTTCCTAAACATTCCCGTTACCTCTCTTCTACCTAAGACATTTTTATCATAAAATCTTGAACGCACGTTTATATTTCCTGTGCGATGATTGATGCACAATTTCCTTCTTCGCATCTCGTCCAAAAAGGATGGAAAGGACAAACGGCTCGATACACTCCAACGAAACACACCGAAACGTCGTATGTGCATACTGTATACATACATGTTTTATAAATTGATTGATCGACGAAAAAATATCTTTCACATGAATCAAGACATTCTTATGATTCTCTTCTTAAGAAAAATATACCGCAAGAACTTTAACTCTGAACAAACACAAGAGAGTTCGGTAAGTCCCTTACTTTTATCCCGCGGCATTCTCTTTTTCTTCTCCTTCTTCTCTTTTTATCAAAAATTCTTCATCGCTGTTCAATCAACAAGGTGATTCCTTTAAAAATGAATGGCCTTGCTATATGATGAGGATATCACTAGGCTTGTACTGTCATCGGTCTTGGAGCATATAAACGACCGAATTTCATGGTCGGTATGAGCAAAAAAAAACAGATTTGAATGGAAATCTGTGGAATATCTGGATGAAGCATGGGCATGGACAGAGCAGAAGAGAGGATGTGACTGGTATCTGACTGAACCAAATATTAGAAGCTTTGCATACACCGCCGTCTACAGATCGATGTCGCTTCGCAAATAATGAGAGAATGACTCACAAAGAAAAAGGCAGGATGCATAAGAGATGGACCCAAAAAAAAAAAAAACAGATCAACGGATGGATAATGCCTCCGCCACAGCGGCAGTCAGAAATAAACTATGTCAGCAATGTTTGCAACATCTTAGTTCTGATGTCCGGTTTTCAATTTACCGGGAGAAGATTAGCTCGGGTTACAGTCTGAACGAGAAGAATGTTTCCAATTAATTTAGCAGTATAACAGTCTCTCAGACAGCCATTTCACCTGATTACTTTTGCACAGATCATTGATCAATTGACAAAGTACTAAGGACTTAAAATTTAATACAATCAATTTAATCACAACATTTAAGTTTTCAAAATGTTTGACACTCGAAAAACCGAAAAAACTGCAAATTACAAAAGAATGTCACGAGGAGCAAGAGCAAGAGGAATTTCATAAAAAGGCCGGGTGGCAACTGCGTTAAAACAGTCCCATTAGGCTAATTTTTTGACATTAATGAGGTGAAAAATGTAACCTTCTCTGAAGCTATGAATTACATTTTGACAGATGTTTTTAGGCGAAAAGGAGTGATAAAAAAGCTGGAACATTTACAACTCGATTTATGTCAAATTTAGTTTATGACAGTTTACATCGTGATAAAGCAAATTTTATTCACCTTCGTAAAAACGTCAAAAATGATATAATAATAATAATAATAATGGCGGCGCTACAGTTCGAGGTGGACTTGGGCCTATCTTCTCAGCAACCACAACGCACCTACCCACCACGCAACGGCGCCCAACGTCTAAATTTAGCCCAAGGAAAAAATTTAAGGTCTAACTAGAATGGCTGTACGGAGACTTAAGAGAACTGAACCAATCGAGCGATTGCTTTGCTCAGTTTCGTTAAGTTCGTTCACTTTTGCCTACTTATGCGGTAGGGAAATGAATCGCTCTCTAGGTATGCAAACGTAATTTTACAGTTGAATTCTTCTTAAGTTTCTACAAGTAATTATAGGCAGTTTAAAATTTGACAATGCTTCTTTTTTTTACTCTTCGTTTGCTTTTGTCACAAGCTTATGTTTTCGTACGGCTATTATAGTTGGATCTTTAAACGCAGTTGATACACGACCATAAATTATTTTTGTAGCCAAATACTGACAATTAGGCAATTATAAACCCTTTCTTTTGAGCTACATTGTCGATCAATAGTCTGAATGCAGTTTGTAAAGACCAAACCCACTTTTCTTTCCCCGCACTTTTTGTCATGTTAGCCACTTAACTGAAGGAAATAATCGACTTTAATTCAAGACCTGAGCATGAACGCAGAATAAAAAAACAAGAACAAAAAACAACCAACATCATCCCAACAAAACAGAGGAACACCAACAGTAGAGGACGAACAAAATGTCAAAAAACACAAAAAAAAATGATTTCCCTTGGAGCATCGAAATTGCGGACAAAATACACCGCAGGCGGAAGGTTAAGCCATAGTTAGACCAAACAAAAAAAAAAGAAAGGAAACTTGGAAGAGGATCCCAGCAGTTGAAGGTAGGTAGAGGCATCCTTCCCACTTTTTGTGTTGCCCAGTAGGCCAGAGATTTGACTGTATACCAGCGTATGTTTTGTATTTCAGCGCCACGACGTTGCGGAATGTAATACCCAGCAAAAAGCATACAATACAAAAAAGGCTGCGACACGATGGGAATGTTGAGACCCAACTCTGCGGAGAGGTTAAATTACCTCAATCTACTTCTCCTCTTTCAACTGTGGTATTCGACTCCTGCTGTTGTTCAAAAGAAGACCACAGGTAGGTCCTCGTTTATGTATATTTGCTCTTAATGGACGGTTTCGCATACGTTTTTAGTTGTTAACATGTTTCGTAGAATAAGAGATTCATAATGACTGCCCCGGCTGCAGAGTGTGTTGGTGGTTGGCAGTGTTGTTGACTGTGCCTGTGCACAGGCGCACAGTAGCCGTGTCCCTCTTGCGTCTTGATTGGTTTTCATTTCTGCTTTACTGACATTCCCCCTCGTGATTACCCTTTTTTTTCAGGTACAATTTTGAATAAGATCTTGACGCATATTGCAAAAGAAGGCTAATTAGCGACTGACCAAAGAAAGGAACTGCATGCTCTTTTAGGGCTATCACGACGAGACGTGCCTTTTGAGTGGTCTCGGGAGCCAAGTGGACAATCAGTTTATGTGCTTTGAAATTGATGCCCCGTCTCCTCTTTCACTGGTCCGGATGTGAATTTGTCACTGGTAAGTGCATAATGTATTTCATATCTGTTAGATAAACCTAAGACGGGATACACAAGAGACGGACTCCCTCAGTTGTTGATATTTCCCTCTGCGTGATTTGTGGCTGTAAGCCATCCTTTTTTCAGCAATCGTGGAGTGAGGGCTGAAGGGAGTGCTCGTCCATTAATTGATTTGATTGTGTGCACGTTTCTCCAGCAGGAATATTGGCTGAACAGGTTATCCTCCACGTTCGTTTGTATAAAAGGGATACCATGCTCCTCTTTCATTAAATGGATTCCACTGTCGACTTTTTTTTCTTGTCTACCTCATCGTGTATTTCTCCTTTGAAGAGATTTCTAAGAATTCTTTACTTCGGGCGCCCTTAAGAAGTGAATAAAAAAAAGGAGGGAAGTATCTGTATTCCAAATACAGGGTGAAGAAGAGAATGAAAACAGGTAGTTGCACTTAAGATGCGCATTTTTGTGTTCTGTTCTGCTTTGTCTTCCTTGTATCTTTTTGTAGAGAATTTCATTCTTTTTTACATATTCTTAATTAAAAAGGGAAACGAACACTTTTCAAAGTGTCATTAGTTGCGACATGGGCATTTGGATGAATGTTAACGTACATGTTTTTTTTTCTTCTAAGAACACGTTAGTTCATTTTTGCATTTGCATTTGAAGCTTTAAGATGAAGACGTATTTGCGGACATGGAGGAGTCAAAGATTCTTAGATATAAATGCTTTATAAGCCTAAGGCCCAACTTTAGGGCCGAAAGGGACATTGGCCCAGTTATATTTCAGAAATTCGTGTGATTTATGCTAAGTTTTATCGTAAGGAAACTTAAGTCAGCTAAAGCAACAAAGTGTATACACAAAAATGACACTGCGCCCATAATAACCGCTTCGTTAAGTTCGTTCAGTTTTGCTCACTGTCGTGGGGGCAAAAACATTCGCCCTCTACGAACGTAAGTGACAGTTGGTGTTGAATTGAGTTGAAAATATTTATTTTTCTCTTTTAATCTTCCACTTTTTTGCACTCACGTAGGCGACCACTTGGCAGACCCAGGACGAGATGGTTGGACCAAATCCAAACACTCGCCTGGTTGCGCTTGGTCATAGCTCCTGATGAGCTAGAGTCAATGGCGGAGGATTGAATGGCCTGCAGATCTCTCGTGCACGTGTTGCCCCCTTTACCGTTTTAGTGGAACATACGGGTCACGGAAGATGAGATGAGATGAAATGTTTTAGTAATACTGCAAATTATTTCCACGTAAAGCGTGGTCCAACCATAATGCACGATGTTAATTGTGAGTCACACCTTAACGTCAAGTTTTTTTGCCCAACTTAATTTGTTATTTCTTTGTTTCAGTGTTTGACAAATTCAACCATGGAGAGGTACACAATTGAGTAGCACGTTAAGATTGTTGAAGCCTTTTACGAAAATGTGCGTTCAAACCAAAATGCATTTTCGTGCACTTCGTGATTTTTTGGTCAGCATAATCGACCAAATGTGTCCACAATCGGTAGAATTGTGTGCAAATTTCAGCAAACCGTGTCTGAAGGAAATGTGAAAACACCTGTGCATGCTCGTCCAGTTCGTTCTGCGGAAAACATTGCTGTTGTTTGCAGTAGTGTGGCAGAAGAGCCGTCAACCTCTACTCGTCGTCGTGCCCAACAATTGAAGATCTCAAGAACATCACTGATGGGAATTTTGAATAAAGATTTGAATTTACACGTTTACAAGGCTCAATTGACTCAAGAGCTGAAGCCTACTGACCATTTCAAGCGTCGTCAATACGCCGAATAGTTGATTGAACAGACAGAATTCAATGGCCGTGTTATCCCACGTCGTTGCGATGTTAATTGGCCGCCACGATCATGTGATTTGACACCGTTCGACTTCTTTCTTTGGGGATATTTAAAAGAAAAAGTGTACGTCAATAAGTCAAAAACAATTCAAGGGCTAAACGATGAGATAATTCGGCACATTAACGACATTGAACCTCAATTATGTCTCAGAGTCATTCCAAATGTGGACCATCGGATAGAGGTATGCCACCGAAGTCGTGGCGAGCATTTGGTCGATATTTTGTTTCACACATAATTGTCATAGATACTTCTATCATAATAAAAAATATTAAGATAATTCTGTGGCGACCTCGCACAACAACCCCTGACGTATGTACTGTGGCGTCCTCATGCAGCGACTTCAATCAACAGAAGTAAGTGTATGTGGAGCACAGATGACGCCACGGACAATCCAAGCCACCAACAGTCAAGATCGCTGCAAAATGCAACGCATACGTTGTCAGTCGCGTTTATTATTATCATCGTGCGATTTCGTTGGACCACCCTTTATTTTAAATATTTTGCATATTTTTCTTCCGCACATCAATTTAGTTTGACAGAAAACACAATTGACAGTTGAATTTTTCCTAAGTTACCGGAAACAATCATGGACACATTGAAATTTGACGAAGCTTCTGGTTATTTTCCGTTCAGTTCTGACAGAAGCTTAAGTTTCCTTAAGTCAAATATGGTTGGCCTTTAAGAATGATAACATTGATTATTTTATCAGCAAAGGTAAATGCAAAATGTCAGAAATGTCAAAAAGATCCTAAGCAGCATCAAAGCTTTTCTTAGTTAGCATCAAGTGATCGTCGCTTATTTCATATGTCTACCTCCTTTTAAAATACATATAAAACCGTTACATAACACCTGATTACATACATTCCCTTCCGACAGCTACACTGTCAGATCAAACTTGTTTATCACCACGAACAGGTGCTGAATGTATTCACTCACATGTCATTCCATTCTTGCTGACACTAATGACTAATTTCAAATTATCTTATATTAAGATAAATATCTTTATATGTTTTGTATTAATTTTAAATAAAAACCCAAGATCATCCATTTTTTTTGTGTGTTCACACTGTGGTTGTTATTTTCACGCATTTCGCTTAATAAATTATGACTAACTGGCGCCAGTGCAAGGAATTCGGACGACTACAGACTCTTTCGACTCATTCTTGAACTATTCCTAGTCGATGCTTAAAATAAATGTCTGCCGATCGATTAAATAGAATTTCTTTATCGTCTAATAGGCGCTTTCTACGCCACCTATTTATCCTCAAAACGAAAACAAAAAAAAAAACCTAAAAACATTGTATAGCCACGAAAAAAAACAAACGAGTGAGTTTTTGTAGGCCAATTAGAGGTACACACAGTGTGTCGGTTTGTATAAGCAACGAGACGTCGACTGCTTCTAATCGCAATTAAGAGAAAAACAAGGAAAAAAATAAAATAAACCTTAATCACGTTGTATATTTAATTTTCGTGTACATATGTGAGATATACTTTTTTTTTGATTTTTCAAATTATTTGCGTAGATTAAGGAACTTGGCGCCACGGAAATAATCTTGATAGTCGCCGTCGCGTTACGCGCGTTTCTTCCTCAACCAAATCACCGCCTCCGCCGCAGGCGTTGCCGCTGTACGAGTATTCAGCACCGTTTCTACCCTTCCCGCTGCTGACGCTCCTAATCAAGTGATGAATAGCTCAATGAAATCCACAACAACCACAGTGACAATAAAACATGCGAAAGTGTTGACGAAGAATTTGGAAACTTTAAATGAAATGACAAGAAAAAAATACCGAGCGACAGAGCCGACCACGACGACTAATGGCGACGGTGACAACTGTGCGGCGGAGACGGCCGACACTGTCATCAGTGTCGCGGTGTCGCGACTGATTTGAAAGATGTATATGTAAAATAGTGGCTAATACTTCCTTTTTTTTTTTTTATTGTTGTTGTTATGTCGCCAGACAAAGCCAATGGCTTTTTTCAAATTGATACCACGGATCACACACCATCACCCGAGCGAGTTAATGGGGTATTTATAGAGTGATCCTCCTGTGATCAAAAACCATAAATAAAACGGAATACTCGTAATTCAATTTCTTTCTCATTAAATCATGTAAAATGCTGGGTGCGAGGGCGAAAGAGACTTGTTTACTATGAAGGCCTGAACTCATTTTCAAATAGCAAACATACCGTCTATGTGATAAAGAAGACTATGTACCCTTGGTGGGCTGAATGCCACCACTGGCGTACGCTGTAATGTATGGCGCCTAAAACATTTGGTCTCTTTCAGCGTAGATACGTACGTGTTCTTGGTGTACACATCCACTATTTCTACGAAACTTTCCTTGTGCTCCTCTCGGTTTTCTTTTAAATTATCTGTCAGTGATTTCTTTTTTTTTTCTTTTCCTTCGTCTAATTGTGTATATTTTGAAAAATATACGAGCGTACATATATTTTTAGAACATGAGGATGGTGTGGATGGGTAAGCGACCCGGTAGTGGGTAGAGAAGTAGCCAGAACAGAAGATTGATGGTTGTACTTCTTCTTTTTTCGTTTTTGAAAAGTGAAATAAATTTATAGAGTGGGTTCCAAGTCAAAATATTCATCGACACAAGCTTACATCAGTTGTCTTTTGATTTTTGGGAAATTTATGAGTCTAGTCTAGTGTATTCAAAATTGATTTGTAGAATAAGTGTATGTGCCATGAACAGATATGTACAAAGATTGCAAAAACCTAAATACATTATTCTATGAAATAGGACAATATCTGATGAGAGGAGGAGACTTTAATGCGTTCATTATTACTGACTTTGTCTAGTTTGACATTCATCTAATTTGACAGTTGTATAGTTTGATAATTGTTCCATTTTAACATTTGTCTAGTTTGACATTTGTCCAGTTTGACAATTGTCTAGTTTGACACTTGTCTGGTTTGACACTTGTCTGGTTTGACACTTGTCGAATTTGACACTTGTCTAGTTTGACACTTGTCTAGTTTGACACTTGTCTAGTTTGACATTTGTCTAGTTTGACATTTGTCTAGTTTGGCATTTGCCTAGTTTGACGCTTGTCTGGTTTGATATTTGTCCAGTTGGCCGCTCGGCTAGTTTGACACTTGTCTAGTTTGACGCTTATCTAGTTTGACATTTCTCTAGTTTCATATTTGCCTAGTTTGACACTTGTCTAGTTTGATATTTTACTAATTTGACACTTGTCTGGGTGACATTTGTTTAGTTTGCCATTTTTCTGGTTTGACATTTGTCTTGTTTGGCATTTGTGTAGTTTGACAATTGTCTAGTTTGTCACTTTTCTAGTTTGAAATTTGTCTAGTTTGACATTCATGTATTTTGACACTTGTATAGTTTGACAATTGTCCAGTTTTAATACTTGTCCAGTTTTACACATGTCCAGTTTGACACTTGTTCAGTTTGACAATTGTCTAGTTTAACACTTTTCAGTTTGACATTTGTATAGTTTGGCATTTGTCTAGTTTGACATTTGCCTAGTTCGACGCTTGTCTGGTTTGCTATTTGTCTACTTTGCCGTGTGGCTAGTTTTACACTTGTTTGATATTTTACTAATTTAACACTTGTCTGGATGACATTTGTTTAGCTTGCCACTTTTCTATTCTGACAACCGTATAGTCTGACGCTTGTCTATTTTGACATTTGTCTAGTTTGACAATTGACCAGTTTTAACAATTGTCTCGTTTGACACTTGTGCAGATTGACACGTATCTAGTTTGACATTTTGAATACAGTTGTTTGATGAGCAATAATAGCCGAATTTATAAGTTAACCTCATACGTACCACTCTTCCCTTTGCACACTTTTATTTTCAACAATTACGATTAACTAACGTCTCTAATAATAATTGCCAGCAAATATTAGTGTTTACTGTATCGGTTTAACGTCAAATATTGTGAAGAAAGATGTGGTCTAGACGTCAAATGTCAATGTCGAACGTTACTGAATGTCAATCGAATGCTTTACAAAAAAAAATCAATAACCAACCACAATCAAATAGATAACCAAAAATCAGTCTGTCAGTAAACAGTCCCGTCCAAGTGAGTCGAATAAATAAATAAAAAAAAATATACACTTCTCTCACCTGGTATAACTATCCGATTCCAATGTGCTGGATTGCAGCAAACGTAAACCTTTTCCTTGCCGTTCGGACACATTGGTACTCTCTTCAGTTCCGCTGACGTTTCCAAATCCGGCCATAACCACAAAAGGCACGCAATCACGTTTGGTTCCTTGCCTTTGATCGTTTCGCGTTGTACCAAGATGCAATCCGAGAATTGATGCGTAGCATTTTGCTGAGCTGCATGATTCGTATCGTTGATGCCGGCACGTGTTGCGATCACTTGATAGAGGGTTTCCAATTGGGAATCCTTTAGTCTTTTCATGAAGGCTTTGAAATGATCTCTTGCTAAACTTATGATGTCGTTCGTTGTTGTTGTTGGTGTTGCTGTTGTTGTTGTTAATGATGCTGTAGTTGGTTTTTGTTCGAAGAAGTTGAAATTGTTCTTGCTTGTGTTGTAGTTGTTGTTGTTGATCCCTATGGCATTGTTGTTGAGGGTACAGGTTTGATTCCTCTGGGGATGGGTGCATGTCCCTATACTCGACTCGCTCGATTCTGAGCCTCGGCCGAAACAACAATCTCGAAAAACACTGGGGGTTATTGTTGTCGCAGTTTTCAATGACGTTGGCATTGTTGATGCTGATGGCTGGGCTGTTTTCATTGGTGAATACTTCTGCGCATGGGGTCGTTTCGCAATGCTTGACTCGCTCGAAACAGAATCGTTCCCCGCATACCAATATCTGGTCAGCGCATTTCTCATCGTTGTCACAGTTGTTGAGTTGGTGTTGTTGTTGTTGTTGTTGTAATTCGACTGATTCGCTCTCAGTCGTTCGAATGCCAACAACTGGGAGTCGTTTATTGATCCCGCTGACATCATTCGATTGCAATAATCGTCGCTTGCACTTTCGCAATAGCTTTCGCAACAACAGCCACCGATCTTGGGTTCGTAATCCTGCTCGATGCTCATCCTTTCCGAGCTGGTTTCCATGTCCGCCGGAGGATTGTGGTATGAGGTATAGCAGATAGGTGCTATATTGCTTATATTGCAATTCATTTGAGAATATGGCGGCTGAGCAATATCGTCCTGCTGTTCCTCCACATCGAACATCGCCTCTTGCTGGAGGTGGTGTAGACGTTGATGGTGAGGCTGCTGTGGTTGCACACTTGGCATTATGCTGGCATCTTGATTGACATTGTTGCGCAGTGCTAGGCACGCAGACCATAATTTTTCTTTTTTTTTCTTCGTTTTGTTGCTTTGAAACATGGGCATGGAGGGACTTTAAATGCATTGGTAACATCGATATTATCTAATTTGCATTATCGATTAAAACTGATGCAATTATATTTTAAGTAAAAATCAAATGATAAAAACCTAAACTGTATCACACAATCGATAGAGGTTGATCAAGTAAAAATTGTTTTCCCGGTTATATTCTTTGAACGAATTCTTTTTTCGATTTATTTTTTGTTTTGTATTTACTGTGCGTTCACGTCAACAATAAGAAAATTGTTACAACTTCAAACAGAACACTTATCTTACTCTCTTATAGATTATTTTATTTTTTTGCTTTTAACCTTAATCGTTATCACAATTATTATTTTATTCATAATTTACAAAAGAAAACAGAAACGAAAACGAAAGTATAAGCGAATCACTGTTACTATTTATTTTTTGAAGCGCGCTTTATTTGTTGATTATACAAATTTAGTGGAAATGGCACGAGCACTCTATAAATATGAACTTTTGGTTTCTCTTAAAACCGCTAGATATATTTTATATTTAAGGCAACTGTTATAAATTGATTATCATTAAAATTGTATTTTAATAATAATTGCACATTGATTATTATATTTCCTTTTTTTGTATATTCTTATGAATAAAGCACTTTTTGGTTGAAGCGAAATTTAGTATTTTTTTTTATTTTCCTTATTTTGATATGTAAGACTTTTTTTATTCGAAAAAGATAATATTGAGAACCAAATGGAAAAAGGAAAATGCCGTTATTACTTAACGATTTCTTTATTTTGATTTCTTTTTCGAGTTTTTGAAGTCGAAGGAATTAGGAGTCGGAGATTGTTTTTGTTTTAATTTCCGCAGCTGAAACGAATCCAGAGATAGTTGATGTTATTTAACGGTGTTTTTCTTACAAGTTTTTATTTTTTTAAAAATATAATCATGTTCTAGTGTGTGCCTTTAGATTTAATTTATGCAATGTCTTGTTTTATTTGCCAGGAAGGCAACACCATAATGACAACAGAAAGTAGGAACTGGTCTAAACATAAGAAAAGGAGCATCATATAAGTCTGAATCAAGTACGCTCTCATGTCATTCATAGCAGCATTGTAGACAACCGAAGTAAAAATGTTAGACCTAACCCGTACCGGAAAGACAACAGAACTTCACAATGAGCAGCTATAACTTCGAGGCAGTCAAAGACTTCATCTTTCTCGGCTCCGCAGTAAACAGAAATAGATTAGGTTAGGTTAAGGAGCTGCTAGTGAATTTACCAGCACACTTAGACCGTATTGGTCCATTGTGATACCCACAGTCAGACTTCTATCATTGATCGACCGCTCCAGTGATAGTCTCGTTAATTTAGTCCCAACGGCAAATGGTGGCTGGACCAGATTTGAAGAAACGGATAAAAGCGTATTAACTTTGCTTTCACTGGGATTCGAACCTGGGACCCCTATAACTTAGGACAGGCACTTAACCAACTGCGCCATCCAGTCGTCGAACAGAACTAACAATATTAGCACCGAGACCAGCAATTGTTTTTTGGGCTCAGAAGCCAACTAAGTAATGGAGATCTCTCAGAAGACTAAGCTAACTTTGTATAAGATATTGACCATCTCAGTCCTGCTCAACGACGCACACGGCATCAAAAAAGAACAAAGCTCTTGATTTTTTGAAAAAAAAAAAAATTGATTGAAGGAAATAATTCAATAACATCTGTACGGACTGTACAGCAACATGAGTCTAACCAGGCGTTAACGAGTTTAACGCCTAAAATGGCTAGACCACGTAGAGCGCAAGGACAACTTAGCTCGACTCTGAGCTCCTGGAACAACACAATAGAGGACGTCCACAATGTAGACTGCGCACACGAGTGGAGTGGGCCGTCAACAAACCTTGTGTGCGCAACTGGAGACAGCTAGCGAAAGGCGGTAGCTAACGAGGCTGGTGTTGACCAATTGAGTCAAAGTTTCCACATAAAGGAAGAAGACTACTACCTATTCTTTTTAAAATAAAAGAAAATGAGACCAAACTTTAAGAAAAACTGAATATGGTACTACCTCTAGAAATACTAAATAAAACTAAGAAAAATGCTAGTCTATATCAAATCTGAAACAAGAAAAGACCACAAATGATAAACTAAACCACCTTTGAAACATTTTTCCTAGAGGTCCTAAAATATCTTGACATAACCTCTTGTAAGAGTGTAGATGTAGCAACATCCTTAAATAACGTATGCGAGTTGTATGCCCTCTGCTGGCAATATTAAGGTGAACGCCATATTGTATAATTCCTTCTTGTAAGAAAAAATTAAGAAAAGATCCGTTAAGGCGATCAAAGTGACATAAAAATATTCGAGTTTTAGACTCTACATATTTTTTCCTAGACCTTGTGTCGATTGTCTCAAAAGTGTGGTTAAAATTTTTAATTTTTGACGTTGCTACAGAAAACTAGTGTTAAAAATTATAATACAGTCGAATCGCGATAATTCGTACCCCGATTAATCGAAACCTCAATAATTCGTAACTTGCGATAATTCGTAAAAAATGCTGTTCCCCCTTGCCATTACGAATTATCGGGATTCGACTGTATTTAGCTACATTTCGAACGCACTTAACACACGACCTTAGGACAACTGTCAAAAGTAAAAAAAAAATATTTCCTAACGAATAATCTTGAAAACAATTGAACTATTTCAAATATTTAACGAATTGCATCGTTAATAGCGAAGTAAAATGCTGAAAAAATTGAAACAAACTTCTCAGAACAAGATCTCGTGTAGACGTATACATAACGGACACGCCCGCATCTGAAAAATCCACTACTATACATAAATCTGTGTATCTCCATAAAATATCTGCAGAATTAGCAGCAAAAAAAAAATAACAAAAACAACAAAATCGTCAATACTCACTGCACTTTTGCAGGTACACCCAAATACCACATAGAGAACAAAAAAAAAGAAAAACAGAATAAAATAAAACGAAGTAAAAGCCCCCCCTAACCCACATAAAGAAAATCATTTTACTACATGCATTCACTTGAAGAAACACTCCTGGCGCATGTGTGAGTGTACATTTTATAAAATTCAAGCAGGTTTATACATCGAAAAAGCTGCATTGTATGTGTGTAGGATTTTCAATAGGCGCCAGTGGGCGCCACTGACGTAATAAAAAAAAAATAAGAAGGTAAACCTCGTCGCACTGGCGCCAGCCAGACAGACCGACAAACACACACGCGCTCCTCGCTCATACAGGCACACACAGACAGTGGATACAGAGAAGACAGTCGAGACCGATGTCGGCTCTTTGCCGGTGGCCGACAAAAATGGTTTTATTCTAATTTGTTTTTAAATATTAGAAGTATATAGATACAGTTCGTGTGTATTTCTGTGAACTTTTTCTAGCCTGCTGTGCTACGTTAAGACTAGTGTTGTCTCAATGTGTTCTATACATGCAAAGATACATGTCCCATACACTGAATATAACCAATTTGAGTTTTCATTTTTTTTACCGTGTTTTCCTTTCACGAAGAAGATGGACGAGCAAGATATGTTTGAAAGGAAAAAAAAACATTTTTTTTTCTTCAGACGACCCCTTAAGACATTATTTCTCTGCTCCTGTCAACCAAAGTGACAGTTAATAAATACTAGTGTTTGTGTATAATTTTAATCTATTTGCCTGATGCAATAATCGAAACAAACAGAACCAGAGCACAATGGAATCTAAGGCAGTAGAGCCTTTTTCCAAATCTTCCTGACCACGGTTAAGTCTTATTTCATGCGAAAAAAAATAATCTAAGCCATCACTCAATCTGTCAAAAAAGAAAGAAACCTAAACGGACTGCAAAGTTCCTCATAACTGTATCTAAAGGCACACACTAGTTACATCTAATAGGAAAAGGTGCATGCTCCCTTCAGGATTTCCTTTCAATACCACGCATAATTTTTTATACATTTTTCTTCTCATTTACTCTTCTATTAATAATTGACATGACAGATCAGAATTGCACACACAGGGAACATTTGGTAGACTTGTCAAAACTCACTTTTGATTCTCGCAAATGACAGAACGCAAAAGAAACCGTCTTCTTATGGATGAGCAAGACGATACACACAACTCCTTTCGTAGATACACTTCTTTTTTTATTCTCTGAATAAGATTGATATTTTAAAAATATTATTTCCTTCACTCGGTGTGTTTCCTTTTTGTACGTTCCGCGATTAGATAGACAAATAGATATTTCTCTCTTTGATATGTATCCAAAAAAAAGAATTCCCGTTTCACGATATGTATATGTGATAGATAGATATGCAATATATTTTCTTTCAATTATTTTTCACTTTAAAATCGCTTTACAACACTCGTACTGAATAAACTTTTTCTTCTCCTCCTCATGTGAGGTGCAGATAGATTCAACAACAACAAAAACTAGCAGATAATATAATCAATAATCAACAAGAGAATGATATTTTTTTGCTTTCTTTTTTCATTGCGTTCACGACAAATATTTATACAGAAGAAATTATATAAAAATTTAAACAGAAAAAAAATAAATTTCACACAAAAATTTTCTTCTCCTTTTTACGATTCTTATGGAAAAATGTATAATTTATCTCTGGTATGATGGGAACAGTAGCATTCCCAAAGAGTGGATATTTTGGTGAGGAGAATTTTTTCAACAAAAAAAATTAAAAAAATAATACACGAACACACCCGCGACGTGTTACCGACTAGTTGCAGCAATTGACTAAAATACCATTTTTCAGTTGGAGAAAAATCGTACACTACATGTTCCTCAAGTTGGTAGTGCTATTTCTTTTTTTTTTTTGTTTCGATTTTATTTTCTCCGCATGTTTCTTTCGAATACACAAGTGCTCATGGATGTGTGGCTGGTGAGAGTGGTGTAGTGATGTGGCTACCACTCTGAGATACTTTTTTATTCGGTCAACACAGATACAGATGCAGAGTTGTGGGAGTATAGGTATCAAAGAGGAAAACGACAAGTGGAAGTGGGAGCGATATGGTGTTGCGATTGGTACTGCTTTGTATTGAAAGGTGTTAAGGTAGTCTATCAACAAATACGTTTTCTATTGAATCTGGATAATCTTGTAGACATATAAATAAAAAACAAATTCAAATGCGCTGTACGCGACATAGCCTCATATAATTAACACTAAATGCAAATATTAGGCCTGTTTTATTCAGAATTGTGTACCCAGCTCAGTAACCATTTTCAATAAAACGCACATACTCACTATTTCTCAAAGGTTGTGGTCGCAGCTACTTTCAAATGCCAGGGCACAATGGGCCCAAGTGTTGGTCTCAGTGAGCCGCGACCCAATCGTAAGGGCACCCTACCAACCAACCTACCTACCTTCTTCTCCTTCTTCTTGCGACGCTTTAGTCCGGGGTGGGCCTGGATCTCAACTTACAAGCCTCTCCATCTAGCATGATATTTCAGCAGCTGTTTCAAACTGCGCAAACCAAGTTAGTGGCGGTCCTTCTCCGCTTGTGTGCTATCTAAAACGTAAAAGTCCCCTATCGCGTTTTTTAACAGACTTAGAGACGAAGATTAAACAACAATACATATATGTGACGATTTGGCAGCCGCCTAAACAAGTCGACAAATCAAACGCTGCCCCAGCCGATCGGATAGCTTACCGGTACAGTCAATAGAATAGAATGGCAGGGAAACCGCAGCCTTGCCAAACATCAGACGCAAGCCGGAGAGTCGTCTATCATGGGAATCTGAGATTTAAAAAAAATCCCATTCAAGTCCTTATGTCACACAAATCAAACAAACCTTTTTCGCGTCAGTAAATTTAATTTTCGTGTGCTGACAAAGCTCTCTTGACTGAACTTAAAATATTTATTTATTTAAGTATCAGTCTTGCCATGTAAGAACATATGCTACTCAATTTTGTTCTTGTCATTTGCCTTGCTTGCTGACATTGGAACAAAACTAGAAATAATAATTATAATAATAATGGTGTAATGGTGTAATGGTGGTGCTACGATCCGAGGTGGACTTGGGCCTAGCTTCTCAGCAACTACTCTCATATTATGCGTGATGAATATACCAACACTTGACAAACGGTCAACCAAATACTGCATCCAGTTTTGGAACAACAAGGAATATATTGGACACTCACAAAACTTCATGAGGTACGATTACGGTGACAATTTTTGCAGATGCAAAAAAGAGGACAATTTTATAATTTCCATGAAACAAATAAGAAGCGAAATAAATGTCATAAAAATGTATCGAGTGGACTTGGATAACAGTTTGCGATACATTCACAATATCAAAAACCAGATGACAGAACTGAATTATTCAAATCAGTGCTGTCTACTTTTTATGTTTAACTAATTTACTACTGAAAAAAGTACCTTACTGTGTAGATTATAGAAAAAAGTTTTCAAGTAACAAAAGGACATTAAGAGGACAATTTAATAAAAAGACGACAAATTGCTGTCCTCTTCAGGAAAACAAAAAAAAAGAACACGGTACCGAAAAAGAGGACGGATGGTCACCGTAGGTATGATCCCAAAAGGGCCAATGAGGCCTTACACCTTAATAAACAGCCGAGGCAACATCAGCAGCAACAACAAGAGCTACAACAGCAGCAGCAGCAACAGTAGTAGCAGAAACAATAGCAGCAATAACAACAGCAGTAACAACGACAGCAGCAACAGCAGCAGCAGAACCCAGCAATAGCAAAGAAAGAAAAAGTACCTCCCATCAACGTCCGAGAACTGGACACAAAGGACTGAACTATGTCAGTTGGCCACTAGAAGTAGTTTCTTTATTAAAAACACGGGTCCTCAAAGCTTGACTGTCCTCTGCTCAATAGTGGCAGACTAAAAAGTAATAAAAGAAAAGTTAGCGGCGGCGGAGGCCGAGTACTTTTAGTATACCCCAAAAGGGAAAAAATTGCAGACCATGCTCCTTAAGAGCATGCATCACCTCGCTACACTGGAGGAAATCCTGAAATGCTGCACGAGTTAAAGAGCGACAACGCACGTCGAAAACCCGATTTATAGCTGAAACACAATAGTGCGTTAGCGCTGGCGTTGCCTTTTAACGCACACAATTCAATGGCCATGCACACAATATTGCGTCGACCTACGTAAGTGAAAAATGAGAGAGATGAGAGGATCGTAATAAAACGTAAAACGTAAACCCACCTCATGTCATTATAAAACATGTTGCATATGTTTTGACAGCGGGGTGCGCTGTGACAGCGAAATTGAGAATTTTTTTTCCAAATTCAAAGTTTTTTCCCAAATTGAGAAATTTTTGTTGCAACTGACATTTGAGAAATGAAAAAAGCTGACTAAACACAATACTGCGTTGGTGCTACCGTTTTTACATTAAGTAGGTAGTCCTTCAGACATACAGTGCCTTAAGGTAGCCCTAAACGACGAACATAATCGCCGAACTTGCTCTTTTGCGTTATCCCCTACACGGTGAACATTAATTTCGTGTTGTTTCTTCAAACCGTCAACATGTAAGATAGAGAAACGCAAGTGGTGAATTCGTCGATAAAATCGTGGCTGACTGTTGACATTGTGCTTAATCCGCGAACGTCGGCGACGTTCACACCAAAAATGAGGTTTGCTCGTGAACATGGCCCTACACGGCGAACATCAAAATCGAAATTTTTCGCCAAAAGCGAGCGGCTCGCGAACAAGCCCATACACGACGAAAATGCGGTAAGCACGAGCAAGTTCGTCGTTTAGGGCTACCTTTAACAAAGTCTGTACATCGTACAGCGATGAAATTTTGAAAAAAAATTAGCTGTTATGTTGAGACAATTATTTTCCAGTCCCACCACACACACAGCATCGCTTTCTTCCTGTCAATCCCGATTTCGCGAAATCTTGTGACGGTTTACCACCCATTGTCCATCATTATTGTCGTACATTATCCATTTTTTCATCACCGATTATGACATGTTTCAAAAATGGCACGATTTCATTACAATTCAACAGCGCATCGCAGTTGTTAATTCTTTATCTTGTTTATCTTGGTGGGCTTTTTAAGAATTTTATCAACTTTTTCAGTGGTTGGATGACAAGAAGCACACGAAAATTACCTTTACGAAATCGGACGAACTACTTCCGCGTAGCAAATTTTGATAAAGCACCTTCACCATACACAGCAAACATTTTTTTGACAAGCTTGCGCAGCATTCTTCAGCTGCAATCTATGTTCCATAAGTAATTTACATTTGATGCTATTTACCGGGAGAAACGCCACGAACTTTTTCCCAGACCCAAAACAATGGCATAGTGCAATGGCATGATCTTACGTTTATCAATATATTGAACAGTTTGTGTGAGCGAGTGCGTTGTTACGAGAGATGGGTCAAAATGGGACGGACCAGACACCGCAGACAAGCTAGAAAAATCAAAGAAGACCTCGACTGTTCAAGTCTTGCGGATTTAAAACATACTCGTATAACGAAAAAAACATGCTGTAGAAAGTAGATCCAAGTCCAGCTTGGACTGTGGCGCCCCCATTGTTATTATTATAATAATAATAATATAATAATGGCGGCTCTACAGTCCGAGGTGGACCTGGGCCTAGCTTCTCACCAACCACTCGTGTTGTGCGTGCTATTGTTTTCTCACGAGTGGAGGGGACCTACAGTTTAATGCCGACTCCGAACGGCGAGATTGAGAAGCTTTTTCTAGACAGTTATACTCTTTGAGCATTGTCAGTGACCCGAAAGAGGTGGAGCCGTGAAAAAGCCGAGATTCGAACCTTAGACCTCGAGCGTAGGAGTCGACGCACCTACCCACTACGCCACGGCGCCCACATTGTTATTATTACTAACGAAAAAAAAACACATTTAACAAAAATTGACTACCAAATCATTCCATCAGTTCAATTTCTAAAGAAAGCGCAAGTCCTCAATACAATGCACTCCACTCCATCTTCTTGCACACGATTTCAGTGATGCACAGGTGTTTGAAAAAGTGGATTGATAACGGTGTAGCACTAAGGCGTACTTCTCTGATTGAATGTCTACTAATAAAATTAAATGTCAAATTTTTCACGTACGAGTCATGCTCCGTTAGACAACAAACTCCTATCTCGAAAAGTTTCATTGGCAACACTGGCTCCAATTCCACTGCCATCAACAACACTTCCACACCCCTCCGGCGAGTACACGTTTTCTGCTCGCTACGAGAGCTTCATGTAAGTGTACGAGTACGTCCTCACCGGTTGTTCTGCTCTCACTCAAGGCATTCTTTTAGCCACAAAAAGAAAAAAGAAACTGCAGAAACTCGGGTAAGTTGTATTAGCCCGAGAGCGAGTGATCAAGAGCTGGTAAGTCAGACGCTGTTATTGGGGGGAGAAGGAGAAAGCAAGCAAATAAAATAAAAAATCTGGAAATATTGGAATTAGTACCGAATACAAACAAACCCACATGGCGCCATGCAGGGTTTTCAGGGCATTCGAACCCCAAACTTATTAGGTCAAATGAGTTTTAGCGTTTTTAGACGGTGTTTTACCAAAGCCCGGTCACTGGTTGGTTGTTGCCCATCCAGCAGATGCGAGAGGTTGGTACATCGTCTACGTTTATCCCGTCGAGTGATCAAGCGATCACATGCCGCATTTCATAGCGAAGTGAATAACAACCTGGAGAACTCCGAATTGATTTTTCCGCACTCGACTACAGTATTGCGGTATTTGTTTGGTAGCATTGTGGTGCCTGCCCCTCATGGTCCAGATGGATGACAGTTAAATAATGTTGACATCTGCTACAGTTTCTTAAGCTGGTGTTTGAAATCAGACACTTCACTTCGCCTGTCCCTTTTGACAGCTGTCATTGAGCAACGCGGAACTGGCAAAACTCCGCAAGAAAAACCCGAAGCCTTCCATCCGTCAACCTACGGTTTGCGATCCATTTTGACGTCACATTTCTATGGGATTTTTTTACTTCAACTTGTCAACCATACGAATCGCATATTTGTCTCGACCTTGCCATCACATTCGCACTTACACATTGTTTTCCTGAATAGAATGCCCGTACATTCATATCGAGTTCTTCGCGTCTATTCTCTTCTTTGCTTCGCCGTCGTCTTTGTCTTCGTTCCTATTTGGTTTCTTGGTATTTTGTCTCTATTATTCTAATTGGAACCATTAGGCGCTTACGTATCTATGTCTATGGATCTGGCTGGCTCTCAGCGGAGTCGCCTTGTGGGTGTGTAGGAGCGCCGCCGGGGTATGGCGGCATTGTATGCCTGTAACTGTATTTGGTTCTTAGCTCATCGCTATGTTCGTTCAGCCAGCGTGACATTGTGTGCGTGTGAAGTATCTGCATCGAGACAGGTAGAGAGCCGTCTAATGCCGCAGCAGATGATGAAAAAAGCAATCGAAGAGGAACGTACCTGTTGGGTAGATACATATCTGTGCGCTGTTCGTCGCCTACCTGAACGGTTCCTCATGGAAAAGCTGCAAAAAGGTGCAGCAGCGACTGTCACACATTTGCAATTAGCAGCCTTTTGCTATGGCCTGTGTGTATAGCGCGTTGTCTCTTTCTGCGGCGTTTCAGTTCAGATGGGTGTGTTCGTTGTTCGACATGCACAAGGGGAGAGTGTGTGTTTAAGCGATTGTGGTACGTTCCGCTGTCTGTCAATTGTGCTGCTCCTCTGTGTGCGCAAAGTGAGCTGCTTCTCATCAAAATATAATTACGATCAGTTTTGTATCTCTTGCTCTGGGCTGTGTGTTTTAAACGCTGTAATAGCTTGGAGCCATGTGTACATATGTACGCACATACAGCCATGGGTATTTACGAATATCTACTGTGGCAGTGGCGTCGGCGCTACGCTGGGTATGTGTCAGCAAAGTGGAAACAAGATGCTTGGGGATTTTATCGCCGCCTCAATAAACCAGCACAGAAAATGATTCACGTCGATGGTGCTTGATGATGGCTAGGACTGCAAGGGAAAACTTGGCGGGGGAAAATCAGCAGTCGAAGTGAGGCATCTTTTTCAAGGTAATTAAACTTACAGACAGTTTACATACGTGCACATTTATGTGCGTACTATGTGCCTACTTGAGAAGTTTGTGGAAAACTCACATCGCAACATTAGAGGCACGATCTTCCAAAAGTCCGTTCAACTGCTAGCTTGCGCGGATGACATTAACGTGATCGGTCGAAAACAGCGAGCCGTCAATGAGGCGTTTGCTGGCATTGAAGCGGAGGCGGCCAAATGGCGGTAAATGAGAGCGAAACTGCTGTCATAGAGGAAGGACACACAACATCGACGCCTTGGACAGTGTCACACTTGGCAGCAAAATCTTAGAGGTAGTTAAGGACTTCGTCTACCTCGGCTCTGAAGTAAATAGAGACAACAACATCAGTACCGAAATCAAACTTAGGATTGCTCTTGCCAATCGCTGATTCTTTGGGCAATTGAGTAATAGAGCCATCTCTCACAAGACCAAGTTGGCGTTACATAACACATTGATCATCCCAGTCCTGCTCTATGATGCAGAGACATGGACTTTATTAAAAGCGGATGAAGAAGCTCTTGATCTGTTCGAGAGAAACGATTTTTGGTTATGTTTGCGTTGATGGCATCTAGAGTAGGGTTGCCATTCGTCCCGATCTGTCGGGACATGTCACCGTTATTAGCAGTGTTGTCCCGTCATCCCGATAATCTCTTAAATGTCTCGACAAATTCCAATAGCTTCGAAATTATTTGTGAAGTATATCTGCGAAGTGTAGTTCCAAGCACAGATGCGACTACCGTTGTGCATACACTTTCCAAGTGTTCATTCCAGTAAGACTGTATGTACCCAGTTAGCTCGCCGCTCGCTATTGTCGTTCACGTGTTTAAGTTTCGTTCGATCAGTATTTGTAATTCGTACCTACTAATTCTAAGTGTTTATTATTGTGAATAATGGGTGCACCAAAAAGAAAATGCTATTTCAGCGATGATTACACCAAAGAGTGGTATTTTATTGAGAAGAAAGAACAACACAGCTCCGGCTCGAGGATTCTCCGAAACCGAGCCATTGAGGCAACGCAACAGGGGACGTCCGCGTTAGAGATGGTGTATACAAGTGGAGAAGGACCTCAACCAACTTGGTGTGCGGAATTGAAGGCAGCTAGTGGGAGACCGTGCTAGATGGAGAGGTTTGTTGGTTGAGGCCCAGGTCCACTCCGGACTGTAGCGCCACACAAAAATATGCTTGTTATAAGGATTGAAGTGAAATTCAATTTGTAGATATTTTGAAAATCGTGCCGAGGCTATAAATCTTTAAAGAGTCACTGAAGGGATGCTGAGGATTTATATTTATATTTACAAATGTATGTAGGTTACTCCAACAACTTGGTTCTACAGTTACTTCCAAGAAGTTCAACATCTGGGAGCTAATAATAACAATAATAATGGCGGCGCTACAGACCGAGGTGGACCTGGGTCTAGCTTCTCAGCAACCACTCGTGTTGTGCGTGCCATTGTTCTCTCACGAATAGAGGGGACTTACAGTTTAATGCCGACTCCTAACGGGGAGATTAAGAAGCTTTTTCTAGACAGTTATACTCTTTGAGCCAGTGACTCGAAAGAAGTAGAGCCGCGAATATTGTTTTTCCTGTTAGTCTGAACTTGGATTCGAACCTAGACTGTGAAAGTCTAATGCGCATAGGTCGACGCACGAACCCACATGGCCACGGCGCCCGCCACATCTGGGAGTTATCCTAGACAAAAAACTCATCTGGAAGAGACACACAGAAGAGATAAACAGGTAAGCGACGCGTGCTCTAATGATCTGTTGGAGCTTGGCGGGAAAATCCTGGGGAAACAGTCCAAACATCCTCACATGCCCAACTGCAGCCATGGAGGTGCTATTGAAGCTCACTCTTTTGAATCTTGTGGTTGCAGAATGTGCAAACAAAACAATCATGAGAATGTTAAAAGAAGGGATAGGAAAAGACAGGTGCATTACATCGATGCACAAGTCAAAAAGCTACCACTCTTGGCCATTCCGAAGGATGATGTGATTAGGAAATTCAATTTCCAAAAGAAATTTACAATTAAGCTGAGCACCGTAAAGGACTGGAGCAATATACACGTTGGCTTAATAGTCAACACAACTGAACGGCTATTTGCAACGTACAGCTCCAGTATTTCCTCAAATCAATCGGTTAATAAATGTCAAAGTTTTTCAATGTTTACATGCCGACATAAAAGAAGGCGCACTTTGTATATTAGATCATGCTTAGTCTGAATGCTTAGTCGGTCCCGTATGCAAGGAGGGCGAATGGAGGAGAAGATACAACCGCGAACTCTACGAGCTGCACCAAAATGTGGGTGTAGTCCAAAAAGGCAAAAAACGACTCACAGCGAATCACAGCCCACAGGTTCGAGAAAAAAGGCTATCACGGATGCCAGAACGCTAGGTGTGGATAACTGGAAGTAGCGTGTCTGGTACCGCAGGGAAGGCTGCCGTGTCTCAGGCAGAGACCCTACACGGGTTGGGAGCCCACTAAGTAAGTTAGTCTGATTAAATAGATCTTTTACGCCAAATGAGTTCTGGAACAACTCCTAAGTCATGCCAATTATAAAGGTAAATAGACAAATACCCATTTACACTTTTTGTACAATATTAATGGTCTAAGTGGGTCACGGACATCCTCCGTCTCCGTGACCTTAACTCCCTTGCCTTTAAAACGTGAAAAGTTATGAAGAGTAAAATAACCAGGACCTAATCAGCCGTCGATCTCGCCTTTCAGAGTCGGCATTAAACTGTAGGTCCCCTCCACTCGTGAGTGAACGCACAACACGAGCCCTTGCTGAGAAGCTAGGCGTAGAACCACTTCGGATAGTAGCGCCGCCATTATTATTATTATTAATCAGCTCGCATAAAATCAACTTTTCTGTACACTGATTTGGTTTCTCCGCCGAATCCACTGATTTTTCTTGAGCTCCTTCACAGACACCCCAAGACAGCATCCCCCGTAACAGTTCACACTAAAGTTGTATGCGCCCTAGGTAGCCAGGGAGTATTAAAAGCATCCAACAGCCAAAAGCAAGCCCCCTTTGATTTATCCTTAAGATCAAACCATAATTGGCTTCTTTATCGCTTTGCCTAGTAACTTTCCAATCAGAGTATCTCGGCTCGAACAGTTTACGATGTCGTCATTATGTCGATTTTTGAGCAATTAGTAGTTTATGATCAATAACTCGTCGATCGGTAGGGCCCGCATGCACAGCCCTTCGCCCGATTCAAATTAAGCAGTGAGCACACTGTGTTTACCTTGCAGGTACACACGACATGACTCTCAATTTAAAAACGCCGATGATACAAATTGTATGTCCTCCTCATCTTCAAGGGCAGATGGGTATCATCTCCGATGTCTTTACGTGGTCACAAACGGCTTCGTCGTCTTCCTTCGGTCGATCTTAAGCGCAATTTGAGTAACCATCCAATCCACCATCATGCACAAGGGCAAATATGCTCCGATTAACGTAATGACAGGCCGCTTCGTCTTCAATGGAGAGCGACGAGGCGTTCACAGGTCCATCTCGGGGCATGGACAAAAGCAAAAACAAAATCCACGTAAATTCAGTTTTACGTTTTGTTTTCGGACGAGCGCACCCTGATTACAGGCAGATTACATTTTCGTTCGGTCTCCGGTCGCCGAACGAAAACGCGGACGGGACCTATTATTCGAACTCGAAGTGAGCTCTGACGATTTCGTGGACGATTTAAGCAATGTACCATCGAGTCGCGGGAACATATCATTACGGTTCGACTGACTTTCGTCTCGTCTCGAAGTCAAAACGATGGAGTATGGGGCAAGTACCCCAGAGCTACAAACCGACGATAGGCCCCACGAAACATTTTGCTCTCCTGAACTGCAGCACTGTGTGTGGATTGCTCTGAGTAAATTTTTTTTTAATCGATCGAGATAATTTGTTTCCAAGTAATAACTTTGAATGCTTTCTGTGTAAGCGCACTCACATATTAAGTAGTTTATTGGGCGGATGCGGATGCATGCACGGAGAAGGGGGATCCGGGTGCGGATACGGGAGCCGTTCGTTCCGAAGGAACGACGATGTTAAACAGATTTTATTTGTTTTGCCAGCGTTCCAGGAAACTGACGGGCGGCTGCTGCGAAGATCTACAGCAGTTTATTGATTAGGCGCTAATCGATTAGGGAACTGCTGGTAGTTGGTAGTTTGCGATGCCGTATTCAACGGAGCTTATTATGTGGGGATGGGGTGAATGCAGCTTCGTTGACGTACAAGCAAATGCATGCATGTCTAAGGAATTTGTTTGACCAATTATTTTCAGGATGATTCATTTTGTAGGGATTGAAAATGGTTTGTATACTCCTCGCAGTTCATATGAATTCGACGGATGAACGGACTGCATTACTTTGGGATTTTTGTTCTTCACTTGGAGTTGTTTCAAAACATCCTTAATTTGAGTTTCACTTCTGTGTCGCACATTAGTCGTTGGTTATCTCGGGTCGGCTGGGCTTTACCAGCACTCGTCAAGGGTCCGTAAATGCATGTCTATTCTAAGGCCGCTAGGTAGTCAATAGAGTACCTTTTTTTGTGATGGGCATTAATGCTAACTGGACCAATGATTGCATGAAGAACTTTCCTCTCGAATCGACCAAACGGTTTCTTCTGGTGATTTTACTCTCCTCGTGCCGTCCATCAGGCCTTAAAGGCGAAACCTATCCTACAGTTTTATGCCGACTCCGAACGACGAAATTGGTTAACCATTTTTTGGACAGTTATACCCTTTGAGCACTGTCAGTGACTCGAAAGAGGTGGAGCCCTCAAAATATAAAAGGTTTTTTTTCGGGAATCGACTGCAACATGCGATATCAACAACTTGTCGTTCGAACGTCATCTTTAAGCACTTTTTCAGGCAAAATATCATCGATCGTGTATCCGCACTGGGCGCCATTATCTATATGGTCCAACCATAATACACGATGTTAATTCTGAGTCACACCTTAACGTCAAGTTTTTTGCCCAACTTAATTTGACATTTCTTTGTTACAGTGTTTAACAAATTCAACCATGGAGAGGAACACAATTGAGCAGCGCGTTAAGATTGTTGAAGCCTTTTACGAAAATGGGCGTTCAAATCAAAATGCATTTCGTGCAACAGCTTTTAACTTAGGTCTTCATTAAACGCTTCGGTTTCTTTGAAAATTTCTTTGTAGGAACATTTGCCCACAACTGTATGTATGTTCGCACATTTGTATTGTACGTCCAAAAGCTGACTAAGTCGAATCGGAAATTCTCTTTCGACTTAGAAGTGTAAGTTGGGTAATCTTTGAACACCTTCTGGCTTGGAAACTGGCTCCTAAACGTGTTACAATCCCAACGCTAAGCCGCAATGCAATGCAACTGAACTAGACTGCAAGAGAAATGCGCTGGATTTCTTATGGTAAAGCAGTCGTTAAAATGACTGGCAATGAACCTTCACAGCGGTCACTATTCTAAACCAACACATGATGGTGTGCACAAGCACGATGACGAATGTTTGTATGTAATCATGTGCACTTTAGCATGGGAGACAGCGATACAATTCCAGACCAGACATCAAAAACCGTCATTTCGCATCAAAAGAGTTGGCGACTGCTTGCCGGTCTTAACTGCTGTCTACAACTACTGCCATTGAGCTGTACACACAAACGTACATACTCGTATGCGAGTAAGTAAGAGAAGGTGTACTGAATGCAAACCAGTGCCGCTGGCGAGGCCGCCACCGCCGCCACCACCGTCGCTGTTGTTTGTTGGCCGAGACAACAATTACGGCTGCAAACGTTGGACTCCTTGGTGGCGACACACACTGCTACGACAGACGGCAGACTCGCGGTTTGTGCGACGGAAGAGGGTCGCGCCGTCGGTAAGATAAGTACTATAAGACCATACACCATCGCCATCGAGTGTAAACGAATAAAAGATGATAAAATGCAGCCGCGTGGCGCCCATCTTCAATTTCATGGGGATTCTAGTGGTTATGGGGCGCACGCTATGATGGGTGACTACCACTCGGCGTATCACCCATCAGCATCATGACGGCGACACGACCACGGTAGGTGCATACTGTTTGAGCATGCCTGTGTTTCTGTGTCTCTTCCTGTGTTGGAGATGTATGATGAATCACGAACGACATTGAGGCCGTCCTCCAGCCGCAGACTAGCATAAGGAGACCGTAAAAGTCGGTGCGTTGCTGTGCTTTAGTCTCTCCCGAGAACATTAACATATATGCGCCATCATCGGATTTTGGGATTGACGCGACGTGCCGCAATGAAGTCGTAATTTTTCGGAAATCCTACTTTACACACACATCCGTTTTATGTGAGCTAAGTGCACGTAACGGGAGAGTTTAGTGCACAAGTGCCTAATGAATTATGTAAATTCAATTCAAAAGAGCAAGCAACGCCAACAGAGTTCTCTCTAATGGTCGGTTCGAATGAAGTTGAAACAATAGTGTAGAGCACGTTGTCAACACGACAAACGTGACTGGTATCTTGTATGTTGCTCTCGAAGGCGCACTTAGCATTGTGAAGAGCTTCTCAGGAAAGCCAGAACAGAAAGTATAGGACGCACTAGAGACACACAAACCGACCTGTTCCGGTTCGTTGGGACTGTTAAATAAATTCAAATGTTTCGTGGAAACTGTCAATACAATCGTTAAAATCTCATCCACCAAATTGGACGTCGACTAGCGGCTAAGGTGGCCACTTTGATGGATGGAAATGAATTAATATTGACGGCTCCGTTCAACTGTAATTTATTTTCCAAAATTGATTAACTGAAACAAGAAATTGTACACGGATAAACTAGTTTCAGTTAAGCGGAGTTTAACCGAACTTCGGAATTTTCTGGAATTTTTGTGTTACAATAAAGCGGAATTGACTTTACTGTTTTTAAATTCTTAATTGAAACATCTAAAAGAATTTAAAGAAAAGGTTTTGCGTCTACCTTCTAAATGTCAAAGGATATCTACTTGCTGTCGATTAAGTTCTCTTTGTGAAAATTACCACATTAATTTGTTAACTACTTGTTATTTATGTGGGCGCCGTGGCCGTGTGGGTTCGTGCGTCGACCCATGCGCATTAGACTTTCACAGTCTAGGTTCGAAACCAAGATCAGACACAATTTTTCAAAAAAAAAAAAATTGTTCGCGGCCCCACCTCTTTCGAGTCACTGACAATGCTCAAAGAGTATAACTGTCTAGGAAAAGCTTCTCAATCTCGCCGTTCGGAGTCGGCATTAAACTGTAGGTCCCCTCCACTCGTGAGAGAACAATAGCACGCACAACACGAGTTGGTTGGTGAGAAGCTAGGCCCAGGTCCACTTCGGACTGTAGCGCCGCCATTATTATTATTATTACTTGTTATTTATAAGAGACACCAATCAGTGGTCGGTTACTTGCAGAATTTTTACTTTACACGAACTTGATAATCAATGAATAAAATCTGCTATATTTTCCTACCTTTTTAACTGAAGGGAAATTCACAACTTTTTTCAGTTAGATTTGTCCAACATTTAAAACAGTGAGGTATCACAGAACGTGATATTGCCACGCGCAGAAGAGGAAAAGCCATTCAAATTGATCTTTTAACACATCAACGATCCAAAACGCAAACCTTATAGTACGTTTACAACGCGCCCAAATCCAACATTCTAAGAAAAAATTGTCGAAATCCAATTTTGCGTTCCCACTGCAACTTCTGCATTTCAAATGACAGCTGATGTCAGAATTGATTATTGATATTTTTTCCTGATTGGAAATTAGAAGTGGTTGAACCATTTAGCGTGTTATATTAATTTAATGATGAATTTAAGTGCTAATTCGGACATATTAAATATATTGCTGACTCAATATAGAGGTATGGAGTTCGCGTTGAAACTTATGTCCACTCGAAGGTTTCAACTAATGAGAAAACAGCTGTTTTTGTTTATGTCAGTGGATTGAAATGTCATTGTATGACGTGCTAAATTTGTAAAGAAGATTGTTCCATTTGACGAACTTAAAAATGCAGCGACGAAATTCAGTGTTCCGCTAGAATCCAATATTTCAGAATGCAGGAAAATGTAATGTTTGCCTTTTAAATGGTATTTCTTAATCCTCTGATCTCAAATCTCTCAAATCTCAATCTCATAGATAATCTATGAAAAACTGTAGATCCGAGAATTGAACGGGATAGCTAGCGAAATAAGGGAAAACTGAAAAGTCGTGAAAAAGAATTCCTGTGAAAAGTGCTGACAACCACTTTTATTAACTCTATGCCTTGAAAATATGCTGCGATTATCAAAAACAATGGGTACTCACTCAAATATTATCATCCGGATTTTAAAAATTTTTACTTTACGCTTTAATTTTGCCGCGGCAATTTTTAACGTATGTTCACTCTTCTTTAATATTTTCAGTTTGTAGGAATCTAGTAGAATTGAGTTTTTGTTTATAAGTTTTGTAAATAAGTGAAACTATTCCTGTTTGAATAAAAAAAAATTATTAAAATATCTCAAGAGCAAAATGTTCATACGGACTATTCGGTACTATTGTTTTGTCCGACACTAAGAAATAAGAAAAAATTTTCGGTAAAAGTAAAAAAAAATTATTTAAAGTCATTTATGTAATAGTAAAAACTAATTATTTTTAATTTGTGAAATGAAAAACGTTTCTAAATTCATTTGTTCCGTGGGGTAATTCTCTTCTTTTGTTCTAATTCGCAAACGTGAACTCTCTCGCAAACGTGAACTGGTTTGGTTTTTAATTGTTCGCGTTATCGCGAGTCTACTGTAGTTGCTATAAGAGCAAGGCCCAACTCCACCACCAATTGTAGCCACATAGTATGTACATATATGTATATGCAATATAAAGTATAATTTTCATCCGAAGTTGTCAGATAAGCAACACATCTTGTGTTTTCTGAACTCATGAATAGTGCAAAATTCCGTTTTGTCATATTTTTTAGATTGAATTGACTGTAATGATAGCCTCACACATTTGAGTTGAAAATTCTACACATACTGAGTAAATTGCCGGGTCTGACAGCATTTGCCAAACAGTCCATCAAAAACCTTCGGCAACTGCCTTATCTGCTGCAACTAACAGCGACGAGTTGCATTCATATGTACATATAGGTACAGTAGAATCTCTAAAACATGAACGGTTCTATAAGATGAACAATTCGGAAAGATGAAAGATATTTTCCCCTCTCTTTCCGGGCAACAGTCTCCCATAGAGCAGATTTTTAAGAAAAACTTCAACATGATTTTTACCTCTTATGAAATAATTTTTTAGTTATTGATGTTTCTCTTTTTTTAAATAAAATTAACTACTTTTTTGATAAATGCAATGTTGTTCTGTATGGGTATACGTTCTCCCTTAACTAAATTTGATGCTTGGAAATATGAACAATTCGAAAAGATGAACGGGTCCTGTTTTATATCTGTTCATCTTTTCGTGATTCTACTGTACATTTATTTGAAATAATCAGCTATTATCTTTCAACTTTTGTTGAACTAATTCGAATGTCATAATAAAAACCTAAAGAGGTACTTACAGAAGTCACATTTTGTGTAGGTACTGAAATGTCGGCCATTTTTTGTTTCTTACTACATGCAGTTAACCAACTCTTCAACTTATGCTCTTGTCAATTTCGTCCATGATTTCTGGAATGAAACAGAGTTCTGTTGCACATTTTTCAAAAAAAAAAAAAACAACAGAAAACGAAACAAAGAGACTCTTCTAAATGGCTAGCCAAGTGTCGCCAATAAACGCGATCAGATAATTGTTCCATCTTCTAAAAACGTCAAGCTCTTAGAGCCACTACCCCTATGTGCACACAATCACTGCCAGCAGAAAAGACCCTCTTTGCAAACTGGTGTCACACGCCTTGTTAAATACACGCTTCCTACAACCGTTCGCTGCTGCTGTGAAACCGTGCACTTTGTGAACACTCCCCCGGCCTCCTAACACCCTTTTTTATACACAAGTATGTGCACCTATTTGCAACTGGCGTGGCTCGCCGATTAAAATTCAAAGATAAGTTGACGGCGCGGCGCCTTTACGGTCGTATCCATTTATTACCCTCTGCCATTATTCCTTGACGTTCACTTCCTTAAATGGGGAAGAGGAGAACGTATCGTCTTTCCCCCTCAGCATTTGCTTTCAACTCACACACCGAGTCCACACGGAATGTGTATCGGCTTAATCGGACGCACCTGCCGTTCTCTTGACATTTTATCTTCCCCAGAAGCCGCTGTGCTTCTGCCACACCACCTGTTGCATGTCAAGATGCTCTTGCCTCCAACAAATTATCACTAAGAGGTACACGCATTTACTCCTCAGATGGATCTCTTACTAATTACAACTTCCTCTGCTTTCAGCAGTTTCATGGTACAGCTTTTTCGGTAAAAACACGGTAAAAACATACGAGTATGTCCATATGACCGCGCACACAGAAGAATGCGGCTTAGCATTATATTGCTCAGCCGACAAAATGGACCACCCTTGCTCTTTATTTTTATAAACAAGCAACTGTCATTCTTTAATAGCGACTGATGTCCCCAGAGGAGATCAGCAGCTCATTGACGGACCACCCTTACGAAGGCAACGCTGTGCTTCGGCAAATGAAGCCATTGGCACAAAAAAACACTGCCCGCTGGACTATTCTCTCTGCGACGCTGTTGCCAACGTCTCGTCCCAATTAAATCATAATAAATCCCGAATTCCCATTGCGAAATGAGGCGCAACAAAAAAAACTAAGGGCTCCGTCCTAATTATGTACTTCCCAAGACTGGCTGATGCACGAGCGCGACTGCACACATGTGTCTGCATGAAGGTGTACCTGAGAAAGTCATTCTCGTTTCCACGGAACAGTCCCGTGCCTGTCTGCCATCTTAATGACATGATAGGTCAAACCTAAAAAAAAAAGAAACAGGAAAAAAACCAAGAGATCCCACTATGCTGATGGATTCATTTGAAAGAAGGGTTCCATGTCGTGCTGCACGAGTGGAAGGCGAAGGGAACGCATCGCGCAATTACGCACCCGTCGCAGACTACGGCTGTGCTGTGATCTGTGACTACACCTTGTCGCCGTAGGTCAGTCGTGGACAATGTGTATGTATGCATTCATGTGTATACACGGGTAACACAACGAGGAACGATTACCCCGACCGACGACGATTCGGTTGATGATCACGATGTTGGCCCGGTAAGGGAAGTGAATAGGTCGTTGTGTTGTGATGCGGATGCCCTTACTAGCGACCGATTTTTCAGTCTTTGCTGCCTGTGCGTTTGTGTGTTCGTGCGTGTCTGTTTTGCGCGCGGATGGTCAACCCACTCAATCGTGAGTCGTTGGCGCCGGCTGAAGTTGCACTTAGCCAGACAATCGACGGCCGACAACAGGCGACCGACGCATGTTACTTTTTAAATTGTCTTTCTTTAGTTCACGTCTTTACTTTCAACTTTGAAATGGATTTTCGATTGTTTTTTTGAAAGATGAGCTCATTACAATGAAGAAGAACACTGTATTTTCAGAGGGAGAAAACATAAAAGCGATTGAACATAGATTAAGAAACCAAGGTATAATTTACAGTAGAGGAATTAGCGGTGTTTCGCTGTCCTGTCGTTGTGTCGTCTGATTAGATGAGCGGGAAAAGGCAGGATTGTCGGAGACACAATACGACTTTAACAAGCGAGAAGGAGATGAGTTTGATGCTCAAAAAAGCGGCATTCTTCACCGGAAATTCCGCTTTCAAAGTGTGAAACATGCCTGTAGAGTCCGACCGAAGGCCAGTTTTTCGGCCGAAACCGAACTTCGGCTTTTTCATCACCTTCGGCCGAAGCCGAAGCCGAAGCCGAATGTCGGACTCTATTTGGAACATATTTTGCAAGTTGCTTTAGCATCATTTTACGAAATAATCTTAGATTGGCTTTTTAGCTGCCATTTTTGATGTTCTTTCTACCTGTACAAATAAATTGAATGCTTTTATACAGACCACTTAATAGTTTACCAACTTGCAAATGCAAAATCTTTTGATTTTAAAACTGTAAACAATCGCACTTTCAAAATAAAAAATATCCGACAATAACAAAACAAAAAACACACAGTTCCTTGCAACTTCTATTTTTACAGAAAACAGAAATATCAACGTTCGGCTTCGGCAAAATCTTCGGCCTCATTTGGCCGAAGCCGAATGTTTTGCCGAAGGTGATATTTATAGCCGAAGGTGGCCGAAGCCGAAGCCGAAGCCGAATGTTCGGTCGGACTCTACATGCCTGTTGTCACCCCTTTTCGTTTCGTTTTCGACATGTTTTCCTCATCTTCTGGTGATCGTTGATCGAGTAACAATTTATGCATGGTGCGTGGTATTGTAGGAAAATGGATAACAGGGACAATTTAAATGCAGTTTTAATGTTTTTCACTGCAAACATATACAGTAGACTCGCGCTAGCATGAACACCGGATAACGTGAACAGATTTATTTTTACATTGACATCTCTAAAACGTGAACAAATCATGCAAACTTCAAAACGTGAACAACAATTTTCGTAAAAGTTAACAGTAAAATTCAAACAAGCTGCATTCAAATTTGGAATTTGTCGTTCTTGGTACAAGATTCGTGTCGTCTTGGTCTGTTCTTCGTAATTTTTTGCATTATATGCACATACAGTGTCGGACAAAACAATAGCACCGAATAGCCCGCATGGACATTTTGCTCAATATCTTTCCTTGTACTTGAGATATTTTAATAATTCATTTTTCATTTAAACAGGAATAGTTTCACTTATTTATAAACAAAAACTCAATTCCACTAGATTCTTACAAACTAAAAATATTAAAGAAGAGTGAACATGTCTTAAAAATTGCCGCGACAAAACTAAAGCACATAATTAAAAGCAAACATTTTTAAAATCCGGGTGTTAATATTTGACAACAGTCGCAGGAATCCTTTTTCACGACTTTTTAGGTTTAACAAAAGGTGCCTTATTTGGGTGACTATCCCGTTCAATTCTCGGATCTATACTTTTTTATAGATTATCTATGGGATTTGAGATCAGAGGATTGAAAAATCACACTTAATAGGCAAACTTTTCTCAGAGAGAAACACTTTTTTCCAATGTAAGAGGTGTGTGTTGAATCGTTGTTATGTTGAAAGATCTATTTGAAATCATTCCCCTCTTCTGCGCGGGGCTATATCACGATCTGTGATACATCACTGTATACACAACGATCTACTATGTCGTAAATGTTGTAAATTTGAACTATCCCATGACAAAGAAGGCGACACCAGATCACCACACTTCTTTTTTGGGATTTTATTTTCCTCGAGCTTGCCGTAGGTTCATTCTATCACACTTTGAGCTTCGTACACATCTTAAGCCGTCCAAGCACGTCATGTTAAACTTCAACTTATCTGAAAAATTTTACAAATCGGACTCAAAAGTCAAGAGTTTTTCGTTTGACAACAGTCAGCCGTTACATAATTTCCAAAACTTTAGGTTAGCATGGAGGAGGAAGTCTGGTGGTCTGGTGTCGCTGTGTGGATTATTTTGCGTTGGAATCTCGTGCTGCTGACCACCATTTTACGAGCCGTCGCAAAAATTCCATGACTTGGAAGCCGACGTCTATTGTCGTATCGTAGGGAGTGTGCATTTCGGACACTCTGCCGAGGATATTATCCTTAGCAATTTTTAAATTAAAGTCCCCGAGTATAATCTTAGGCTCAGTAGGCACCGTCCAAGAGGTGGTACAGATCCTCTTTGAAGGGGTCTTCAGTCTCCTCGGGCGTGTGTACATACGAGGTTGAAGTTGTAGAATCAAACTTAGATGCGGATCACAGACAAACGATTGTTTATCGGCTTATAGCGTTCGACCATAGCATTTTTTTCCGCATCAGGACATGTGTATTATTTTGAAACAACTGTAATAAATGTCGCACTCGTTTTTCCTACTCATTCTGTTTCTTATCCAGTGTACTTCCTGGATCATCACAGTGATGTCCGCCTTGTATTAGATGAGGATCATTTCCAGTAACTCCAGGCGCGTACATGTTTCTGACATTCCAGGAGCGTAGTCGCACCCCTTTTTCCATTTTTGCGCCATGTCGTCGTTGAGAGTCCCCCGGGTGATCCGAGGCACTTACGAGTAGCTCATTCACAACACTCAGTTTTTCTTTTACAACCGCCAGACTAGACGGGTTGAAGTTTCGCCCTCTTGCTGAGGTCGATTGCTGCATATATACAGCCTTGGCCAAATGTATGTAGGCACCCTTATCTTTTTGTCTTTGCTGTCAAATCACTTAATAATAATTACAATGGCGGCCCTACAGTCCGAGGTTAACCTGGGCTCCTCAGCAATCACTCGCGTTGTGCCTGCTATTATTCTCTCACGAGTAAAGAGGACCTACAGTTTAATGCCGACTCCGAACGGCGAGATTGAGAAGCTTTTTGTACTCTTTAAGCATTGTCAGTGACTCGAAAAAGGTAGAGCTGTGAAAAAATGTTAATGTTTTTTTTCGAGATTCGAACCTTAGATCTTGAGCGTAGGAGTCGACGCCACGGCCACTATGCCACGGCGTCCACTTATCGAAATCACTTATCGGAAACAATTTATTTGAATTTTATGGTTTTCGGCAACACTATCTGAGGTTGCAAACGATTTTTATTTGTTCCCCTCATTCAGTTAATTTCTTTGCCTTTTGAAAATAAAGCGAATCTTAAAGGGTGCCTACTACATTTGACCAAGGCTGTAAATTTACCTATCAACAGCTATCCAGAGGGCACCACGGAGAAGCTGTGTGTAAACTTGACCTGAGCATTTACAGAGATCGTTGCTGGCATCACGCTAGGTTGAGAGCGATAAACAACTTTCCCCTTTATACACAAGTCCTGCCCTCTACGATGATTATAAGAACACCTGCTCGGTAAGTTTTCGTGTTGCTTACTCCAGTGAACACTTTTTGCTCACTTACGACCATCTTGACCCGTTTAATGCACTTGCTTATGGCCCCAAACGCGTACTGTCCTAAATTTTCTAAAACCATTTCAACATTTGATTAGTTTCCATTAGTGCTGCGTCACGAACAAAATACACTTCACTTCAAAAACTTCATCGGTCATCGTAAAATAAGAAGACGTCCTTAAACTATGTTTGGCAATAAGTGACTTCAAAGAGCTGCGATCTGCTTGGTCGGTTGGCGTATTTTTAGTTCCTCCTTTGAGGTTTTTTTTTCTAAATTCTCTAATTAGCTTTTATCATTGCTGTTGCTTGGTTTTTTTTCTCGGTCGCGTCGTAAAACGAACCTATTTTTGTCTTAACAAGTTTTATATAAATTTTTGTTTTTGTTTTGCAAATGCCTTATTTTTATTGTCATCTTTTAAGATCACCAACTGACGCAAGTGATTTTTCAAAATTAGAAGCAAAAAAAAAAACAAAAATCAAAACAAAATAGAAAATCTCACGAATAGAGATTTGAAGTCCCACTCGGAGCTGTATCTTTCCATTCACAAGATTTTATAGATTAAGTGTGGTAGTTTGGTGTAGGTTTTTCAGACGAGATGGGGAAGTGCATACTAATCGTGTTTGCAGACACAAAGAAGATGCGGATGGGATGGCGGCTGATGGCGGCATGTTCACATTTCTCATCGCTGGGTGATGAGATGATATCTTATTAGGTTCTCCGCTTTCTGGTATTGAAAGGAGTTCCGATTAAATGCCACCCATTAGAGTTGGTTTTTGACTGGTAATTACGGTATTTACATTTCATTCATTAATTAAAAGCATACAAAATGGCGAGACATTAAGACTGAAATTGCTTGATGACTTCAAACCAAGCAAGGCTGTTGTGGCGTGGACTGCAGTGCATGTGCATATGTGTAAGTTAGGTGTGTGAATTGCCCTGACAACATTATTACACATGTAAATTTGCTTACGAAACGTTGAATGCATGAATGCGCATAGGGAGGCGTAGAGTCAAACTCTAGCAGGCACATCAAACGCTTGATTATTTAGAATAGATGGAACACCGTTGAATCGAAAGGATGCAGGATGAATACCCTTATAGAGAAATAAACCTAATCGAGGAGAACGGGAAAGAAGGTACCTGTACACATTGGTTTTAAATGTCTGTGCATTGTAGTGAGTGGGAAACATTGGACTGGGAAGAACATTCTACATTCGTGTGGTGCGGCTAAAAAACGACTCTCTAAACTTAACTGTACATCCGAAAACAAGCTTAAGGGTGAACTGATGAGCATTCCTGGCGAGACGAGAATTGCGGGTGAATTCATGAAGGGGAGTAATGCAATTGGCTAGCTCTCTTGAGCATCGTTTGTTGAAATAGCGATAAGACAATGGACAAGGATGGGACATTACGACGGTGTTCGAGCGAGTCTATCGACTTCGCGATATTACTGTGTTCTAAAAGTCTTCTTGCTCGCTGTTGTATTCTATCCAGCAGGTGCAGAAGGGTCTTGGGAGCACCAGACCAGATATGAGCCTTGTACCTTTTGGAGGCATTCAATTTCACTCTATTATTTTTACCCCAATTAAATATGCTGTCAAGGTCGGAATTTAATATGCTTAACATACACTGCCGCTCCAATTCTACGACCGAAAGACATAGACGTAAATCTTGGAACGAATCTGAAAAGCTAAGAGTACTGTCATCAGCGAAGGAGTGAATTAGATTAGAAGTAGCAGACAGGAGATTATTTATAAAAATGAAAAAGAGAGTCGAAGAAAAAACGTTAATGGGAAGTTAGTGCTGAGTCGGTAGGGGGAGGGTGACGAAGGTTTGCCCTTTTTAGGGACTGGCTGAAAAAATGCTATTTTCCATCCACTCGGAAAGAGACCGGAAGAATAATAATAACAATGGCAGCGCTACAGTCCGAGATGGACCTGGGCCTAGCTTCTCAGCAACCACTCGTGTTGTGAGTGCTATTCTCTGACGAATGGAGAGGACCTACAATTTAATGCCGATTCCGAACGGCGAGATTGAGAAGCTTTTTCTAGACAGTTATAGCCTTTGAGTATTGGACGACTGGGTGGCGCAGTTGGTCAAGCGCCCGCCCCAAGTTAAAGGGCTCCCAGGTTCGAATCCCAGTGAAATAGAACCGGATCCAGTCACCATTTGCCGTTGGGATCAAACTAACTTAACTAGAGAGGATATTAAACCTTATATTGGAATTTTGTTGTACTTGGGAGTTTTAAAATTGCCGCAACTCAAAATGGCATGGTCAATATACTTAAAGCTTACCGCTATAACAGATTCAATGCCGTGTGTAGGTTTGAAAAATAAAGCAATGTTTACACTTCAAAGAGAATACTAAACAACCCAAAAAATGACATTTGAACTATGACAAAATGTACAAGATACACCCTTTACTTAACATTCTCAAAGAAAATGTTGGTAAAGGTAGCCCTAAACGACGAACATGCTCGCCGAACTTGATCGTGCTCCCCGCATTTTCGTCGTGTATGGGCTGGTTCGCAAGCCTCTCGCTGTTGGCGAAAAATTTCGATTTTGTCGTGTTCGTTGGTTTTGATGTTCGCCGTGTAGGGCCATGTTCGCGAGCAAACCTCATTTTTGTTGTGAACGTCGCCGAGTGCATATCGTGGATTAAGCCCAATGTCAACAGTCAGCCTCGAGGAATTCACCACTTGCGTTTCCCTATCACACATGTTGAAGGTTCGAAGAAACAACACGAAATGAATGTTCGCCAAATGTGTTCGCCGTGTAGGGGATAACGCAAACGAGCAAGTTTGGCGAGCATGTTCGTCGTTTAGGGCTACCTTAAACCACCTCAGAAAAAATATTGGGTAGTATTTGGTGAAATAGGACGTTGCAGATTGTGCAAGATAGAAACACCAATGTTTAAATGCCTTAAATGTGAAGTCCATCTTTGCTGTAATATCAATCAAAACAGTTCAGTCATTTTTCAAAATAAATAAAAACAATTGTAAGTTGTTTTCAAAGAAATTTTTTTTACGCTTCACTCCTCAACTTTGCTCATAAGCAACGTCTAGTACCGCCCAAACCGATAGGCGTTAGCGTTAGACCAAAATGCAACTTAACATTTTGGTCTAATACTTCTTAAATTAATACAAAAAAGATTAAAACTAAAAAAAATGTTTTAATCTACAGGAAAAGTTGGGGTGGTATGGGTTGAAGAGGATGTCTGGTCAGCGTATGCAAGGATGAAGGTAGGCATAGCCCTCGTTGCGTCAATGCTCACCTATGAATGTCTAGTGTGGTTCAACGTGGGAGCAAGCTTAATCGAAAAGATTCGGGGCTTGTCTTAAGGCTTGACTTCACATTTACAGAACACCGGATTCCCAATAAAAACAATTCCACCCCAATAACTTTTTATATAACAGGGTAAACCTGATAAGGGTGGGCAATGTTGTCAGAGCAATAAACACGGCTAATATCGTGATCTCCGGGGCTTACTATCGCAACCCAAAGCACCACGAAAGGGTAAGCCGTGCCGTCTATCTATCATATAGCCCGTTAAACTGTAGATGGAAGACTCAACTACGACCGCATCGCATGTTGAAAAACTCCTCCGGTTTAGTAGAGCGATATCGAGCCGTGATATGAAAGATGTCATGAAGCAACATACAAAATTCTGGTGGCTCAGGAGTGAAAAAAGTCCCTCGTCGAACCCTTCTGACTCGAAGTAGTGCAGTTCCCAAAATGAGGAAAAGTCGTTTGTCTTGCCGTTGATTGGACGGTGTTCGCCCTTTCGGAGTCCATTATCCTCAATACAGCCCTGAAAAGAACTGTATGTGAGGGGAACTCGAAAAAGAGCAAAGCTATTAAAAAGCGATCTTAAAGATCGCGGTGCTATATGCCCTCATCAATGATAACAATAATTTACGAGTATGTACACAGAATTTTATACTTTTTCGCAGAAGATGGCGAAATTTCCCGAAGCGGCGACTGTTGTCTACAAAACGCGAATTTATGCCGACTGGTTGTCCATCAAATCAGTGTGCGGCGGCGGCCTGTCAACCAACTTTCTCCGCGAACATTTTTCTTTCATCATTTTAGATTCTGATCTATATTTCGGCCGCAATGCATTCCTTCACTTTTTGCATATTTTTTCCTTTTTTGAAGACATTTTTGATAATTTTACATTCACTTTTGAAACGTGAGAAATAACGAGTCTTAGCTTCAAATGGAACATGGGCATTGGTTTATAAAATTAAATAATTTGACACCCCGTGGGCGACGTGGCGTAGTGGGTAGGGGCGTCGACTCCTACGCTCGAGGTCTAAGCTTTGAATTTCTAAAAAAAACATCTAACATTTTTTTACGGTTCCACCTCTTTCGAGTCACTGACAATGCTCAAAGAGTATAACTGTCTAGAATAGCTTCTCAATCTCGCCGTTTGGAGTCGGCATTAAACTGTAGGTCCGCTCCACTCGTGAGAGAACAATAGCATGCATAACACGAGTGGTTGCTGAGAAGCTAGGCCCAAGTCCACCTCGGACTGTAGCGCTGCCATTATTATTATTATAATTTGACACTCCGTTCTTTTTTTTCTGATGTTTTGAAACACTACACTGGAGCACTCAAACTCAAAACTGGTCCATTGTACAACCAGGTAGCAACATACTCCAGTGCCGTTAATTTGATCCCAACGGCAAATGGTGAGTGGACCAGATTCGATTTCACTGGGATTCGAACCTGGGACTCCTCTAATTTGGGGCAGGCACTTAACCAACTGCGCCACCCAGTCACCTTTGACTCCCCATTATTTCAATATTTAATTTTTTTGAATAATATATTTCAAATGTTCTAAATTCGCAATTGCATACGAAATGAAATTGTTTGTAGTTGTATATGGCATTTTTCTTAATAAGAATCAACTTACCCATAGTACTATTCAATCCGTGTTTTCTTAATAAGTTGGCACTTTGTGATTTTTAGTTTCAACAGTTCCTAAGCAAGTTTAACTTTTAACGTTGTATAAAATAATTCTGTAGTTTCCACTAGTCAAATATAATATATAAATAGCTTCTTTTTTTCAATTTGTTACAAGAATAGGTAAGGCATATACAAGTCGGTTTATATTTTGTAAATATATAAAACACACGTGTAATACTAAAAGCGTTATCACTATTGAATAAATAAAATCACTTAATTTAAGAGCACTTCGTATTTGGTTAGTAAATTGTTTATAAATAAAACTTGAAAATCCTTGTTATCATTATTGTGTCCCTTTGCAAGTGTCTCCAATTATCATCTAATATTTGTATCGCACAAAAATCTCGCAGAGCACATTTATCCTTGGAAATGTTCGCATCCTCCGAAGGACTACCTTCTGACATGTCTGCTAACAAACTAAACAGATTCTGAAGCAATTGACTCATTTTATATATTGGGGAGTAAAACTCAATACTACGCGAGCATTGTACACATGCGGCGACTACGATGAGGACGACGACGACGACGACGGAAAGTATCCTTGTCGGTGGCGTCGTCGTTGGGTATCGGTGTCGTCGTTGTTCCCCCGAAAAATAGACGCAGACACTTGCCACCAACTACCACCATCGCCACCCATCGCTATCAGGAGCAGCAGCAGCAGAAAAAAATGGTGATATGATTACTACCATAATTATGGTAACTATTGCCATATAGTAGTACCGAATTCTCTGGCGACATTCGTTGTCTAGTCACTTTGGTGGCTGTTCCAAAAAAAAAAACGAACAGGAAAAATGGAAAACAACAAACAATCGTGAGGGAATAATGGAAAGTTTACACACACCCGCAAATCTACGTTTGAAAAAAAAGGAAATTCGTAGACCAACGAAGAGGAGGACAAGGGCCAAATATTGACACACCAAAGGCAGCAACAACATCAACAATAACAATGAACAAACAGCGGCGACAACAAACATCATAATCACGTTATAAATATTAAAGCTTTTTTTTAGTGATGCCATGGTCCCTGTGGGGTATACAAAGATAATACACTCCAAAATCCATTGGCTAATGGGTGGTGGGTCAAGTACAGTGAATGAAAAGCGCATACCGTACATTTTTTTCGACAGATCTTTTGTCGGATGGGAAGTCCTAAATGGAAAAGTATCCCAGTTCATTGTTATTTCGATACATTTACCTTTATGGAAAACATTTAAAAACTAGGTTTCCGTCAAGAACATGAAAATGTTTCAGAAGCTACTGAGAAACTGATGTTTTGGAGACCACAGATATTATCAGAAACGCAAGCGAAAACAAAAGGAAGTGTGACAACCAACAAGGCAACGCTGCATCGAACTACGAGAGCTGTTCGTGCGCTCTACGAACAGAAACGAAGGGAAGAGAACCGGCGTCTCGGGAAGAAAAAAAAATAGCACAAGAAGCGCGCGATAGAGGAGATGGAGAGGTGTTATGGCAGGATTAATGTCCCGAAGTTTAACCAAAGGGTGAAAATTTTATCGAATGTGTATAAAGTTCGGATGACGATGGAGAACTCTCGCTGCTCCATCAAGGTCGGTAACGAACTCACCGAGACCTTCAATGTCAAAAAAGGTTATAGACAAGGCGACGCGCTGTCATGTGACTTCTTTAACATCGTTCTTGAGAAGATCGTGCAAAACTCACTGGCCAACACAAGAGGCACGATCTTCCAAAAGTCCGTTCAACTGCTAGCTTACGCGGATGACATTGACGTGATTGGGCGAACACAGTGAGCCGTCAATGATGCGTTTGCTGGCATTGAAACGGAAGCGGCTAAAATGGGTCTGGCGGTAAACGAGGGCAAAACCAAGTATATGCTGTCATCGAGAAAGGACGCACAACATCGACGACTTGGCCAGAACGTCACCATAGGCAGCTATAACTTTGAGGTAGTTAAGGACTTCGTCTACCTTGGCTCCGCGGTAAACAGTACAAACAACATCAGTACCGAGATCAAACGCAGAATAACTCTTGCCAACCGCTGTTTTTATGGGCTCAAAAGGCAATTGAGTAGTAGAGCCCTCTCTCGGAAGACCAAGTTGACTTTATATAAGACCTTGATCATCCCAGTCCTGCTGTACGGCGCAGAGGCATGGACAATATCCCAAGTGGATGAACAGTCTCTTGGTCTTTTCGAGAGAAAAGTTCTGCGCGCGATCTTTGGTCCTGTTTGCGTTGATGGCATTTGGAGGAGAAGATCCAACGCCTAAGATGGCTAGGCCATGTAGAGCTCCGGCCCGAAGAGTCTTCGACTCTGAGCCTGTGGGACAGCCGAAATAATTTGAAATGAAAGTATTAGGTTGTACCACATGAAATGTCGAATTTTTTTGGTAAAAATGTTCTTTTTTGAGATAGTTGTCGACTTATTTTCATGGGGGATACTCCCATGTTGTGTGCAATGCTCCGCACCGTTTTTGTTGGGTCTGCATTCACCGTTTTCACCGGTCTGCATCCACCGTTTAAAATGGCGTCGCCAATTACCGTTTTCGGTTTCCAACGCGGTTCGTTTTCGGGGCTTAGATCTCCCGAAGGGAACTTACCAAACCAACGCCGAACGGCGCGTTCGTTCACCGCTATATTCTCAAATGCGTCATTTATGTTTTTGGCTACCAGAGACGCATTATGTCGCAGTTTGAACTCGTAAAGGAAAAGAGTACGAATTTGAACCGTCGACAGCGTGATATAAAAATTCACTGTGTTGTGCAGATGCTTACTCGACAGCTTCTAATTGAGGACTAAGTGAAAAATTCGACATTTCATGTGGTACAACCTAATATGTACTCATTAAAGCCAGAGGTTTTTTTTTCAGATTTTTAAGGACTCTGATTTAGAAATAGCACGGGGGACGCCTTAAAACCGACTTTGGAGCTCCATTTTTTTCAAACGGTACTCTGGATCAAAAAGTTTTTAAGGATATTGATACATCAATCGATGGGGAGCGTCCATTTTAAAATCCATGGCAACTTCATCTATACGGAAGGCAATCCCAAATGGCGACATTTTTTTAATATGCTTGCATGAAAAATAATATCTAGATCAAAATTTAATGCGGATATCTTTATAAATGGAGGGGATAAAAAAGTGTGACAAACAGACTGACACATAGACGGATACACCGAAATTATAAAGGTTCCATTTTTGTGAAAGGAACCTTAAAAACCAAGAACCCACTGACTTCACTGAGTCACTGTACAGTTTACGCGCAAGTATCCCTTAAAATAGTAGAAGAAGAAATATGCAGATAGACGTACTCATCCCTCGAATTGAACGCCATAAACTCTCAGCAGCCTTGGAAACGTGCTACTAGGACGACTCATCACAACAAAACATACGAGTATCTCCGCTCCACGAGTCGAGAGTCTGTGTGTGTCATCGCATAAGAACTCTCCGAGAAACGAACCATCGCCGACATATTGGCAGACTGTTGGCGCACACAGCACCCATCGATAGTCGCCACTTGTTACGTTTTTGGCGCCTTCTCTCATCGCCCATCCGTGCGGACTGAGGGCACGAGTAGATGGGGGAACATCCTCAACAGAGAGATATCTATCTAACGGATGAACTCTCATATAAATATGTTAAATAAAATCCAAACTCAAATGGCTAATTTGGTAATAATGACGCGACATGGCGGTTGTTGTGTTGTTGTCTCTGTTGGCAGGCGACTCGCCATCGCGCATCCTTGCAGAACAGTCGGGTGCTATTGCTGTTAGCTGTTTGGCGCACACAAGCGAAGACAAGGCATTGGCTTTGGATTTATGAATGGAAAATCAGTTTGTTGTTGGTACAGTCGGTGGCGGTGCCGCCAGCATAAGACGCCTCAACGGCACACAAATAAACATTGTAGTAAATTTTTGTTCGTCCTTTTTTGCTCTCGTCCTTCGGTCCATTCAGAATCCGGAAGAAGAACGTTTGCTTTGTTTATGATGTTGTTGTTGTTTATCTGTTTCGTTGTTGTTGGAAGAAACGGGTTTTTGGCCTGATGATGGGTGATGGGTGAATGGCTTTTCTTGGGCTTGTAAATCGAAGGGTCGTCGTTTTAATGTGGCCTAGGGTGTCTCCATGTTTCGGCATGGAGAAGATTGACTACTCATTTACGAGTAAGCACACACGCGATGCATGAAAAATTGGGTGCCCCACTCCAGGGCTCATCTTCTCTATTGCAAAATGAGGACGGCGCGACACGACATGCGGGATGTGAGTGTTGAGGATGGGTCTGGAGCTGGAGGCAGAAAAAAATGTTCGATTTTGTTTATTTTTGGCAGTGGCTCCTTGATTCCATGTGTGCTCCACGGAGTTGTGTATGTATATAGACAGAGAGAGAGAGAGAGAGAGAGACATGATGGTGACGGTTTTGTAACAACAGTAGCAGAGAAGAAGCACAGCCAAAAGCTAGAACCAGAATGCGCGCCAGTTTTATGTGCCATGCCATACCATTCCTCCAGCCAGTAGTACTGGCGCAGATTGGGTGCCTGAGTTCCTGCCGCCGCTCTGCTGTCGTCGTTGTCGTGGTAGTCGACGCTGATGTGTCGCCGCCAACTAGTGTTCAGACGTTACCAAACTAGAAAGAGGACGACTGTCGTCCTCGCACATTTTCACGAGGAGAGATGATTTTTCCGATGATGATGATGATGCAGATGGTGGTGGTGGTGTCGGTTGGCAATGCCCGTGGTGGCGGCGGCAGTGGGGTATGTTTTGTTGTGTGCCATGCATACTCTTTGCTTCTAATGCTATTTGATTAGGGGGGACGGCGGCGTGACGTGGAAGAGGTATTGGCCCGCCTGTTCGTCCATCGGCGGCGACCCATCGATGTTAAGTTTACTCGTTGTCGAGTTTTTATTTTTGAACCGATAGAGTTGTTACAGTTATTATTTTTCTTTTCGACTTCGAAAACACATATCGCACACGATGTAAGAAATAATCGGTGGAGTGGGCTGTTTGGAGTCGAAATAATTTATCTGCTTGCGGCGCTCTTGAGGACTGATGATGGCAAAAATGTGGACGACGACGACGACGACGATAATGATGATGATGACTGCTGCTGCTGCCTGTGTGTATGTGCGATGGCGGTGATTCCCTGGGGCAGTTGTGCTCCTTTCTAATATGAATGTCGCCATTAATATTGTCGCCGTTGATTCTGTTGTCTCCTTGTGCGTAGTGTGGTGATGGTTGGTTTGTTGTCGCCGTCAAAAACAACCGGCTAGTAAAGTTGACGGCGGCTTTTGAGTCAACAGTATTTCATTATTTTCTCATTGAATATACACACATACACGCATACAGTCACTCTCACAGAAGAGGTATCCATCTCGCCTAGTAGGGGATGAAGATTTAACAAAGGGGATACCATGCGATGGCTTGGAAAGGATAGCGCTTTATTTTTCAATTAAAGGAGTTTTATGTACGTTGACTGGTTATGAGCTTCGCTACGAGATCCTTCTTTTATCCCTCGGCCATGGCGGTGGTTGTTGACGTTGGTAATCCATTCGATAACGGATTGAGTGGGTCGACAGTAATTAGTTGAGTAATTGTGTTTACAGCAAGCACCTCGCTGTTCTGTAAACTAAGGATGACGGATATTGAGAAAGCGGTCCGAGACACAACGTATGGTATCTAATTGGGTTAATGGAAGGTTTTGTTCAGGTAGAGTAAAGTGGCACACCTGTTGTTCTTGAAGACGTTTATTGTTATAGAGATGAATGAGAAGTTTTTTTTTCTTTTGAAGTGGATCATACATACTCGTACAGTACCTCACAACATTTAGCATACACCTAAAAAGCATGTAACCGCCAGAGAATGCATTTTACAAGAAATATGCTTTGTGTAGCTCACAGAGACGACTGGATGGCGCAGTTGGTTAAATGCCTGGCCTAAGTTGGAGGGGTCCTAGGTTCGAATCCCAGTGAAAGCAAAGTTAATACGCTTTTATCCGGTTTTCCAAATCTGGTCCAGTCACCATTTGCCGTTGGGATCAAGTTAACAGCACCATCACTGGAGCGGTCAGTGATAGCCTGACTGTGGGTATCACGATGGACCGACATGTTCTAAGTGTGCTGGTGAATTCACTATCAGCCCCCTAACCTAACCTATGTTGCTCACAAACATACGCATACACAAACATCCAATTTGAAGGTACTTAATTGACTTCAGTAATGCAAGCGTGTCCTTAATGTTAATGTGCGTCCTATAGGCAAACAAGTAATGATGGCATGCCAAGGAGTATTTGCAAATAAATTTCTCAAAATTGCAACAAATTATGTTTTTTTTGCCTCTTACGCATAAAGATTGTAATTGGGAAAACCCAGCACTGTTAGTATCGAAAATTCCCCCTTGAATATAGTTAAGGAAATGGCTACATAAAACGCTCATAAGGGAAGTTTTTTTTAACGATATTTCTAGTACGTCAATCAATTAGAAATAACATACATAGTTCAATTAATTTAACTAGTATTGAGAACTTGTTGTCCTAAATGCATCCATTTTTCTCAGGAAAATGAAATCATGGCTGTTTTATTTTTTGTGTTTTGGTTTAAATACATTTTTAATTATCCTTTGTATTAATGTCCCCACTCACTCTTTTTATAGGCTTTGAGTTAATTTTTGTTTTTTTTATTCTATTTTCGTTTCCAGTTTCTTATAAGCTACAGATTTCAGATGTTTGACTCCTACGCTCGATATCTAAGGATCGAATCTCGAAAAAACACCTACAATTTTTTCACGGCTCCACCTCTTTCGAGTCACTGACAATGCTCAAAGAGTACAACTGTCTAGAAATAGCTTCTCAATCTCGCCGTTCGGAGACGGCAATAAAAAGTAGCACGCACAGGACAAGTGGCCCAGGTTCACCTCGGACTGTAGCGCTGCCATTATTATTATTATTATTTATATTTTACTACAGTATCTATCGTGGTTTGCCACGCCCTCTTTGATGGGCATGTCCCCTTCTTTTTCCAGGGGATCTAATTTTTTCCGTTGTTCTTTACATGTGTGCAAAATCTCATAATTTTTCATCGAATGTTTGCTGAGAGATGCGAATTTCTGTTTTTCCTTTGACCGATTCCTGATCGATCGGTGTCGGTAATGGTGCCAAAAATTGCATAAGGATCGGTGCCATTGTTTAGAAATGTATCCCATACATACAAACGAACCTTTAATTTTACATTTATAGGTACAAATGGTAAAATAATAATTAAAAATGGAGGTAGGCTCACGTCGTCTCTTAGAACTTGCACATTCAGGTGACTGTGTGTCGTCTACTTTCGCTTAGGCATGAAGAATATGAAACTCGAAATAATGACATAGATTGCATAGCTTGAATTCTTATAAATTAAAAATGAATAAAAAAGAGCCCAAGTCACTCTTGACAACTTCCTCTTCATGTCTGCAAAGTTTCATTGAAATCGGTCCAGCCGTTTCCGAGATTAGCCCGAACAAGGCAGACAGACGTTACGATTTTGTTAACATAGATTTGCATACACACTATATTAAACATCATTGCCTCAACCATTCAATTATTCGCATACCAAAAACAACAAAACATCAACAATTACCGGCAAACGCGAATAAATTGTACACATGTATGTTTGTGTTTAAACGATAAAAAAACAGATTTACGCGGCAAAACTCTTTTTGTTTAATAAAAAAGACTCTTACCGATTACATCCGTTCACAATGCGAGTTCGATGAAAAAGAACCTGAACATGATCACTCACTGACAGCTGTCATTGTGTATGCGTGTATGCGCTACAACGTGTATTTGCCGTGTGTATGCCATCAGCACACGCTCGCGCCTATGAGCGCATTTATTGTTTTTTTTTTATAAGGACAAAATCAGATGACATAACTCATGAACGCTTCAACCGATTTCGTGCAAACTTTAGATAAACCAGCTACATAACCATACGAACTAACCCTACAAATTCTTTCGAATACGGTTTGACCGTTCGTGAGTTATAAAGTCACAACGCACTTGCAACAATTTTTTTATATACATATATAGATTATACTTATTTATTCATTTTTTTTTTGTGATTTTTTGTAATATAGCCAGAAAACCTGGCTTATAGACAACAAAAAGACGTACCTGTATTTGATATACGAGAATGTACATACTTACAATATCCTTTTACTCTTTACTGGGCCAGGTATTCGATTCCGCGCCCATGGGACAACGTCCACTAAACCGATGGCGTACAGAAGTAGAGAAGAACTTCAGCCAACTTGGAGTGCGCAACTGGAAGCAGCTGGCTGAAGATCATGCCACCTGGAGAGACCTGTTGATGGAGGCCCACACCGTGCTGAAGCGCCATCGGAAGGGGATGAACGATAACGACGTGGTCAATACAATAGTATTAAAAAATAATTTCGACACTCGTCATTTGTAACCGCCAATGAAGACTCAAAAACCGCTATCAGGCACTCAATTTGGACGAATATACACGAGAATTCTGTCCCCTCATCTAGGCGAAGTCAGGAAAGCAATATGGAGACCGAAGATAAACAAAGCCGCTCGTGCGGACGGAATGTGTGTTGAAATCTTGAATGCAGCTAGAAATGAACTTGTTGAAGTTTTGACATGCTCGATGATGATATTATATCCCCGATCCACAAGAAGGTTATCCCTTTGACTGCTGTCACTTCAGACTTCAGTGCCAAAAAAAATTTTAAGCAAAACGACGCGCTGTCATGTGAGTTTTTCAATATCGTCTTTGAGAAGATTGTGTAAAACACACTGGTCAACACTACAGGCACAATCTTCCAGAAGCTCGTAGATTAACTTACATGCGCTTATGACGTCGACGTGATTGGTCGAACATGGCGAGCCGTCAATAAGGCCTGGCAGTGAAACTAAAGCGGTTAAAATGAGTCTGGCGTTAAATGTGTTAAAAACAGAGTATAGGCTTGTTCCGAAAAATACTGATGACTTGGCCAGAATATAACATTAGACAAACATAACTTCAGGTGGTCAAGGGCTTTCTCAACCTCGGGTCCCCGGTTAACAACCCCAACAACATAACATTGAGGAGATCAAGCATAGAAGACACGTAACTCTAACCAATAGCTGTTTCTTTCAAGAAACAATTAAGTATTGGAGCCGGAGTCATCTCTTGAAAACCGGATTGATTTTGAACAATACCCTGATCAATCCAGTCTGCTCTACGGCGGAAAGACATGCACTGCAATAACAATAAGTTGGTATTTTTTGAGTAAAATCGACGGGTTTTTGCAGGGCCTATTCGGCTTTATGTAATAATAATAATAATGGCAGCGCTACTGTCCGAGGTGGATTTAAGCCTAGCTTCTCAGCAACCACTCGTGTGCGTGCTATTGTTCTCTCACGAGTGAAGGAGACCTACATTTTTTAATGTCGACTCCGAACGGCGATTTTGAGAAGCTTTTTCGAGACAGTTACAGTTAAATGAACATTGTCAGTGACTCGAAAGAGGTGGAGCCAGGAAAAAATGATAGGCGTTTTTACGAGATTCGAACATTAGACCACGAGCGTAGGAGTCGACGCACTTAGTCACTACACCACGGCGCCCAATTTTGTTCAATACCCTGATCAATACAGCCATGCTATAGGGCGGAAAGACATGCCCTATAATATCGAAAGCAGATGAAGAAGCAGTTGATCTTTTTAGAGTAAAGTCAACGAGTTTTTGCCTTGTATCCGGCTTTACGAGTATGTACAACTCGAAAATGTAAAATTTAAGTCTCTTCTCTTTTTAATTTCCTAACAGGCAAGACTGGCGCAAGGCAGATTTGAGGCCTGAATTACGTTTTCTTTCTAGCTTATCATCCAGTTTTCAGATCGCGGACTGCCAAAATAATCGTATTACAAGACATGATATCTGTTTACCGAGTCGCATTCGATTTGAGACATTAAAACTCACTAAGATACGCAAATACAGACAATAGGTAGAAATGGAAATGACAGGCATGATGTTCTATGAACTTAAAAAGAATACCGATACTGTGGCACTTTTTCGATGAATGAAATGGCAAATCTTCAGAACAAGACAAGAATACATGGGTGTGACAATATGACGTAGACTACGCGGCTGCCGTGGGGTAATGGGTAGGTGTGTCCACACCTTAGCTGATGGTCTTGGTTCGATTCCGGACATATAAATTTTCATATTCCCTGCACCATCTGTCTGTCAAGTCTCAGAGAGTACAACTGTAAAGAAAATGGTTTGAGTCAACTTAAAACTGTATGTCGCTTCCAATCGCGAGTTCCTCTCTCGGACTGAAATGTCAACCGAAGAAGAAGATGACGTACCACAGTATTTATGTATAGGTTAGGTTAGATTAGGTTAGGGGGCTACTAGTGAGATCACAAGCACACTTAGACCATGTTGGTCCATTGTGATACCCACAGTCAGACTACTACCACTGATCAACCGGTCCAGTGATAGTGCCGTTAATTGCTCGCAACGGCAAATGGTGACTGGATCAGTTTGAAAAACCGAATAAAAGCGTATAAACTTTGCTTCCACTGCGATTCGAACCTGGGACCTCCCTAACTTAGGGCAGGCACTTACCACACAGACTGAGAATAATTTATGATCCCGCTAGGATTCAAAATAAATCAAGAATCTATTGTACATCAAACAACCAAATTCGCACATCCACTCGCACTCATTCCAAAAGGAGTTGTCAAAGACTAGAACCTCTTGACTATTGTGTAAACTACCCCACACCCTGTTTGAATATATCCGCAAATAAATATCCCGTGCCAGACAAATCTGAGCAAAACAAATCTTCATTCTGTGAGTCATACACATCTCTCGAATAACCACCCCGGCTCCAGCAAACTCACGACTGACAAATCGTTAAGGGAAACAATACAATTTGCCAATTACTCTTCTGACCTACTCTTCGACGCCACTCATCAAAGATGAATATCAATTAGAATAACTAAATAAAACTGTCTATTTACATTCCCAACAATGGCCATATATCAATGGATAGATGGAACCAATCTGGTTCCTGGTTGTCCAGGGAGTGTGCTAAAACGGGTGCCATTGTGGGGAGACAATCGGATGCAGGCAGAACAGCAAACAAGACAGCATGGGGGACACTCAGCACAAAAAAAATATGAAAAGACATGGAAGAAGGAAAATCAACTAAATGTGGCGATGTGGCTCCTTAGTGCTCCTGATTTTTATTCATCATACAAAAATTGAAACAGTAGTCGTGGTGGTCTAGTAGCCGTCGTCCTCCTCGTTTTCGTCGCCGTCGTCGCGTAGCTGTTGGTCGTGGTAATGGTGTCATAGTTTTTCTGTCGCCGCTGATATTTCCCCAAAAACGTTCGCATGTTGTTACTGTAAGTGTATGAAACAAACAAGCACCGATTGGCGCCCTTTGTCTCTCCAAGCTGGCTGGCTCTATACACACGTTCATATCCGGAATTGAACCGAAAGCTAGTCAAAAGGGAGAAAATAAAAAAAAAAGAACGTCAAAAACTGAAAACAATGACAGACCACGAAAAAAAGGAGGAGTGGTGTTGCCGGAATCGTTGGCGGTTGGCGGCGATAGTCGCTGCGGCAACAACTACCGCACAATTGTAAATTCCGTCGCCACCCCATCACAGGACACACGTTCGCCAATAAATCCATTGTCGTTCATTTATTATGTGTGAGGACTTCAGGATTTTTAACGATTGACTGAGTTTCGCAATTCACAATTCCATCCTTGTCCTCGCACTCATCCTTTTCATACTTTTCATCCTTCATATCGTGCTCATCTCCTTTGAATGGCTTTCTTCCAATTTTACGGGCTTTTGGTCGTCCCAATTAGATGTTTATGGAAACACATCCATTGGTTTATTTTGAGTTTAGACTTCTTAACGTGCCTCCAATGGAAATGTGATGTCTTAAATAACTTTGACGTCTGTAAAGAATGCGAAGCAATTTCAAAGAATTGTTGTCTCCGCCGCCGCGGTGACCGTAGAAGTTATAGTTAATGGGTTAAGAGGAGTTTAACAACCCTGATCAGAGGTCAGGATTGATGTCTTTTTAACATCTTCTACTCGCAGTATATCACCAAATTTTGTGATGTCTAATAATCTTGGATCATATTTCGGGGATGCTTGATGGATGGGCTCAGACACTCTTCATACATTTGGGCCTGGTGTTTTGTTCTTGAAAACACATACATGTTCACATGTAGCTTCTGTTTTGGAACTCCTATTCTCATAACGGTCTGGTACAATTCCAGTTTTTAAGGACAACGTTACACACTCTCCCCAAATGAAACTTGACATGTTTCAAATTTAGGTCTCAAGTGAAAACAAGATCTTAAAACTGGGATGATAATATTTATAATAATGGCGGCGCTACAATCCGAGGTGGATGTGGGCTAAGCTTCTACAGCAACCACTCGTGTTGTGCGTGCTATTTTTCTCTCACGATTGGAGGGGACCAACAGTTTTTAATGACGACTCCGAACGGCGAGATTGACAAGCTGTTTCTAGACAGTTAAACTCTTTGAACATTGTCAGTAACTCGAAAGAGGTGGAGCCGTGAACAAAATGTTGGGTGTTGTTTTTTCGAGACTCGAACCTTAGACGTCGAGCGTAGGAGTCGACGCACCTACCCACTACGCCAAAGCGTCCACTCCACTAAGGGTAATACATATCCCGAAATGAAAAGTCGGTATTTGTCTTGTCGTGCTTTGGGCGCCAACCAAAAAATGGCCGGCTTACACTAATTTTAAGGTAAGTTTTGGCTGCATGCGGTTGTATTATATAGGGATTCAAACTATACATCGATGTTTGCAAAACATTTTCTTGATACATCAGTTTTGATAACTAATTCTGATACATCGCCGATACATCGACGGCAAAACTGTCAAACTTCGACATTCATTTCGTTCATTCATTTCGTTAAACATTGCCAGGATGTGTTATATATAAAATGTGCTTGCATTTGTGTAATAATGATGGGATGTAAAAGAGCTAGATATGCGCAATACAATGTAACTTTGTTATATCTTAGCCTCTCCTAGTCTAACATCCTACTCCGAACATCCAAGTGGTACACCCTGGGCATCGAGCAACCCTCAAGGAGACTGGGTGTCCAACTCCTATGGAACTGTGGGTCGGTGGCTAATCGGAGAGGGTTCATGTTTCTGCATGTTTTAACTGGATGAGTAAGCATAGCAGACCTTGTGTTAACAGCCAAAACAGCGCCTATTCACCAAGGAGGTGCGGCTGGGAGCGGGTGTTGGTTTTGGAGCAAGCCCAGGAACCCTAATCCCGAACCGTAGGATTCTCCAACGTCACTTTGGGTTTTTCGTTGGCCCGATAAGCCACAAAGTAAAAATCCAATGATCACCCAAACGGAAGACATAGAAAGTTTTTGGTTTGAAAATGGTAATACTATTCGATTTTATCATTTAGGTACAGTAAGTATTATATAACCAGCAATTTATGTGATGGAGAGGATAAATAAAACATCGGAAAACCAGCGATGTATCGTTGTTAATACCGATGTTTTTTAACATAGAATTTTGTCGTGGGACCATCGATGTCTTTAAGAACGATGTTGCATCCCTATTGTATACAGGGGGGGCCAAATACAAGTTTCTTTTTAAAAATCCAGTAAAATGAACAAAATTAAATTTGTTGCATGTTTTATGACTTTATTAGTAAAAACAAATATGAAATACAAGGACGTTTAAGTGATTGCCTCGGCTGGCTTGGCAGTAGCGCATTCTGTCACCCCAATTTTCTAAGATCTTGTTGATGGTTTCGAACTCTAGCTCACGGATTGCTTGGATGATATTGGTCTTAAGTGATTGAATGAAGCGACTGGATGGAACAGGTGGTTAAGTGCCTGCCCAAAACTAGAGGGGTCCCAGGTTCGAATCCCAGTGAGATCGAATCTGGTCCAGTCACCATTTGCCATTGGGATCAAATTCACGGCACTGGAGTGGGTTGCTATCTTGCAGTACAATGGACCAGTTTTAAGTCTGAGTGCTCCAGTGTTCCAAAAAAGAAGTGTTTGTATCGTTTCTGGATTGTTGGCATCACATCGGTCCTTCACGATTCCCCACAAAAAAAAGTCGAAAGAGGTCAAATCGCAGCTCCGAGGCGGTCAATTGACATCGCCAAGACGGCTAATAACACGATTTGGGAATTTGGTGCGCCAAATGATCGATTGTTGGAATGGGCTGTGTGGCATGGCGTGCCATCCTGCATGAGGTCGTCCAAATCCATGTCTTAAATTTCAGTAAAAAAAAGTCGATTAACATGGCTCTGTCGCCCACCGCACCCACCGTTGACCGAAACGTTGTTCCCAGCCTCATTTTCGAAGAAAATTGGTCCAATGATGCCACCACTCCACAATCCGCACCAAACTGTCACTCTCTGTGGATGCATTGGCTTCTCGACAATAACAAGCGGGTTTTCCGAGCCCCAGTTGCGGCAATTTTGTTTCTAGTCAGGCGTCTATGGATCCAACGCTTAAGATGGCTAGGCCATGTAGAGCGTATGGACAACTTAGCTCCGGCCCGAAGAGACTTTGACTCTGAGCCTGTGGGACAACGCAACAGAGGACGTCCACGTACAAGGTGGCGAACACAAGTCGAGTGGGACCTCAACCGGCTTGGTGCGCGAAACTGGAGATAGCTGGCAAAGATCGTGCTGGCTGTAGAGGCATGTTGGGTGAGGTCCAGGTCTACCTCGGATTGTAGCGCTCTAAGAAGAAGAAAAAGAAGAAGAAGAAGTAGAAGAAGATGATGAAGAAGAAGAAGAAAAAGAAGAAGTAGAAGAAGATGATGAAGAAGAAGAAAAAGATGAAGAAGAAGAGGAAGAAGAAGAAGAAGAAAAAGAAGAAGAAGAAGAGAAGCAGAAGGTTCAATCACGAATTATGATGTACAGCGACATGAGTCTTGCCAGGCGTCTACAGATCTAACGCCTAAGAATGCTACTCCATGTAGAGCGCATGGACAACACTGCTTCAACGTGCGACAACGCAATAGAGGACGTCCACGTACAAGGTGGTGAACACAAGTTGAGTGGGACCTCAACCGGCTTGTAACGCGAAACTGGAGATAGCTGGCGAGAGTTCGTGCTGGCTGTAGAAGCACGTTGGGTGAGGTCCAGATCTACCTCGGATTGTAGCGCTCTAAGAAGAAGAAGAAGAAGAAGTAGTAGATGATGAAGAAGAAGAAGAAGAAGAAGAAGAAGAAGAAGAAAAAGAAGAAGAAGAAGAGAAGGAGAACGTTGAATCACGAATTATGATGTACAACGACATTAGCCTTGCCAGTCGTCTACAGAGAACGTGCGACAACACAATAGAGGATGCCCACGAAACCGGTGGTGCACACAAGTGAAGAAGTGCATGAGTCAACTTAATAATAATAATAATGGCGGCGCTACAGTCCGAGGTGGACCTGGGCCTAGCTTCTCAGCAACTTGAGTTAACTTAATGTGCGTAAAAAAAAATTGGAACCCATGAACAACTTAAATCCGGCCCGAAGAGACTTCAACTCCGAGCCTGTGGGATAACGTAACAGAGGATAATTATTATTATGGATGAGGGTATATTGCACCGCGACCTTCAAGATCTATTGTGCCCTCTTTCAATACCTTAGCACTGTTACGAGTTTCCCTCAAATACAGTTCTTTTCAGAGTTGTATTGAGGGTAATGGACTCCTATTGGGCTTAGGTGAAGAAATCTGTTCTAGAGTTTCCTTTAGGAATCTAAGGATGAGAAATGGTTCTAGTGATTGCATTTCTTCTTCTGATAGTAGATACTTGCCAAGATATATTTTTCTTTTATGGGCCAGTGCCCAGTATATGTTCTGGAATTTCAATAAATTCCCCACAAAATCAGAGACCTTCTTCTGATACCCCAAGTTTCCTTAGATGCTCCCTGAGTCTATAGAGCCACGTTAGGAAGCCTGTTAGGTTACAGAGGTTATTCTTGCTCATTTTGATGCATGCCTCGACCTGCTTCATTCCGGTCGTTATTCCAGGTTTCTATCCGGTTCCTTCTTTCTAGTTCCCTGAATTCTTCTCTGATGGTCTCCTACAGCGCAGAATTGTTCAGGGCCTATGAAGGGTTCTGATGCTCCTTTCCTTGTCAGAGAGTCGAACATTTCATTGCCTTTTATCCCCGTATGGTAACAGAGGATTTACACGATTAAGTTGGCACACACAAGTGGAGTACATGAACCAATTTGATGTGCGCAACTGAAAACAACTGGGAAGGAAGTTGTGCTAGTGGGAGAGGCTTGTTGGTTGATGTTTAGGTTCAATTGCCGCTAAGTCCCAGGGGTTAAGTGGGTCGAGTCCTTTTGTCGTAGGTTTTTTTCGAAACACTCCACTGGATAGGGATGCAAACGATACATCGATGTTTGCAAAACCGATGTTGACATCGATGTTTTGCTAACCGATACATCGCCGATACATCGACGGCAAAATTGTCAAACATCGACATCGTTCATTCATTTCGTTAAACATTCCCAAAATGTGTCGTAATAATAATGGGGTGTAAAAGAGCTAGAGATGCGCAATACAATGTAACTTGTTGCATATCTTAGCCTCTCCTTTTTTAATATCCTACTCCGAACCTCCAAGTGGTTTACTTTGGGCATCGAGCAACCCTCAAGGAGACCGGGTATACAACTCCTATGGAATTGTAGGCTAATCGGAGAGGGCTCATGTTTCGTCATATATTGGCTGGATGCGTAAGCATGGCAGACCTTGTGTCACCAGCCAAACTAGCGCCTGTTGACCAACGGGGTGCGGCTGGGAACGGGTGTCGGTCTTTGAGCAAGCGACTCGCTATATAAACGTGCATGAAGGGCCCGCTCGGGAACCCTAATCCCGAATCGTAGAATCCTCCAACGTTACTTTGGGTTTTTCGTTGGCCCGATAAGCCACAAAGTAAAATTTCAATCATCAACGAAACGGAAGACGGAGAAGGTTTTTGGGTTGAAACTGGTACGACTAGTATGTCTTGTTGTTTAGGTATAGTACATCGTAAATATAGCCAACAATTCGTGTGATGTAGAATATAAATAAAACATCGGAAAAACATCGATGTATCGTTGTTGATACCGATGTTTTTTTAACATCGATGTTTGTCCTGGAACTATCGATGTTTCAAACATCGATGTTTTTAAGAACGATGTTGCATCCCTACCACTGGAGCACTCAGATTCAAAGCTGGTCCATTGTACTGCCAGTCAGCAACCTACACCAGTGCCGTTAATTTGATTCCAATGGCAAATGGTGACTGGACCAGATTCGATTTCACTGGGATTCGAACCTGGGACCTGTCTAGCTTGGGGCAGGCACTTAACCAACTGCGCCATTCAGTCGTCGGAGGTATACTACCATTCCAAACTTACCAAAATGCATTTTTCGACGTAATAAAAGGCAGAATGTATTCTGAGTTAACTTGTCCAGGTAAATTAACTACATTTTATTGATAGAATCTGCTCCACTTACACTCTCACAATGCATACTGAAATGCAATCACTCACATCAAATCCGTCTAAAGTAAAATAACTCTTTACAAAAAACAAAAAAAAAAGATTCCTTAAGGCTAGACAGCATCTATGACTCTTCCTTTACGATGTAATCTGTGTCGAAGTCATATTTGTCATCACCGCCGCCGCTTAACGAAAAGTTTTCCAAAACGTCGACAACCTTCGCAACCTTCTTCTCACTCCTTATGCCTTGCTTCTTTTTCTTCTTCTGCAGTTCTTTCGTGTTTTTATTGTGCGTTTGGTTACCTAAATGATCACGGTTCATTAAAGACAATTCCCTGAATGAGATTTAGTGGTACGAACCTTCTAATTCCATTGTTGGGTCAACCTTTGGCTTCCGGTCATCTGCATTTAGTTTCCTCTTCTTCCCTCTTGGCTCGCTTTCGTCGATTACGGCAGACGTTGATGGTCCAGCTTCGGCTTCATCCAGCACAGCCTTGGACTCAACAGGACCGGTGGAAGTTATTTCCATAACTTCCTCCTTTTTGACATTAAATTGGTCGAGGATGTCCGTTTCCATTGCGTCGAAGTTTTCGATTTCAAACTCCTTGGCTTCTTCGTGGACAATGGTGGCGCTGATGTGCACTGAGTCGCCCTCAATGATCTCGGGGGGTTGGGTGCAGTACTTGATTTTGCCTGTGTTCCAGTCATTGAGGACACTGCGAGCGGCAGCCACCACATCTGGGACTCCCTTTTTGAGGAATTTTCCTATACAAACAAATGATGATGGTTTCGAGAACTGCCCTCTGGTTTTTCTGAATTAAACGACTTACCCATGCGAGCAGCTTTCTTAGCAAAGAACTCATCGAAGGTGTCATATTCGGTGACATCGTACAACTTGCAGAAGTACTCCTTGCTGGCACGCTTGAGAACACTCTCGGCAATGCTGAAGGGATCCTTAACGTCGCCCACACGTTGAGCGTTCTTCAGAACCGCGGGTGTGTGGTTACCTTCACTCTGGCTTCCACTCGCGAACACAATTCCCGGACAATCGATCAGCTTTATTTTTGAATCCAATTCAACTTCCTGCATGGCCCTAGAAGAAATACTTAGCATCAGGACCCAATACCAGTGCACCTTTGTAACTTACTTTGTGACGCCGGGTGTAGATCCAACGGAGCAAGCTTTGCCTCTTGTCAGGGAGTTGATAATGGAACTCTTTCCCACGTTGGGTATGCCAACTACGCCGACACGAATCGACGTCTTGATGCCCTTGTTGCGGCAGTAGTTTGCCAACATGGACATGAGAAGCTCCGCACCCACGCACACTGATCCCGACATGGCTTTCTCTGTACTGATCTGGTGGAATTTCCTGCGTCCTAGCTTTGCTGTCTGATCTTGCGTTGACGCTTTGAACGCTGTGACTGGACCCTGTTTGCGGAAATACTTTATCCAATTGTTTAGATTTTCCCTCGGTACTAGATCTGCTTTATTCAGAATCAGGACCAAACGCTTGCCTCCTGGCGACGACTTAACCGCCCGTTCGACTTCTGTGCAACGTGTTCCGAGAGGATCCCTGTGGGAGGTGTTTTTAAATTTTGCTGGACTCCTTGATTTAAAGCATACATTACCTCGCATCTACAACTTCTAAGATAACATCTGCATTTTCAATGACCTTTCTGAACTCCTTGAAATAGGCTTTGAGTGAGTTTTCCTTGGTGGCGGCGCTCTTGTACTGTTTCTGCAAATGGATCAAAAGTCAGTCATGCACATGCTTCAAATAATATTCATCTTTGATCACTTACCCCGTCCAATTCCACGTCATTCTCATGCATAATTGTGTGCACGGTACCTCGCACATCGGCATCTTCGACCATGGATTCCAAAGTGGCAAATCTGTTTTGACTACGTTCAAGTTTTTGCTGTTCACGGCGACGTTTCTTCTCCTCTTCTTGGCGTTTTTTCGCTTCTTCAACCTCCTTCAGAATGTCCTCTTTGAATGGGCATATGTTGGGAATTTGAATTAATTTTTGCTTCTTGCTCTTAGATTTTGGATTTTTTCTCGCCTCTTTCTTGAGTTTCTTGTGATGGTCGCGGACTTTCTTTTGGATTTTATACTTTTGCCGGCATGACACCCGCTTGGATTGTTTTGCTGGAAGAGAAATATAATTAATTCTGTGAATTTATTAGGATTTTGTTGAATTTCTTTACTTTTTAAACGTTTCAAAGCCATATTCTAAAATGCACTCTTGTTGTAAGTACGTCTCGCAACAAAAACACGTGCAAAAGGGAAGAACTGTCTACGATCTGTCAATTTTTTGAATCGTTTGTTTTTAAATTTCATTTTGACAAATGACAGTTTACTCGTTATGTTTTCTCAGCTTCTAGAGAGGAGACAAACTTTACCAGTTGTTAAATGAAAAGGAATGAATTTACATGATTTGAGATTACTAAATATGTATGTCCGAATAGCTTTAAAATACTATCCTCTTGTTGATTTTTACCATTTATGAGGTGAGTGTGGAAATAAAAATGCAACTGTATGTGGAGATACAACAAAATTTATCGTTCATTTTAAATTTTGACGGATATATCTATCTATGGAGAACTGAAAAATAAAGCTAAATGGTTTAAAATCCGATTAAATTCAAATTTGATTGGTTATATTAGGCTCAAAATTATGCATCCAATTTTGTTCTTAAACAGCATTTTTGCTAAATAATAAAAAATATGATTTTGAGTGATGGAAATCTTTATTTGGACCTTCACAATTTTTTCTGCTAAGTGGAAAAGATGATATACATTAAGTCGCTGCAGCCAGTGTTGATACACATTTGTGCTCGTTTTATCGCATTTTCCATGACTTTCCACAAGATCTCAAAATAATACGGCCCAATCACTCCTCCCGCGTGAACGCGGTGGCTTTGAGTGGATAAAATGGCTCTTCGTGCATCACAAGCGGACTTCCAGCTCCACAGAAACGAAGATGTTGTTTATTGACGTAAGCGCTTAAGTGGAAATGCGCTTCGTCGCTTATGATGATTTTCGACACAAAATCGTCCTCTCCGTTGTTGAGATTGGGGGTGGCTCGACATTTGTATATTATTTGTATCAGAAATCAACTAAATGACTGATTTCTGGTTTGTATACTGCAGCTGTCTAGTTCACAAATGTCAAATATGATTGACGTACGACGCCATTTGCAAAAGTTATAACATTTTCCTGTAGGATGATTAATTTTGCGCCACTTTGTATATAGCTGAATTGTTTACAATTCGATTCATTGTGGTTTATATCTTCACACAGCCAAATTTTAATGCAATTCACAACACGGCTTAAAAATTATTTGTATGAAAAAACTGATTTAAAGAGGAAACAAACCCGCTGAACTCGAAATTTTCTTTCTGCCAGAACTGTCAAATTACAACATCTGCTCTGACGTAACTGACGTTTTTCTTATTTTCCCACAAGACGGTGCGGATTTATTTCAAAAATTGTTTTGCTAAATTCCTAAACAAAAAATGTCCTTCCGTCAGGCGTTTTCCACGGTACTTAAGATAACTCCACGCCTTGTTGCCAATCAAAATGTTCAAATACATTCGAGCGCAATCTTACGAAAGGTAGAGGACCGTAAAGAAATGCTTGCATCTCTTCCGGCAAGAGATGAAGGAACTGCTGGTGAGAAGTCTGTCGATATTGACACCCTTATGGGCAGGTAACCTTAAAGTTATATGGTGTAAATGAGTCCATAAACCACGTCAATTTAATTACAGAAAGGAGAAGTTTTTTCCTGATGCATCAACGCCACTTCGACTGTTCAATGGGATACCATTCAATGAATTGCCGGTTGTGAATGTGAGTGTATCCAAGAATAACACCATCATCTCGGTGGCTGACTATAAGGGTTTGTGAATGACACTGTCGTTGTTTATTTTGCACTCTTATCAAGTTATGTTTTAGGGGCCATAAGACTTATAAGGTCGTGTGGCATTGAGGGCTTCAAAAACACAAGAAAAGGAACCAATATTGCTGCACAGGCTACTGCTATTACAATTGGAACGGTGAGTATAATGTGACAAAATACAAGATTATTATGCCAACTCTTATTGTAGATGAATGAGTTGTCCGTTTGTCATTCAGCAGCAACGGATCCATTGGTGATTTGATGGCATAGCTCACCGAAAAGTGAAATCAATCTTTGCACAATTTAGGCGAAAGCAAGATCGTTGCGATTGATATTTCAAATGCATTTGACAGAGTTTTGCATAAGGCTCTTCCGTCTGCTATATTTCATCTAATCCTCTCCTTAGCTGATGACGGCATCCTCAGCCTTTCGCTAAAAAAAAAAAATGGTGCTACTGCGATTTAGAATTGTTTGCTATATCGGCGGGGCTATCCATCTTGTCTTGGTGCCGAGGCTTAAGGAGGTCCGATGATAGGACGACTTAGGTCTAAATTGAGGTCCGAAAAAAGAGATAGCCAACCTGATTTCAAGGGTGGAGCGAGCAGACAGTAAACCGTGTCCAAGAATGCAAGGTTGGGTGTCAAACCAACCGCTAACGAGCTCCCTCAGACGCTATGGTGAGGGTCTTTGTATCTAACCTTACCCGGGTATGACGGCGCTGCCCGGGTAGACCTCTATTTTCTGGCCCTTCTCGTGGGGCCAACATAAAAAAACACAATGCACAAACAAAACAATAAACACTTAAACACCAAAAGGACAACAAACAAACTCAAACAGGTCTAACGTACAACAACAACAACCAACATCCTCACAGAGCGCATTCGAGACGGAAGCACTACTCGCTGGCAATCTCGATGCGCATGTGCATGAAGCTTCAACGGCTAACGCTATGGAGGAGAAAATTTCTATGGAACTGGAGGAGCAACTACTTGCGGAGCCCAATTTACCTAGAGAGAGTGCTCCGGAAGGACCACCGCGGAAAAAGGATCTCTGCGGGCCTACGTCGCAAAAGAGACTACCTCAGAGCGCGGCACATAAAGGTCATCCTGGAGGCAAAGGAACCCTCGTCCCTCACCGAGAAGGAGTGGATTTCCTAAGCTTGGGCGAACGAGGTAATCGCCAGGGATGAAATGACCAGACCCAAGCCAGCTTTTAAAAAAGGGTATAGCAAGGAAGCCGACTACAAGAAGGGTCCCAGCGAAGTCACTTTCCAGCTGTGTACGCCACCGGAGGTGTGGTCTTCAATTACAGCGCTCTACTTCAGGGTTGGAATCTGAGATTTTCCGGGCCTAAGCTTTGGTGTCCAATCGCTCAACATGACCTAGCCATCAGAGACGGGAGACACCCACTCGTTAGACCAGATCGATGTCGTCGCTGTACAGCCTGTTCAGTCTCCTTCTCCAAACACCATCAGTGCATACGGGACCGAAGATAATTCGAAGGACCTTCCTCTCGAAGCGACCAAGAATCTCCTCGTCCGCTTTGGTTAATATCCATGCTTCAGGACTGAAGCTGTCAAGCCTTTTTATAGGGATATCTTGGTTCTTCGAAAGAGGGCTTTATTCCTCAATTGCCTCTTTTAGGCCCAAAAAAATGGGCCTGTCCTCCCGGTCGGAGGTTGTGCGTGGGTCAACTTCTTCACCATGTCAAAAAACGAGTTCAGATACAATAGCAGGATACAGGATCTTCTACTTCTTAGAGCGCTACAGTCAGAGGTGAACCAGCTCGATCTCTCGCCAGCTGTCTCCAGTTTCGCACACCAAGTCAGCCGAGGTCCCCCTAGACTTGTGTGCGCCACCTTGTACGTGGACGTCCTCTGTTACGTTGTCCCACAGGCTCAGAGTCAAAGTCTCTTCGGGCCGGAGCTAAGTTGTCCATACGCTTTACATGGCCTAGCTAGGATCGGATCTCTACACACAAAGTTAACATTTTGACAAACCGCTGACTTTGAAAATGCGAAAAATAGTGTCGGTAATCAAGGCCGTCCGGCGGATTTGAGATAGTACGAATGAAAGAACGTGAATCGGTCGAGCGAAGGGAGTCTCAGGTCCGCAGGTTTTGAGAATAGCGGTGAATGCACGCAGACGTTTTAGACTGGGTAACTTACCTTAAGAAGTTTGGTTATCTACAGATGTCAAATGTACATACATACATATATTGACGAGATATTTATGCTCGCAGTTGCTATAAAGTTGTTTTATTATTATACCGCAAGATTGATTGGTCTCTTTTTTTATTTTTTTTTATTTTCTTCAGAAATCCGTTGAATTGGGATGGAAGACTATTCGAGTGAAGGTGCGCGGACTTGGGCCAGGTCGTATGGTAAGAAGTCTCCCCCTCCATTCCACAGTGAATACAGTTAACCTCCGTTCTCCTCCCCCTCAGTCTGCCATAAAGGGCCTTCAAATGAGTGGCTTAAACATAGTATCCGTCACTGACACCACCCCTGTTTCATGGAATCCACCCCGGCCGCGTAAGCAGAGAAGCCTGTAAGCATAATCGATTGTAAATAATGTAGAAAAATAAAGGAAACAAATAAACTACAAGTTTTGAATATAAAATTAATGTAATTTTATCCATACATACACTTGATTGGCTTTTATCTGCTTAACTTAAACTGAGGTACATATTTTTACACTTAAATAAAGACATTTCGAAATAATAATTTAGGTTAAAAAACACATGGATATAGACAGCGTTAGAACTAAAAATATCGATTTCCTACATATGCGTGATCCTCTTTCTTGTGTTTTCCGTTTGGAGTAGCAGGCCTACTGAAAGGGATTACTGGGAGTTGTATTTTCTGCTTGACATAGGAATGCTTGACTATGCGTGGTGAATTGAATGATTTCGTGCGTACTCTTTGCTCTCGCAACTCTGGAATGGTACGTTACAACACATAAATGAACGTCGCCTCTTGTGACGGATGATGGGAACTTTCATCACGCAACCGGTGGTTTGCATAGACGGTAGTGACTGCATATTGTCTGCAGAAAGTCGTGGAAGTTGGCGCGCACACGATTTCTTATTCTTCCCAAAATGCACGGCCCGTGCTGCTGGCGTTGGCACCATTTTGCAAAAAGTATCGCGCAGAGTCTCTCGTTCACGGTGAATTGTTCAAGCCTTCGCAGGTCTATACTGTTAAGGTAATTTAAATTGCTGAAGGGCAATGCAGGCAACAGACTGGGTATGTTGCCCTCAAGTCTTGTATCGAGTCCATCAACGATTCGCATGCTTTGCATGCGGCACGGTAGTGCAGATTCCACGTGTGAAACTTGTTGTTGGTTTGTTGCTGTAGAGCTTCGTCCTTCTGGACTTGAATCACAATTAATCTCGCAATTGTTGCAACTGTGGCTGGTGGCCGAACCGCTACCACCGCCACCCTGAAATTGCAGTGATCCACTTGCAGATTGCGCTCCAGGACAACCTAAATTTGAAAAGAACGAGTTGCCACTGACTCCTGCACCGCCTGGACCATCGCTTCCATTGTTAGGTGGTGGGCCGTCCTTGAAGAGAACCTCGTTTTCCATGCAGTCCATATGAGCGGGAACACAAGACGGCTGGAACACTATGGTCGATGCATGTCCAGAGCGACCGGAACTAAGTGGTGTGCCCTCCTCCCACATGTTCTTCGTAGGATCGTACACTTCAACGATGCACAGGAAACTGGAACCGTCAAATCCACCCATCGCATAAAGCTTACCCTCAAATGGGGTCAGTGACAGTGCACTTCTCGCAATTTTAACTGGTGCCATTGTCTCCCACGTCTGATTCTCGGTGTCGTAGCGCTCAACGGATGCAAGCTGACGAGTACCATCAAATCCTCCCACTACGTAAATGAATTGATTGATTGCAGCGACACCTGTTAAAGCATTGGAATGACAGTAAATAAGCGAAATGTTTGCAGTGTTTAAGATTTCCGTACCAGCTCCACTACGTCCAATCTGCATCGGAGGAATAAAGTTCCATTCATTGTTCTCTGGGTGGTAACACTCTACGGTAGAAAGGCGATCGTGTCCGTCAAAGCCCCCGACAGCGTAGAGCAAACGATTGACCACAGCAACACCCACACCCAGCCGCTTTGAATGCATTGGTTGAACAAGAGTCCATCGGTCTTGTTCCGGATCATAGCTGCAATCAAAAGAAAAGTTATGTTTCAATGACTACGCAGAACTGTTATTTACTCAAGATGACCTCGTGTATTTCACCGAGTTATGAACACAACTTTTTGCTTGGTCATTGCAGAGTTTGATTCATCAGTTCCTTATCTTAATTACTTTGTGGCAAAGCTCTCAGGTGAGATCATGCTAATAAAATTGCTTTGTGAAGTATCTTGCTCGCTTCTTTAAGACGCATTTTATTCACATACATATTCACCTTAAATACAACGTGACGGCTGGTAGGTTCCCACAAAAATCCCCCAGTCATCTTCATGCCCACAATCGGTAGTTTTCCGTATAAGCACACTTAACAAAGCTGTTTGATTCTTTTTCCCAGAATAAAAACAATTAAAATCGATAGTTCATCGTTGTTAAGTACGAAACGCGTTGTACCAGATTTGGTGTTGTATACCACACAACAGAGAATCGCGTGTTTCGTACATTATTTCCTTATCCGATCACACTTTTTTTTAGCTTTTTCGATTGCAAGGTTGTCAATTTGATAGATAAGACCTACTTCCTTTGTAATCAGTAAGCCTTCAAATAACTTCCTAACTCTTTCCAACTACGAAATGGTCTGATGCAATGTGAGACGCAGTCAAAAGCAAGGTCGAGGTGGGAACAACAACTAAGGTCTATAGACATTTCACTCGAATCTTATTCTTCCTGCAGACCCTCTCACTTTTGTTGTGGGGGTTATAGGTTTCTATTGAGTAATAATCGCGTACTCTTTTTAGAGCTACACCAACATATTTCTGAGCCCAGTCATAAAAGGATTCTTCCAAGATTAGGCAGGGATTCTGGAATAGACGGCTTTGACCCCTTTTTCTAAGGGAAACAAACCTGAAAGAGTTTACTGACCCCGGATAATCTCGTACCTCTTCTCCATGGGCTAAAGAAATGGACCTGGCCTCACACTTGGAGATTCTGCTTCCTCAATAGATAAAAAAAAACTTTAATTCAGAAACAACGACTTGCCTCGGATACAGACAAATCTGCTGTTAACAGTTGAGGCCCAAATTCACCCCATACTGCAACACCTCTCATACATTTCAAGTGGAGTTAAATTCCTCTTCAGTTATTTATCTGTTACTTGAAATTGACGATCAAGTTTACACTCTTAAGAGTGCTTATGGGAACTTTAAAAGGCATGTTCAAAATGAGAGGTAGCATTTAACGGAGTGTAGCATATTATCGGACGATCGAGAGAAGACCTTTTGCATTTAGCGAGTTCAACTCTGAATTACGTATTATAACCAAATTGGATCGTGCAAAACCTACTGGCGTATACAAGAGGTACGATCTTCCAAAAGTTCGTACAACGCGGATGACAGCTCGGTTTTATAAAGAAATGTAATCCTGGAGGAGTGGGCGCCGTGGCGTAGTAGGTAGGTGCGGTGACGCTCGAGGTCTAATGTTCGAATCTCGAAAAAACGCCAAACATTTTTTCACGGCTCCACCTCTTTCGAGGCACTGACAATGCTCAAAGAGTACAACTGTCTAGGAAAAGCTTCTCAATCTCGCCGTTCGTCCCCTCCACTCGTGAGAGGACAATAGCACGTACAACAGGAGCGGTTGCTGTAGAAGCTAGGCCCAGACAGACTCTTTGAGCATTGTCAGCGACTCGAAAAAGGTGAAGCCGTGAGCAATTTTTTTGAAAAAGTATTTATCTGAGCTGGGGATCCGAACATAGACTTGAAAGTCTAGTGCGTATGGGTCGACTCAGCAACCCACACAGCCATGGCACCTGCCATAATATACACGTATAATTTAATCGGACTCGAAAAATGTATTCAGATTGATAAATACTTACTATTCCACCGAATTATGGTATTCCGAGCCAGCAGAACCACCAACAGCATACATCAGCTCGTCCATAACTGCCACACCAACCCTATGCCGTGGCACTGACATGGGAGAACATGGTCTCCACTGTTCCGTAACCGCATTGTATTTGTCCACCCAATCTGAATCGTACGAAGAGTCAATTGAGTTATTTCTTCCACCGACGGCATAAAAAGTTCCCTTTAGGAACGCCGCACCTAGTCCAGACCGAGGAATTCTTAAATTTGGTAACGTTGTCCATGTTTTATCATCAACATTATACCCCTCTAGAATGTCTAACGATTGCCTGTAAAATCCGCCCGCTACAAAGATCATTCGTGTTGTATTTGGATTTCTTTCACGGACTACAGGGCGCTTGTGCAAAGTTAAATCTTTTATTATCTTTGCGAGGTACTCCTTGCAGTCGGGATTCTTGCGTAGAACATCACAGTTTTTCATTTGGTATTCCAGAAACATGGGCGTCAGCAATTGACAACGTACGGCGCGCAAAATGCACGCCATCTTTGGATAACGTTTTGCTTCATCATATTTCACCCACTTAAGGACGGCCTGATAGACCTCACGCTCCTCCTGAACATTCAGTTCATCTCGTCGAATCAGTGAAATCAGTTGAATGGCGGACAACTGTAGGAATTCTTCTTCTTGGCAGACCTAAAACGTGATTTGACTTGAAATTATTTGATTTAGGGAAAGACCAAAACGATTATCCACACCTGAGTAAAGTGACGTTCAATGAACATGTTTGCTTTTCGCTGCAAATCCTCGCATCCATGCTGTTCGGCGAAGTTCGCTATACCAATCGCATTGGATGGGTCTAGCTGCCGTTCTAGGAATACGCAGCAGGCATTTATCACGTTCAGCACTTGGAACATCGTTGCGGCTGGAAGCAGTTGACAGACTGTCACCTCGGTGACTCTTATCTGTCCTGTGTACATGAAGTTAATTATCCGCGCCATTGCTGTTGGACAAACCTGGAACAAAGGGCAAACGAACTCTTAAGGTGTCTATTAGGAGTGTGCGCATTTCAAAATCTTACCCCCTGCAACTTGACTCTGGACATTTCGGACTCCTTTAAGCCGCCAGTGAACATGGCTTTGAAATATGGACTAGCTGCACACATCACAACCTTGTGCACGGGGAAGAGCTCCTGTTTCACCTCCAGTATCACATCAGTCAGCATTTGGTGGGAGCGCATCATGGACATCATTTTTAAGGCTTCTTTCGCATAATTTGACATACAAAATGTCATGTCATCGTCGTCTTTTGAGTAGAGGTCTTCATTGTCGAGGTATGCTGATGTATTCGAAAATGAGTGTTGTGAATCTCTGGTTTCGCTTCTACCTCCGCCCACTGTGAACTCCATCATGGATTCTGTAAAATCAATTGTCGTTTAATTGACAAATATTTGCTTAATGAAATAGTAGAATAGTGATTATAGACGCAGCACAACGGCGGCTGGCAAGTTGTGTGTTTGTTTTTAATCAGAACTGGATGTGGCCTATCTAATCTCCTCCTTTGTCACAAATATCATGTGAACGGAGCGAAGAGGGGCAAAATATTGAGCAAACACACGAACGGTTACAATAAATAGTGAAAGGCATGGGATCGTAGTTGCACTTTGGAATCGCACAGCTTAATTGACAGAGAATGCAATTGGATAGAAACAAGTGATAAAAATGTGTCGACTCATTGTCAGCGCTGTCTACTTGTTGTGATCAGATACAAAATCACTTTTCCCCCGTCCCTAAGGTTGGTTTGAGCACAAACAAAGAACATATGTAGATTTATTGGTCGGCAAAACAGCTGAGTAATTATCTTCAAATTTATTTTAGCACGAAAGATAAACTAAAATTGTTTCGTTATCACCATAATTACGGTGCAGTTCTTAGAGCTCACGTGTTGATTGAGACGTCGTCGTCGTCGTCGTGAGGATTTCCCGGGAAGTTTTGTTGATAAGCATTCCCCAGCACAAATATTGTTTTTATTGTGGGTGTTTGAGCATCTTGGTGCTAGGTTGGGTTAGGTTCTAGTGACAGCTTGTCACTTGGGCAAATTAGGCTCGTTGTGACTACGTGGATCATCTTTCTGCTAGGTGAACGGAATTAAATTTTCCCAAATAAAAATCACGTGATGCTTTGTTTTTTTCTTAATTTATGAGTTGCGGCAGATTTGTTTAACTGCTTATCTAAATTTTGGCAACGCTACATTACTGAGACATGGGTAGGCTTTTGCCTTCACTTGTGAGAGAATGACTAATTCTATTTAACATTTTTACTTATAACAAGATTTAATTGGAAACATGACTTTCTTTTTTTTAATTCAAGCTTTATTTGATTTCTTTGAAAATCAGTAAGCACCGGTATGAGTGATGAATCTTTTAATGGCTGTTTCCCAACAACTGGTAGGTTCGTCGATTCCTACGCTCGAGGTCGTCGGTTCGAATCTCGAAAAAAACACCATTCTTTTCACGGCTCCACCTCTTTCGAGTCACTGACAACGCTCAAAGAGTATAACTGTCTAGAAATAGCTTCTCAATCTCGCCGTTCGGAGTCGGCATTAAACTGTAGGTCCCCTCCACTGAGAGAACAAAAGCACGCACAACACGAGTGGTTGCTGAGAAGCCAGGCCCAAGTCTACCACGGACTGTAGCGCCGCAATTATTATTTTTATCCTTCCATCACTCGTGAAGAAGACCCCGAGATACTTAAACTTCTCCACCTGTTTCAATGGGACTCCACTAACATGTAGAGTGCATTGAACAGGAAATAATCATAACCTCGGATTTATCCACATTAACCCTCATCCCTGCATCACCACATGCGGCCATAAACCTATCTAGCACGCGCTGAAGTTCCATCTTGGAGGAGGATGACTAGGTACGTAAATGGGTAGACGGGCGGAAGCCACACCTCACTTAGTTCCTTGAGGACCCATTGTGATGCCAAATTGGGAATTGAAATGAAGAAGATGACTAAGTCATCTGCATCATCTGTAGATGACTTACCCTCAACTCTCTCAATGTGAAACATTCCTCGCCTCGACTTCGCTGTAACATCCAGTCCATATATAAAATGAAAAGGAAATGTGACAAGACGCACACTTGGCGAAGTCCAACGCCCAAGGTGAAAGGTGTTGGTATACTACCGTTAACCCGAACACAGCTGCTACAGTTTGTGTAAAGAGACTGAATGGCCCTCAACAAAGAACCATCAATCCCATACTCCTGCAGAACAATCCAGAGTTTACCTCGAGGAACTCGGTCGTATGCCTTTACCAAATCTACAAAACAACTGTAGATCGTTTTGGCGTACTCCCAAGCATTCTCGAGTACCATTCTTGGAGTGAATGGTCAGTTGGACTTCTGCCGGGACGAAAACCGCACTGTTCATCTGTCATCTTGGATTCGACCATAGCTCTAGAACGCGCCTCCAACGCTTTACCGCGGAACCCAAAACGAAACAGACGTGCAGTAAATTTTGACATCTCGTCGCATTAGTTTGCTGTGATGACAATAGATTTCTGGAAACGAATTCTTTTTGCCTCTGGATGTGAAAAAGCGTGATGAATTGAACAAAATAACGATTTTCCTATTCCTTCTGAACTCAATTTCTCTCTCATGTTTGTATTCGCAGTCGGCGACTTCAAATTTTAAGCAGTCAATTCCACGAAACGTCTAATCCCAAAATTGTACCAAACTGTACTATTTTACTGATCTACTACATGTGGATTGCATCAAATTTAGGAACAGAGACAACTTTCATCAATGCATTGAAATTCATATCGTTTCATTTTACTGCACGCATTTTGATGCACGTCCATTTCCAGTCTCAGCGTATCTTAACATTGCTCAGGCTGAAACGCTCCAGAGGACGCAGTCCTGATAAGTACGTAAGTAAGTGACGCACTTAATTATAGACTCGATAAACTCAGCAAAACCTTGCAAGTGATGAATGAACCAACATTCACTTCAAAATAGAACACAACAAAATTCCATTCAACAAATTGACTCGAAACAGTTCCGAGTAGTTAAGCTTTCGGACGCTTTTTTGAAAGTCGTAATTAGTGTTTATCAACTTGATTATCGCGAAATCGATAAAAGTTAGTTTGATTTAAAGCTCTAAATCTTTGTCATATTTCACCATATGTGTAATGTTTAAAAGGCAACGGACAACGGCATCAGCTTAGGATAGGCGCCCCGCGACCCCTTTAGTGGAACATGCGGGTCACTGAAGATGAAATGAGAGTCCAACTGATTGCCCATTTGTCAAAAATGCGGGGTTATTTTATCATTACATCCTCTGTTCTATCAGTTTTCTGAAATTCGCCGTTTGATATCGTCATAAAAAGTAGGTTACCAATCTTCATCTGTAGTGTTACCACATCACAGAGTAAACCTAGATGTGCCCAACAGTGCCTTAGGCAAAATTAATTAGAAGCATATGTGAATTTACTGAGTACGCATGATTTCATGACAGCCACATCATTTAGTGACCAGAAACAATGGTGTCCTGGTTTTTTGTGTCTAGTTTTGACAGGGCCTTGGAGATAGTGTGACGATTAAGGTCTCTCTATAAATTCTAACAAAAACGAACATCAATTTACTAAAATAAGCTTCAAGCTATAAAAATCGACAAAATTCCGATTGCGCTGGAGAAAGTGGTAAGGTTATTGGCTATTACACTGGACCGTAAACTTTCATGGAACGCACGCAGACTGGGTTATTCGTACAAAGTTCTTGAAGCGAGTTATAGTACTTTAGTACATTTTTAGAAATAAAACTGTAAGCCCACTCCATTCGTGAGAGAACAACAGCACACACCAAATGAGTGGTTGTTAAACATGCATCTTGAACTGTGGCGGTTAAAAAGGCAGTACACATAAGACCAAATATTCACAATGCGGCAGATTTTGGAAAAGACCCGGTACATGCCAACTATTTTCCGATTTTAAGCCTGCATGTGACAGCGAGTGAGCGCCGCCGAACCCTACACACAAGACTCTAGGTCCAACTCTCAGAAAAGGCATCGATTTAAAAAAAATATATTCCCGTGCTTTAGGAGCATAAATGTCTAGAAAAAGCTTCTCAATCTCGTCGTTCGAAGTCGGCATTAAAATGTGAGAGAAAAATAGCACGCACAACACGAATGGTTGCTGAAAAGCATGGCCCAAGTCCACCTCGAACGATAGCGCCACCATTATTATTATTATCTGACAGCTTGCATAGAGATGAGCTATTCAGCGCCATGTCTAGTTTTGACATTCCTGTCAAACGCAACATTTTGTGCTGGCTAACGATAAAAAATTCTCGCTGCTCCGTCAAGATCGGTAAAGTTCAAACCGGAGCCTTCAATATCAAAATGAAAAAAACAAGTTGATGAGCTGTCATACGATATTTCAACGTATCGTGCAAAACTCAGCGGGCAAGATTAAAGACACGATCTATCAAAAGCAAGTGCAAACGGCGAGCCGTCAATGAGGCGTTTGAAACACAAATCAGTGATATAAAGATGTTCAACTCTTACCCTCTTGACATTTTTTTGACAGCTTGCTGTGTTTGTAGTGTCTATGCAAGTGTGAGCTGCTTTGCACTTCGCCAAAGCAAAATTTAATCGACAGCAGTGGGTGAAATAAGACGGCAAATATAGTAGTGTGCCTATTTTTCGATTAACGAGGGGGAATTAGATGCTGTAAGTTGAACATATCGTTGTAAATGATTTCTGGTTTGAGGTAATTGATACGGGCTGCTCAAATAGGTAAACGAGGGCTAGACGAAGTACAGGGTGGGCCATCTAGTGGTTTCAACATTTCACGCACTAGTCTGAGGAGAATTCTGCACAAAGATCTCGGATTATTTGTTTACAAGGTCCAATTGACTCAGCAATTGAAGGTGCACGACCATTCGCTTCGTTCGCATTGCTTCGCAGTTTGGGGCTTTGAGCAGCTTGAATTGGACAACGATTTTGGGCGAAAAATCATCTTTTCTAATGAGACGCGTTTTTATCTCGGCGAATACGTTAGCTAACAAAATTGTCGCATCTGTGCCACGGAATACGGAGAACCCGCACGTTATTGTCGAGAAGCCAATACATCCACAAAGAGTGACAGTTTGGTGCGAATCATTGAACCATTCTTGTTCGAAAATGAGGCTGGGAACAACGTTTCGGTTAACGGTGGGCGTTAACATTTTTTTGTGTGAAAACGTTTGTCCGCCACTGTCATTGTCTGCCAGAATAATTGTCCGTTGATACTAAATGGTGTGGTAATCCAAATTCAAATCTACGTTAGGTGTAAAAAAAACGTGTCATTTTATATTGACATGCAACATTTATAATTCACTCATTAATTGCTAAGGGAATAAAAGGGGAAAACATTTTTTTTTCATCAAGTAAACTGCTCCTTTCAAATATTCTACGTACGTAGTCGCTTTAATTGCATTCCATACACAGTTATTGTAACTAAGCAAACACCGGTCTTAATGTAAACATAAGTATGGGGGCGTGGTTGCAGTTGATCAAATCAGAAGTTTTTTGTGATTCTTGATGTAGAGTGATGATAGATTAAATGAGCACATTACAGAATCTAAGAACTGCAGATTATTATTTTTATCAATACAGTGTGAATGAATTAAGTCACAATATAGTGACCAACACTTTTTTCCAGTCGAGTATAGTGGTTTGTATAAGTAGTGGTCTAAGGAATGTGCAATATCATCGGAAGTCTGTAGCAGTTATCTTTCGATTGGCTTGCATTTGTGCTGATCATGATCACATTCTGCGGGATTTCCCTCATTTGTAAGTACTTTTTCTAAGAATATCACCACACAACTGAAATGGAAAGTTGACACTTTACTATAAGTACGTGCAAAGAATAAATTATAACTTTGAGATTGGCTAGAATTCGAAATAGCAAACAAATTGAAGTGGAATTTGATATCAAATATAAATATTGACAAATGAAGGCGGTAATTGACATGAGCCACTTTTTCTTCACGGTCAGATCTGTCATCACACAGTATTTTACGTGTTGTGCATACAAATCAATTTGAATCGAATTTTTAAACTGAGTTTAAAAGATTAAGGTTTATTTTTAGTAAGGTATCCAGTTGCTATTGTGTACTTCAACTTTGAACACAGTAGACTCTCGATAACATGAACATTTTAAAACCAGGCCGGGTTACGTTTGCGAGACAGTTTACGTTTGCAGACATGACACTCAATTGTTATTATGTTATTAATGTAAGAAAAAACAAGCCGACTGGATGGCGCAGCTGGTAAATTAGAGGGATCCCAGGTTCGAATCACAGTGTAAGCAAATACGCTTTTATCCGGCTTTTCAAATCTGGTCCAGTCACCATTAGCCGTTGGGATCAAATTAACGGCACTATCACTGGAGCGGTCGGTCAGTTGTAGTAGTCTGACTGTGGGTATCACAATGGACCAACATGAGCTAAGTGTGCTGGTGAAAGCACTAGCAGGCACCTATCCTAAGAAAAAACAAGAAACCAGTGCTTCCAGTATTTTCAAGTGGAATATATCGCACTAGAGAAGAAAATTACCACAACGCTCAAAATTGATCACTTTAAAAAAATGTACTTCAACATAGAAAGCTGTTATGGGCTAATGTAAGGTACAGTGAGGTATTGAGTTGTATCACATGAAATGTCTGATTTTCGCTCAGTCGATGAAGTTCTCGAGTGAACATCTGTGCCAGAACGTTAAATTTTATTTTTTTTTATAAAATAAGGTGGAATGTGTTCTTGGCGCGTGAGAATTTTAGGGTTCGTTATTTTTTTTCTAGAATTTATACCATGTTGACTACGAATTATTTACCATGCTGACTTTTGGAATGATAATCCTAAACCCTTTGCAGGATCTCTGCACTTTTTTACGGATGGGTCCAAAACCCAGGATAGGTTGGCAGTGGTGTTTTCTCCAACGAATTAAACATCAGTCTCTCCTTTCGCTTACCCGATCATTGAAGTGTGTTTCAGGCGAAGATAATGGCAATAAGTGAAGCACTGTCCTGGCTCAAATGAAATGTAATACCCGCACGTGATACTTGCATTTTCACGGACAGTCAGACAGCCATCAGAGCTCTGGAATTGGTCTCGCTAAACTGAGTCATTAACTGTCGCTCATATTAAGACAACATGGCCGATCAGTTCAATATTCGCCTGTGTTGGGTACCAGGCCACAAAGACATTCCGGGCAACTGCAAAGCGGATGAACTTGTCAGGTTCACTACCACTCAGCCATTATTACTGAAGCACAGCTACATGGGTATGCCCATACCGACTTGTAAATTCTTGCTATTAGCACTTGCAACTCATAAAACAAATAACTGATGGGCGAGAAGCACTACATGCCACACCTGCAGAACGATCTGGCCCAAACTAGACCTCAAAAGTTCTAAAGAAATAATCTGTCTCGATAGATCCAACATAAGTAACATCGTCGGTGTCATTACAGGACACTGCCTCATAGGAGATCACGCCAAAAGACTAGGGACTTCGGCTAAAGATTTCTGCACAAGCTGCCTGGATGAGAAGGAAGTGAAGAGCATTTCACATCTCCTCTGCTCCTGCCCGGCTCTGGCGTCCCTTCGACCCCAACATCTGAGGGCCTGACCATACTTAAAGAGAATAACTGTCTGGCTTCGCAATCTCGCAGATCGCTGTACGTTTCATCCACTTGTGACAGAACAATAGCATGCACAACACGAGTGGTTGCTGAGAAGCCATATTATTATTATTCAGTTGAAATTCGAACCCTTTTCCTTTACGTATTTAAAATGGCATATAATGCATTATTGACAATGAAAAATATAAATGATACATTTTAGGATGTAGCGGTAAACGAACGCACTATACGACGTTGATTTTGAAAGTTCCGTTCGGGAGATGTCAGCTCAGGTTTCAGGTTTTAGAGATGTCAACGTTTAAAAAAATCTGTTCACGTTATCTAGTGTTCACATTAACGGGTGTCTGCTTTATATACATACAAAGTTGATATTAGAACTTTTAGCAAAGTTTGTGCACAAGAGTGCATTTTTGAATTTTGCAAATGATTTGCCACATCCATTCATCTTCATTCAAAACTCAATCAATTGGCTTATAACATGTTCAACGTTGAAATTTCCTTGAAAATAAAGTTTTATGACGGCAATAATTTCAGTTCTTCAATGTGTATACAGTGGGAGTCAGAAGTGTGTATACAACCAGCCGGTACTCACTAGTTCATAAGCGAAAATGCGCTATTGTCATGAACGACTAGAAACATAATTTATACACAGAAATAAAGCCCACAACCCACTTTTTTTATTATGATGCATGATGACACTCATCCTCGCTCCTGTACTAGCTTAGAGCACCCGCATAGGCTCAGTAAGTTACATTAGTAAAAACGTATGTTTAGTTGAAATAAGCCAGCTTTAAAAATTATATCTAGCATGTAAGTAATGGTGTTTAAAAAGACAAAAAAAAAACTAGGGTACCGGATGTATACAAATTGTTGACCCTCACTGTATGCATAAGCATTGGATTTTAAAGAAACATCTGCATCTAATTCTAGCCTAATTTATGACCTAGACACTTGATTCTATCGAAAACGCTCAAATCCCGTGAAAAACGCAGCTAAATGATTCAAAATAGAGAACAAAATTCTCAAAACAGATCCATTCGAATGCTTAACCCATTCAGATGAAACTGTTTAAATGATTATAGATCAATGTCATTTCCAAAAATATTTCTTCAGTTTGCATTGAAAGTCTTTATGACGACCTATCGGAGCCGAAGGGGGAAGTAGTGTGCCTGACATTTTGAACACAACGTGCCTTTGGAATATTATTAGAACGACTCAGTTTTCAAAGACTACGTCGTTGGGCAACAGTCCATTTGTTCGCTAGTCACAGGTTGTTGTACTTTATATGGGACAACTTTCGAAAGATACAAAATTTAACAAAAGTGGATCTTCATTATTTTTTATTTAGGAATTTTCCGAAATAATTCTGGCATGCTTGAATATAAACATCGAAATAAAAAAAAACACCGTTTCACAATCCCATTTATATACAGGGTGCCTTTTATATCCAAAATCAATTTTGTTTGGGCGCCATTTCTGTTTGGATGACTTTTGTTAGTTTGCATAGTCGTAGAGAGTGATTGATAACAATGTGTTTATGGAGCAGCTTAAATCGCAACAACGTGTTGACTCTATTAAAACATTTGATCTAAATAATCACAATTTTGTGGGCGCCGTGGCGTAGTGGGTAGGTGCGTCGACTCCTACGCTCGACGTCTAAGGTTCGAGTCTCGAAAAAAAAACATCAAACATTTTTTCACGGCTCCACCTCTTTCGAGTCACTGACAATGCTCAAAGAGTATAACTGTCTAGAAAAAGCTTCTCAATCTCGCCGTTCGGAGTCGGCATTAAACTGTAGGTCCCCTCCACTCGTGAGAGAACAATAGCATGCACAACACGAGTGGTTGCTGAGAAGCTAGGCCCAGGTCCACCTCGGACTGTAGCGCCGCCATTATTATTATAATCACAATTGTTTAACATAACATTTTTAGCAAAAAAAATCTTTATAAGCGATGAAACAAATTTCGACTTTCACAGATTTTCACTGAGTTAATAAAAAAAACGAAAACCACGCAATCCTCGAAGTGTGGCTGCATGGTACGCCATTTAGGCTGGGGGCATCATTGGGTCATACTTTTTAGAGGATGATAAGAGCAGTGCTGTATGCTGTATTACTGGTGACCGCTATTGGGACATGTTGGAAAACTTATCTACGCCCGTTTTACATCGCTTAAGCATACAACATGTGGTTCCAAAAAGTCGGAACACAGCACATGTAGAGGATAACGTTAAAAAAACAAAATTACTGTAAAAAGTAAAAACAGATCGTAACAAGCATTAGAAGCAGGCATTGAGTTACTCGTATATAATAAGAAAAGAGGGACTGCAAATTGAATCACTGAAGAAAAAACAAATAGACGATGATCTGCCAGGTCATTTGGGGGTGGCTCCCGCATATGTGAAGTTGCCATATTTCTGCCAATGTTTTAAACATTGATGCACACCCTCGAGTGATGTATCAATCGACGCGAGTGGTGAAATGAGGTCGATTTTTACTTAAAAACTTTTGGATCCAGTTTACCGTTTGAAAAATATCGAGCTCCAAATTTGTTTTTAATGCTTTTCCCCATCTCATTTCTAAACCAAAGCGTTTAAAACTCTAAAAAAAAAACTTGGCTTCATTGAGTACTTTATTTAAAATAATTTCAAGTATTATGGCATTATGGGCGCCGTGGCGTAGTGGGTAGGTGCGTCGACTCCTACGCTCGAGGTCGTCGGTTCGAATCTCGAAAAAAACATCAAACATTTTTTTACAGCTCCACTTTCTTTCGAGTCACTGACAATGCTTAACTGTCTAGAAAAAGCTTCTCAATATCGCCGTTCGGAGTCGGCATTAAACTGTAGGTCCCCTCCGCTCGTGACAAAACAATAGCACGCACGACACAAGTTGTTTGCTGAGAAGCTAGACCCAGGTCCACCTTGGACTGTGGCGACTGTATTATAATTATTATTATGGCTCTTTATTTATTTATACATATATTATTATTTATTATATATTTTTTTGCTTTTGGCGTATGCTAAATTTTGCAAGATACTGTATGTTTCTCGCCATTTTCTGTAGTTCAGCATCGATTTCAATGAAAAACAGCCGTATTGGAGCTGGGGTGTTTATTGGTACTGTCGTGATTATGACTACTAGCTCGTCATCTGTTTCATTTCCTTGGATTCCCCAAGGTCCAGGGACCCAATATAGTCAAACTCTGTAATTTCTACAAAGTCACAAAAAACAGTTGACTGAGAATAACCAGAAAAAAATATTTACCAGAATATTTTTAGATTTTATAATTTATTTAGAAAAAAAAATAAAGCAAATGTCAGACACAGCTTAAGTAAACCAACACATGATAGGACGGTAAATGAGATTAAGAATGTAACACTGTCAAAACTGTCAGTTAGGAAGGTGAAACATGCAACATTTCAACTTGAATTAGTTTTGAAAGAGCTGTCGAGTCGAGTAAACTCCGTGGTAACTAATCTTTTGTAGGCGTATGATGAATATACAGCGAAAAAAGTGTTACGCCAGACTGGTTGTTTAAGACATCCGCCAAGGGAGGAATTATGGAATGCGAAAGCAAGTAATAGGGGTAATGCGAAATTACAGTAGACTCGCGTTAGCGTGAACACCGGATAACGTGAAAAGATTTACTTTTACATTTACATGTCTAAAACGTGAACAAATCATAAGGCCCAGTTCCACCTTGGACTGTAGCGCCCTAATAAAAAGTTACAAAAGTCTTAATGCTTATCTATCATCAAATACAGGCTCTGTAGAAAGTATGATTCAGTGAAAATGTTGAAGATCAAAATCAAAACGAGCATAACATTTGGGCTTCTCTTACGGCACATTGTGGCGTATTTTGCATTTAGATTTGCTTTTACACCGTTATAAAATTGAACTAACTCAAGAAATAAAGCCAGCTGACTACGGAATGCATAGAGCATACGACGATCGGGTGCTTGAATGTCAGCGTTTGGACGATCCATTTTCTTTCAACATTTTCTTCAGCGATAAGAATCATTTTTCACATGACTACGTTAATAAATACAATTTTTGCATTTGGAAAGTGAAAATGCGCACGTAACTGTTGAAAAGCCATTGCATCCACAGGTGACCAGGATGGCCAGTCATTGGTGACATTGGTATGGTACTTCTTCAAAAATGAGGCACCGTCATAGCCAAATTTTAACCGAATTGTGTGGCCTTAAATTAAAGATATGCATGTGGGAGACAGGACGGTGCCACGTCTCAAATAATACGACCCATTTTGGCTTTCATTTCCTTGACGAGTTCTGGTGATGTGAACTGACCACAAAGATCGTGTGATTTTTCAGTGTTGGTATTCTCTTTTTAAGGGCTATGCAAATGATCGTGTTTAAGCACATTATTTTAAAATTTGAACGAATATTCGTCAAGTTATGACCGAGTTATTGCTCAAAATGTGTCGAAAAGTCATCTAAAATTACCTTGTCAGAATCGACTCCAGCAAGATCTCCCATGGAGGACATTTGAATGATGTTATATTCCATACATAATGGCGAGATCTAGGCAGTATATTGAAGTAAGAATTTTATCGAAATATAAACCATAAATGTGCTTTATTTAAATTTACTTTCAAAACCACAAATTCAGTGACCTTGTACTACATTCTTTCTAATCCCGCTGCTTTGATACTCTACACTGGGGCACTTAGACTGAAAACTGGTCCACTGTACTGCCAGGGAGCAACCTACTACAGTGCCGTTAATTTGATCCCAAAGGCAAATGGTGATTGCACCAGATGCGATTTCACTGGGATTCGAAATTGGGACCTCTCTAACTTGGGGGCGGGCACTTGCGCCATCCAGTCGTTTTGTTATCAAATTGACTACAAAAATGAATATCAAAAGTTGAAGATAATTTTTTGGCCAATTGCTGTTTATCTATGCTGCCATTTGTCATTTATTTTGATAAATGGTCAGCAAAGGAAGTCTCGCTGAATTGCACAAAAATACTCAGCAAAAGTTCTCGTTCTCTACATAAATACACATCATTTGTAAGTGCAATATAATTATGCAATTGAACACCCATGCGAGGTTGCACGTACGACATAATGAATCAACGCTCACTCTCACCGTTCCAAAGTAGTTCTCGCAGTTCTTATCACTTAGGGCACGATTTGAAATTCAAGCCGTTACGATGACGGCGCAAAATCACCCTCAAATTAATACAATGTTTGATTCTTTCACATTTTTTTTTTTTGCATAGAAAATCACCGATTAGCGGCAGCCGTTCTAAAATAGAACACATAAAAACTACTTCTTTTATGGTTAATTCAAACCTGCACATGTACTTGATCTCGATCTATTAATAGGTACTACAGGCACAACCCGTTTTCCGTGCGATGATACGTTCCATTTTATTGATCCGCGTGGTATCACTTTCCTGTGCAACAGTCATACGGCATCCGCACGGATTCAAATGAATGGAAGGGAACTAATTTAAATCAGAACGTACCAGTAATTTAATTAGTTTACAAATTCACAGGAACTATAAAATATCGTTATTTACGACAACTCGACAGCGGTACTGCCACCATTCACTTGCACGTACCAAATGAGCACACAGAATAAGCATCTGCATTGTTCGGACGTTTTCTTCCCTAGCACTACATGAGGTTTTCCCTCTTCTTTTCGACGCTGCGACAATGCCTGTGTCTTTGTCGAGCAAATTACCAAGATGACGAATCAATTTGCTCTATCATAACCGCGAAAGTAAATTAAAATGCAATACTCAACTGGAGAGGCCACAGGTTCCCGGGAAACAGTAATTTCTCAAAACAGAAATTAATTACCCAGCGTATGATTAAATTCAGCACTTCCACAAGACAGCAGACCCCCAAAGTATTACGCGAACTGCGTGTGTAGGAGTCAAGCCAACCGGCAAAGCTTACAAGTGTTGGTGTGTATTGTATTCAAGCACATTGTGTTCTGCCCGCCAAAGCGGCAAAGGCAAAATAAATAAACAAATATGTTACACAATTCGTAGACTCGTACACTGTGCTGCACTCAGTAGGGTGTATAGCATTCGTCACAGCGAGACCTATTAGCGCGATATCCCCCACTCTCGCCCCACACCAAAACACAACGACAGACCCATCACGCTAAGGGGGCCAATTTCATTTTCTGCCGATTCACTCACCTTTCACGGGTGCATTCGATAGCTCGGCGCGAGTATGGGTGCTACTTAGCATAATCCAAAATGGATCCGATGATAAATGGTTTAATTGTTTATAATCACACGGAACACGCGTTCAACGGCCTTCACCCTGACGACAACGAACGGGATGTTATATTGTTTTTTTTTTTTTTTTTTTTTTGTAATCAAATTTTCGCAATTTTGTTTTGGATCACATAAATTGTGTGGAGGATCAGGGAAAGATTAAAGTCCACTAGACGCCACTGGTGTTCATGCACACCAGGCACAAATCTAACTGAAAGTGTGAACAGTCCGCCGCTCAAGAGGGATTCTCTGCTGTGTACGCCTACCCGACACTGGGTCTACATGGCTGGATTCTTGCCAACTGATCGGTGGCGGCGTGGTGGTGGTTTCCTCACACCATGTAGCCTCATTTACTCGAAAGGTACAAGCTTGTTTATGTATCGTACATAGCTTTTGTTTTATCTCAAACTAACATATGCTTGCGGTACGGTTTGGATGTCGACGACGCGGACGGTTTGGTTGACAATTAATAAAATACAACAAAAAAAAAACTGGTTGGGCAATCACTCGTGCTGATGGAAATGCTGTGACTAAAAAACCTCACTTTTGTCAAGTCATTCTGAGTTAGGTATTTGGAACAAGATAAACTGACAGTGGCGATTAAATATTTTCCACCACAACTTTTGCGTCTCATAACTTCACGTGTGTATATTTGTTTTTTTTATTTTGTTTTCTCTTGCTTTGAAAGGCCAACGGTTTAACCATTTATAACTCAGGATATTCCATAGTGTGTAACTTCGGTAAAAATGATGATTTTTTCAAAAAGTCTGACACATCATTTTACAGAGTTGAAGGCAAATGTTAAGCTTATGGTCTGCGGTCATATTCCCCGTGCATTTCCCACATTTTCTGCTTGATCATGCCTTCCGTGTTCGCTCACACTCTATGCAGTGCGAACCAAATGTTGTAAGTCATTTCTTTTTTAATTGATCAGGTGTTCAATGAAATTTTGCCTTGTAATTTTCCCAGAGTATCGCCGTCGATATCTAGACCTTGATGTATTTGTATAATGGTAGATGTATCTATGATCACGTACACGTACTGTTTCGGTTCACGTTGACATGAGCTCCCTAACGCGCAGTAATGTTTTTGTTTCAACAGAGCATACAAATAAAATCACAGCAGACTTACGGAGATAAATTCTAATTTTTATTTGATTTGAGATTAAACGAGAGTGTGTTTAGTTCTAAACACGTTTCGCGTTACGGGCAACGTTACTGAATCACTTTCATCGGAATTGTGTGATGAACGTGATTTGTAAATGTCTAGTCATTGATTTTTTTTCTTTGTTTTGAAACTCTACACTGGAGCACTCAGACTCAAAACTGGTCCATTGCCAGGTAGCAACCTACTCCAGCGCCTTTAATTTGATCCCAACAGCAAATGGTGACTGGACCACATTCGATTTCAATGGAATTCGAACCTGGGACCCCTCTAACTTGGGGCAGGCACTTAACCAACTGCGCCAACTAGTCATTGATACGTTGGACATTGGAATAGAAGATTCAACCACTAGCTATACGGGCTGTACAGCGACAGGTGTCTATGGATCCAACGGGTAGGCTATTGACTATAGCGCATGGACAACTTAGCAACGACCCGAAAAGTCTTCGACTCTGCGTCTGTGGAACAACGCGACAGCGGACGTCGACGTTTAACGTGGCGCACAACAAGTGAAGAGGAACCTCAGTTAACTTGGACTGTACAGCTGAAGACTAGCTGTCGATAATTGAAGACATCTACCGAAAGATTGTGCTAGTTGGAGAGGCTAGTTTGGTCAGTTGAGACCCACCTCGAAGTGTAGCGCCACAAGAAGAAGCCATTGAACTTAATAATAATAATAATAATAATAATGGAGCTACAATCGGAAGTGGACCTGGGCCTAGCTTCTTAGCAACCACTCGTGTTGTGCGTGCTATTGTCCTATTGTTTGTCTGGAGTTGGATTCGAACCTAGACTGTGTAAGTCTAATGCGCATGGGTCGACGCACGAACCCATACGGCCACGGCGCCCGCGCCCACGCATTTACATGTATTCTACAGAAAATTTCAAAGTCCGAATGAGCTGTTGCTCAAAAAAACATCATGTGTCAAATTTGATGTTAGACATAAATGTCAAGAGATAATCACAGAGAGAGATCGCTGAATCATAACACAATAGCATTTGCCCTGGTGTCTTTCAACGCACACAATTCAATGAACATGCACACAACATTGCGGCGACCTGCGGTAGTCAAAATTGAGAGAGTTGAGAGGGTCGTAATAAAACGTAAATCGTAAGCCTTACGTAATAAAACAAGCTTGTCATTATCGAACATGTTGGATATTTTTTGACAGAGGGGTGCGAAGTGAGAGCAACATTGAGAATTTGTTCCCAAATTGAGAAATTTTTGTGGCAACTCACATTTGAGAAATGAAAACAACTGACTAAAATTATTTTAACGACAAAACTAATTTGAAATCCGTGTATGCTTAGAAGCATGAATACGCCAAATTAACAACAAGAAGCACTTTTTTAATTTGTTTAGCATTCAATTGTTTGAGCAGAATATTTTTTGATTTGACATTTCAGAAATGAAAACAGCTGACACAATATTTTTCATCTGGTATTTGAGAGAGAGAGGGAAAAGCTGATTAACGCAGTGAGTCATCGCACTACCTCCGTAACATGAAGTCGGCTGGCGCAACGTACTATTGTGTTTCAGCCATAAATGAGAAAAAAATTGCAATTTCCAGACGCAAAAAAACATCATCTGCCAAATTTTATGTTAGACATAAATGTCAAGAGATAATCGCAAAGTGAGATCGCTAAATCATAAGATGAAATAGAGTGACTCCGCAAGATATTTCATCTTATGATGAGCATGATAGAAATGATCTTGTGTAGTCCGGGTGATACATTTCTCACGGTTCTTTTTGGCAGTTTGACATTTTCATAGCTGCGAAGATAACGTTGCTTTTTTTAAGAAGTCGAATGCAAAGCATACGAGTGGCGGATTGAAATTTATGTAAAATTTACCACACTGGAGAAGAAAAATTACCATATCGCTCAAAATTTACAACTTCCAAAAAAATGTGAGCTGTAGTGAAGTGCTATTTTTTCCGCAAAATCGGAATTTATAAATATTGTTCTTAAAAGAGGAGTCGAATGATCCGTCGTGTTAATTGTTGCGAAGAAAACTGTCAAATTTATTTAAACTTACTTCATTGTTGTTTTTGTTTAGGCAAATCAATGATGACACTTGAGAAGGTGTTGGACTGCATTTGTATTCATTGAATGTTTGCTTCCTCTACCGTGCTTTATAATTTCTACTTCTTAGCTTTGCAGCTCGTTTTTTTGTGGCTCAGGTTTCAGCCATCCCTTGAACTCAGGGAATTCCAACCATAGATTTCTTAGGGAACACAAACAAGCGAAAGGATATTTGTTTCAGAAAAAATGTTCCCTTTTTTGTATGAAAATACCTTTTTATCAAATCTGTGGAATTTGATTTGAAATTTCTCACGAAAAAGTAATTTTTTCAGCAGCACTGGTCCTTACACGAAAGAAATGCGAAAGACGTATGCTAAAATTAAAAAAATGTTCGTCGTAGCAGATATCTCCAGTGTCAACTATCGGTAGATAGTGTTCCCATATTTCGCTGCCCAAAATCAACTCTTATTCAGTTCGTGTGATCGGCTAAACATTTTTATTTATAAATTAGTAGATCTGTGGCGACTATGCATTCAATGCAGGTTGTCACCAGCATCGACAAGGATGTTATCGACACCGCTGCGGATTATCTAAATAAGTTCACTATTTTTTTTAATAATTTTTATATCCGAAATTGGTACTATGTTCTGAGAAAAATAACGACGATTGAAATAAACGTTATTCTAGACTGCACTGCGTGTATATTCATTTGTATCCACAAGCCCTTATAAGGTTTTTAATTGTGGTGTCACCCTAAAAAATTTAAAATCTAACCAAACCCTAAAGAGTTGACATGAACAAATGCAGCATCCCTGTACAAATTACTGCTATTTTTCTGACAACCAACTATTTCTGTCCCTTTTGATCGTCGGGTTTCGAAAAAATAACCGTGGTCACCAATTCCTTCATTCCAATTAAATGCTAAACCTTCCACTTTTTTGACGTATCAATTATATATTTAAACAAAGAAAAAGTAAATACAAAGGGTTGTGAAACTTGTACTTAAAACTGATGTCTCTTATTTGAGGAACAAACCAAAAGGCCAAGAGATTTCATTATAGGCCAAATCTCCACAAAAATTAATCAACAAAAAGCCCCACAGGTACAGCCTGTCTGTCCGACCACTAGCAGATGTCGATGAGATTGATGTGATTGATGCTGATTGCTTGGATAGACCTCCACGAAACAAAACATCTGAAATAGGTCGGGCAGTAAATGATGAAGGAGTGAATTTTATGTGGTCACGTACACTGTCACTTGCTTTGGGATAGGAAACTACAAGCAAACTTATAGATCAAATTTTGGCAGGTAAATTTAGAAATAGATCCAAAAATCTGATGGTGCATTTTCATTTTTTTTAAACCTAGTTGAACTACCAAAGTTCTGATTTTGTTCACATTTGAAGACAAGTTCTTACAAATGATTTGATCCACTCATCTTATGTATGACTTGAACATAATCGTGCCTTCCAAATTAATGCATGAAGACATCTTTCAATTGCTCACCTCTTTTCCGAAGAGAGAGCCCTATTTACTTGAATACATCCCAAGCCGATGATGACAGATTATTTATCCAACCCTTACTCCTGCGGTCTGCACAGGCACACATTGAATCAAGCCTTCCGCAGAAGCAAAAGATCTTGTTTTGCACCCAAAAGGAAAAGAACTCGTTTTTGCGACTCTTCAGGGTGACTTTTGATCACAATCCCACACAGACACCGGATAATCACTCTTCCTCTGAAATGGTGAATGATAAACAAAATTCCACTTGAAAAGTCAAGTGTGTGCCGCCCACACACACAACGACATTAACTTGGCCTAATCTAGGTTACGTTTTAAATTTATCATTAGGCAAGAGGTAGAGATCATTCCTCACTATAAATAGAGAGGAATCCACGATACGCGTCACGCCGCAACGACGTCACGACACAGATGGATAACTAACATGGGCATAGTAGGAAGGGTAACATTTTCTTATGTCTCCATTCATCGTCATAAAAATTTACATAACCCGGACAACTAGTAGTAACAAGTTTCTCGGTCGGGTTTAAGACGTACGCTAATCAGACTCTCCGGTCTTATGTTGGTCACAATTTAATTTATTTGTTTGAGAAACAGAAGAAAGAGAAAGGGAACCTTCATGTTTCGGGTGGGAGGCTACTAAAATAAATACTCGCTGCTACTAACCGATCATATTCATTCATCTAACATCGCCAGAGCTTGAAGGAATAAAAGCTTACTGTAAAATACGATAAGGGTACAACCCACCCATTCCGATCAGAACCCAAGGCAGATCCATGTGTGCAGAGGGGCCATTAAAATCGATTTGATTTATTGCCAGTTTAGCTAATATAAGGCGAAAAAGAGAAACCGAGAAAAAAACAACAACACTGCATGAACAATAAAAAATAAAAAAAAAAAAAACATTTCTGCTTCATCATTGCCTACGTTCCGCATATAGAGAGATAAAAAGTTCGTATCATGTTTTCATTGTGTTTCAGCTATGGCAATGGTGACAACGTACAATCGGGCATTCATGTGGTTTACCCAATCGAGGCTGGATAATCAAATTCACTAAATTGAATGTCGAATAAAATATACTAACGATAATGATATAAAAATTGGATTGCACTTTTGAATCAGATGAGAAAATTCCACTTTGACGCGAACATTTTGCTTTTTTTTGTATTCTCTTGGAAATTAATACACTTTAAGGGCATACACTTGGGGAAAGAATATTTGAATAAGTCGCGGGGATATTTTTGACGATATTTTAATTTATGGCTTACCTTACGATTTTGCAAAAAATGAGCAGAAATCAAAATTTGCAGTGGAAGAACTTTTTTTTCTCTTCAGTTGAAACACACTTATCACACATTTAGTTGACACTTGTGACTGAAGCGAAGTTGGAGTGAGTTTGAAATTTGATTTCAAAGGTGGGGGCAAAATCAAGGAAAAAAAAAACAAAAACAATGTTTTTTGAGAAAAACAATTTATTTGATGGTGGAGAACTGAGTTGTGTCTATATATTTTAGGGGGACATTTAAAAGAGTTTTAAAAAAAGAAATCAAATATCTACAAAGCTTTTATTCGTTGTGGTAAAAGAAAACGAGAAAACTAATCTTCATTACCGAATAATTTCATAACTTTTGTTAATAGTGTACTTATTCTTTTCGATGGTTTGGCATTACTATCTTGTCAAACTTGACGGCATTTTGACACATTGAATTTTTACACACTCGGCTCGCGGTGTTGTAAAAATTCTTTGCTGATTTCAAGGGAAAGTTAAACTATTTGTTAAGCATGCAAACAAGCTAAAGTGTGCTTAACATTTTCCAAAACCCTTTATTTGAACACTTGTTAAAGAAAATCTCAAAAAACAATAAGAGAAGATGATGTACGACAATGAAGAGGGTAAGTGTACTACCGCCACTGCAAAAGCGGTCTTAAAAATGGCCGCTTCGGGAGAAAAAATTCGCGTCAAAACAAATCGTGACCGGAAAGTTGTCTCTTTTGCGTTTCAGAAATCTACGAAGGAGAAAATGCGGAGGAAATTTCCCACGAGCTGTGGCAGGAAGCCTGTTGGATTGTTATTAACGCATACTTCGATGAGAAGGGTTTGGTGCGACAACAGCTGGACAGTTTTGATGAATTCATTCAGATGTCTGTGCAGCGAATTGTCGAAGACTCACCGGCCATTGACCTGCAAGCTGAGGCGCAACACACTTCTGGGGAGATTGAAACACCGGTAATAACAAATATTGCTTCGATTGAACCTTCAATTTGCTTACATGCCATTCTCTCTCCGTTTGCAGCCACGTTTCCTTTTGAAATTCGATCAGATTTACTTGTCGAAGCCGACACATTGGGAGAAAGATGGTTCGCCCAGTCCCATGATGCCGAACGAGGCCCGTCTGAGGAACTTAACATACTCAGCTCCATTGTATGTAGACATCACGAAGACAAAGATCATTGAAGGCCAAGATCCGATTGAAACTCAGCATCAGAAAACTTTTATTGGAAAAATTCCAATTATGTTGAGGTCCACATACTGTCTCCTCAGTCAGCTCTCAGATCGTGATTTGACGGAATTGAACGAATGCCCTTTGGATCCGGGCGGCTACTTCATCATTAACGGTTCCGAGAAGGTCCTCATCGCCCAGGAGAAGATGGCCACCAACACTGTGTACGTATTCAGCATGAAGGACGGCAAGTACGCATTCAAGTCCGAGATCCGGTCTTGTCTGGAGCACAGTTCACGACCCACGTCAACCCTGTGGGTGAACATGATGGCCCGTGGCTCGCAGAACATCAAGAAGTCGGCTATTGGCCAGAGGATCATCGCCATCTTGCCGTACATTAAGCAGGAGATCCCAATCATGATTGTGTTCCGTGCCCTAGGCTTCGTCGCAGACAGAGACATCTTGGAGCACATCATCTACGACTTCGACGATCCGGAGATGATGGAAATGGTGAAGCCCTCGTTGGATGAAGCGTTCGTGGTGCAGGAGCAGAATGTTGCGCTGAACTTCATCGGCGCCAGAGGTGCTCGGCCTGGTGTGACGAAGGACAAGCGTATAAAATACGCGAAGGAAATCTTGCAGAAGGAAATGCTTCCCCACGTGGGCGTCTCTGACTTCTGCGAAACTAAGAAAGCATATTTTCTGGGATACATGGTTCATCGACTGCTGTTGGCTTCGCTGGGTCGTCGTGAGCTTGACGATCGGGATCACTACGGCAACAAACGTCTGGACTTGGCCGGTCCTCTGCTGGCATTCCTCTTCCGAGGGCTCTTCAAAAATCTGATGAAGGAAGTGAGGATGTACACGCAGAAATTCATTGATCGCGGAAAGGACTTCAACTTGGAGCTGGCCATCAAAACGAACATCATAACGGATGGTCTGAGGTACTCACTTGCCACAGGCAATTGGGGTGACCAGAAGAAGGCTCATCAGGCCCGAGCTGGAGTATCTCAGGTGTTGAATCGACTGACGTTCGCATCCACCTTGTCACATTTACGACGCGTCAATTCGCCCATCGGTAGGGACGGTAAACTAGCAAAGCCACGTCAGCTTCACAACACCCTGTGGGGCATGTTGTGCCCAGCTGAGACCCCGGAGGGTGCCGCTGTCGGTTTGGTGAAGAACCTCGCCTTGATGGCTTATATCTCCGTCGGATCGCAGCCATCCCCGATCTTGGAGTTCTTGGAGGAGTGGTCCATGGAGAATTTGGAAGAAATTGCCCCCTCTGCCATTGCTGACGCGACAAAGATCTTTGTAAACGGCTGCTGGGTGGGCATCCATCGAGATCCGGAGCAATTGATGGCCACCTTGCGCAAATTGCGGCGACAGATGGACATCATTGTATCCGAAGTGTCAATGATCCGGGACATCCGTGATCGTGAAATTCGTATCTACACAGACGCAGGGCGGATCTGTCGGCCCCTGTTGATCGTTGAAAATGGCAGCCTGCTGCTGAAGAGGAACCACATTGAGATGTTGAAAGAACGGGACTACTACAACTACAGCTGGCAGGTGCTGGTCGCGTCTGGTGTTGTCGAATACATAGACACCCTGGAGGAGGAGACCATCATGATCGCCATGTCGCCATACGATCTCAAGCAGGATAAGGACTACGCCTATTGTACCACCTACACCCATTGCGAGATCCACCCTGCGATGATCCTGGGCGTGTGTGCATCTATCATTCCATTCCCCGATCACAACCAGAGTCCCCGTAACACCTATCAAAGCGCTATGGGCAAGCAGGCTATGGGCGTCTATATCACAAATTTCCACGTTCGGATGGACACACTGGCCCACGTGCTGTACTATCCGATGAAGCCTCTGGTCACCACCCGCTCCATGGAGTACCTGCGATTCAGAGAACTCCCTGCAGGCATCAACTCCATTGTGGCCATTCTTTGCTACACGGGATACAACCAAGAGGACAGCGTTATCTTGAACGCCTCCGCTGTAGAGCGGGGCTTCTTCCGGTCGGTGTTCTACCGTTCATACAAGGATTCAGAGAACAAACGTATTGGCGATCAGGAGGAGCAGTTTGAAAAGCCCAATCGGGCGACATGCCAAGGCATGCGCAACGCTCACTACGACAAGCTGGACGATGACGGTATTATTGCGCCTGGCATTCGTGTGTCTGGAGACGATGTGGTCATCGGAAAGACTATAACCCTTCCGGAGAACGACGACGAGGTGAGTGGACAAGAATTTCGCAGGAGATCACCTGGATAATGTGCTTATTTCTCGTTTCAGCTGGAAGGCACGACAAAGCGCTTCACAAAGCGAGATGCCTCGACTTTCTTGAGGAATTCCGAAACAGGTATCGTGGACCAGGTCATGTTGACATTGAACAGCGAGGGCTACAAGTTTTGCAAGATCCGTGTGCGTTCAGTGCGCATTCCGCAGATCGGAGACAAGTTCGCCTCGCGTCACGGACAGAAGGGTACTTGCGGTATTCAGTACCGGCAGGAGGACATGCCGTTCACGGCTGAGGGGCTCACCCCGGACATTATTATCAATCCTCACGCTATTCCGTCCCGTATGACAATCGGGCATTTAATCGAGTGCTTGCAAGGTAAGATGAACCACTCCGGCATAGGGGCAGCCCTCTAAAGTTAATTTTGGTTTGCAGGCAAGCTGGGATCAAACAAGGGAGAGATCGGTGATGCCACTCCGTTCAATGATGCCGTCAACGTGCAAAAGATCTCCACTTTCCTTCAGGAGTACGGCTACCACCTACGTGGCAATGAGGTTATGTACAATGGACACACTGGCAGAAAGATCAACGCCCAGGTACTTAGAGAAAGGCATAGGAAGAGTAATTTCAAGCAAACTCAAACTTGTTTCCTTTCCCCATGCAGGTATTTCTGGGACCAACCTACTACCAACGTCTGAAGCACATGGTGGACGACAAAATTCACTCGAGAGCACGTGGTCCCGTCCAGATTCTCGTGCGACAGCCTATGGAGGGTAGGGCCCGCGACGGTGGTCTACGTTTCGGTGAGATGGAGCGTGATTGTCAAATTTCCCACGGTGCTGCGCAATTCCTCCGCGAGAGACTGTTCGAAGTCTCCGATCCGTATCGCATCCATATCTGCAACTTCTGCGGCCTGATTGCAATCGCCAATCTGCGCAACAACACCTTCGAGTGCAAGGGCTGCAAGAACAAAACGCAAATCTCACAAGTGCGCCTGCCCTACGCGGCCAAGCTGCTGTTCCAGGAGCTAATGTCCATGAACATCGCTCCCCGCCTGATGGTTATCTAAGGCCCGTTTGTTTTCTATCATTACAATTCACTTAAATAAAAAGACTCAATAAACAATTAATTTGAAGAACATTTTGTACGTTTTTTTTTTTCTGTTTTCCGTCGTCAAGGTCAGCCTGCCCGCTCTCTTGGGGTGGACGCTTATGTCAACTGCGCTTACAGCAGTCCAATTGAACTACATACCTCCATAGCAGCAAACAATCGACAGATGACGGATCTAATTTGCTTCGATTGGGAAATTTAATTGGCTCTGCTGCGGCGACTGAGCCAAGTTGTAGTGCAAGCAATGCTGTGACGTAGCCTGAGTGCGAGCGTGTTGAATCGCAAGGCGGCAGGGGTTGCTGTTTGTCACACACAGTCGATACCAATTCTCGATTGAATTCAATTGGGTTGCGTTGCAGGTTTCTCTTCAGCCATTCGCCTTTAATAACTTCATCGATTGCTGGTGCTAATGAAAACATTTCGTCATGACTGTTAGGTGTTGATTGATTCCGTTATTGACTGGCGAATTGTGTTTTTATGCAATTGACATTATTTTCATCTGATTTATGATGTTGCTTCGCATTTTCTCGGTCAACACCAGCCAAAGATGGAAGGTTGCTGTGCGTTCGAAACTTTTGCTGTTCTCAAGTTTGCCTAACGACAGGCGGTCGGCTCTTTGGGACTTGTAAATCATTTTTAATCGACATCGACTGACATTTCATCAGGGTGACCTTGGTGGCCGCCACTGGATGTGAATCATTCAGACGTGCCTAGGTCACTCATCGATTCTGGTGGGTTCTCCCAGTGTGTTTGTGAGAGGGAATGAAAGGGACTCTACTCATAGCGTTAATATGAAATAATTCTTGTAAAATCTTAAATTTCCCGAACGACGTAGAAGGACTTGGCGCAATGAGATAAATAGCGAAAGGATCACGGTATTCAGTGAAAATTCTGACCTTCAATTCATCGCAATCAAGATTAGGCGTGTCCAACTTTATGTCATAAGAAAAATACTTGTCAGTTCTAATTTCAGAGAAAAACTTTACTAGATAGCGATCGATTATGAATCAAAAATTCCTCAAGGCAACACCCTATCCAGTTTCGATTGGCAGAATTGAGTTCTAGTATTGCACGGAGGTGAAAAAAGTGCAAGTTAATCCAATTGAATCGGACCAGAAAATATGGTTTTGTTTGACGTGAGCACAACTTTATCAGGTTATCCGTAAAGTTGTCGATCGCTCCTAACTTGATTTGATGACAGCACCCGTGCCTGTAAATGCACAGGTCAGGTTGAAATACAGCCTCCTCGCGGTACCCTCTGGATAGCCTCTACAGCAACCCCTTAGAGGTGAACAAATCTATGCAGCGGCGCTCCTGTCGGTTGTTCCGCGCGGCGGTATCTTCCCCACCGCCTTGTAAAAGCTAATTAGTTATAAACCGACAACAAGCCTCCGATACGGATGGCTTTCTTGCTGACGAACATGAACAACGAAATAAGGCAACGATTTTCGGTTCTGCATGTGGAATGTGGGGTCCCTTAACACACCACGTTCGGACGTCGTAGTCTGCCTACAAGCCATACATCACCGCAATCCACGAGGTGCAATGGGATGAGCAAAAAGACGATGAAAATCTGCAACTTCGGCGATTGCTGCAGAGAGCGAAAGCAGTGTTTATTCGGATGTGGATTTGTTGTCCGAGGCAGACTTAGGCAAAAAGTCTTAAGTTTCAAGTGTGTAAGCCAGTGTCTCATAACAATCCGCATCAAGCATAAGTTCGGGAACAACAGCCTGATTTGCTGATTTGATTTGCCCCCATAGGGGCTAAGTATGACAAAAGCAAGGATGCCTTCAATGATATCCTAGAAGGAACAAACGACCAAAGCTCAAGCTACCACACCAAGGTCGTTCTGGGAGATTTTAACGTCAAGTTGGGCAAAGATTGCATCTCTGCTAGAGTCATCGGTAAACACAGCCTGCACGGCATTATGTCCGAAAACAGATTCAGAGCTGTTGGATCTTGCTCCTTTGCACCTTGTTGTAGCCATTACGCAGTTCCCACACCTCAGCATCGATAAAGGAACCTGGCAGTCCCCTGATCAATCAATCGTCAACCAGATTGATCGATGTCAAATATTAATGATAATAATGGCGGCGCTACAGTCCGAGGTGGACCTTGGCCTAGCTTCTCAGCAACCACTCGTGTTGTGCGTGCTATTGTTCTCTCACGAGTGGAGGGGACCTACAGTTTAATGGCGGCTCCGAACGGCGAGATTGAGAAGCTATTTCTAGACAGTTATACTCGTTGACTCGAAAGACGTGAACAAATGAAAGGTGTTTTTTTTTGGGAATCGAACCTAGACTTCGAGCGTAGGAGTCGACGCACCTACCCACTACGCCACGGCGCCCACGGCGGCTGCAATATTGGGCCATATTTATTTGAGGAGACTAGAGGCAGAGCTGTATCAGTTACTGGTCACTGCTATCGGTACATGCTACAAAACTTTATTGAGCTTGAATTAGATTAGTTGTCGAAACGTTGTCAAAGCAGCTCTGGAGCAATTCCGGGGGTAACTTCAGTGTGAGAAATCCTGGGCGTGAGATGAAGTGAAAAAATATGATTTGTCTCGCTATACATAAAAAAAATTAAATAAGGTAGAGAGAGAGAAAGGGATTAATTATTCAAAGTTCAGTTCCCAGAGCAGCACATGCAGTGAGTCGACTGCAATTCTTAACATTTACGGACGGCAAAGTCCCAGTCACGTAATGTGATCACGCAATTAAGTGCAAAATGTCGAAGCAAGGTGAATCCATCTTAATAATGTGCACACGATCGCCTACAGAGATGATCTCAGATTTTTATTTAATTAAAGTAATCAAACGACTCCTATACCGTTTCGAATTGATCGATTTTTTATTGTATTTCTTTCAAAAACATCCGCATTTTCCACTGACTTGGGAAAATTCTAGGAATTTTTTCGTATTTCAAGTGAAACGGCAAAAAACGTCACACAGTTCGGTGGGAATGCCAGAAACAGAAAGCATTAAATGATCGCCCACTCGTCAGAACGATTTGTTAATGAATTTCAAGAAAATGGAAAAGAAAAATACTTCATTTCATTCACGCGAAATGTGGCGCAAGATTTCAAAGTCAACAATGTTCAAAACGAACGACTTCAACACCCGTCGAGATTCTAAGTTTTCTCCACTCATTTGAAAGATTTGCTTCAATTGACATTGAGCGGGTGTTCTTCAGAAAGGTCGTTAACATTGGGTTCATTTGGTGGAAAGTATGCTTTAAAGTTTTTCTTGTAGCCATGCATTTCCAAAAACTCCGTGCTATACCTTTAGAAGGGAAGTATTTGTTTTTCCTTAACCCCTGCAATCATGGAACCCTCCGATAGCGAAACACGCTGCTGCAATTTTCTAGCATTATCAAGAAATACGCCCAGTGTCATATTTATACTCATCTCATGTCTAAGGTAAATTTGCTTTGTTTTTCAAAGTTAAATTCGAAACTCAAACCTGTCACACTAAACGTGCACTGAAGTCGTGATTAAATGAGTAAATCAATGCATTCTTGTTACGAGAAGAAAAGCAAAAAAGAATAATCGATCTTGTTTGTGACTGATGTTTATTAATAACATTTAATCGAAACGACGCCGTTGCCGGATTATTGCGAATTTTAATAGCTTTTGTTGTATCGGATGTTAAAGAAAAACAAACGAAGCTAAACAGCTTCAAGTCTGGTGTTTCCCTCCTCTCAGTTCATCACTTATTATGACATAGCACTGTCCTACGAAGTAACTTAATTCACAAGCGAAGGAAGTTACATCATTCTTTAACTAATTTGCGGTAATAGCAGCTGACATCATGACGTGAAAGAATATGCTTGCGGCGACGCCATTCTCTTCGAAGGAAGGAGAAGGAAATGCTGGCAAGAGAGGTTTTAATTTTCCAAACAGATGGAAAGGGATGCATTTTGAGCTCATCCAACTCATCACTTACCAACCTTTTGGAAAATCGGTTGGGCGTTCCGGAGAGATTGGCAGTTGGTTTTTAATAATAATGATAATAATGGCGGCGCTAAAGTCCGAGGTGGACCTGGGCCTAGCTTCTCAGCAACCACTCGTGTTGTGCGTGCTTTGTTCTCTTACGAGTGGAGGGGACCTACAGTTTAATGCCGACTCCGGACGGAGAGATTGAGGAGCTATTTCTAGGCAGTTATACTCTTGTATAACTCGAAAGAGGTGGAGCTGTGAAAAAATTTTAGATGATTTTTTGAGAATCGAACCAAGAACATCGAGCGTAGGAGTCGACGCACCTACCCACTACGCCACGGCGCCCACATGGTGCCCTTAAGGATGAAAAAAAGCTACCATTTTTGTCTAAGTACCTAGCGTGGGTCCCAATTGCATAATGTGTGGTAAGAGTCCGAGGTGGACCTTGGACTCACTCAACATGCCTCTCCAGCCAGCACGATATCTCGTCAGCTGTCTCCAGTTTCGCACCGCAAGCCGGCCAAGGTCCCCCTCAACTTGTGTGCGCCACCTTGTCCGTGGACGTCCTCCGTTGCGTTGTCCCACAGGCTCAGAGTCGAAGGCTCTTCAGGCCGGAGCTATGTTGTCCCTACGCAGTCTAGCCAGGCGTCTACGGATTCAACGCCTTTGCCAACTTAGGCGCTTAGGACTTTTTCTCGAAAATACCAAGAGCCTCTTCATTCGCTTGGGATATTGTCCATGCCTCTGTGCCGTAAACCAGGACTTGGATAATCAATGTCTTATACGAAGTCAACTTGGTCTATTGTCTCTTGAGCCCCAAAAACAGCAGTTGACAAGAGACATTCTGCGTTTGATCTCGGTACTGATGTTGTTTGTTTGTTTACCGCGAAGTCGAGGTAGACAAAGTTCTTTACTACCTTGAAGTTTTAGCTGACTATTGTGCGTCTTTTTTTGCCAGCAGTTGTACGAACTTTTGGAAGACTGTGCCTCTTGTGTTGTCCAGTGAGTTATGCACGATCTTCTCAAGAATGATGTTGAAAAAGTCACATGACATCGCGTCGCCTTGTCTAAAATCATTTTTGACATTGAAGGTGTCGGTGAGTTCGTTACCGACCATAGTCATCCCGCTCCATAGTCATCCCGCTCAGTCTGCCGAGATTGGCAGGAATGTCAAAACTAGACATGGCGCTGTATAGCTCGTCTCTATGCACGCTGTCTTTTTCGGCCTTGAAATCAAAGAATAGGTGGTTTGTGTCGATTTACGTTTCTTGGGTCTTATCCAGGATCTGCCGCAGTGTGAAGATTTGGTCGATGGTTGACTTGAATCGCTGGCTTGAAACCATACTGATTCGGACCTATCAGATTGGTGACGAACGGTTTCAGGCATTCACACAGAATGGGAAAAAAGATTTTGTACGCGATGTTAAGGAGATTTATCCCTTGATAGTTGGCGCAGTCGAAGGGGTCTCCTTTTTTGTGGATCGGGCAAACGATACTGAGATTCCACTCCACGTTCAGTCCTTCCTCCGACAATATCTTACAGATGAGCTGATGCATGCACTCTACCAGATCATCTCCAGCTGCTTTAAACATTTTAGCAGGCAGGTTATCTGCATCAACAGCTTTGTTAGACCTCTATCTCGATATCGCTGTTGTTGACTTCGTCTAGTTCGGAGAGACGGAATTCTCTTCGATTATCGTCAGTTGTGTTGAGTGGAACATTCAGCCTGACAGCGGTATTTGTGTTCTCTTCGCCATTTAACAGGCTGCAGAAATGATTTTTCCAAATTCTCAGTATCGACTGCGAATCTACTACTAGTTGTCCATTTTCGTCCCGGCAAGCTACTGTCCGAACTTTATATCCATTCGATAAAAGTTTTATCCTTTGGTAAAACTTTCGGACATCATTCCTGCCATAACACCTCTCCATCTCCTCGATCGCGTGCATCGAGAATACTGGAGGAGTGTCTGACGTCGATCGCAACGTGATAAATCTGGTTGACGGTTGATTGAGTAGGGGACCAGGTCCCTAAACATCCATTTCTTCTTCTTCTTCTCAGGGCGCTACAGTCCGAGGTGGACCTGGGCCTCACTCAACATGCCTCTCCAGCCAGCACGATCTTTCGCCAGCTGTCTCCAGTTTCGCACACCAAGCCGGCAGAGGTCCCCCTCGACTTGTGTGCGCCACCTTGTTCGTGGACGTCCTCTGTTGCGTTGTCCCACAGGCTCAGAGTCGAAGACTCTTCGGGCCGGAGCTAAGTTGTCCATACGCTCTACATGGCCTAGCCATCTTAGGCGTTGGATCCGTAGACGCCTGGCTAGACTCATGTCGCTGTACAGCCCATACAGTTCGTGGTTGAATCTTCTCCTCCAAATGCCATCAACGCAAACAGGACCAAAGATCGCGCGCAGAACTTTTCTCTCGAAAAGACCAAGAGACTGTTCATCCGCTTGGGATATTGTCCATGCCTCTGCACCGTAAAGCAGGACTGGGATGATCAAGGTCTTATACAAAGTCAATTTGGTCTTCCGAGAGAGGGCTCTACTACTCAATTGCCTTTTGAGCCCATAAAAACAGCGGTTGGCAAGAGTAATTCTGCGTTTGATCTCGGTACTGATGTTGTTTGTACTGTTAACCGCGGAGCCAAGGTAGACGAAGTCCTTTACTACCTCAAAGTTATAGCTGCCTATGGTGACGTTCTGGCCAAGTCGTCGATGTTGTGCGTCCTTTCTCGATGACAGCATATACTTTGTTTTGCCCTCGTTTACCGCCAGACCCATTTTAGCCGCTTCCGTTTCAATGCCAGCAAACGCATCATTGACGGCTCGCTGTGTTCTCCCAATCACGTCAATGTCATCCGCGTAAGCTAGCAGCTGAACGGACTTTTGGAAGATCGTGCCTCTTGTGTTGGCCAGTGAGTTTTGCACGATCTTCTCAAGAACGATGTTAAAGAAATCACATGACAGCGCGTCGCCTTGTCTAAAACCTTTTTTGACATTGAAGGTCTCGGTGAGTTCGTTACCGACCTTGATGGAGCAGCGAGAGTTCTCCATCGTCATCCTGCTCAGTCTGACGAGTTTAGCAGGAATGTCAAAACTAGACATGGCGCTGTATAGCTCGTCTCTATGCACGCTGTCATATGCGGCCTTGAAATCGACAAATAGATGGTGTGTGTCGATCTGCATTTCCTGGGTCTTCTCCAGGATCTGCCGCAGTGTGAAAATTTGATCGATGGTGGACTTCCCGGGCCTGAAACCACACTGGTAAGGACCTATCAGTTTGTTCACGAATGGTTTCAGGCGTTCACACAAAACGGCAGAGAAGACCTTATAGGCGATGTTAAGGAGACTTATCCCTCGATAGTTGGCGCAGTCAAAGGGGTCTCCTTTCTTGTGGATCGAAACATCCATTTAGGTGTGGGAATCGTGAGCTAGCTACAGAGAGGTTCCGCCCCGTGACAATGTCCACCAGCCTGAGCCCGTTTTCCGACATAATGCCGTGCAGGCTGTGTTTACCGATGACGCTAGCAGAGATGCTATCTTTACCTAGCTTAACGTTAAAATCTCCTAGAACGATCGGTGTGGTAGCTTGAGCATTGGTCGTTTGTTTTTTCTAGGAGATCATTGAAGTCATCCTTGCTTCTGTCATATTTGGCCCCTATGAGGGCTTGTAAGCAAATCAGGCTATTATTCCCGAACTTATGCTTGATGCGGATTGTTTTGAGACATTCGCTTACACACTTGAATAATGAACACTTTTGCCAATGTCCGCCTCGAACAACAAACCCGTATCCGAACAAGCACTGCCTTCGCTCCCTGTAGCAATCGCAGTAGTATATGTCGTAGATTTTTATTCTCTTTTTGGCCGGCCTAATTCAACGCATTTCCTGGATTGCGGTGATGTCCGCTCTATGGTAGTCTAGGACTTTCGCGAGTTCATTAGCTGCACGTGGTCAGTTAAGGAACCTCACGTTCCGTGCACAACTGAAAGTCATTGTTCTTTTTTCGTTAGCTGAGGTCGTCAACAGTGAATCCGTCCATATTTGTGGCATGTTGTTGCCTCTGAACTACAGTTTTTTACGTGGTGAGGAAATTAACCCCACGCACAACCACAGCATCTGGAGGACCGGATCCCCATTTAAACCTCTGGACAGAGAGACTGTTGCATACATTGGTTCACCTTCAAGCGGCTGCTGTCAGAATGCCACAAGAAGGCTGTATGTCAACATGACCCGTGCATTTACAGGGATTTTCGCTGCTCGTCAGGTCAATTATGGCAATCAACAACATTGCTCTGACTCATGCTCTGTAATTCGACAGATTTAGTATTTCTCATTTCGCACATAAATTCCCTGTGGAGATCGAAAAATCGGCACGAGTCTCAGTGGATCCCGCAAATTCTTTTCGACCTGCAACTTAAAACTTACTCTGTATACCCAGAGGTGTTTGAGTTTGATTCACAACATTTAGAAAAAGATTACGTTTCTCTTCTCACTTAAAAATTAGTGGTGTATCCAAATTCACAACCCGATTCAATTACCCCCATCTGGAGCATTCCATTCTAACGTAGACACACCACAATTCCAAAGTCGGTCAGTGTTCCGCTGTTTTTTTTCACAAGATCTGTTTTGATTAATACGAAAAACATTCATGCGTTTTTGATTCAATCTGTCACAAAAATAGAAGCAAGATAAAGCGAAGGAAAAGCATATGTATGAGAAAAGCGTGCACGAGAAATCAAAATTAAATATAGATCTCCCGAAATAAATATCCGTTTCCCACAGCCAGGCGCACAGATTCCTTTATTTGGGGATACAGTTTTCCACAAACCAAAAGGATTTATATGGGTGTGGTCTTCTCATTCGGATGGAGCACCATGTTCTGCAGTTCAGTCAGTAGGGCATGCCGCCCTTTTGCTTCCAAGTGTACACACGGTTTAAAAATACTACTCTCTGGTCCATGGTTTGTGTTATATCTCGTCCCTCTGTCTGCTGAAGTGTCTGAACTTTCTCATGTTTTTTGAAATAGAAAAATCATGTTTTATGTTCGAAACTGAATTTGGTATGGATGCAAGAATACAGAAGGGCTTATGTTTGGGAAGGTTAGAAAAGAGAACAGAAAGGAGGGGGACAGGGAACAGACAAACACATCTTTTCCTTTGAACTTCATGGGTATTACTCTTTGTTTACAATTGGGTCTGTTCGACTGTGAGTTTACTGCATCCCTGCGTGCAGCCACGTCGACTAAGAATTTCCATAAATAGAAAATTTTGGGGTGGAACTAAGTAAAACAAAAATGTAATTGACAGATCTGTGAAAGCTCTTCGGAGATTTATGGAAATTTCAACAGAAATATTGATCTGGCCTTGCAAGATGGCATGATGACTGTGGTTCCTCAAGGCCGACAGTGTTCCCATCCACAACTTTGACGTAAAAGAAGTATTTTTAACCGGATGAGGTGTCATAAATTCGTGGCAAACGTCATAATAGTTGACATTTATGGAAGATCTTACGGTTTCGTTATCAAAATAGGACCGTAAATGTTTGACTTATTGCAAAACGTGGAACTGGGCGTCGACCTCCAGAGGATGACAAGAAGTATTTTTGTTTTTATGTACACCTAATCTTATCAGGATTTTGACAGCTTCCGCTGTCATACTACGCAACAACTTATTTGTCAAATCACGCTGTCGCTCACATTAAACCGGTATTTCCGTTAAAAAGGAATGCGTTCTTCTTTCATCTTTGTGCGATGTCACAGTCTTGGGTGGACTTGGAGTTTCTGGAGCAACCACTCGTGTTGTGTGTGATATTGTTCTCTCACGAGTGGTGCATTTTATAACGACTACAACTGGCAAATACTGTGCAATTGGCACCCTCGCAATGCGTGTGGGCATCGACCACCGACACTACTCTAGGAATAGCAGTGACGTAGAGGAGAAATAATATTTTCGACACCTGCTCTGTGACTGCCCAGCTGTAATGGCAAGGAGCCAACGAGAGTCCAACCGTAATATTTCACAGGGTAGATGATAGCACACAACCTTTGATAACATTTCCTTTCAGTTTCGATGATCTCGTCTGAAAATTGATTGCTAGGTGAGTTCATAATCGCAGTACTGCAACGTCAAGCATTCTTAATTGCAAACATTCGGCAATGATGCTCTGCATCGCGGTCTAAAATGCAACATGAAAGCAAACACTGCGCAAACAAAAGCAACCTGCGAATCATAGATTTTTGTGATGCGATGAAATGTTTTTCATTTTCTGACTCAATTGTCTCTTTTTCATGTCTAAAATGTAATCAAGTATGCTGGCATTCTAATTGCCAACATTATTAACCAAATTATTTAGAAAAATTGTTCCCATTTTTTTGACATTTAAAAAAAAAAGAAGAAACAAATGGCACACAAAACAATAAGCCGTTCCGAAACGCCAACAAAATTAAAGCATGCTGATGCATCGTAATATCAAAAAATCGTTGCGTCGCATTACATAGGCAGTGATGCTTACGCGATACGCATTTTGTTGACATTTACGAACTCAGTCGCTATCTTTGTTAGCATATTGTCCACCAATCTTATGACCAGAGGGTACATTTCTAGAGCTAGTTTCAGATTTCCGAAGCGAATTTTATCGAAAGCGCCTTCAATGCCAATTATTGAAGCCATTGCTGTTCATTGTCCTTCGGTGTGTCTTCTTCTTCTGCAGCGCTGCATGATCTCAACTGTTCGACATTTTAATGACGCTAGTAAGTAGGAAGTGGAGGGCATTCTCTCCCTCCTCCTCGTCCAAGCAGCTTTTGCAAACATCATTGGAGAAGACTCCAAGTCTATTGACAAGGGGCAGTGTCTCGTATGATCAACTGATTGGTCAACGACGGCATCCACAACCCCAGTCAGCAGTAGCTACCTGGTTGTAGTCAAGGTAAGGACTCGGATAACGAGAGAACAACGGAGTCGAGGAAGACAACCACGGTTTGACGTCGAAAAGCTACAATCGCAACAGACTGCCAGGAACTTTGCCGATCGAGTCTCCCTGAAACTCTCCGAAAGTTCGACGCCGCCTGCACTAACAATAGACGAAGAATGGAAACTTTGTCAAAAAGTCATCAGAGAAGCCGGCAAAACCCAGCACATCAGGGGTTTTAAAACACCACCAAGGAAAATCCCCTGGTTTGACAACGAGTGCAGGCAGACAAGAAGCCTACCAGGCAATGCTGCATCGAACTATGAGAGCTGTTCGTGAGCTCTACGAACAGAGAAGAAGGGAAGAGAACCGGCGTCTCAGAAAGAAAAAGAAAGAGCACGAGAAGCGCGCGATCGTGGCGATGGAGAGGTGTTATGGCAGGAATGATGTCCGAAAGTTGTACTAAAGGGTGATCGAATGCGTATTCGCAGTCGATACTGAGAATTTGGAAAAAAAAATCATTACTGCAGACTGTTAAACGGCGATGAAGACACAAATACCGCTGTCAGGCAGAATGTTTCACTCAACACAACGGACGATGATAGAAGAGAATTCCGTCTCTCCGAGCTAGACGAAGTCAACAAAAGCGATGTGGAGACTAAAGTCGAATACAGCTCTTGGTGCACTGCCTGCAGAATTTTTTAAGGGAGCTTGAGATGAGCTTTTGGGGCCCATGCACCATGTATGATATAGTCGGAGGAAAGCATGTCCGATGAGTGGGATCTCAGTACCGTTTGCCCGATCCACAAGAAGGGCGATCCCATCGACTACGCCAACTATCGAGGAATAAGTCTCCTTAACATCACGTGCAAAATCTTTTCTGCCATTCTGTGTGAACGCCTGAAACCTTACGTCACCAATCTGATAGGTCTGTATCAGTGTGGTTTTAGTCCAGTGGTTCAAGTCCACTATCGACCAAATCTTCACACAATAGCAGATGCCGGAAAAAATTCAACAGATGCAGATCGACACTCACCACCACAGACAAAACAACATCAGTACCGACATCAAACGCAGAATGTCTCTTGCCAACTACTGCTTTCGGGGCTCAAGAGGCAATTCAGTAATAGACCCCTCTCGCGAAGGACCATGTTCACTTTGTATAAGACATTGATTATCCAAGTCGTGCTTAACGGCGCAGAGGCATGGACAATATCCCAGACGGAAGAAGACCAAGAGCTTTGGTCTTTTCGAGAGAAAAGTTCTGCGCGCGATCTTTGGTCCTTTTGGCGTTGATGGCATGTGGAGGAGAAGGTTCAACCACGAACTATATGGGTTGTACAGCGACATGCGTCTACGGATCCAACGCCTAAGATGGCTAGGGCATGTAGAGAGTTTGGAACTTAACTCCGGCCCGAAGAGTCCTCGACTCTGAGCCTGTGGAACAATGCAGCAGAGGACGTCCACGCACAAGGTGGCGCACACAAGTCGAGGGGGACCATGGCCGGCTTGCGGTGCGAAACTGGAGACAGCTGACGAGATATCGTGCTGGCTGGAGAGGCATGTAGGGTAAGGCCCAGGTCCACCTCGAACTTTAGCGCCCTAAGAAGAAGAATTCTTTGACGTTAGGCAAAAAGGTCTTAAGTTGGAAACTGCAGTTTTTCGTAAAACCAGATTAATTATTTGCAAATCGGGATTAAATGTATTCGAAAAAAAGAAATTAGGGCAAATCAGCTCTAAAATGAAGTTGTGCTACACTAAAGTCGTTAAATCCAAAGGAAAGAGAAAATCAAATCAAAAACCCAAAAGGCTTTTTGACTTAAGATCATTTTGTCTAACGTCAAAGAATTATAGTGCATTGAGCCGTAGTCTATTTTGGATTTCGATTTTCCTTACAGATAAGGTCTTTAATCAAATGGATCCAGTTTTTTATCCGCATTATCTAAACGCTTCATGGGCATTTCCTCCCTTGATGACTGGATGGTGCAGTTTGTTAAGTGCCTGCCCTAAGATTGAGGGGTCCCAGGTTTGAATCCCAGTGAAATCGAATCTGAAATCACCATTTGCCGTTGGGATCAAATTAACGGCACTGAAGTAGGTTGCTACTTGGCAGTACAATGGACCAGTTTTGAGTCTGAGTGCTCCAGTAGTGTTTCAAAAACCCTCCGAAAAAAAGAAAGGCTATCACCCTATTCTGCCAATAGCCAGGTCTCACCGCGTTTCCAAGCCACCTTAATGACACGAGAGAGCCATAAAACTCCCTCTTTACCCATAGCCTTAAGCATTTCTAGCCGGATTTCATCCACACCGGCGGGTTTGCCAACTTTTAGCGATTCAATCGCCAAAATGACCGTTGGTCTATTCTCCGCCCTACTCAAGACTACAGATCTGCGCCCTGTTCGAGATTGAGCAGCTCCGAAAAGTGCTCGCTTCATCTGGCCACCTCATCGGAGAGCAACACGCCATCTATGGATTTGACTCCTTCGATGATGTTGAATTTCCTTCCTCTCAGCCGGCGAATGGTTTGCCAGAACACCTTTTTCGCGGATCTAAGGTCGCTTTCCAACTTCTCGCTGAACTCCTTCAAAGTCTGCTCTTTAGCTACACGCACAGCCAATTTGCAAGTTCTTCGCGCCTCAGTGTACTGGTCATGAGACGCAGTGTTCCCTAAGAGAATCCAGTCTCTGTAGGTCTTCTTCTTCTCTCTGATGGCTTCTTGAACTCCGGGTCTTTTCAACCATTAATACGCTTTTATCCAGTTTTTCAAACCTCGTCCAGTCACCATTTGCCGTTGACATTAAATTAACGGCATTATCACTGGAGCGGTCGATCAGTGGGAGCAGTCTGACTAAGTGTGCTGGTGAGTTCACTAGCAGCCCCCTAACCTAACTTAACCTAACCTCATTTCCTCAAATGTTGCATCCAAGTGATTACAAGTGCGAAATGTCAATGGATGTCCAAATCAAGTCAAGTTCAGGTTCAGGTCAGACGCTTAATTTGTTTTATGTACGATGATTTAAACGAACAGTGCTAGTTTTTGGTCGTTTTCTTCAGATCGTCTGACCAAAAACTAGCACTGTTCGCTTAAATCATTGTACATAAGACAAACCAAGCGTTCACATGCATCCGCCGAGAGAATTATTTTCGTGTCCAGCCAAACCAAGTGAAACACAAACGTCCTGACTGTTTTTTGCTTTAATTTATTTCATATTTATTCTAGTCTTTCTTATCTTAATTATTACAAATACATACACATCTACGTTCACATACTCGTATATATTCATATAATCTAAAGGAATATTTTTGTTTTTTTTCTTAAATTTTTTATTATTCTACGCGACATTAAAGTTGTTTTCCTTTTTCCAAAAAAATTTAGCACTTCACGGTTGATAGCTGCTTTTTTAGAAAAAAAAATTAATTTTTAAATAAACATATTTATTTGTGAATACTTTTTGTTCAATTTGCTCAGAGCTCTCGTGTCCTCTGTCGTTTTTGTTTTTTCTTTTGGTTCATCACTTGTTTTCCGTTTTGTTTAAATGTAAGAATTAATCACACGCGCACTGCACAAACTTGCACACTGAGAGGGAGGGGCGATTTCCGCGGAGGAAGGCCTCGTCCGCATCTATTTCTGCCGCAGTTTCTGTGCCTCCTTTCGTGCTTTGAAGCCCCGGAAGCTGGCTTGAATTTTCGTGGCCGCATCCGTTGCCATTTTCTGCTTCTTTCGCACCAGGAAACCTCTGACGCCGGCCTGTATTTTGGTGGCGCACTTGTCTTCCACGGAGGAGCCTTCGCTTCCGCTGCTGCGTTCGTCTCTTAGATGGGCCGCGGTGCTGTTGCCGTTCGACGAGTCCATATTTTGTGATGTGCGGTGATATCCGTTGCTGGGTCTTTGGCGGAGCTGCTTGCGGACACGGTAACCTCGGAAACCGGCTTGAATTTTGATGGCGGCGTTCTCCTCGGTTGGCGATGAATTGGGCGAGCTCGGGTGAATGTGCATTTCTGTTCCCGTCTGGGTGGGGCGCGACACAGTCAGGACGTACGGAGCGATGGTGGTCAAATGTGGTGCACGACGGAAGAATTCTCAAAGAACACTCGGAACTGATCGCTGATCGTGTAGCGAGTAATTTGTAAGTTTTGCTATATCCGCTGGGTGAACCGTTCGAGACGATTTTCAACACAAGACTGATGGAGCCGTGCGAGAGCAAGCGACTGCTGATGTATGGGGTGTCTGGCTGGCTGACGCTGTTGTAGATGGATGCTGTGTTCGGTTCGGCACAACGGCGACGACGCTGGCAGAGCTGGCGGTGGTGATCTCTGCTATTTGTTCACTATTTACACTGCAACACAATATGTTGGCCTGTCAGATTGTTTAGAGAGATACAATTTGTCTGGTGGCGTTTGGTGCTCTGTTGTGGCGAATGCCTGCTTGCGGAATATACTCCCGTCGGGGTTAGTGAGATGCTCTTATAGGCATCGCGGATCGGACCATTGGGCACTCACTCGTTGTTTTGTTTAATGAATTTCCTTTCTATTTATTTTTATTCTATTTTCCATTGTGCCCTCCTACACTCCGTGCCCATGTGTCGGGCGGACTGCGAAGAATGGAAATGCATCTGAATGAGTGATGAATCAAAATTGAAATTGAAATTGACTTCTGTATGTTGTGCCAGGGCTTGAGTGAGGGGGTGACCTGGCACCTGCCCTTGCCTCCCTCTCAGCACTGGGGGGTGAACAATCACTTCATTCTTTCTCTGTACTGACACACATCCCTGCGCTCTCTGTCTCTTCATGTGCTTGTGTGACTTATTTTTGTTTCAAATTTGAAGCCGCGTACGTGTGAACTATTCGATGATAATATTGATGGAAACTTGTGTGGGGGAATGCTGCGGACGCTGGCTAGGGAGATAGATGAATTGCGACGCGTAGAGATGAGTGGAGGTGTGCATGTATGGGGACGAGTGCCATTCTGTGATGTATTTCCTCGACGCTAATTGGCCATACATCATTTCGATTGGGGATGGTGCCGTTGTAGGAATAGCTGACAATTAGTGATCTTCTATCCGAGCATTCGGCTGTTTGCTTTGTTTTTCAATTGACTGTGTCCCTGAATTATGCCTGAATTATGAAATTGAACACTGCGGAATGGGATTAGAGTAAACGACGAATGCATAGCTTAGAGTGCCTGCAGAGGGCCAGAAAGTTTGAAATGGTTAGTCTGTTAAACTAGATTAAGCATTTTTCTCTAGCCGTATGGTTAATGAATTGCACAAAAAAGATAGGATATTAAAAAGGTGTGTTCTTGCAGTTGCGACGGAAAAGAATTAGAATTTAAGCAAGATTGGGGGTAGGAATGGTGGTAGCGAAATGGAAGTAACGTCTATCGAAAAGATGTTGTTGGCGGAAGGAATATGTTGATGCGGGTGGTTTTCTGCAAATGGTTTGGAGCCATTGGATCGCATTAATGGAATAATGGACCAATCTCAACCGAAAGAGAGAGTGTTGCCGAGAACTTCCACATGTGTCATATTGTCACCGCGCTCAGCATTTTGGCGTCAGTGGAACCACCTTGCGGCGCATTTTGAAGGATGATTTGCATTTGCTTCAAAGAAAGGAAAGAATGTAAAGAATATGGTCAGACCGTCAAGACAGTCAAATAATTGCGCGATTTGTTGACACTAAATCCTGATTTTTGGTTAAGTCACCGCCCTCAGCATTTTGGCATCAGTGGAACCACCTTACGGTGCATTTTGAAGGACGATATGCATTTTTTTCGTAAAAAGTGGAATTGACTCAAAAAATATGGCCAACAGACCGTCTAGACAGTTAAACAGTCGCGCGAATGGTCGACACTGCCTGATGACACCTGATTTTTTTTAAAGAAGAATTTTAATGACTTTGGAAAAGCTTGCCAATATTCTTAAAATTATTATTTATAACTACCCGCGCATTTTTTTAGCTTTTAACAAATAATTTGCATTAACACATCCTGGTCAATGACAGAAGACGCGGTATCGTGGGCGCATTTCAAAACTCGATAAAACTCATTTTGGATTTGTCGCCCAGAATTTCTAAGATTTCCCTTGACCAACGAGAGCGCCATTATGAAATGGAAATAATAATAATAATAATTGCGGCGCTACAGTTCGAGGTGGACTTGGGCTGAGCTTCTCATCAACCACTCGTGTTGTGCGTGCTATTGTTCTCTCACGAGTGGAGGGGACCTACAATTTAATGCCGACCCCGATTTGTCGATTTTTCTAGACAATTATACTCTCAATGAGTGGGTCGAAAGTGGTGGAGCCGTGAAAAAAATGTTAGATGTTTTCTCGAGATTCGAACCTTAAACCTCGAGCGTAGGGGTCGACGTACCTACCCACTACACCACGACGCCCAAATGGAAACGATGAGCAATTTTCGAAGACACGAAGCAGGAAACCCGTAGGGTGAAGACATTATAATGGTCCCAGTTCTATTCGGTTGTTTCGTTTAGTCCTCAATTAGAAGCTGTCGAGTGAACATCTGTAGAACACATTGAATTTTTATAATTTATACAGATTAGGTTAACAATTTTTAGGTCTACAATTTTTATAGGATACAGTGGTATTTTTTTTGTTTGTTTGATGTGTGCGACTTTTAGGGTCCCTTGGAAGTATAGTTAGTTTTTCTAGGAATTTTTATATCATGCTTTCAACGGTTCAAATTCCTACTCTTTCCTTTACGAGTTCAAACTGGGACATAATGCGTCTCTGGCAGCCAAAAACATAAATGACGCATTTGAGAATATTGCGGCAAACGAACGCACCATTCGGCGTTGATTTGGTAAGTTCCGTTCGGGAGATCTAAGCCTCGAAAACGAACCGTGTGGAAAACCGTAAACGGTAATAGACAACGCCATTTTACGAGAAACGGTGTATGCAGACCGAACAAAAACGGTGTGGAGGATACGGGGTACGGTTGTCATACAAAATCCACTTTTCATCGCATGTGATTGTGCAAAAACGGTGCATTTCGGTGCCTTAGAATCACCGATGCAGAGATTTTTAAACGGCGTAGTTTTTGGGCCTCCTTCAATTCATGGGGTATCCACTTGTCGGGTTTTTTCACTTTTTAGGACCATAAATCTAGGGCTAGAATTCTAGGGCTATAAATCTAGGGCTAGAATTTAAGGCTAGAATTTTAGGGCTATAAATCTAGGGCTAGAATTTTAGGGCCATAAATCTAGGGCTATAAATCTAGGGCTAGAATTTTACTGCTATAATTCTAGAATTCTAGCCCTAGAGTTCTAGTCCTAGACTTATATTTCCATATTTCCATTTCGGCACAATACCGACGTTATTGTTGCAAAGGCTAGGCAGGGCCACTGGAGTAGCTTCGTTATCGGGGAGAGGATGGCTGCAAGACTTAACTCGTCGGACGAAACTGTTCTTGTCCTCTAACTCGGGCACAAAAAAATATATTCGCCCTTTATAATAGTAGGTGTCAAAATAATATGGGAAATAAGCCTAACACCCTAACAGATCACGAATGGACAACTGAAAAGACAGGAAGGAGAAGAGAAAGAGGAGACAGAAAAGAGGAAAGGAAAGGTGCTCTAGACCTACGCCATTACCACCAAAAGATAGCCGAAGGGACCTCGTAAAGCTGAGCTCTACTATCCTAGACTTAACCTAATCTAGTCTACCAAACTTATATCCACACCCAATCTAACCCTAACCTCACTTAAACTATTTTGCTAAGTCTGAATACAAAGCAAGACATGCAGTGCGACTAGGGTTCGTCAAGAGCCTCAGCTTGCAAATTGTGATGCAACCGATGTCTTCATAGTTCTAGTGGCAGGCTGTATTGAAAACAGACGCACAGTTCTAATTCCGGAGCTTGGATTTGGCTCTGGAAAGAAGTTATGACATTTTTCCCAATGTCATGAGCAAAGAATGAATAATATTTTGTATTTCTCCTCGATTCTCGAAATGTTTTCATTGACGTCAGCATCTTCGCCAGTCATCCATTGAATTCTTGAATTTTCCTCATCTCCCACAGCTCACACGTTAGACGGCTCACATGAGTTTTATACAATATCATCGTTGTGAAATTATATAATGACGAATGCATTCCCACCGCTGTAGGCTGCCATCCATCAAGCAACGTCTCAAAACACCGCGGTAGCCAGTACCGAGTGGGAGATCACCGTCACGGTGTTCGTATTCAATTTGCATTCAACCATCATCACTCAGTGCCCGAACAACCCTACTCCTCTTCACTCTTCAACTTTGACCCACAGTGCGAGGCATCCGTCGTTGACTCTAAAAAAGGAAGACCCATTCAACGGGTAACGATTTCCATCGGTTAAATCCATGGCTACCGGTTGAGTTACTTACCTCTGACGTCACATTGAACGTCATTTGGTAACAAATGATCGTGTTAAATATTTTCACCCCATCAGCCACTGCCCTCACCGATCCCCCTTCAGACGAGTTGACTGAGAGGAACTGACCAAATGAGCATTTACTTTGAAGACATATTGACGTGTTGCCCGAATGGGGCCCGTGTTGGCGAGCGGCTCATGGGCTGATTGAAAGTTTCCACAAGCACGCCGATGAACACCCCGTCAGCCACTCCAGCTCAGGGGCAGAGCAGTCTCGTGTGGATTCAGTGGTCGGACGAATCACGGGTCGGTTTCTCATTCTCGGCGATATGAGTTTTTACTGAGGCGCTATAAATATCTTTCAATTGGATAATTGAATTGAATTTATGATCTGACTTAACGCTTCGAGGGCAGGACGGGCTGCGAATTTGCATTTGCAGTGTGCGAGGGAAGGTGGCAACGACGAAGTGGTCATGGATATGACGCAATCACATTGACTGACGGTGCATTGGTTGATTTGTTTCATTCAATTTGGCTGAGTTCGACAAGCGGGCACTTGGCAGGATGTGACTGTTTGCCCTTGATCTTGTTGCTTTCGGAAAACAGAATAAATGTCTGGGAAGGCTTTTCGAATTTATGAAACGTTTGCCGATCCAAAGGTCTGCCGATTGAATCGCATTACTGCGTGCTTTGGCACGCCTTCGGCAAATCGGTGGTCAATGTTTACGGAACGAATGTTTGTAGTTTAACTAGCGGGTGAACTTACACGAGTTACTCTAACGACCGGATGCTTAGTTGGATGGCTGCAAGATCGAAGTCGACAGCGTCACGTCGAACGCAAGGAATAAGAAACTTGTTTACTTATTGAGTTCGTTCATCAATCTTGTTGTTCTTGGCCTTCAAACAGGAAATGGGAGTGGTTTCTTAAATCTGGAAGATGCTTTTGTTTGCTGAGTTCAAAAGTTTTTCAAAGACACCTTCTTAAGGTATGGTTTAAAGCCCGAATCTGTAGTCAAACGAGCGCATGTGATTGAATCAGTTTAATAGTTGTAAACTCAAGCTACATGATGATAACTGAGAATTCCGTCTTCCCGATCCAGACGAGGTCAGAATAGCAAGTTGTTGGTGCGGACGGGCTGGGCTGTCTGCTGAAATCTTAAAACCTGCTACGGATAATCTGATTGGAGGTATGCGCTAACTGGGGACAAATGAAAGCATGCCCGACGAGTGGAATCTCAGTAATGTTCGTCTGATCCACAAAACAGGTGACTTCCTTGACTGCGCCAAGTATCGAGGGATCAGTCTTCTTAACATTTTCTCTCTCGTTTTATCTGAACACCTGAAACTTTTCGTCACCCATCTGCTAAATCATTTTCAGTGTGGTTTTAGGCAAGGGAAATCCTCAATAGACCACATCCTCACACTATGGTAAATCTTGAAAAAAACAGAACCGCAGGTAGGTGCGTCAACCCCCTGCGCTTGAAGTCCAGTTTCGGTTCCCAACAAAAACACCTTTAATTTTTTCAAGGCTCCACTTCTTTCAAGTCACTGACAATGCTCAAAGAGTATAACTGTCTAGGAAAAGCTTCTCAATCTCGCCGTTCAGAGTCGGCATTGAACTGTATGCCCCTCCACTCGTGAGAGGGTATAGGAATAGCATGCACAACACGAAGGCTAGGCCCAAGTCCACCTCAAACTGTAGTGCCGACATTATTATTATTACAGGATGGGTCAAATACAAGTTTATTTTTAAAAATGAAATAAAATTAACAAAACTTAACTTTTTTCATGTATTATGGCTTTATTTGTAAGAACAAACATTCCCATTAATTATAAAATGCAATGTTGTCCAAGTAGCTGTCTCGGCAGGCTTCGCAGTAGCGTATTCTGTCACCCCAATTTTCCAAGACCTTATTGATGGTTTCGGGCTGTAGCTCACGGATTGCTTGGATGATATTGACTCTAAGTACTTAAATCGTTTCCGGATTTTTGGCATAATACCGGTCGTTCACGGTTCTCCACAAAAAAAATTCAAAGGGGTCAAATCGCAGCTCCGAGGCGGTCAATTGATATCGCCAAGACGGCTGATAACACGATTTGGGAATTTGGTGCGCAAAAGATCGACTTTGGCATGACATGGGCTGTGTGGCATGGCGCGGCATTCTTCATGAACGAGGGGTCGTCCAAAACCATGTCTTCAATTTCAATGTCAAAGTCGGTTACCATGGCTGTGTAACGCCCATCGTTGACCGAAACGTTGTTCCCAGTTTAATTTTCCAATGGTCCAATGATGTCACCACTTCACAATCCACACCAATCACAAATGTCACTCTCTGTGGATTCATTGGTTTCTCGGCCATAACGTATGGGTTTTCCGAGCCCCAGATGCAGCAATTTTGTTTGTTAACATAGCTGCCGAGATGAAAATGGTTTTTCACCCAAAATCGTTGTCCAATTCAAGCTGCTCTAAGGCCCAAACTGTGAAGCAATATGAACGAAGCGGATGGTCGCGCGCCTTCAATTGCTGAGTCAATTGGACCTTGTAAGCGAATAATCCGAGATCTTTGTGCAGAATTCTCCTCAGGCTAGTGCGTCAAATATGGAGCTGTTGAGATTGAAGGCGAGTTGAGTCTTACACTCTAGGCCACAGCAGTCACACTCTCATCTGTGCGCACCGTACGACGACGGGGACCATGAGTGTTGTCCACTTGGATACCAGTCTGACGAACTTTTTGCACAAACTTGCGTACAGCAGTCGCAGTGGGTGCTTCATTTCGGCCAAAACTTCTTTTCATAAAACGCACTATTTGGGCTGCATAGCACTCACTTTGGAAATAAGTTCTCAATATTTCCCAACGTTTTTCAAGCGTAAAGCGACTCATTCCGTACCGCGGAGGTGTGATACTGACTTTCTGTAAAGATTTCGAGCGGGAAACAGCTGTCAGTGTCAAAATAACCTATGATTTGAAAAAAAAAAACACTAGATGGCTCACCTTGTATTTGAGTCTGCTTGTATTGATGGCGATTGGAGAAGATATTTCAACCATGGGCTATACTGGTTGTACAATCACATAAGTCTAGCCAGGCGTTTGCAGATTCAACTTATCTGCGGCTCGAAGAACTTTTGACTCCCAAACTGTGGGACAAGACATCAAAAAACTTCCACAAATGATGTTTGTTCCTCGAGTGAAAAAGGACCTTAAGGAATTGGTGTACAAAACTGGAGATAGATGGCAAAGGGCCATGCTAAATGGAGAAACATTCTGTTTGAGCCCCAGATGCACCTTGCACTGTCCCAGAAAGAAGAAGAGGTTGTTGTTGCTTAACCTTAAAACTGCGTTATTCTGCGATCGGTTGTAAGTTTGTCTGAGGCTGACAGACCTGATTCAGCAGAACTAATGTGCTGATGGGAGCTTTCTCCTCAACTAACTTACTAGTGGAATTTTGTATTTCCCAATAAAGAGGACGATTTCCGTATTTTGAGCGTTAACGCTGAGTCCGTTTTCCTTGGTCCAATTGTACAGTTTGGAGAGGGCGTTTTGCATTAAGTCCCTTACCACTGAGGGATACTTACCTGAGATTGCTACAGCAATGTCATCCGCATAAGCCATCACCTTGTACCCTGCTTCTTCTAGTTCGTTGACCTCAATGTTCCATAGCAGGGTAGGGAAAACTCCACCTTGTAGTATTCCTCTACTGGCAAGTCGTGTAGTGGAGGTTGACCCCAGTCCTGCGATGATTACCCCGCTGACCAGCACTTGGTGAATCAATCCACCGAGTGAAAGACATTGTTGAAGGCTCGAAGATGGATGTCAATGAGCCTTTCGAATGTTTTGAGTAGGAAGGATGATAAACCGATGGGTCTCAGGTCTTTAGGGTGGAAATGAGAGCTTGAACCCTCTTTTGGTGCCTTCACTTGTCTTAAAGGGATGTGGGACATGTTAATGCATTTCTTAAATATAATTTCCAACCAAGGGAGCATCATCTTTTGCCAAATTCAACGTCAAAAGTAGTCTAGATCTAAATATTTCCTAATCCTATCGAAATATCTCCATCGCCGGTGCTGAATTAGACATGCTCTCCATAAACTTTCTTCAAGAAAACACTTTGTAATCGAGAAATCTGTCAGTATCTGTCAGTAGCGAAATATTTATTAGAACACTGCAGTACATCTGGAACGTCTTCATAATGTCCCACAGGGGACTCTATAAGAACATAAGTACTAGAAGAAGAATACGACACAAACTGACCCGAACATCTGTCAGAGAAGCTGGTTTATTTTCGTATCGTACGAGTCGATTCAGCAGCATCTACATGGCAAACCATTAACCATCTTACCGCTAACCAAAATAGACACAAAAGCAAAAAAATAAATGAAAACGGAAAGACCACTCGCCGCGGAACTCAGGAACACATTTTCAAAATTTCACTGCATGGAGGACATCAATGTATCCGTAGTTGTGCCGCCACACAACAACAACAAACAAATATTCACCTTGGCATTGCGTCAATGAAAATGCGAGTGTTCGCACAAACAGAGCGAAATTAGAAAAAAGAGAATTAAAAATAGAACCACATAACAGAGAGGCACTTAAGAAAAGCGTCCTGCAGGAGGAGCAGGAGCACCGAGCGCTCGGCTAACGAGCGCAGTTGAGATACAAATTTCTCTTCACCTGTCGGCATTCCGTTCATTTTGATCGTCAGCGCAACCTGAACTTGGGGAAATTTAGCATTCCATTTGGCTGAGTCAGTCGACACGGCGAGGGAGCGTTGGAGATGCTTAGTAATGATCCATCGTGGGCTGCCCACCAGGGGGTGAGAGAAAATATTTAATATTCAATAAAACTCGAGATAAATCCGCGCAAAGTATGTGGCTGAGTGTGAGGGCATTGAAATAAATGGAAATTGATTATGTGATCGGTTCTGACGCAGGCAGGCCTGTGAGCGTCATGCTGGCGTTGGCGGCAATTAGTCACTCATATCGGACGTCACGCGATAAGCGTTGTGACCTCAAATTTTGAACGGCATATCCTGCAAACAGCCTTAGAGGCCAGTATCTCAAGAAACGAAAAAGATTTGTTCTCGTTCAAATATTTGCTCTCAGCCGGAGGAATGCCAGTCAATTAGGCCGACTCTGGCGGAGTGTGATGGACAGATGTGACATGTTTCTTGTGAAATTGATTGCGTGACGCGGTGTTTTGCTTTATCTGGGTCTTTCCCCGAGACAATGGGACAATGGGGCAGATAATTGTATCGTAGTACGCTCTTGGTTGTTTTGAATACAAGAGATACGATTTGTATACAATTCTTATCGAAAAGAATCTCAAAGCATTCCATTCGGTCATGATGACAACAGTTACATACGTCAGACTATGAGATTGTTTTGATGAATGTATGCTCATGGTACACACGTGCAAGTACGCATATGTTAGGTTAGGTTAGGTTAGTTTGCGGAAAGAAAGCCATGCCGGTCTTAGGTCCCACTGGAACCCCTGTGATACCGCGGCGGAAAGAAAGCCATGCCGGTCTTAGGTCCCACTGGACCCCCTGTGGTACCCAACTGAGAAGTTCTCGATTTCCTCCACGTCGTCTGTCAAATTACTCTGCGTTGTTCTTATAAACCCCTAAAAATTTGGTGGAAGCCTTATTTGCCACTTCATGGAAATCATGGAAGAAGTGATCTCCCAGTGTTTTGTACCTTAATCGACAGAGGCAGTGACATTGGTAATGGGGAGTGTGCTCTTGTGTGTGGCACCATAGCTTCCGAATATATATGGTGGGTCAAATACAAGTTTCTTTTTAAAAATGCAATAGGTTAGGTTAGGTTGAAGTGGCTGACTGATAGCAGTCACACTTAGGCCAATTTAGGGTCATTGTGATACCACGCGGGGGCTTTTGTGAGCATCGAGAAGGAAGCGGCTAAGACGAGTCTTACGGTAAATGAGAGTAAGACAAAGTATATGCTGTGCACGAGAAAGGCCAACCAAAACCAATGTCTTGAACAAACTGTCGCTACTTTGAAGTCGTAAGAGACTATGTCTACCCAGGCTCCGAAGTAAACTTTCTGCTTTGTGGGCTACTAATGCTCGTAGTTTGGAATTATGATGTAAATGCGTTCTGCATGCGTATCGCCACAACTTGACAGTAACTCACAATTGATTCAAATTCCATCGTCAAAATGCACGCCCAACCGCTGACAAAGATGAGATTTCAATTTAAGGCATTCGAAAAATCATTAAAATGCACTCCATCGACCAGACTAACATCTGTCCTTCACACGTCATTAGCAATTTTTGTGTGCAAGCCCACTTGTTGTGTGTGCTTGCGTAATCCCACCAAAAATGCAACCGCACTTCGTTCTTGATCTGCTAAGATAGACAAACAACTTGGTCGACCCAATTGCAAAATAGTGTTCAGCACACCGAAGTCGTTTTATCTCAACCGTAAAACAATGCGTTGTACCGCCAGCTGCAATGCACAACTCTTGATGTATCAAGGAAAACTTGGTCAGTTGTTGGACCAACTGGCACAAGACAAACGACGTCCCTCATTCTCAAGAGAACTCCGGACGCTTGGATGCCTTTTGTGTTCAGCAAAATATTCCTGACAGAGAGGTAGTCTGTGGATTTTTGGTGTTTATTTACTTCAAAAAAATAATGATTGTTTTGACAAAACAACGCTCCTCTGCTTCACACACCGCAGCCAAACAAGGAGCGCCCTCGTTCCATTACCGTGAACAGATGCAAGATGAAATTAAACCTTGTATTGACGCAATTCATTTGCGGCATGACATATAACAAATTGCTTTAATGAGCCGTTAAGTAAGCGAAGACCGAGTGCGCAGTTGGCCCTAAAAATAACTTCAGCCTTTGGTCTTTGAAACGTTACGTACTACGTGTCTGATGCACGAACCAAAAGTTCGTCACAGTTTTTGCGAGAGGATAATCTGTCAATCACAGCTCATGATTGCGATGCCAAAAAAGTGAAAATTATGTGAGCTCGTACGGACAAGCGGACATGCCACAAGACCGGGTGACAGAATGGCTAAACGGGACTTCCTGTTGGGGTCTTATTTAAGAACGAGCTAATGTCTCGCACGTTCCGGCAGGTAGACGTGAATTTCTTCGAGTTATCATGCCTGACTTGTTGACAAAATTGGTTCTCTTGCTGAAAAGTTTTTTTTTAGTTTTTCCCAGTTCTCAGTTGCAAACAACTTTGGAAGCGTTTGAAAGGGTACTTCCTTAAATTGGGTGGCTTATAGAATTATATTTTGATTATTGGGGGAAATGCTAAGTGCGTCGAGTTCTATACAGAAAGTCTGTGATCCGATTCCTGGGCAAACGCAGCACTGCACCACATCTCACAACAATGCTCTGCGAGTAAAATTGTCTAGTTAAACTTCTTTCAAACCTGCATAAAACGGCAGATTCCCTCGCAATTGCTCATGAAGAGCTTCTGTTTAGATGATGCAGTAACCACTTGTGTTGCACTTGCTCTTGCTCTCACACGAATAAAAAGGGCTTACAGTTCTATATCGACTCCGAAAGGTAAAGCTTCATAAAAGCTCTTCTCTTCGAGCATTGTTAAAGACTAACGAGGCAGTCTGCTCTAAAACGAAAAGTTGATCTTTGTTCCATCGAGCCATATTGCAATCGAACCTGTGACCATGTGCGTAGGTTAGGTATGGTTAGGTGATTGTGATTGTCACAAGATGGCGCATTTAGATCCCGAATGGGTCCATTGTGTTGTCACAAAAAACTTCTTGCATAATTGCCTAACAAATACACAACTTAAGAGGACAACCGGAACGAAATAGAAATTTGAAGAACTAATGGACATCCTTCCTCTTGAACTCCACCATTGCCAACTTTGGCAGACAAAGATAACATTTTCGACCAATTATTCAATCTGTGTCAACATTGTCGTCCACTACACCTTTTCATCTGCTCGTATTTCTCATTTTTCTGTTTTTTTTTTTCTAAAATTTCGTAGGCCTCCGAATCAGAGCACCGTTTCGGATCAATTTCGTTCGTCTTCGATGATTCATTTTAGTCAATGGGACTCTCGAGATTTCACAAAAGTTCTTCTTCGATTTCGATTACTATTTGCAACGACAAGAACTGCTTAAGGGAGACCTAGTGATGACCCAGAATCCGTTTTCTTCTACTGGCTAATACCGGGGAATGGGTGCAATACAGGGTGGGCCATCTAGTGGATTTTTTTAGATCATAGGTTCGTTTAACACTGACAGTGGTTACCCGCTCGAAATCTTTACAGAAAATCAGTATCATACCTCCGCGGTACAAAATGAGTCGCTTTACGCTTGAACAACGTTGGGAAATATTGAAAACTTATTTCCAAAAAGAGTGCTGTGTAGCCCAAACAGTGCGTTTTTTGAAAAGAAGTTTTGGTCGAAATGAAGCACCCACCACGACTGCTGTACGCAAGTTTGTGCAAAAAGTTCGTCAGACTGGTATGCTAGTGGACAACATTCATGGTCCCCGTCGTCGTATGCCGTATACGATAGCCTGAATGTAAGACTCATTTCACGACCATCAACTCGCCATCGATCTCAACAGCTCACCATTTCACGAACTAGTCTGAGGAGAGAGAGAATTCCGCACAAAGATCTCGGATTCTTCGCTTACAAGGTCCAATTGAATCAGCAATTGAAGGCGCGCGACCATCCGCTTCGTTCTTCGTATGAAGCTTGATATTGGACAACGATTTTGGGTGAAAAATATTTTTTTCTGACGAGGCGCATTTTCGTCTCAGCGACTGCGTTAACAAACAAAATTGACACATCTGAAGCTCGGAAAACCCGCGCGTTATTGTCGAGAAGCCAATGCATGCACAGAGAGTGACAGTTTGGAGCGGATTGTGGAGTGGTGGCATCATTCGATAATTTTTCTTCGAAAATGAGGCTGGAAACAACGTTTCGGTCAACGGTGGGCGTTACAGAGCCAAATTAACCAACTTTTTTTTACTGAAATTGAAGACTTGGATTTGGACGACCTCTGGTTCATGTAGGATGTCGCGCGATGCCACCCAGCCAATGCCACAATCGATCTTTTGCGCAACAAATTCCCAAATCGTTTTATCACCTGTCTTGGCGATGTCAATTAATCGCCTTGGAGCTGCGATTTGACCCCTTTGGATTTTTTTTGTGGGGAACCGTGAAGGAGCGATGTTATGCCAACAATCCGCAAACGATTCAAGCACTTAAGTTCAATATCCAAGCAATCCGTGAGCTACAGCCCGAAACCATCAATAAGGTCTTGGAAAATTGGTGTGACAGAATGCACTACTGCGAAGCCTGCCGAGTCAGCCCCTTGAACGGCGTTGTATTTCCCAATTAATGGGAATGTTTGTTGTTTCTAATAAAGCCATAATACATGGAAGAAATTTAATTTTGTTCATTTGATTGCATTTTTAAAAAGAAACCTGTATTTGACCCACATTATACAGCCTTGGCCAAGTGTATTAGGCACCCTTATTTTTTTGTCTTTGCTGCCAAATCACTTATCGGAAGTAATTAGTTTGAATTTTGTGGTTTGCAGCGACACTATTTGAGGTTGTACAAGATTTTTATTTTTTGTTTGCTCTTTAAAGATATAACAAACCTTAAAGGGTGCCAAATACATTTGGCCAAGGCTGTATATGTGCCGCAGTCTCTTCTTTTGTGGTGCCGTGCCGTTGTGGGTATGTTTGTCGACCCCTGCGCACTAGACTGTAAAGTCCAGTTTCGAGTCCTAGCACAAGAAACAATTTTTCAAAGTCAAAATTGCTCCTGTAGGTGATGCGTGTATTTAAATTCCCTTCGTCCTTTGGATAGCGCTCTGTCATGCTTCCTCTGATCAATGTTGATGCTCATCTTAGCTTTGCTAAGACCACTTTTTTAGATGCACTCGCATTTAGTCTTTGTAAACATTTTAAAGCCACTGATGTATTGATGTCAATCTGTCCCATTCGTGTAATCACCATCATGGATCCATCCGTAAAAATGTCTGCCTTTTGCTTAAGGGATCTATTATCAGTCTGAGTTTTGTGGTTCTTTGCAATAACATGCTCTTTACCTACTTTATCTATGGGCTTTTTGGGCACTCTAACTTTTCCGTCTACAATACCGGATTATAATTTAGGTGTGTCCGTTCGTCTGTCTGTCAGACTTTAGTACGGTTTAAAAAAAAAGATAGAGTCCAAAGTCAGTTTTAATACCCCTCTCATTTTTAAGCCAAAGTGTTCCAATACTAGCAAAGAAAGACTTGATGCGAATTATTACGGTTTTAAACGGGCAGCTGGTTTTTTTGTCTAACCAATAAAACCCTTCATAACAATGCTGTTTGGGTAGACACTAATCACGCATCGCATACCCTAATTCGCTTTGACATTTAGTTCAAGACTTTAGCTGGCTCATCGATGACTGAATGATCTACATATTTAGCGGAGTTTATACTTCTGTCGGCAAATATGTAACTGTACACAATCTCAAATTAAATTTGGTTTAAAAAATGCAATGACTCATAATATGTACCGATGACTAGTGCAGTGCACATTGCTTTCATTAAATTATTCCTGGGAGAAATTTAAGATCCAATTCGATTCATTTCATTCATCACAATTTTAATGAACGCACTAATGAAGTCAGCTCGCCCAGTCTACTGGGCACCCACCGAACTGAAATTCTAGAACACGTTTATTTTTCGAAAGTGATTTGGATCTACGCTCGTTGGCCCAGTTTTCAGTTTCCAGTCTGTTGAAAAAGTCTTTGCGTTTGTTTTCGCATTAGATGTCCAATAAATTGGAAACAAATGTGAGCATGAACTAGTTTCAGTGGCGCGCAGTTGCGCCCGCTGCCATTAGCAGATCGTGTGAGTACCGAAAATACGAAATCGTGCAGTAAAACGTTTAAATTGTTGCATTCCATCGAAAGAAATACGCAACTCAATTGGCACTACACACATTTTTATATGCGAACATGGGCACTGAACTTGATAGCTAAATCGGATTTTAAACGAATGTTTGCTGAGCGAAATTTACAGGGTGACCGGTAAATGTAATGTGCAATAGTTTTAATTTTAGTTACAGTTTTATAGAAGATGATTTGAATATCAATTTTACAAAAAGTCTTCCATTCTACTAATTTTTGTGTAGCCGGCGACAAAGTACTAAAATAATAATAATGGTTGCAAAAGGACACATAGACAATCGAATCAAGAAGGCCTACGTGGCATAATATGCATGCAGGCGAACTTTCGGAAGACATGGGGTTTTAAGCCTAAAGTGGTGTATTGGATATACACCGCGGTGGTAAGAACCTTCTTAGCCTATGGTTTAATTGTCTGGTGGAAAGCACTGCAAAAGAAATACCACCTTGGAAATATTACAAAGATTCAAAGGGCAGGCTGCCTGGCGCTGACAGGATCGATAAAGATCAACACCAACAGCAGCTCTGGAAACACTATTGAATCTTCTTCCGCTTGATATCCACTTCTGCACCTTGGCATCTAAGACTGCAATAAGACTAAGGAAATCTGGCCTATGGATAGTCAAGCCCTATGGTCATGCCTTAATTCTGGACGGCCTCATGGGAATTTCCGGTAACGGATGAACTGGCCATGGTTGGGTCACATCTAAGCTCTTCGCGCCCTACCTGAGGCCAGCACACCGCTTAGCACCTTCCACAGGGAAATAGACATTGAATCTACCGAGGCAGCTAATAAACCGTTGTGTCGACTAGACACATACAGCTAAATTGTTATGGCCAGTCTACGACAAGAGGAGATTTACTGATCTCATAAAACGAAGTCGAAGGGATATACGAATAGCCGTTGGGGTCGTGGCAGGGCACTGCGCGATAGGAAATCACGCAGCACGGCTGGGAATACCCCATAACGACTTTTGTAGAAACTGTAGAGAAGGAGAAGAAATAGAATCTATTCGTCACCTTTTGTGTGATTGTCCTGCACTAGCCGTTAGGAGGAAGGAAAACCTAAGAAGATTCTTCTTTTCTGAGCTGGACGATCTAGGGAAAATGGAGCTTAACAAACTCCTGAGATACATATCTGTACCTGGGTGGTTTAACATATCTGTTGATACATCGAAGTTTTAGGTTTTTCACGGTTTTTAAATTTGTTTTTTTGGGCACAATGGACTCATAGTCGTCTAAGTGAGCCGTTGACATGTTGTTCATGTCAGCAAGGGCACCCATCTACCTATCCTAACCTTAGTTCCATCCTCTGGTAAAACTGCCAAACATCATTCCTCTCCATTTCCTCGATCGCGCTCTTCTAGCGCTCATTCGTTTCCTTTTTGAGAAGCCGGTTCTTTTCACTTCGTTTCTGTTCAAATAGCTTACAGCTCTTGTAGTTTGATGCGGCATTGCCTTCTAGGCTTCTTGCATTGCTACATATTCCTGCCTGCAACCCTTGGCAAACCAGGGATTTTTTAAGTCCTTGGTGGCTTTTTGACAACGTTTCGATTCTTCTTCTTTCGTTTGTGAAGGTGCCGTCGAACTCTCAGAGAGTTTTTAGCGTCTTTTTGCAGGCGATATCACTTCCATACACTAATTTTTCACCTCAGAGAAATCTTATCAATCTTTCTTAAGCCACATTGCTTCAGATACGTTCTCTTTGAGGCATTGTTGGATGTACAGTCAGCGTCAAAAGTGAGTGAACAGTCATTATCTGAAAGTTTGTCCTGTAAATTAGAATTGAAATGGACGATCTACGCCATATAATGATGCCTCTAAAACCAGATAAAACCTCTAAAATCCTACTTTAAAACGTTATAACCAATATTTTAACTAAAAATATGGAAAAATCGGCCTTTGTAAGCGATATGTCGTTGTAAGCGATGTCGTTGTAAACGATTTGTTATTCAGTGCGATTATTATGGAGCTCAGACGGGACCTAAGAGTTTGGTCGTTATAACCGATACGTCGTTATAACCGATGTCGTTGTAAGCGATTTTGACTGTATTTTAAAGTCTGTCTGTCCTAGCTCAATCGGGTGAATTTTAATTTTGTACTGTTAACTCACTTTTGACACTGACTGTACATAACTCCCCCAAGCACCCAACCATCTGCAATCCCAATTTACGTACATCATCTCTATCTTGATCTTAATTGCTGTGTATCTGCAGTTAGAGACAATTTCTTTTCCCCGCAACAACCGTATTTTTAGGTTAAGATCAAGCTCGTACTAAGCTAAGATTAAATAAAAATAGCAAAAAAAATGTTAAAGCGCAATAAATTCGTGGGGGGAATGTATTTTGATGTTTATGTTTTTTTATTGTTATCTTTATCCCATCCGTAATGTATGCAGTTCTAAAATAAACTGAATCCAATTCCGCCAGCTAAAGGCAATAAAACCAACAACAAAAAATGGCTATCAACAAATCGACCTTGGAATACTTTTGTTGCGAGAAGTTATGTACGTCACATGGTTTTCTCGCAGATTGATATGATGTTCACAGCATCGTGCTTAATGGCAGATCTAAAATTGTTCATCTAAACATCGTGTTAACAGTGTTTTTCGAAACCCATACGGTCTTCATTTGCATCCCCACAATAATGGCTTACGAATTTTTGCAAAACGACCACAAATCAATTGGCAACTTCCATTTGCGAGCGATACAGATATCAGTTCGAATGGCATTTTGGCCTTTTCATTTTTTTCCTTCTGTTTACTCAAGCATGTGGAAAACAGAATTTGGCTCTCGAAAATCCCATTACTCAGACAACTCGGTCAATAAAAGATACAGAAATACACAATTTTTTTGCCAAGACATCAGCGTATTTCTTTGACAGATTGCATAAAGATGCACACTACACGTCAGACATTACAACGGAATTTTTCTGACATCTCGCATCGAAACGTGGCGTGAGTTTAAAATACCCTCAGTAAGTAGGAAACTGAATTTTCATTGAGGAAATTTTGGTCGATTTTGCCAGCAGTGATTATGAGTGACAGCGAACAGGCGCACGATGGGGGAAGGTGTTCGTAAATATACAATTCAACACGTGTCCACTTTGTACATCGATAAATTATACTTTCAAAAAGAAGCAAAATTTATCAAATATGATCTGCATGAAAACGTGCAGAAGCTTGTTTATCCGTCCGCCACCGTGGGATTTTTATTTGCGGTCAAAATAAACACACCACATGCGTCAATCTAATGGCACACCAAAGCCGGCCATATTTTTGAACAATTGCCAAAAATTAAATGAAAAGAAAGAAAAAACTGAAAATATTTAAGAGCGTTCACATGTTTTTTCGAACAAATTGCTTAATTCTTCATAAGTTTTGTACCCACTTTTGTGCCATTTAGGGAAAGTCCCAAAAGACAAAGTGCTGCTCGTACCTGAATGCATCTATCGGTGACAGAAGTCAATGAAAACGCGACAAATGTGTTTTGTTCATAATTTATTTATCAAAGCAAGGTGCTAGACGTGAGGCAATTTATTCACAATTGTATTTTTGAGATTTTGAATGGTCTGATGAATGTTCAATGTGTTGTCGCCCATTAGTCTCGGGGAAGGCGGATGCGTTTCTTCTGCTGACCTTCCGCACTCTTGATCCGTTTCCGCATGTGCTTGGGCAGAACGCGAAACACTTCAGAATCAATTTGAACAGGCATTGAATTTTGACGCATCGCAAACCATTTTATTTTTTCCATTTTTGTAACCGTGGCTGTGAAATAAAGAGAATATGTATGTAGTTGATGATTTTAAATGAAATTTGTTGAAATTGAGCTGTCATCGGCTTGGTGATTGCTTTGACAAGGGCGTTGAGAGAATGTGTGGATTGTGTCAGAAATTGGAATGTAATGTCAAAACGTGACGGAAGGAGTTGCGTTTGGTTTTGAGTTAAAAGGTGAAATTGTATACAAGCTTTCAGCAAAGCACTGTCAAATTCATTCCTCAGCTGTGTTCACGAATTATCGTTCATCATTTTATCATAAGAAATTGAAAGTTAGTTTGGAAAGGGAGCACATTTCTCAGAAAGGGAGTATATTTGCTGGAAAAGGACTTAAATTACGGTCCTAACTTTGCAACTTTCAATGACTTAAAGGAAGAAATACAAAGGTTGTTCCAAAATTCAGTGATTACGATAGTGTTGCCAGCAACAGAAAAACAAACTGAGTGACAGGTGGGGTTCCCAACTTTGACTAAAAAAAGGAGGACATCAGCCTTGCTTGGAGGAGAATATTCGGAAAAAAAACACAGCCCAATCAACGAACCAAATTTTTGACCTCGTCAATGTGTTAGCTGACCTTCTTTGTGTTTGTCCAGCAATGACAGATATTTCTGAACCATTTTCAAGACATTTAATAATAATTGTGGAGCTACAGTGCGAGGTCTACCTGGGATTAGCTTCAGCAACCACTCGTGTTGTGCGTGCTATTGTTCTCTGACGGGTGGAGGGGACCTACAGTTTAATGCCGACTCCGAACGGCGGTATTGACAAGCCTTTTCTAGACAGCTATACTCTTTAAGCATTGCCGGTGTCAGTGACTCGAAAGAGGTGGAGCCGCGAACAATTTTATTTTTGAAAAATTGTTGCTTGTGCAGGGTTTTGAACCTAGACTGTCAAAGTTTAGTACGTGTGGGTCGACGTACAAACCCACACGGCCACTGCGCCCACTGTATATACTGTCGCAAAATTCATCTTCCTATAGGAAGATGTTATAATTTTTGCAAATGGCGTCGTACGTCAATCTGATTTGACATTTGTGAACTAGACAGCTGCAGTATACAAACAGACAAACAATGCGCTATAATCCGCAAGAGCGTGGAATAATTGTGTCGATCTTTTTGACAAATAATCGGTCACGGCCACGGACAGTTCTCAGGCAGTAATTTAATAATGGCGGCGCTACAGTCCGAGGTGGACTTGGGCCTAGCTTCTCAGCAACCACTCGTGTTGTGCGTGCTATAGTTTAATGCCGACTCCGAACGGCGAGATTGAGAAGCTATTTCTAGACAGTTATACTCTTTGAGCATTGTCAGTGACTCTAAAGAGGTGAAGCCATGAAAAAATGTTGTTTTTTTTTTATTCGAACCCTAGTTTTCGCGCGTTGGAGACGACGCACTTACCCACTATGCCACGGCGCCCAAGACATTTGCTTCATAAATCCCTCTCTTATTCCTCAATTTCATACGATAAAGTATCTTAAATCTTGCCTCAAAATAACAAACTATGTCATTCCCGTTACAAAATCTCATCTTATTCCGCTCCTTCGATCAATTACCTTTCAATTCTGATATCCCACATCCTCCATTTTTTCTTAAGCATCGAAAAAGTCGTTTCACAAGATTTTGTAATCATCAGATGTACTTCGACAAAAATTCAGCAACAATTTTCAGCAAAAAGAGGCCACCCAATGTCACTTTATTACACTTTTTCGTACGAAATGTGTCAAATTTTCAGAAGTCGATTTTCTCTGGCTTTAAACATAAATGTCACATTAAATTTGTGCGGTTGGGTGTGAAAATGAAAATTTAAGTCAATTCAAACCATAATTTCATTGGAAATCAAGGAAAACTTAATTTTTCATTTTTCATGAATTCAGAGTTGAACACTGACACTGGGTGGAAACACACGAATTATTGCTCAACTGGCAATGCTTGCTTTGCATGCAAATTGAGTGAATTTTTTGAGAAAATGTTTCCCATCATTTGGAGAGAAAAATAAAAGAAAAAAATTGTTGGATGCATATGCGAGTTGGTTTTCTAAGTATTCAGTGTAATTTCTTTGGGAAAACATGAGAAAACTAAAGAATTTGATTGATTTTCAGTGAAACTGACAGCCTGTTGTTTCTCTATAAGATCATGGAGTTGCCATGTAAAGTGTTTCGATGGGGAAACAAAAACAGAAAAGGTGATTTTAAAATATTTTGAGCAAATCAAAATCATCAAAAATAAGAGGTAATTCAGTTCACTTCTTACTTTTAAGTTTGGGCCGGAGTAATCACTTAAGGCACGAAGATGTCATGCGTGAATTAGTGAAGTTGAGCAAACCTATTTTGGGGAAATAATAGTTTTGAAAGGTCATACGAAATAAACGCTCGCATTCGAATGCAACGTTGTGATAAAATTTCAAATCAATCGGTGAAGAAGAACTTTCAGAGATTTAAGATTTTGAACAAACGAACCCTAATCGTAAAAGGAGAACATTTCCGGGATTGACTTGGGCCTACCTTTTACAGCAACCACTCCTGTTGAGCGTGCTATGGTTCTCTTACATGTGGATGGACTTACAGTTTTATACCAAACGGTGACGATCAATAAGTTTGTGGTATCATCTTTTAAAATTTAAAATCAATCTCTAGTGGCTGAAACACAATAGTTTGCGCTGGCGTTGTATTTCAACGCCCACCATTGAATTGGCCATGCACAAAATATTACGTCGACCTGCGTTAGTGAAAATGAGAGAGATAGAAGAAACGTAAAACAAAGCGCAAAAGTGGGTGCGCTGTGAGTTCGAAATTGAGAAATTTTCTTCCAAATTGAGAGTTTTTCTCCCAAATTGAGAACTTTTTGTTTTTTGCGACGTTTTTTGTGTCAAGTGACATTTGAGAAATGAAAACAGCTGACGCAGTATTTTTCATCTGGTATTTGAGAGAGAGAGAGGGAACAGCTGATAAAAGCAGTACGTCATCTCACTCCCTCCGTAATATGAAGTCGACTGGGGTAACGCACTACTGTGTTTTAGCCATAAATCAATCGCTGCTCAAACAACTGTTATTTTTTTGACAGCCATACAGTTATCCTTCTCTTTTGCTTTTTTGTCCTCGACGGCACGTCGGTTGCAAAATGGAAACGAGGTGACAGATCAATTTTGACAGATGTACTCTCTGAGCATTGTCAAGTGGTGCCGTAAAAAATATCTACAATATACGGGTTTCGCTTCTGATCGTCTACTGGTTCGTTAGAATCTATTAGCAGCTTGTGCTCATTCGAATCGTCTTTTTGTTTCGTAACATAAAATGTGCAAAAAATGTTGATTGGCTTCCACTTTCAGTAATTCTTTTGACATTCATCTACCCAACTTGACGTCACACATCCCCTCCGTCAAAGCTGTCAAGAGCATCTTGTTTTCCTTACACCAAGCTACTAAACAGACCGTCTTTCGTTTGCGTCGTCAAAATAATTTTTCTCTAATTAATTTCAAATAATTCCTGACAACGACCAAACGACAGAAAACGTGCAGCAAGCGGTGCCAAAAAATTCGGTCCAATTGCACCCCAAAAACGGTTTCATTTTAAACAACTTACCTGCGTCAGAATGGGTTCTCTTCTCAGCGTTCGTGATGGTCGTCGTCGTCGTCGTTGTTGTGGTTGATTCCAATAAAGTACTCTCACGAACTAAAATAGCGCCAGTGTTGGCGGTTGTAATTTTGGCCAAATCCACCTGCTTGCCATTGCCGTTGTCATCATCCGGCGTGGAATCGTTTCGCATCGCATCGCCACGCTGTAGGGTGAGTCGTCTTGCTGCCAAAGTCGCCTCTAAATTGGCCGACAATGCCCGTGATGAGTCATCAAATGATGCGCCCGTCCCGCCATTGACGTCACTGTCGGATGATGCTGACATACCACGACCATACCGTGGCTCTCCACGTTGTGTTTTTGTTGATGAAGAGGGCAATAACTCTGTGATCACTGTCAACGTGGACAATTCATCTCGCGTCGGCGTTGAATGGACGATTTCCGCTACCTCACAATTTCCCAGTGCGGACGGTAATGAATTAACGCCCACTTGACGTTGATAATGTACTTTTGGTAAGCGCTTGTTGGCTTCCTCTTCCACCAGACGATCGAGTGATTCGCCGATCGCGTCATTGCCGAATGAAGCCTTTGTTCCATCGGTCAATGATGCCCTTGTTCCCATGCTTGCCCGGCGGAGTCTTCGACGAGTCAGAAAGCCTCTTGCGCCGGCTTGGATTTTCGTTGCCGCCGATATGATAGTGGTGTCGGTGTCGCTGGATGCGAACCTGTCCAAGGCTGTGCTGATATTGAAGTCATCCTGTGGCCGATTGGAGCGCTCACCTGGTTCATAGTAGTCCGAGTCAGTTTCTGAGACTGAATATGCCATCATTTTCTTTCGGACATCTGCCGTCAAGGCGTCATCCAGGCAGAAACTGTCGCCACTCTCTTCAGTGGACTTCTCCGGATCTATGTACTTCACGGTATCGTCGATGGTCACCGACTTGAAGAGCATATTCGGAGCCTTGTACGCACCGCGGTCAACTGCGATTGTGTTCATTCGGTGTATGGTTTTGATGTCAAAATTGTCGTTAAAGACGTCATCGGATTCGCTTAGATGGGAGCTGGAGTTTCCAAAAATGATCGATTCACTCTGAGCACTGCTTTCGCGAGTTGTGTCCCCTCGCTGCAAGTTCTGAAGAATGATATCATCGTCCGTTTCGGGCGAACTTGGCTTCTGAAGCTCCTGCATAGGCTTCACTGGTTCACTGGTGATGTCGCCAAAGACGGGAAATTGATCGACGTGCTCGATGGAGGCCTTCTGTTCGGAGGCACGCCGTTGATGCATTCTGGCCACCACAGCCTCAGGCTCACTTAAAGCTTCAGTTGCCTTTTCTAGAGTGTCATGCGGAGATGGGGAATTCTCGAGAGCTTCGTTCTCTGATGTCTCATCATAGGGTAGAGAGGTTGTAGTTGAGTCGGCTTTAGTGGTGGTTGACTCTATTTCCGAGTCCTCTTGTTCGGATTCAGCGGATAGGGGAGAAGAGGAGACAATCTTTTTGATGCAAGGCTCCTCGACGACTTCTTGTGAAGAGTTTTCAGTTGGAAGACTTTTTGGCTCTACACTAATTGCCTCCTTTTTGCTCAGGGGAGAGGTGTCGTCTATGAGTTTTTCAAGTTTTGCCTCTATATCCGCATTTGATGTGGCTTTCTGATCATCTACTGGCTCAGTGGAAACCACTGGCAGCTTGTTCTCTGTCGAATAGTCTTTCTGTTCCGAAGGTTCGTTGTCAAGTTTTTCTCGCGACGGGCTTCGCTTCTGATCTTCTACTGGTTCATTCGAGTCTATTAGCAGCTTGTGCTCACTCGAATCTTCTCTTTGCTTCGTAAGTTCTTTGTCTAGATTGCCTTGCGAGGAAATTGGAAGTTTACCTGACTCCTTCAACCGATCGACATCTGGGGACATATCTGAATCTTGACATAAGTTGTCACCTGTTTCCTTGCCTTCGTCTTGGGCTAATTCTACTTTTGGTCCTTCAGAAGCCTCATGAGACTTCTCTTGTGAATGTCCATCAGCTTCCTTGGGAGAATTTCCATTCGCTTCCTCTAGGTCACCTTTGACATGATCGGCGGAACTATAAGCCACATTGCCTGAGTCCACTTTCTCTGTGTGCTCCATGGCATCCGATTCCTCTTCACCTGACTTCTTTCCTGCCAAGGCTGGTGCACTGTCAGTCGGCTGGCTGCTTATAACGGGTGACTGTTTTTTATCAAACTGCTCAGTTACAGCACTAGTCTGGCTCTTCATGGTCACATTATCTTTATCTTCCGACGATAGCGGTTTTGGGGACTTCTCCTTCTCTACGCAATCCAAATTGGATCCGCTTTCTTGGATTGAATCAGAAACACGTTCTGCTAGGGCCTCTGAGTTAGAAACCCCTTCTGCTAGGGTTGCTGAGTCAGAAGCTCCTTCTATTAGGACCTCTGAGTTCGAAACCCCTTCTGCTAGGGCTGCTGAGTCAGAAGCTCCTTCTGCTAGGGCCTCTGAGTTCGAAACCCCTTCCGCTAGGGCTGCTGAGTCAGAAGCTCCTTCTGCTAGGACCTCTGAGTTCGAAACCCCTTCTGCTAGGGCTGCTGAGTCAGAAGCTCCTTCTATTAGGACCTTTGAGTTCGAAACCCCTTCCGTTAGGGCCTCTGAGTCTGAAGCTCCTTCTGCTAGGGCCTCTGAGTCTGGAACCCTCTCTGCCAGAGTTTTTGACACGGATTTCTTAAGACAAACATCACCGTTTTTGAGTGCTGTAGGTTCATTTGATTCGTCTACGCTCTTTGAACTTATTTCTCCGCCATCTTGTACAGTGCTGGACGTATCTTTATCTTTTGAGCTGGTTTCGGTCAAATGAATCCCATTATCTTTTGCATTCAATTCTATGCTGGCCTCCTGTGCAGTCAAAGATTCATGAGCTTGTGTGAGAGGGTCTTTCTTCAAGTTTTCCTCAAGACTGTGGTCTCTTTTGACATCACTGTCAACGATTTCAAAATTTTCTGTTGTGGTTTCCTTTTCTTTCGTACACAGAACCTCATTCTGCAATGACTCTTTGCCCTCAACATCTTCCGTTATTTTCAAGTCTGAGCTTGTCTTTCGTGCTCCGTTACCTAAATCATCTAAATCTTTGATTTCACTGGTATTTTGTGCATCTTTGACACCTGCTAGAACATAATTTTCCAATTTGTTGTCATCTGAATTACTGTCATTTTCTTTATTTTCCTTTTCTACACCGTTAGATTTCGCTTTATCATTAGCCTTGTTCGATGAATCAATTTTGACAGTTTCACTTTGTTCCGTGTTACCCTTTCGTTCATCGGTTATTTTGTCAACTTTGTCTCGGCTTTGAACATTAGACAGAGATTCTTCACCTTCTTCAGCTTTGTGTAAGTGACTGTCATCGATACCCGTACTTTTTAAATTTGATTCCCCTTGTGGATCAACTGCCTTATCGTCGCCATATTCACTTTTCGTCTTAGTGACCAGTTCATCGCTTGCTTTGTCTATTGCTGCCCCTTTATCTGACACATCATCGTCTGATGAAGGCGGAATTAAAGTAATCGCAGGACATTCTCCTTGGTCCGCACCCCCATGGTCATTCCCATCGAGTCTATTTTCTACAAATGCTTGTTCCTGTTGCTGAACGCCTTCATTTTGAATTCCTGACAGTTGACTGTCACTGGTGTCGTCTTTAGTGCTCAGTTTATTAGGTTCGACCACATCTGCCAAGACCGGGTCGTTATGACTTTTATTACAGTCATATGCGGACTCAGTGATGTTTGCTTTGTTGGCCTCTTCCATCAGAACAAAATGTTTTATTTTGTCCAAATTTTCATCCACTGAATCATCGGCGGTGGCATCTTTTGTATCCCCGACATTGGTGGCTGAAAATAAATCGTATGACGGTTCTTTTAATAAAATGTCACTCATTAAATCATTTTATGAGTATGTCAGTGGTGCCAAGTCCTTTGAATAGAGAAAATCACACTTTATGAAATAAAGTGATGGTTGAGCAAAATTTGAAAAGGTGGATAATTTATAGATCAAAAATTAAATATTTTACGACAAATACGGAAGTTCAAAGAGATTGCATCAAGAATGAACTTAGGCAACAGAATGTGGTTTCAGGTTTATAATCAACGACATTTTTCTGGAGTACCTCTGTTAGTATTAACATGTGTTTGTGTTTACTTCTACTTACATTTTTAGTTATCCAAGGATAAAAACATATTCAAACTAACTTTAATGACACAAATTAACATGTTTTCAAACTAAAAACCCAATCGAAACATAGAAATTCGATAGGTTTCGTTAAGTTCGTTCACTTTTGCATAATTACTCGGGAATTGAATTACTCGAACTGAATCGCTCTCAATGTATACAAATGTCAGTTAACAGCTGAATTGTTTTTAAGTTTCTATAAGCAATTGGGGATATTATGAAAATTGACGATGTTTCTGGTTACTTTCCATTTGCTTTTGACGTAAGCTTAAGTTTCAGGCATATGACGATGACATAGTAATCATTGCCAGAGGCAAAATGGTGAATAAGGAATGATACTTGTCGGCTGTGCTTAACCTAAATCCATTTAAAACCACCATAGTACCTTCTACAAGAAAACGAGAACTGAAACGACTAGAACCAATAAATCTGTCGGGTACAACACTGACGCAAGTGAAAGAAGTTAAATACCTAGGAGTAATCCCAGACAGCAAATTCATCTGGAAGAGATAATCTGGAAAGCTACGCGTGCTCTAATGATCTGTCGGAGCTTTGCGGGCAAATATAGGGGATAGATGTATATAGATATTGTTAGAACTACAATCACCTACGGGGCAATAGCATGGGCTAAGGGAACCAATCTGAACAGCACGAAGGAAACACTCAACAAAGTGCAAAGCTTGGCATGCCTCTGTATTACTAGGGCCATGAGGACTTACCCCATTGCGGCCATGGAAGTGCTATTGAAGCTGACTACCCTGAAACTATGGGTTACAGAATGTGCAAACAGAACAATCATGAGAATGTCAAAAGAGGGGATAGGAAAAGACAAGTGCATTACATCGGGGTCATTCCGAAGAATGACGTGATCAGGATATTTGATTTCCAAAAGAAATTCACCAGTAAGCTTAGCTCCAAATAGGACTCGAGCAACGAATCCATCCAGGTCCACCTCGGACGGTCGCCGCCATTGTTATTATTATTAACATAAGTGACAATCTAATTATACGCAAGTTTTTAGCCAAAAAAAGCATCACGACGCTGGAGCACCACCGTGCTCAGCTGATCTAGTGCCATGCAACTTCTAGCTGTTTCATAAATTCTAATTGGCGTTAAATGGGAAAACCCTGAGCACAATTCCTACCATCCAGAGAGCTTCGACGGACATCCTTAAGGCCATTCTTCGAATATTTATGATTCCTTACAACGGTGTATTGACTCGGAGGAGGATTATTTTGCATAACTATGATGAAACAGTGCTTAAGAGCAGTCTCATCGGGGATGGGACAAACTGTGTAGAGTGAATGAGTAAATAATAATAAACTCCTCGGAGATCCACGTTGGTGATCAATCAATCTTTTTTGGTCTAAGTGCTCCTGGAAACAGCCGCCATAACCTAGCTTCCTGTCAAATGTCATCCCCAATAGAATTTCTGAATTTTTTCGACGCCAAAATCTGATCAATTAGTAGTAAAAATAAACCGGGCAAGTGCGAGTTGTACTCGCACGGGGAAGGTTCCGTCGCATAATATTGATGGATGATTTCTAAATATCAAACGACGTTTCAAAACTATTTCAGTTGAATTTTCTTCTAACTTCAACTCAAATCAACCATATATTCACAAATTCATACATCCAAACAAACAAATGTTCATCCCTACATATACCTATATCCAAGTTTATCCAACACAGAAAATCCCTTCCATCATACATACATACATACCTATCTAATCACTGCTCATGCCTGCGGTATGTGTGTGTTCATTTCTGTTGGGCATTTAGGGGTGAGATCGAAAAGATAACGCTCATCAACGAATAGAGTGGCCGAACACAGCATGAAATTATGTGTGAAAATGAAAATTTTTTCTTGTTTTAAATCTTAGATATTTCAAAATTTCAACATAAATCGATATTTTGAAATGTATCATTTCTTAATGCTTACATTATTGTCTTCAAAACTGCGTTTTCAGATCTTAAAAATTCGCATGTCGATGATTGACCGTTTTTGGCCAATATCTCCAAAACCATTAGGGCCAGAATGCTCGCAATAGTTTTAGATTTAGATAGTTTTTAGCATTTTTTTCAAAATGTCTGAAAATATTATTCTCACCACACAGTCTGTAAACCAACCCTGATTAACCTTGGTTTGTGTTTCACACAAACATCAACATTTTAATCAAAATCTAATAATTCTCTCGTCAACTCTCACTGAACCGAGTTCACGTTCGGCATCAGAGTCGAATACGTATTTGCGTTGTTATCAGTTGGTGTCGAGAGCTTCGAAAAAGCAGCTTCAGTCAAATTATCTGTGCGAGTGAAAATGAATTTGTTGGAATCGGTTTTGTTACTCCTAACACTTGGTGGTCCAGTGGTGATGACCCAGGACATCAGGGACTACAGGACATCTCTCGACAAACATGCAAATCCTTGTGACGATTTCTATCAGTACGCTTGCGGAAAATGGACACCGAGCAACAGCCAAGCAAACGACGTTTTCAGCGATCAAAAGCTGGACAATTTCAACGCACTCAAGGAACATTTTTCAATTTTACAACGACGGCGGTTGAAACAGGACGCATCAAGTCAGTTCTATCATCAGTGCTTGCAGAGTAAATTCCAGTCGAACGCGGAGATCCTTCAGTCATACCTGACCACTTTGGTGGAGATCGCAGAATGGCCCTTTGTCAATGAAACATTCAACCCGTCCTCGTTCGACTGGCTCACAGTTGCGGCGAAGTTGAGACGCTACCAAGTAGACACTCTATTTCAAATCAACGTGCAGCGTTCGTGGAAGAACTCCGACGAGTATATTCTCTATCTTTCCAGATCGAAGGCGGATAGTCCGTGGGATGAGGCATCATCGTTCATGTACGAGACCTACGTGAAGTACATTCTTCTCGACTTTGGAGTTCGAATCAGGAAAGCCAAGTCATTGGCTCGGGAAGTTGTAGACTTCGAAGTCGATCTTGACAAGCTCTCGTCGGACGTACAGAGTTCCCTATCGGAACCCATTTCGTTGCGTGAGCTAGCAGCAGAACTCCCAGACATCGACTGGATGCACTACCTTCGTGTGCTGCTTGGAAAATCCCCAAGGTCGTCACAGCAGGTCGTCGCTGAAGTTGGATTTTTCAAGAAATTGACGACACTCCTAAAGAAGACTAAGAAGGAAACCATAGCCCTGGCTCAGATTACGAGATTCTTGAGGCGTTTTGGCGTGAGGATGGACCAACCGGATTGGAGGAGCTGTATGGAGGAAGTCAACCTAAGACTGGCTCTTCCGGTTTCAAAGAAATTCCTCTCTCTGCGCGAAGGCAGCTTCTCTTCTTCGAAGGTCCGGAACATATTTGACACCATTCGGGAGGAGCTTAGGCTGGCGATCAACGCCACAAGCTGGTACGACGTTACTTCCAAGCAGGAACTGCTCAGCAAGTTGGCATCAGTTCGCATGCGTATCGGGTATCTCGAATCCGATTTCCGTTCTTCGCCAGAAACACAAATAGATGCAGAAAACTACCAGAGGTCCCGAATGCTGTTAGCTCAGTTGGCGGTGAATAACGAGCTGGCCTTGCTCACTGCGCACTCCGTGGCTGGAAGTGGAAGGCAATTCGAACCAATCAACGTGAATGCATACTATCGGCTAACCACAAATACCCTAGACATCCCCATCGGCATCCTCCAACCGCCAATATACAGGGAGCACGCCAGTTGGGCCCAAATAATGGGCACATTGGGTGCAATCATGGGGCACGAGTTGGTGCACGGCTTCGACTATGACGGCCAGAGCTACGACGCCAACGGAAACGTAAGATCCCAGATCAGTCCAAGACCTCTGATACAATTTGGAGTTCGGGTCAAATGCTACTTAGACCAATATGGCAACAGAGTCAGCTCAGCAGTGAACGAAGACATTGCGGACAATGAGGGACTTCATTTGGCATACAGTGCATACAGGAGATTTCCAAACGACCAACCGGACAACACTGAGGAGCAGTTGTTCTTCATAAGCTTCGCACAGATTTGGTGCCGTTCTGAGGACTCAACGCGAAGATTCAGACTGCATTCATCCAACAAGGACCGAGTCAACAACGTCGTAGCCAATTCTGAGAAGTTCGCTGAGGCTTTCGCCTGCCGCAGGGGAGCGCAACTGAATCCTGTCAAGAAATGTCGAATTTGGTAATAAAATGTCCGAGTTGGTCTCTTAGCATTGCTTGGTTGTTATTATATTTATAGATTGAGGTTTTTTAACTCTAGCTCTCCAACGGTATTCCTTTGTAATTTCAGAAGCTAGACGAATATCTGGTACCAATTCCAACATTTCATACCGATATCTGCAGAAGTGCAAAAGAAGCACTGCGGAGAAAAAGTGTGACAGACAGACAGATGGACACACCGAAATTATAAGGGTTTTTGTAAACGAAACCTTAAAAACCATAGGTGCGTCATCTAGAGGTGTTTTTTTAAGTCATAGGTTCGTTTAACACTGATAGGTATTTCCCGCTCGAAATCTTGACAGAAAGTCAGTATTTTGTCCGCGGAATGAAATGAGTCGTTTTACCCTTGAACAACGTTGGGAAATATTGAAAACTTATTACCAAACTGAGTGCTGTGTAGCCCAAACAGTGTGTTTTTTGAAAAGAAGTTTTGGCCGAAATGAAGCAACCACCGCGAATGCTGTAAGCAAGTGCAGTGCAAAAATTTCGTGAGACTGGTATGCTGGTGGTCAACACTCATGGGCAACGCCGTCGCATGGTACGCATAGATGAGAATGTGGCTGCTGTGGCCGAGAGCCTGTGTGTTTACGAATTTACAATTTACGAACATCAACTCGCCATCGATCTCAATAGCTCAACATTTCATGCACTAGCCTGAGAAGAATTCTGCACAAAGATCTCGTATTATTTGCTTACAAGGTCCAATTGAAGGCGTACGACCATTCGCTTCGTTCGCATTGCTTCGCAGTTTGGGCCTTAGAGCAAGCAGCTTGAATTGGACAACGGTTTTGGGCGAAATTGAAGACATGGATTTGGACGACCTCTGGTTCATGCAGGTCGGCGCACCATGCCACACAGCCCATGCCACAATCGATCTTTTGCGCACCAAATTCCCAAATCGTGTTATCAGCCGTCTTGACGATGTTAATTGGCCGCCTCGGAGCTGCAACTGCGACTGCTGCGACCCCTTTGGACTTTTTTTTTGTGGAGAACAGTGAAGAAGCAATGTTATCCCAACAATCCAGAAACGATTCAAGGCCAATATCATCCAAGCAATCTGTTAGGTATAGCCCGAAACCATCAACAAGGTCTTGGAAAATCGGGGTGACAGAATGCGCTACTGCGAAGCCAGGCGAGGCAGCCCCTTGAACGGCGTTGTATTTCATGATTAATGGGAATGTTTGTTCTTTCTACTAAAGCCACAATACATGGAAAAAATTGAGTTCTGTTTATTTTATTGCATTTTCAAAAAGAAACCTTTATTTGACGCTCCCTATACAGCCTTGGCCAAGTGTATTAGGCACACTTTAAAATTCGGTATATCTTCAAAAAACTGAAAAATTAATGAAATGAGAGGAAACAATAAAAATCGTTTACAACCTAAGGTAGTGTCGCCGAAAACCATAAAATTCAAACAAATTACTTCCGATAAGTGATTTGGCAGCAAAGACAAAAAAATAAGGTTGCCTAATACATTTGGCCAAGGCTGTATATATACGACTGGATGGCGCAGTTGGTTAAGTGCCTGCCCCAAGTTAGAGGGGTAACAGGTTCGAATCCCAGTGAAATCGGATCTGGTCCAGTCACCATTTGCCGTTGGGATCAAATTAATGGCACTGAAGTAGGCTGCTACCTGGCAGTACATTGAACCAGTTTTGAGTCTAAGTGCTCAAGTGTAATGTATCAAAAATCCTATGAAAAAAAATCCGACCACAAATCAACAGCCGACTGGTTACAAACTGATTTTTGTGAATCGCAAACGGGTTTTTAACCAGTAGCGTCGTGTGCGGCGTCCCATTTGATTACACAGGGTATGACTGAAAACAAACTAGTTCCCAATTCGCATCAGTTTTTTTCCGATCAGTGTATTGGGCCTAACTGGTCTGTAACCCGAGTTGCCCCGTGTGCATTGGGCCTAACGAACACCTTTACCAGAGAACGGACCAGGAACCAACGGACATCATCATAACGACGGGAGTGACAGTGGACTGGTCACAGAACATGAAAGGGCGGCAGCTGTGTACCTAACCATGATATGCAATGAAACTCTTTAACATAAGACGGCTGAAGTTTTGGCGGTCCAAGGAAAACATGAACTAGAACAGTGCAACTAAGTAAATGGGGTTCCAGGTTCGAATCCCAGAGAAAGCAAAGTTAGAGGGGCCCCAGGTTCGAATCCCAGTGAAAGCAAAGTTAATGCGCTTTTATTCGGTTTTTCAAATCTGCTCCATTCACCTTTTGACGTTGGGTTCAAATTAACGGCACTATCACTGGAGCGGTCGATCAGTGGTAGTAGTCTGACTGTGGGTACATTGCGCTATCCACAGTCAGACTACTGCCACTGATCGACCAACATGGTCTAAGTATGCTGGTGAATTCACTAGCAGGCGCCTAACCTAACCTAACCTAACCTGAAACGGGAAAGTGAAACCCAGCCATTGGGGTAATCGAAGTCACAATTCCAGGAATCGATCGCGATGGCATGTCGGCGTAGTAGAGCCACTATGCTCCACGAGCGGATACAGGTTATAAAGAAGAGGAAAAACCTATATTTTCAGAGAGTTTTGGTCACCCTATGGACTGACGCTGACCTCTGTGAGGCTCTGGCCACCACTCAACTGCATAAAATGATTAAATAAATATTTCTCAAGAGACACTCACCTCCTTCATCCATTTCCCTACTTATTTCTTCGATTGATTTTCGTCTTGGTGAAGCCGTAGTCAGTCCTCCATCATGCAGGCCGTCAGCGCATCCCCTACAAATGTCCGCTTCGAGCTCTTGCACATCGCCCACTGAAAGCCCACTCAAATCTTCAACTTTAATCACGACACTAAAAGGATCAGCATTTAACACCTTTGTATACTCTTTCTCACCTTTCCGAGAGGATCCATTCCCGTCCCGAGCAGTATCTTCGTCCAGCTTTTGCTCTTCAGCAACATTTTTTTCTTCGATTTCATTTTCTTTTTCTTCATCTTCTCTTGCGTGAGCCTCTTCTTCTTCCGCTGAAACTGCCCGAGAAGGTTTAGTAAGGGTATCTGAATCATGCATCTCTGCATCATTAGGAAACAACAAACTACTAGTACTAACTACAGCTGATTGGATAGATGGTGTTGGTTGTTTGTTGGGAATGTCAAGGCGTGCATCAATGCTACTAGAGTTGTCAAATCTACTAGAAGAAGTTGAATCTAAGGAAATTTGCTGCGGTGTGGAGGGTTCTGTGGATAAGTTTGTGGCATCTGTGGGGATAATCAAATCGTCACCCACATACCACAGGGGTTTACTGTCGGGATTGGAGGCTTCATCGATGCTAAGGATGTCTTCCAGGGCCGGAGCTGTTGGATCAATTATGCTTCGCTTGCGGCGTATTCCCGGTTCGACTGATAGGGAATTAGAGGCGCTACACTCTGGCTGCATCATGCTGTCTAGTTGCAGTTCCTCTGGTGAGTGGGTAAGAGCGAATGTTGGGTTTTTAGAGACGCCATCACCAGGCTTGTCGTCTGTAGGCACAAGAGTGGAAGTTTCTGATACTTGTTCACTCCTGGTTTCAACACTCTCCACATCGGACAGGTCAAACGAGGTGTCCGGTCCTATGAAGATGCTGCTTTCATCAGAGTTTTCTAAAGCCTCTTTACAAACGTGCTCTCGCTGAGCTCCATGGGAGTAGCTCTTAGTGGGGATTTCGTTGAAACTGCAGTCTTGTCGACCGTGATAGTCCCTGTATGCTTTTTGAATTGTTGTAGCAGCGCTTTCTAAGAGTGCATCTGCTGAGGTTGACTTAAGGAAGGTGGAGGAGTGGGGAGCTGCAATGTCTCCCAGAGTGGGATCGAATATTTCCTCTTTTTCTGTTGCCTTTTCTCTCTCTATGTCCCTTCGGGTCTTGTATCCCTTGTAGGACTTTTGAATCGTTGTAGCAGCTTTGTGCCGTGAGTCTTCAAGTTCTTCTGTTGGTTGATCGCTACCGCGTTTAATCTCAGCTTCAATGTCGTGTTCCTGTTTAAAAGTCGTGTCGTTATCAGCCTGACTTGCTCTTAGGTCTTTCCGTGTCTTATACCCTTTGTAGGACTTCTGTATAATAACCGCAGCTTCATTCGTAGCCTTCTCGTCTTCTTTTCGAGATCTGTCTTCAGCACCTAACTCCTTTCTTGTCTTGTAGCCTCTGAAAGTTTTCTGAATCATAATCGCAGAGTCGTCTAATTTCTGCGACTCAAGGATCCCAAGTGATGGTTCTGATTGTGGAATGATGGCTGCATCAGCAGCATCTGTTCTGGGTGCATCTCTCAAGTCTCTTCTAGTCCTGTAACCTCTGAAATTCTTTTGTATCATGGTTGCGGATGTATCAAGAACAGAGTTCGTGGTGCTCACAACGTCCACCGTAGTGCTGTCTTGTGACTTAGCTGACTTACAGCTTTCCTGGTCCTCTCTGTTGGAGTCGTTGGAGCTCCTATTACCTAGGGTCTTTCTGGTATTATAACCTCGAAAGGTCTTTTGAATCATTGTGGCTGGCTTGTCCAGGTCTTTTTCAATCGTTTTATCCGACATTTCCACATTTCCGAAGTTAGTTTGAGCCGTCAGTCTCTTACGTGGAAAAAGTTCTGTTCCCTTAGTCAGACCATCTTTAGGAGGTTCACTTTCATTTAGCTCTGCTTGAATCGTTTCTTTAGACGCTTCTACGCCATCGACATGAAGCTCATTTTCTTTGATTTCGATCTTTGAACCGTTAGATTTCATCTCATTTTGTTTACATGAATCGATGTCACTTAAGTTCTCACTGGTCAAATCCGATAACTGTTGTGTGGAAAGCACTTGAGTAACCGTGGCTTTTGTATTCTCGGTTTCATCCTTAAGATCATTGTCATTGTCATTATTTTTACTAGAAGTTTGACTTCCGAGTTCTTTAAATTGTTCTTCTTCAGCCACTCCAGTAACTTCAGTGACTCCAGTCACTCTAGTAACTCCAGTCACTCCAGTAACTCCAGTCACTCCAGTCACTCCAGTCACTCCAGTCACTCCAGGAACTCCAGTCACTCCTGCCACTTCAGTCACTACAGCCACTCCAGTAACTCCAGCCATTCCAGACCCTTCAGACACTTCGTTCTCTAACGACTGATATGTCTGATTATCTTCAAACTTCTTGACGTCACTTTCTGTTGTTTCATCAATGTCTCCTATCTTCTGATCGTTTGTGTCCTTTTTTTGCGTACTCTCAACTGTCATTTTGGACGTATTCAAACCTTCATCCTGAAGCTTACTCTCTTCGTCGCTTTCTGATGATTTTGTCAATTCGATGTTATCTGATCGAGCCTCATTTGATGACGTTTGCAAATTTTTGTTGGGACCCTCAATTGTATCCTCCTTGAGCTTGCCAACAACGGCTGAACTATGGTTTGAGAGATCTGTGGAGTGCTCAATGACAATCTGATTCACTATCGTCTCTGATTTGTTTAAGGTTTCATCCTTGTCACTGTCAAAATTTCCCTTCACAAGAATGGTTGTCGAAGGGTCTTGAATTTGTGGTTTTGGTATTTCTGAGGCTTCATCTTGGACGAGCTCCGCTTTATAGTCTTGAACATCGCTCTTTGACTCTGGTATTTCAGAAGCCTCATTCTTGACCTTTGAACTCTCCCTTGCAGACGTTTCTGTATAGTCGTCAGGAATTCCTCGCGTTGATTCTGTTGCTGTCACATCTTCGCTCAAATTGTCACTTTCGGTATCTTGGTTCTGTTCGTTTAATCTTTCTCGTTTCCCTTGAGCTGTTTCTGTTACTGTCACTTCTTTCTTTAAAATGTCACTTTCGGTGCCTTGGCTCTGTTCGTTTAATCTCTCTCGTTTCCCTTCAGCTGTTCCTGTTGCTGTCACTTCTTTGCTCAAAATGTCACTTTCGGTGTCTTGGCTCTGTTCGTTTAATTTCCCTCGTTTCCCTTCAGCTGTTTCTGTTGCTGTCACTTCTTTGCTCAAAATGTCACTTTCGGTGTCTTGGCTCTGTTCGTTTAATCTCTCTCGTTTCCCTTGAACTGTTTCTGTTGCTGTCACTTCTTTGCTCAAAATGTCACTTTCGGTTTCTTGGCTTTGTTCGTTTAGTATTTCTCGTTTCCCTTCTTCCGACAAGTTCTTCACGTTGTCATTAAGGATTTCTTCAGCAGAATCTTTTAGAGATTTCAAAGCTTCATTTTTACATTCACTCACTTTGTTCGTCAACCGGGTAATTTCAGTGTCGTTGCTCGGCTCATTTAAGTTATGTTGTTTTTCTTCTACTAATAGTTTTGGTGATCTGTCACTTTTGCTGTCGAAATTGTTTTTAAAACTGTCACTTGCAGTTGGGGTTTCTTGATTGGACTCTTCCGCCTGCTCGGTGAACGCCTCCTGAACCAACCTTTCTATGGTTGTCAAGTTTTCACCGGTGCTTTCAAGTTTCAAGACTTCTCTTTGACATTCGTTTACATCTTCACCGGCAAGTATTGAGCCTTTCTCCAATTTATCCTTTTTGTCAGATGCAGTTGATTGACAGAGTTTACTCTGATCCACTGATGATGTGTCAACTGGTCCCGTCTCCCTCTTATCCCTCCTAGGAGCCACCTTTGCTTTCTTTGAAGACTGTGAAACAGATTTCTTTGATAGCAAATCCTTTTTGATGGCTTCCAAATCAAAAACGAGAGGTTTCTGCGTCTGCGCATTTGTAGACAGGGATTTGCCTTTTTTCGCAAATTGATCGCGTTTACTTTTGATCAACCGATGACGCTCGGGTACAGTGGACGATGAGACAATTCTAGGATTGGGTCGTTTGGCATTGGCTCCATTTTGTTTGGATGGCAAGTGCCTTGTGCTGTCACTTCTCAAAGCATTTTCTTTGCTTTCTTTGCTTATGTGCTTTGTTTGATCCAAACTTTCACCTTTTACAGACCTAGGATTTCTGTCTATTGGTTTTTCACGGGTGAGACGTGGCTTAGGTCGTTGAGTCTCTTCTAAGCTTCTAGTTTTCACAGGCTGAGCTTTGGCTTCCGTGCGGTTTACTACACTTTCCTCAGTTTTCGGCTTTCGCTCTAATGGCCTTTCACGTTTAAGTCGTGGTATTTCAGATCTAGAAGGTTCGACGTCGTTGGTCTGCGCTTGGCGCTTATCCCTTGGTTTTATTTCGGTTGCTTGCTCATTCACATCTTCGTGCTTGGACACATCCTCATTCAACTTCTTCTGTTTTTCTGTCAAGTGCTTTGTTGGATGAATGACAGCTACAGGAATTGAACTTGTTCCTTCAGCCACAATGGCACTTTCTATACGCTTCAATACGCCAGATCTATTTCTTTCAGAAGACAGCTTCTTTTTGAACGCCTTTCTAACGCGAAATCCGCGAATAGCACTTTGAATTATTACAGCGGCTGTGTTCAACATTTCTTCAGTTTTCAAAGGTGTGTCTGATTTTTTCTCTTCGTCGCTTTTTGTCTTGTCAAATACTTGTACCCCACCAATTGCAGTCAACTGAGCTGTAGCGCTCTTCAGGTAATGGATGGTGTCTTCAAAGAAGTCCAAGTCCTTTCCAATGCTTGAAAAGTCTGCCGAGGTTTCAGCGGAATTTTCATCAACGCCTGTGACTTCAGTTAAATTTGAGGGAGAACTTGTGGTGAGATCTGTTTGATTTGTTGATTTATCTTGCTCTTTTTGTAGTTGTGAGGTTTTGGTTGAAAGGTTTTTACTTGGACTCATCGGGGGTTTGGGGTGATTATCGTTGCCATCTTCTGATGTCTGAGGAGTCACTTGATCATCTTTCATGATTTTTGGGTCCGGCAGTAATTCAGTTTTTCTTTCGTTTGGAGTTTCCTCCTCGTCATTTGCTTCTTCATTTTCGGGAGAATTTATTTTTATGCTTTTCGCTTGATCCCTCAATTCAACATCGCGGAGCTTCATCACTTCATCTTTGTCTTTCTCTGAGTGATCATGATTTCCCTCTTTTCCATCCAAATTAGCGTTTTCCTCTATAGATCCTGTTTCAATTTTGTTGAGGGGTTGGTCATCGTCTTTCTCAGAGCTTCGAATTTTTCCACTAGTTGGAGGAGAGGATTTTGCGTCATGCTCCCCATTTTTACTGTTATCTTCAGAATCTGACACATTCTGAAGGTTGTCAATTTTACGGACATCTGTAATAGATTTGTCTTTTAAGAACTCAGACTCGACGGAAACTAGTTCTTCATCATCGTTGACATTCTTTGTTCCTTCTTCGGTCGATCCAAATTCATTTTTGCCGCTTTCCGTTGGCATTACTTCTTTCGGGATGTCAATGTCAACTGACACTAAAATGACATCTTTCATTTCATCTTCCTTTCCAACCGTAGTCTCCATTTCGACGAATTCTTTCGACGGGTCTTCTTTTAATACATCAGTTGCGGAAAGTGTCTCTTCGATTTTTCGGTTTGTTATCACCTCTTCACTTAAAATTCTTCCAGTTTCGTCAGAGCTGTCATCCGTCTTTGCCAGCATTTCAAATTGAACAGAACTTTCTGAAGCACTTCCTTTTGAAAGGTTGCCTTTGACGTTTATGCCATCCACATTTTCCTCGTTGACAGCTTCTTGTTTTGTTTTGTCACTGGGTTTTAGATCAATTTGTTGCAGTTGGTCGCTGTTGCTTGCCGGCGAGTTTAAGATTCCACTCAATTCAGCAACTTTCTCTGTCGGACTTCTTTCTTCTTCACCTTTTAATGTGCTGGATTCCTTTTCAAGATTCTTTAACTCATCTTTTGTATTTTCTTGTTCATTGGAAGTAAGCCCTGGAACGGGCTCTGGCTTCTTAGTCTCCAAGTCGAACAGTTCCACTTTCACATTCTCTAAGGCACTAGTGTAATCATGACTGTCATTTACAATGCCTGCTAATACAACAACATCCACGTTTATATTTTCTTCTTTGCTAGAACTTTCGTCGAGCCTATTTTCTTTAGGTTCTGTGGTAGTTTCTACCACACTCTTAAGCTCAATTACTTCACTTGCAGAATCAATTTCCAAAATCTCTTCTTTGACAGCTGTTATATCCACACTCTCTGTTTTAGCACTAACTTCATCTTGAATCGAATAATCTACAGATTCTTCCACAACTGGATCCCCTGGTAGAATAACAACCACTTTGTGTTCATCTCCATTTTCTTCCACATCGTCTTCTGTGTTCATCTCCATCAGGTCTTGAGGATCACTTTTTTCAATCCGATTTTCACCTTTCTCAGTTGCAAGCTCTTCTTTATGCTCCCTTGAGGATGAATTCTCTGTCGAATCATTGGTTTTTTCCTTGTAATCCACACCGTCTTCATTTTTGTCACTTTTTATTGCATCATCTAGTCTGTCACTTTCGGAATCATTGTCGATCTTTTTCGTAGCAGCAGATTGATCACTAGATCCTTGAGTTATTTCTCCTCCCTTCCTTAAAACTGTTTTGTCATCCCCATCAGCAAGTGTTTTATTTGCCTCCTCGTCTAAACTGGAATTTGATTTGTTTGAATCGCAAACAAGCTCTTGAATGTCCGAAGACATGAGTTCTCGGTTCTTTGCATCAGAAGACTCTTCGTCATCAAAATGAACGATAACAACTTTAACAACTGAAGACTCACCAAGGCTTTGATCATCTTCCAGATCATTTCCAGGCAATTGTTCACTCTGCTCACCCAAGCTTTTACTTTGAGTGACCGGTGTTTCAGCCTCACTTTCCATCGAATGTTTATTTCCCAAAGACTGTTCACTAAAGCTTTCCTTTGAGAGGCTTCTCTTATGTCTTTTGTTGTCAGCTATCACAACTCTATTATTATTGTCCAACATATCGCCATTTTCTTCGAGATTTTCTTTACCAATTAATGAATTTGATGCCCGCCCACTTTGTTCACGTTCTGATGTTTTCATGTTCGTGTCCTCATTGCTTTTCGTAGATTCTGGCTCATTTGAATGAGATTCATCACTTTCATCAAGATGTTTAATTTTCTTTTGCAATTTTGCAAATTGAGTGTCATCACATTCTGTATCTACTTGAGTTTCCGTTTGCCCCAATTTCCGAAGAAGAGTATCGTCTTTGAAACTTTGTAGAACACCTGTCAAACCAGTGTCTTCGACACTTCTTTGAGTGTTATCACATTCTGTATCTCCTTGAGTTTCCCTTTGCTCACCAGGAAGAGTATCGTCTTTGAAACTTTTTAGATCATCTGTCAAACCGGTATCGTCGACACTGTTTTTAGAACCGTCTTTGAAACTTTTTAGAACACCTGTCAAACCAGTGTCGTCGACACTTTTTTGATTGTCATCATTTTCTGTATCTCCTTGAGTTTTCCTTTGCTCCATATCGCCAAGATGAGTATCGTCTTTAAAACTTTTTAGAACATCTGTCAAACCAGTCTCATCGACACTTTTTTGAGTGTCATCACCTTCTGTATCTCCTTGAGTTTCGCTTTGCTCCATATCGCTAAGATGCATATCGCCTTTGAAACTTTTTAGAACACCTGTCAAACCAGTCTCGTCGGCGCTTTTCTGAGTTTCATCACCATCTGCATCTGCTTGAGTTTTCCTTTGCTCCTTAAGATGTGTATCGCCTTTGAAATTTTTTAGAATACCTGTCAAACCAGTGTCGTCGACACTGATTTCAGTGTCGACTTTGAAACTTTTTAGAACACCAGTCAAGCCAGTCTCGTCCACACTTTTTTGAGTGTCGTTACCTTCTGTAGCTGCTTGAACTTCCGTTTGCTCGCCAAGATGAGTATCGCCTTTGAAACTTTTTAGAACACCTGTCAAACCAGTCTCGTCGGCGCTTTTCTGAGTTTCATCTTGAGTCAACGATTTTTCTTTATCTTCTTGAGCTTCACGCAGCTCGCCAAGATGAGTATCGCCTTTGAAACTTTTTCGAACACCTGTCAAACCAGTTTCGTCGGCGCTTTTCTGAGTTTCATCTTGAGTCAACGATTTTTCTTTATCTTCTTGAGCTTCACGTAACTCGCCAAGATGAGTATCGCCTTTGAAACTTTTTAGAACACCTGTCAAACCAGTGTCGTCGTTTTGAGTGTCATCACCTTCTGCATCTGCTTGAGTTTCCCTTTGCTCGCCAAGATGTGTATCGCCTTTGAAACTTTTTAGAACACCTGTCAAACCAGTGTCATTGACACTGATTTTAGTGTCGTCTTTGAAACTTTTTAGAACACCTGTCAAACCAGTCTCGTCGACACTTTTTTGAGTGTCATCACCTTCTGCATCTCCTTGAGTTTCCCTTTGCTCAACAAGATGGGTATCGTCTTTGAAACTTTTTAGAACATCTGTCAAACCAGTCTGGTCGCTGCTCTTCTGAGTTTCATCTTGAATCATTGATTTTTCTGTATCGTTCGTTTCTGTTTGCTCCACATGGCTAAGGAGTTTCAGAGATTCTATATTTTCCTGTTTGTTAATCTTGGGTGACAAATCATTGAAATTATTGGATTGAGTAGACGTTGGACTGTGAATTTCTAATTGCGAAATACTATTTTTGGACCCAGAATCGACAACCTCCTTGACATCTTTCTGTTGATCAGCAGCAACAATTTTTTGTTCAAAATCGCTTGGGCCATCTTCCTCTCGGTCATCAGGCGAAGACATTTTTAATTGAATTTCCTTTAAATTATCTGCTTCTTGGGATATCTCAGCCGCGGTTACTGAACTCGAAATTGGTTTCTGGGTTTCATCGTCATCTTCTTCAATTTCGTTTGTTTGTTGTATAATTTCAGACACTCTGACTTCATTTATCTCTTCATTCCCTCTGTTGTCGACAGTTTCCGATTCTTTTGACTTAACAGGGTTGTTATTCAAGTTTTCATCTTCGGTCGAATCGAGTAAATTTTTTAAATCTTCTTGGTCATCCACTGATCTCTTTTGAATGTCATCGGGACTGTTCATATTAGCGTTTAGATCAGCTTCTGAATTTGTTTGTTTGCGTCTTTCAGTATCACTTTCTGAAATCTTCTCTGATTTTCCTAAATCTCTTTTTGAAACCTCTGTACGTTTGTCCAAATTTCCAGTGTTTTCTATCAACATTTTATTTTCATTTTCTGAACTCACTTCAATTTCGTCGAAACTGGTTTTCTCCTCAAGGAGGTCCTTTGAACCTCTACTGTCAGCATCAGCGGGTGCATCAGGTTTTTCCTTTGTGACTTCGTTTGACTTTAGCTGCTGATCTTCTGAGTTCTCTTCAATTCTGTTTAAATTGGGTTCACTTAACCTATCATTTGTGACAGGTGCACCTTCTTTAAGTTGTTCTGATCCACCAGTGGTGCTAATGTCGGTCTCTTCTGCTTCCAAGCCTTTTACTTTTTCAGAATCTTGAATACCCTTCGGTTCGCCCATCTTTACTGTTTCATTCGCTGTGTATTTTGTGCTTTTCTCAATTATGTCTTCCTGCTGTTCAGGCATTGATTCCTCCTGAATTTTCGTGTTTCGAACATTGTGTTCGTTGGATTCTTTTAAACTGTCACTTGTGGCAAATAAACCGTCTTTGCTTTCAATTACTTGTAATTCAATCTCATCTAATTTCGTTGTCCTAGTTGCTTGCTCCTTGTTATCATCTGGCGAGACGTCAAGAATCTTTTCCCCGAAATGTTCACTTTCTATGCGTTTGACTGTGGATCCGTTTGCTTTATGAATGCTTGATCTTAACTGTTGTTCTTGTCGAATTTCCTCTTTGTCACCACTGATTATTCCATGGCTGCCATCTTTATCAGTGTTTTCTTCATTCAAACTGTCAATTGCTTCACATGCATCTTCTGATCTTTCAGTGCTGCCAAATCTCTTCTCAATTTTATTTAGACTTTCTTCTGAAATTTTAATTTCTTCATCTTTTTCCGGACCACCTGTTTTTTCACACTTGATTTCTTTCTCAAATCTGGTTTTATTGGATTCTATAAATTTATTAAATTCCTCACTTGATTCTTCCTTTACTTCCTCTTGGTTTTGATTGCTGTGAACTGCACTATTGTCAGGGTTTTTGTCCTCGCCTTCATGAAGACCCTTTGACTGATCAGAACTGTCATCAATGTTTACTTCCAAGCTGCCAAATCCTTCAAAGCTCGGTTTTTTCTCCATTTTAGATTTCCTGGGCTCTTTAGACGAGTCCATTTGGTCGCTGAATGTTTCTTTGACATTATCTTCGACGTCATCCTCTAGACTATGTTTGCTTTGAACATGATGTTCTTTGGTTTCTGTTAAGCCTTCACTTTTCTTAACCAGTTCGGATTCGATTGTTGTGTCATCATCTTTAACTTTGTCTTCCTCACACTCATCAATATTAGTACTCAAGGTATCATCACTGCTATACGCAGACTTTTCTTCTGCATTTCCGCGCTCATCAACCTCTTCGCCAGATTTTGTTTCACCGCTTTTAGGAAACTTAATGACATCAGGGACCGTTACGTTGATTTCACAAGGCTTTGGATGTGATCCTTCATTCTCATCTGAATCATCATCTGGCGCCTTTGAAATTTCATGTAAATTAAAGTCAGAAGCCTTCGTATTTGAATTTTTGCAATCAATTTGATCATCTTCAACGCCAACGAGCCCAATATCAGATGTAGAGGATTGTGCTGGATCTTGAAGATCCAATTCATTCGCAACTAAGTCTGTACTGTTTTTGTTTTCGTTCGCAGAAAGGGAACCCTTGACAACGGCTGCTTCCACTCCATCAGCTGCCTTTTTTGTGGTGTCATGTCCTTCTACAGCTTCTTCTGGTTGCTCTTGCTTACGGTTTTTGGTGCTGCTCGATTCCGTTTTGATTTCCTTCAGATCCTGCACTTGATTGGATGCGTCTACATCCACCGTGGCTTCATCAGGATGCTTGACTTCACAAGAAGCACTGTCCTTTTGGTCAGGTGCTTCAGTTGAGTTTTTACATTCTCCACCTTCTTTCTTTTGGATTTCTCCCTCTTCAGTCGGTGTGAAATTCGTGGCTGTTGGTGGAACATTGACTTTCAGTTCGGTACCGTCTCCCATTTCTTTTGCGTCTTCATTCACAGATTCCAAATGCACTACGATTTTAGGCAAACTTTCATCCCTCTCTACTGTGAGTTTCTCTGTCACTATTTCGTCCTTTTCGCATACTCTCTTTGGACTTTCAAGACTAGTCTTTGACTCACCCTCACCGACGTCTACTTTATGTGAATCTTCGACCTCCTCAGTTTCCTCATCCTCGTGTACAGATGATTTCATTTCGAAATCCTCAACGTTATTGTTGTCATCATAAACTGAGTCCTTCCGTCTTTCTTCAGGCTGAATGTGCTTTGTGTGAAACTCTGAAATGATGTCCTTTATTTCCAAACCTGGGTACAGATTGCACAAGCTTCGAAGGTCTTTCAATTGTGACTCAACTTCAGAGTCTTGGTGTGCCGGTGATGGCTGCATTGGGTCTCGAATATTGTAAAGGGCTGCAAAGTAGCCAAGTTGATCGGATGCTGATGTTACTGGCGGTCGTGACGTTCCAGAAGAACTTGCGGAATCATGTTCCAGTTGGTCTTGACCTTTGACGACTGAATTTGATTTTATTGTCTCGTTTGAGACATCCTCTGTGTTAATTAATTCTACCTCATCCTTGCCTGCTTCTTCCTTAACTCGCTCGTGCTGCTTTGCCTCTTTCTTGTCCTCGTCGTCTTTACTTGCCTCATCCCCTGAACGATAACTATTGCTTGAAGGTTCTGTAAGTGCATCTTGATTATGAGACACCATTGCATCCTCACTGGAAGGCAGTGTATCATCGATTTTAGGGGATGATTCTGAATCCTCTTGAAGTGACACAATTTCCAACTGACTCTCCACTGAATCTGAGCCATGCAGGCTCTTCTTTTCTACACCCTCGGTAGTTACCTTTTCATTCAAAAAATCTACACCAGAGAGCGTTTGGGATTCATTCAACTTCAAGAGTTCATCGTCAACTGAGCGTTTGTGCTCCAAATCGCGATCAGCTGCACTCCGTTCCCCCTCAATTTGCGCACCTCGCATATCTTCGTGGCCCAGCTCATCACTCGCTTCTGGAATATTTTCAATTTGCGTAGCACTGGACTCCTCTGAAGTGCTCTCCTTCGATTCCATCGACTCTTCCTCCGATTTCTCATCCGGAGACTTGTCATCAAGGGCAGACTGGAAGTTCTCGCCGTCGAGAGCTGTTCTAATTTTTATACTCCTCCGCTCGGGCACAGGAGTACGCGTGGGATGGATTCCATAGATATACGACGGAACCCTTTCCAGTTCCAGTACCTCCGCCATATGTAGCTCCCCATTTTCTCCTTCTTCTTCTCCTGCATCTCCATCGCGGTGGTCAGCAGACACCTGCCTGGTCTCCCGCTTAATTATTCCACTCGCATGAGTTAAATTGTCATTCGATTCCAATGAATCAACATCCAAGTCCTCGGTCTCAAGTGAATCCCTCTCCATGGTGCTCTCGTTGAGACTGTCCGAGAAATCTGGGTCATCTCCATCCTGATAGAACACACCGTACGCCTTCAACGACTCTCCAGTGTCGGCAACGAGTTTTCTATTCGGTACGCCACTCTGAAGGGAATACCCTGCGTTGTTGTCAACAAATGCATTGCTCTGCAGACGGACGGCAAATGTCTTTTCAGCGCTTTGCCGAGATGGCGGTGCGACTGGCAGAGTTTCTGGAGTTGATCCAAGCGAATACACTGCAACTGGTGTCATATCCTGTGACGTTTGTACTTGTGTCGGTTCACTACTCTTACTATTTTTAGCTACTTCAACGGTATTTGTTTGAAGGGAATTTTGTTGGTCATTGCTGCCAATTTTTGTTGATAAAATGCCAATGGGTGCAGTACTAGTATCCTGTTTGTAAAAATCGTTTTAGAAATACAAATCCCTGGAATTGACTTACCAAATTTTACATCAGATACTTTTGCTGCAGGAGATTGGGCTGAGAACTCCTCTAGGGACAGCAAATCGCCTTCACCTGAAATTGGGAAAAGTGGAAATTAAAGAAAAACGCAATATAATGGAGCTTTAAGGTAAATGAGCTGATTTAAATAAAGGGTGGTCCAACCACATACCAACGTCAATTTTGTTTGCCCAACTCAATTTGACATTTCCTTGTTTCAGTGTTTGACAAATTTAACCATGGAGAGGTACACAATTGAGCAGCGCGTTAAGATTGTTGAAGCCCTTTACGAAAATGGGCGTTCAAATCAAAATGCATTTCGTGCACTTCGTGACTTTTTTGGTCAGCATAATCGACCAAATGTGTCCACAATCGGAAGAATTGTGCGCAAATTTCAGCAAACCGGGTCTGTAGGAAATGTGAAAACACCTGTGCATGCTCTCCCAGTTCGTTCTGTGGAAAACATTGCTGTTGTTCGCGAACATCTCAAGAACATCACTGATGCGAATTTTGAATAAAGATTTGAACTTACACTCTTACAAGGTTCAATTGACTCAAGAGCTGAAGCCTACTGACTATTTCAAGCGTCATCAATACGCCGAATGGTTGTTTGAACAGACAGAAGTGAATGGTGACTTTACAAAGAAAATCATCTTCAGCGACGAGGCACCTCAATGGATTCGTTAACAAGCAGAATTGCCGCATTTGGGCAAATGAGAATGCACGAGTGATTATTGAAAAGCATCATCCACAAAGTGTGACTGTTTGAGATAATTCGGCACATTAACGACAATGAACCTCAATTATGTCATTCAAAATATGGACCATCGGATAGAGGTATGCCACCGAAGCCGTGGCGAGCATTTGGCCGACATTTTTTTTCACACATAATTGTCATAATAAAAAATATTAAGATAATTCTCTGACAACTTTTTGTTTTATTTACAATTATCATCTTGCGTTTTCGTTGGACCACGATTTATTATAAAAAAAAAGACTGCTAGGTTGTTGTCTAAACAAACCAACCAAACTCAACGATCGGAGACGGTATGCAGAATACGTTCTCCCGTATCGCTGCATCCGCAGAAAGTTTAGCTATATATAATAATATAATATAATGCCGGCGCTACAGTCCGAGGTGGACCTGGGCCTAGCTTCTCAGCATCCATTCGTGTTGTGCGTGCTATTGTTCTCTCACGAGTGGAGGGGACCTACAGTTTAATGCCGACTCCGAACGGCGAGATTGAGAAGCTTTTCCTAGACAGTTATACTCTTTGAGCATTGTCAGTGACTCGAAAGAGGTGGAGCCGTGAAAAAATGTTTGATGTTTTTTTTTCGAGACTCGAACCTTAGACGTCGAGCGTAGGAGTCGACGCACCTACCCACTACGCCACGGCGCCCACAGAAAGTTTAGCTATTTTCGTTTTAAAGTCAGTATAAAATACCTCCCTCTGACACCCCACCATATGAGATTACCTATAGGTAGGTAGGTAGATGAGCGGAAGCCACGTCTCACTTAGGTCCTTGAGGACCCATAGTGATGCCTAATTGGGGATTGGTATCCCCTTATAACCCTTGCCTTACTCATGGTACCTCGTTGAACCTGAACCTGAAAGAGATCTTAGAGGTTTATTTGAGATTTCATGTAGAAGAAGAAATATTCTCCCAGTGTTCTGTGACGCAACTGACAAAGACTAGGATAGTGGCGGAGGTAGTGAGGAGTATCCTCTCGTTCCTCTTCATCACCGCAGCCTCTACAAATGTTGTCGTTGGTGAGTCCCATTTTCATGGCGTGGTTTCTAAGATGATTATGGCCAGTGAGAGCTCCAACCACAATCGATAGCAACTCTTTGTCGCACTGAAGGATTTTGTCGGTTTTTGCTCGATCGTATCTGGTGATCCCACATGTAGACAGGACACGCCTAGGGATGCAAACGATACATCGATGTTTTGCAAACATCGATGTTTCGTTCATAAACATCGATGTTGACATCGATGTTTTGCTAACCGATACATCGCCGATACATCGACGGCAAAATTGTCAAACATCGACATCGTTCATTCACTTCGTTAAACATTCCCAAAATGTGTTATATATAAAATGTGCTTGTATTCTTGTAATAATAATGGGGTGTAATCTTTTACACCTACACCTGCTAGAGATGCGCAATACAATGTAACTTTTTGCATATCTTAGCCTCTCCTTTTTTAATTCCTACTCCGAACCTTCAAGTGGTTTACTTTGGGCATCGAGCAACCCTCAAGGAGACCGGGTACACAACTCCTATGGAATTGTAGGCTAATCGGAGAGGGCTCATGTTTCGTCATGTATTGGCTGGATGCGTAAGCATGGCAGACCTTGTGTCACCAGCCAAACTAGCGCCTGTTGAACAACGGGGTGCGGCTGGGAACGGGTGTCGGTCTTTGAGCAAGCGACTCGCTATATAAACGTGCATGAGGGGCCCGCTCGGGAACCCTAATCCCGAATCGTAGAATCCTCCAACGTTACTTTGGGTTTTTCGTTGGCCCGATAAGCCACAAAGTAAAATTTCAATCAACAACGAAACGGAAGACGGAGAAGGTTTTTGGGTTGAAACTGGTACGACTAGTATGTCTTGTTGTTTAGGTATAGTACATCGTAAATATAGCCAACAATTCGTGTGATGTAGAATATAAATAAAACATCGGAAAAACATCGATGTATCGTTGTTGATACCGATGTTTTTTTAACATCGATGTTTGTCCTGGAACTATCGATGTTTCAAACATCGATGTTTTTAAGAACGATGTTTGCATCCCTAGACACGCCATCTACTATTTACCATTTCAAGGATCCTATTGTCCACCTTTTTCCTCAACTCTGAGAGAGGCGGTTTGATTCCATAAATTGCTTGTGACACGTCGGTCACTGACCTTGCCCTGGCAAGTTCATCAGCTATCTCTCAACAACCACTGATGTTGTGCGTGCTATTGTTCTCTCATGAGCGGAGTTGACCTACAGTTTAATGCCGACTCCGAACGGCCAGATTGAGAAGCTATTTCTGGACAGTTATACTCTCTGAGCATTGCTAGTGACCCGAAAGAGAAAGAGCCGGGATTCGAACCAAGAACATCGAGAGTAGGAGTCGACGTACCTACCAACTACGCCACGGCGCCCAACTGTTGGTAGTGCCATCATTGATATCATTCTTGCCGCTTCTTTTGATCGCCAGGATCTCCGCTAGCAACAAACTGTCGTAATCAGGGAATGATGTTTAATTTAGTGTAATAAAATTGTAGTGTCTGTCTGTATGATTGTTCGGGCTAATCTCCAAAACGGCTGGACCGATTTCAATAAAACTTTGCAGGCATGAAGAGGAGGTTGTCAGGAGTGGCTTTTGTGCGTTTTTCGTTTATAAGAGTTTCATATTTATCACGCCTAAGCGAAAGTATAGGACACACAGTCACCTGAAATCACGAATTTGCAAGTTCTAAGAGACGACATGAGCCAACCTCAATTTTTAATTATTATTTTACCACTTATATCTATAAATATAACATTGAAGGTTCGTTTGTAGTATGGTCGCAGAGAAGCAAGCTGGATGCTCTAGTACGGTATAAAACGGTATGTAGTTTTTAAAGAGTTCAATCTAAAGCATATTAAAATAGATCCTTGCACTTCTAATCAGCTGATAATTATGGCAAAATGTAGTTTGCTGCTTTGGTGACTACAGCAAGGAAAAACGTTGGCATTTCAAGCTCAGAATACTAGAAGCTGGTCATTTTCTTGGAACAGAAATCTTGGTCAAACACGGAGGCGAAATTCATGTGAGCCAATCATATTACATTGAGCGTGTGCTAAGGAAATTCAACATGAATTATTGCAAGCCAGTGTGAACAGCAGCGGAATGGTTAACATCAGTCATAACCTAAGTCTCCGAAAGATGTGAAATTCACATAGAGAGAAGCGTGGCAACTCACCCATAGATCGCATTTTGTGTGGAAATGGTTTCACTATACCTGGATTCATCTAACAATGAACACGTCAAGATTGTTAAAAGGATTTTGAAATGAATCAGCAGCTTTAGAAGGTTAGTTTATTTCAGTGATGCAGATTATGCTGGCGGTCCTGGCTCAACCACTGGACTCATCTTTTCACTTGGAAGTGTACCATTATCCTGGTCAAACGGAAACATCATGGTTTACCTAGTTGTCTTTTTGCTACATAACTTCAAATGTTACATACGAGTAACTTCCCAACAATTTGAAGTTAACACGTGAAATTTGAACAAAATGTATCATACTTTTTGGCTCAGTTTCCGAGACATCGAAAAAGTTTTCCACACAAAAATACGCCACTGAAATCGACAAATCAACCTAAGTGTCACATTTAATTCAACCCTTGAAGGCACAGTAATAAATCGCATTGACGAGAAGCCATTGAGGCACAGCACTACGTAGTGGGAGTTTTTATCCCTACGAAGGTCCATAGAATTCTGACAGATCGTAAGCAGGAACAAATTTCCATTGAATCTTTCAATTCGGTCGTGATTTAATGCGATATTATCTATTAGAAAATTAATGTTTTTAACTACAGTGAATGTTTTAATGTCGAAAGCATATACCTAAGTCTGGATTTAATTAGTTGTCACGTGATTATAAGAGACAGTTCAAGTATAATAGTGCTTTGGAAAATGTGAAAATTGCACTTGTGGCAAGAAGTAATTGTAGTTTTTTCTTCTTTAATACAGCGTTTATTTATGTGATTGATCAACAAACGGACTTTGCATTATTTACTAGTCACTTAAAATTCAATTGAACAAGAAAAACATATAAAATTTCCTCGAACACACGTGTTTTGCTTGCATTTTTCAAGGCACAATTGTGTATAACTTATCACTTCTAAACATTTCACAACCAACAATACCAAAAGCAACATATTTTTACTCGACATTCCACAATAAATTGTATGTTATTGTATGTAAGCATCAATGTATATCAGTATAAATTTGTTCCCGCCGTTGAACTGTCAGAATTCTATAGTTTGCGTTTGACGCAAAGGTTCCTTCTTGTGATCAATAACTTTGCATAGATATATGCAATATGCTTGATTTTGGTTGTAGTTAGTTGAACTCAAGTGAAAAAACTTGGATTTGTTGTTTGATATTCGAAATTGCTTATTTGAAACATAATTTACGGTACTGGACCCTCGTCTTCCAAGTATTTGCTTGAAACAGGTGTGCATCAAAATGCGTGCAGTAAGATTGTAGAATATAACTTTATGAAACGCCAAATCACAAAATTGTACCAAATTAGACAATCTTGCTGTACGGCCACACATTCATGCAAGTTATCTCTATTTCTAATTTTGATGCAAGCCGTTTGTAGTGGCCGTACAGTAAATATGATCAGCAAGATTGTCTAATTTGGTACAATTTTGTGAATTGGCGTTTCATGTTAGTGACTATTTACAACTTGAAGATGAAACAAAAATGCAAAAGAAAATAATTGTGTTCAAAATCAATAACAAAACAGTTATTTTCTTTAATTTACTACGCCTTCTCACACCGATGGCAAAATCTGTTTCCCGAAATCCCTTTGTCGCTTGTCAATGACAGCAAACTAATGCGACGAGATGTCCAAAATTTACTTCACATCTGTTTGGTTGTGCATTTCTGCATGCATCAATGCATGCAGCATTGCTGCACATCTGTTCGAGGCTTAAGTCGCATTTAACCGGGTTCTTTTTGCTACTTTATGGCCCCTATGAAAAGCAATAGTAAATAAAAACTATCAATCTCCGAATGAGCGTAACATCTACCGCACGTTGTTTCTCAAGCTATAAATCAGGCAATTATTTATATTTCACTTATTTTGTTGATTGTGTAATCTCCAAAAAGTTATGACCATTCTTGGAGACGTTCACTTCAACTCCAGCTCCCTTAAAGGAACAACAAATACCTCCTACGTTGGGCCATCAACATGGACGCTAATGAAATTCGCAGCTACAATAAGTGTCTACGTGCGTTTATCCTTGCCCGCAGTCCTAAACAAATTCGGTTGCATGTACATCCCCTACTTTCGAATTGCGCGGATATGCCCCAAACCTACTTCAGACAGCGAAACCCATCTGCAATTCTCGAAATTCTAATAAAAATCCCTTCTTCTCCACAACAGTTTGTCCCACGAAACACTTTTCCCTTGAAGCCAACACATTCAATTACCATTCTCATGAGCCATCGATTTTCCATCCAATCCCACTGGAGGGGTGGCCACCTCCTGCTTCTCCTTCACATCTAAGGACTTTGGTGACGCTGGTGGTGGCGCTGATTCGTGCGTTACAGTCGTCGACCCATCACCTTCGCCGACGTCGTTGTCATCCGCAATCTCCTCACGTCCTGCCGTCAATCGATTTTCTCTACCCTCTTGGCTCTCGGCCAGCATTTGAATCGTAGACGATGAAGTGTAAGATGCTGCCTCCGATACATTATCGACATCTTCTTGAGACACTTCACTGTGTCTGACAGTATCCCCGCCCGGTCTCGACAGGAATTTATTCGCGAATAGCCTTCGCATTGTCCGCTGGATGATGATAGCCGCGGTGGCTTCGGTGAGCCTCTGCCTGTCTGCGGTTGCGGATACTTTCTTGTTCGCCATGTAGCGTCGGTAGAAACGCTGAATGACGTAGATCGCCTTTTGGTACTTCTCGTCACTGTAGAGGTTTTCGGCAGGTGCCTCCTCTTCGTGAATAGATTCCATCACTGTAAAGCTGGACAGGATATCAGGCTTAGACCTTCTGGAGCCTGATCCCCTTTGTGTTCGCTGACACTTGAAACCGAAACTGGCGGGTATGATAAATTGCTGCTGTCCTTCGAAACTGGCCCCGTAGTCAGTGAACAGCTCGTAGTCCTTGTCCAGGGAGCCATCCCTCTCGTGGAGCTGCTTCTCGAAGTGCACTGCCGCGTACTCGTAGATGTTCTCTGGCTTGTCTCGCAGGACTTCCTTCGTGAGACTCTTCATCAGATCGATCAGTCCCTTGGGGACATTGGGTGTCAGTAGAGGCATTTTTCCTTACTTTCAATTCTAATGAAACGGAACAAATTACTGCTGCTTAATGTACGAATTTAAAACACGTTCCCGGGTAACGAACCGTCGGCCCGAAGAGTTAAATCAATACTAAAGGCAATCAGTGCGAATTCAGCTTTGGATTCCGTCAAGTTTCGTTGGGTTTCCATGGGCTACGAAGACGTAAACAAACCGAACTGCCGGCTAGTGGCCTATTTCCTGGAAATCAACATCAACCCTCGCACGACTGTCAACAATTGAAGGTCAATTCGAAATGACCAACAGGAACTGACACACTGCCCGTCGCATGTCTGCGACATAAGGGACAGGTCAGGAGTTAATCGGGTTTGCAGGTCGCTGCGCATTGTGTCGTGGCAGTGTGCAATAATAATCACCATCAATCTTCTGTATGCATTCTTTTATTTCACATGAATGGTGCGTTTCGGGTGGCATTTTCGTCGTCCTCTTGTGCTTCGACGATGCGACAGATGATGGGAATGTCCTCCGTCTTCGTGGGATTGCCAACCTTCGTCTCGTCCAGGGAACGCTGAACGATTTGCTTCTTAAACGATTGCCACTTGCGTGTGGCTAGGAAGTCTTGAAAGAGTACCTCACGCGATGGGATGGTTGTGTCCAAATAGAACCGCATTCTCTGCCATATGTTGCCAGGATTTTGATCCTTCTCCAGCAGCCAGAATCGCGGTATAAGCAGACACTGGACAGTGGTTCTGGCCATGATGACCCGATTGTCCAGCTGCTCCCCCAAACCGAAAATGCCACCGAACGTTAGGGAGCCCACATCAATGAAGTGATTCTCGAATCTGAAGTTATCCTGCAAGAATTAGTAGTACGTGACAAGTGAGCTGGTGTCCTGGATACGCGTGTTGTTACCTTCTCTTTGATATCCAATCGCTCGAGAAGCGACGAATTTCTTAGGTTTCCAGACTTTTGTGAAGTGGTCGATAGACGATTGATTGCTTCCTCAAAAATTGGAATCGACGCCTTTCGTGCTTGCGGTGTACTCAAGTCGACTCCACATAGCAGCGCGTACTTCTTGTAGTCCGACTTTCGGGCCTGTTGAAGAAAAGTGAGGAAGAGTATATGTAAGAAAGGAATCTAAGTACATCATTCGATTTATTTTGTATTTTATTCCGAAAAATCGTGAGAGACTTCTTCGGAACTAGATACATTCAGGAATCTCACTATTTCCAGTGTCCCATGACCTCTTGAGTGTGGTAATGAATCTGTGTTTCTGCGACGCCTGTGGTGCGTAGGCCATGTTGAGTTTGAACATCAAACCTCCCGCCAATTTCAGCTATGAGGCACAACAGAACAGAGTGCAATCATGACAAGGGAAGATAGAGGAAGTACACACAAGAGGAAGTTGATCTCGAATAAACAACAACTTCGGTGATAGCTTATCTGAAACCGTTTGCTACCTGAGGCAGAGGAATAGTTGTACACCTGATCAACAAATGGGCTGTGGCCGAACACCAAGAAGGTGGTGAACCATGAAAGAATGTAAACAGGCGAAAAATGACGATAGGACTGTCGTCGCTGCCCAGAAAACACTCTATAAACTCGGCGAGGAGCATTAAAATGGGGCGCGATATGTCGCGCGGATGATAAATCATCTGAAGAAGATAGGGCGCCTTGAAGATGATGCCTGCCTGGAGGAAGAAAAGACTTCGGTACATATACGCTCACAAAAGTGTGTGTATGAGTGGATTTTTTGCAGTTTTCATAAATTTGCAGCAAAATTTGCAATTTGTTTGATAACCTTGTGTATTTATTTACATTAAAAAATAACTTTCAAACAAATTAAAGCTTACTTCATCACAAAACATAGAAAAATTGCATTATATTCCATTTATTTATCTTTGAGATACCTCACAGAACAATTCATACGACAATGCCGGGTATTGGCCAGCAGAAGAAAAGAGATTCTGAGTCATTTGGTGAATGAAAATTCAGTCGATGAGCCAGATGCTGGCGTTAACAAGATTAATCGCAATCATAGAAGTACTGTGAAGAAATTCAGAAAGTCTCCATGACTAAAATGAATCGTGGAACAGCAACGAAGAGGGTCTCATTAAAGACAATTAATCAGGAAGGCCGAGCTTGGTGGTTTTTATCGCAGTATCTGTTCCATCTCTCACCTATGGTCATGAAATTTGGGTAATGACCGAAAGAATAAGATCGCGAATACAAACTGCCGAGATAAGGTTTCTTCATGCTTTTGTGGGAGTTACTCGCCGGGATAGGGTGAGAAACACGGCAATGCGCGAGGAACTCAACGTTGGGCAGCTGCTTCTTCGAACGGAAAGTGCGGAAAGTACTTCGATGGTTGGGTCACGTGGCACGAATGTCCCCATCATCACGATTTCCGAGGCGTGCCTTGAATGCGATTTCACCAGGCAGGCGACCGCTTGGCAGACCTAGAACGAGATGGTTGGATCAAGTCCAAACACTCGCCTGGTTGAGCTTGGACATAGGGATGAGTTAGAGTCAATGACGGAGGATCGAGTGGCGTTGCCCCCGCGACTCCTTTAGTGGAACATGCGGGTCACTGAAGATGAGATGAGATGAGATGAATTTTCTTTGTTTTCGTTCAGAAATTTCAGCTCAAATGTGTGGGGTTAAATGTGAAAATGATCAAAAATTACATTCGAAAATACCAAAACGCCATCAGAGAAGATGCTAAAGATATGCTGGGTCTTTACGGCACCACCAAGAAAAAACTCCCAGTTTGACAATGATTGCAGGCAGCCACATGTAGCAAAGCAAGATGCCTACAAGTCAAGGCTGCATCGCTCTACGAGAGCTGTTCGTGAACACTACGAACAGAAAACAAGGGAAAGGCCGGTTTCTCAGAAAGGAAAGGAAAGGGCACGAGAAGTTCACGATCAAGGAGATGGAGAGGTGCTGTGGTTGGAAAAATGTCCGAAAGTTTGTTTCACTATTATCGAAGGAATATAAAGCACTGACAGAAGCCTGCCGGGACGAGAATGGACAACTCGTTGCAGAGTCGCGGTCGATGCTGAGAGTTTGGAAGAATCATTTCAGCAGACTGTTAAACGGCGATGAGGGCACAAATACCGATGTCAGGCAGAATATTTCACTCAGGACGAGACGAGAGACTCGAGAATTCTGTCCCCTCGACCCAAAAGAAGTCAAGATAGCAAAATCGAGACTGAAGTCTAACAAAGCTTTGGTCTGCCTGGGGCAGATGGTCTGCCTGCTGAAATCTTTAAAGCAGTTGGAGATTACCTGGTGGGCCCATACACTTGCTCATCTGTAAGATATGGTCGGGCGAATGATATCTCAGTATCGTTTGCCCGATCCCCAAGAAAGGACACCCCTTTGACTACTCCAAGTCTTCTTGACATCATGAACAAAATATTTTCTGCCGTTTTGAACCATTTGTCAACAATCCATGTCCTTAGCAGTGTGGTTTCAGGCCGAAGGGGTCAACAGTAGATTTCAAATCTGAATTCCAAGCCAAAGAGTCATCATCATCATCATTTTCAGAGACCCGGTTGTTCCAGTAAAAGGGTCACGGGGACAATGCATACACGAGAGATCTCAAGATATCAAAGAGTCTTCCACTCCGAAACGGTGGGTGAAACTCAAACAGAGGACGTCCGCGTTTAATGTGGCCCACTCAACTGGAGAAGGACCTTAACGAACTTGATGTGGCCAATTGGAGATATCTAGCAAAGTATCGTTTTGGCTGAAGAGCCTCGTTGCTTGAGGTCCAGGCCTACACCGGACTGCAAGAAGGAGGGAGTCTCAAAATGATTCCTTCTGTTTTCCAACACAATCTAAAGACCGTATCAGGAAACCAGTTTTAAACTACGACAAGAGATCCAATTGAAGTGGCTAACGTGAGCGACTGGATGGCGCAGTTGGTTAAGTGCCTGCCTCAAGTTAGAGGGGTCATAGGTTCGAATCCCAGTGAAATCGAATCTGGTCCAGTCACCATTTGCCGTTGGGATCAAATTAACGGCACTATCACTGGAGTAGATGGCTCAGTGGCAGTACAATGGACCAGTTTTTGAGTCTGAGTGCTCCAGTGTAGTGTTTCAAAAAAATCTCCGACAAAAAAAAAGAAAAAATAAATCCAGGCTTACTCTTAGGGCCAATGCATACGGAACAACTGGAAAAACAACTAAACCGGTTGGCAACTTGGGTTACAGACCAGTTAGGCCCAATGCACTGATCGGAAAAAAACTGATCACCGATGCGAATTGGCAACAAGTTTGCTTTGAGTCATACCCTGTGCAATCAAATAACACGCCGCACTCGACGCTACTGGTTGAAAACTCGTTTGCGAATCAAAAAAATCAGTTTGCAACCAGCCGGCTGTTGATTTGCGTGTTGGGTTGCCTATTGATTCCAGTTTCTAGTTCGTCGAAGATGAGCGAACAACAGACCAACCTGTTGCTGGTATCCATGACGACAACTAGAGATTTTGATTGGTGATGAGTTTCCTCGTATGCGGAGTCAAGTCACCGCTAAGTCCGTAACTGGTCTGTAACCCGAGTTGCCAACCGGTTCAGCTTTTTTACAGTTGCTCCGTGTGCATTGGGCCTTAAAGTAAGAAGGAGGTCTTGTAAACTTTTAGAATTGAGTAACCACTTAAAAATCTACCTTTTTATAAACTCCAGCAACTTCCTCCTCAACTTCTACGCTCTCCTCTGTGTCCGAGGAACGTGGCGATTCCTCCTCCTGTTCCGACGGCTTGGGTTCTGCCTTTGATTCACTCAGTTTCTTCAACAATTCTTGCTTGGTGAATTTACTGAAAATGAGTGCAGATTCATCTTCACTGATGTCCAACAGAGTGAACACTTTACTGCCTTTCTTCTCGGTTACCTAAGAGTTTTGAGTTTGAGACTGTTTGAGAAACGACACTTTCAAGCAAACGTACCTTCAATTTTAAGCACTGCAGGATCATACATTGCCCGCTGATCACGAAGTGTACATAGCTCAGTGGGCCTTTGTCCTCATAGTAGATAGTCTCGAGCGCTTCATACTGCTTTAGCACTCCGATTTTACACACAGCGGTCACCTTTATGCAAAACCAAGCATGAAATTATGATTTCCGACAGCCCTTGTCTTACCTGATTCGTTGTCCAATTCGAGAAGTAATCGAACGCGGCCAGGGCTCTTTTCTTCTGCTCCCACTGGCTCTCCATGTACGGGCGTAGGATCCTATCAAAGTCGTCGTCTACCACCGTCAAGAGCTCCACATCGTCTGAAAATAAGTCGAGGATAAACCCAACAAAATCCACTCCCTCACGCCCTAGTCCCGAGGTAATAATACACATTTTTTGTGAATCCAATAGTTACAACCGAATCAGATAAGGCCCCGGTGGGTGTGGGATGCAACTCACGGATGTGCCCTGGATGGGCGGCAGAACGAGGGAAGACAACTGAACTCGTTTATCGTTCGGGCACAGACAACGAGCCACGATTTGGCCCCAGAGCAGCAGCCATACGGAAGGCACACAGTTTTTCTGCAGCGCAAATCGATTCGCTATGAATTTTGATTAATAGAAAAATATTTTCAGTTTGAAGCTGCTGTCGGTGGGAGTTACATGAGTAGTCACGCAACGCCTTCGGGTTTGATTCGAAGTTGGCATCTGATCGGAAACGGGCCACTTGATTAGTTTTTGCATAAAACACAATTAGCCTGACGCGACTGTGGCAGGCGATACACATAATAACTGATTTTGTTTATTACCCATAAAGTTGAATTGGTTATTGGGGTGGTGACGCTGTGGGAGAAAGAGTTTCAATAGGGAGCACTGAGTAAGGGACATGGAACAAATAGCTGAAACAAAACGAATACCCAACAGCCGGTGTCGCTGTGCTAAGTGCTTGTGGTGGACTAAAAACAATCAACCAAGAGGGTTGCTCTTACGAACAGCCACAGTCTTTAAAAAGTCAAGACAATCTCTTTGCGTCGGTTTTTCAAGCGGAAACCTATGCGTTCCTAATGGCCACGAACTATCTTGTGGAGAACAGGTGGAAGGAGAACAGGGTGTTTAAGGCCTTGCTCAACCCTTTAACCACTTCCAGGAAAGTTCAGGAATGTAAGTCTTCTCTGAATTTGATCGGAACTTGTCTGGGTCCCGACTCACCACGGGATCACAGAAAATTAGATCGCTGAGGAACGTGCTAGGCGAGGATCCGAGGAGATACTCTCAGGACCTGAATCTGCGCTAGGACTGCCTGCGTTCTTGGTTAGGGCTTCCATCGATGGTTGGACCTCTCGAGAGCACAACCGGAGGTGGCATGACTCTCCAAGATGTAGACAGACGAAGCTCATGCTCAACAACGTCTGTAAGAAATTCTTGGCTTTCTTGTTACCTCTCGACAGAAAAATTTGTAGACAACTTACCGGCGTACTAACGGGCCACAACACCTTCGCCAAAAAACACTAAAATGTGATTGGCCTAAGCAATAAAACCCCCTGCGACGCCTGTGGAGAAGGCAATGACACTGCAGAGCACTTCCTCAGCCATTGTCCCGCCTTTCTTCGTATCAGGTGGCAGTTATTCGGTGCTGATGAGGTGAGAGGTCATAATGCAGGCTCTTTATCACAGAAACGTCTGTTGGTCTTCCTTCAGATGACCATGAAATTCCAGCAAAAGTAGGTTGCTGCCTGGCAGTACAATGGCCCACTATTTGAGTCTAAATGCTCCAGTAGTTTTACTGGACAAATCTCCGACAAAATCTGTTTGTTTTTTGCAAAAATGATAAACAAAAAAAATCTTACTTGTAGCCTTGCAGGACTGTTGTCGCTTGCATCCTTCAACCATTTCCACATCTCCAATGACGTCGCCCGGTCCACAAATGAACTCTAATTTTTCAACTTCCGAATCGGTTTTCTGAAAATCAACCTCAAAACAACGAAGCCAAGAATAAAAGCAAATTCTCTTACAAAATCATACACTTTTTTTGTGATTTCGACTTCTCCGGTCAAGATGAAGTAAATTGCCAAGGGGGTGCTGCCCTCTTTGATAATGTGGCGACCAGCATTGACATAGATGAATTTCACAACAGGCGCCAGGCGGGCACGTATCTTCTGAAATAGATAAATCTTACTCACTGAGACTGGATTACGACTGGATGGCGCAGTTGGTTAAGTGCCTGTACTAAGTTAGAGGGGTTCCAGGTTCGAATCCCAGTAAAAGCAAAGTTAATACACTTTTATCCGGTCTTTCAAATCATGTCTAGTCACCATTTGCCGTTGGGATTAAATGAACGGCGCTATCACTGGAGTGGTCGATCAGTGGAAGTAGTCTGACTCTGGGTCTAAGTGTGCTGGTGAATTCACTCGCAGCCCCCTAACCCAACCTAACCTACTCACTGAGAGAGATATAAGATAATTGCTGTAAAAATGCATTAGGCGACTGAGTTTGCCTTTATACGCTGAGAATTTGTAAAAATCATTTCTGCAGACTGTTAAACGACGATGAGGTTAACAGACAGAATTTTCCACTCAATATAACGGGCGATGATAGAACAGAATACCGTCCCCCCGATCGACAAATTCAAGGTAGCGATATCGAGACTGAAGTCTAACAAAGCTGCTGTTGCAGATAGGCTACCCGCTAATAATAATAATAATGGCGACGCTACAGTCCGAGGTGGGCCTAGCTTCTCAGCAACCACTCGTCTTGTGCTTGCTATTGTTCTCTCTCGAGTTGGAGGGGACCTACGGTTTAATGCCGACTCCGAACGGCGAGATTGAGAAGCTCTTTCTAGACAGTTATACTTTTTGAGCATTGTCAGTGAGTCGAAAGAGGTGGAGCCGTGAACAAATTTTAGATGTTTTTTTCGAGATTCGAACCTGAGATCTCGAGCGTAGGAGTCGACGCATCTAGCCACTACGCCACGGAGCCCACTATTTCTCAGACAGTATGACTGTCTAAAAAATCTTTTCAAACTTCGTCATTCGAAGTCAGCAGAAAACTGTAGGGGAGGAGGATTTGTTGCAGAACAATAGAACGAGTTGTTGCTGGAGAAGCTAGATCCAAATCAACCTCGCACTGTAGGCTGGCCCTTGCTATGGACAGGCAGCTGCAACGAAAGTTGGTAAGAGTTTTCCTCTCATCACTGTTCTTGCAGCTACGACAGAATGTGTTGTGAAAGATGCAATGCTTGGCAGCGTGGCCGCTGTTCGACCAACGACCCTTGACGATGTCTTCTTTTCTGGATCCTTTAACTAGACTCATCTTCTCTAGTTTTCTGAACCCAAATCCGTCTTCTTTGCAATGATGTTAGACTAGAGAAGACAACCAGAAAGCAATTTTCCTCTATGCCGTAATGATTGTTAATTGAAGTCAGTCAAAAAAATTTAACGGGAAAGATTAACAGTATACGGTCTAAAGTTTCGGTTATTTACGCTTACGTTCAATGGATTTTGTGGACAAAAAACAAGAGATTTATACAAATAAGAGCGTACTTACCGGAGGATAACTTGAAAAACACGTCAAATTCAGCACAAGTAATAAAAGTTTCTTCCTCTCCTCCACTGACCTTGACCAAACCGGCTTGCGAATGAGTGCTTTTTCCTAGAAAAATGCCATTCTTTCAAATGAAGCAGTCACAAAACAAACAAAAAACAAGTGCCATACAGCCATGGTTAGGATACCAATTTTCTTCTGTTGTCGCACAAGCATGGCGATGTTCTTCTTGATGTTGGTTGATATCTTCTGTTCCTCGACATCTTGAAGCCAAAACTTGTTGAACATCACCATGTGAACAATGCTTCTGAAGCGCAGTCTCGCCATCTTCTTTTTCTTCATAAATCCGGTCTGCAAATGCAAATGATGATACGGGTGATTGCAGCGAATCAAACACGACGTTGACTCACATCTTTGCCTCTCTTATTCATCTTGTAAGCGGTTTCAACAGATATGTAGGTTCAAATAAATGTAAAAATATAGCAGCTTGAAAAAATCGATAAGGCAAGCGACATTCTGTACGTCAAAATTGAAAAAAATTGTACTTGATCTAGACCTTTGAACTTGTGCACAAGTATGAAACTAGAGCGAAATGATGGCAAATAATGCCGTCGCCTATGGTGGATCCGATTCCATCCTCATTTCGAAGGAGAATCTCAAGGGCATCTTCAACAGTCTTAAGAACAAAAAGTCGACGGGAATAGATGGGATACCGAATATTGTGCTGCGTCATCTCCCCGATGAGGCGGTAGAGATATACACAATCCTATTCAACAATGCACTGAGTAATGCATATTATCCAGCGCATTGGAAGACGGCGGTAGTGAAACCCCTCCCCAAAAGGGACAAAGATTCCTCTCTTCCGAAAAATCTTCGGTCGATTAGTCTCCTTCCATGCATAAGCAAAGTTTTCGAGAAGATTGTCAATAGAGTTCTGGTACAGTGGGCTGAGGACAGAAAAATAATACCGAATAACCAATTTGGATTTAGGGCGGGGCATGATACTGTACATGCCGCGTCAAAATTGGTGTCGGACATTCAATGGAACAAAGCAAAAACCCAGTGCACCGGGGCCTGCCTCGTTGACTTGGAAAAGGCATTCGACACCGTATGGTTAGAAGGTCTCTTCCTTAAGTTGACGAGGATGGGTATAAGCAAATCGCTGCTTTACACGATTTATAACATGGTAACAGGTAGAAGTTTTGTTGTTAAAAGTGGCAACATGACTTCTACCAAAGTTTTCCACATAAAAAATGGGCTCCAGCAGGGAGCAGTTAACTCACCAATCCTCTTCACTATTTACACCAGTGAACTGATTGGCTCCATGCAGAACTTGATTGCATACGCCGATGACTTGGTGACGTACAGGACAGCGCAGAAGGTTGAGATTATTAACATCCTCCTGCAACGTGACTTCGACAAAATTCAGCGATTTTGCGACGACTGGAAGTTGAAAATCAACTACCAGAAGTGTGAAACCATCCTTTTCCGAACTCCGTTATACAAGGCCTCAAGGGACACGAAAAAAAACTGGCGCAAGTTCGGCATAGTTAACCCGCAGGGGGAGCCGTTAGCAGAACCCCAGAATCTGAGTACAAGAAATTCTATTCCAACGAGTTCTTGTATAACGAAGCAAACGTGAACAGGGTGGATAATTTTATTATTAAGCTGATTCGAAGGCACGTTGCACGAGCTATGACCTCGGAAAATGAGCTGATATTTGGAGCCTACTACCCCAATGAAGCATATCATGAGAACGCTCGCCGAAGTGGATTCATTCCACCGGAAGCGTTCTTGTACCTTGACCGGATTGGCTTAATCCAGAATGCAGAGGGATGTCCATTGATCTACCACGTGGTGCGAAGGACGGTGGATAGGCGACTCCTCTACGAGAGCGATGTCGCAAGCGTTAGTCCGGATGATCTCCGGTTCAGCAGATCTATCTCTTTTCGCGACAGAACGGAGTGTGACAAAGTTCCTGGATTCTACTGGTGGTTGCAGCCCCATCAAACGTCCCAGCTGTTGCCAGCTTAATCAGCTAACTGTTGGTCCCTTACGGCCAACTTACATTTAGGTTAGGGAATTAGACTAGGGTAAATGTAGGAAAAAAAAAATATAAAAAATCCAAAAAAAAGTACAAAAAAAAAAAAAAAAAGTGTTAGATAGTTTAGTTTAGGTTAGGTAAGCTAATTTTAAGTTAGGTTAAGAATATAAATAAAAAATTGTTTACGAGTAGATTACTAAGTTTTTATTTAAGTTTTTCTTAGTATAAGTATTCTTTTAGTATTATTAAAATAAAATATGTAAAATTACAAAAGAAGCCGAAAGGCAAAATGAATTAAAAATTCCTAGATTAACTTAGAGTGCCCGCATAGGGCCAGTAAGATAGTATAAGAAACCATTTATTATATCTAGTTTAAGTATTTTTTTCCTAGAACATAAGATTTTTAAAGATAAAAATAAAAAAAATGCATTTAAAACTAAACTAAAATTAAGAGCGAAATGATATTCTCTTAAAGTTGGGTGTATTTGAAAAAGTATTTCTGTGCACAACACTTAAGGGCCAACTAAAGACGACTGAATGGCGCAGTTGGTTAAATGCCTGCCCTAAGTTAGAGGGATCTCAGGTTCGAATCCCAGTGAATGCAAAGTTAATACGCTTTTATCCGGTCTTTCAAATCATGTCTAGTCACCATTTGCCGTTGGGATCAAATTAACAGCACTATCGCTGTAGCGGTCGATCAGTGGTAGTAGTCTGACTATGGGTATCACAATGGAACAACATGGTCTTAGTATGCCGGTGAATTCACTAGCAGCCCCCTAACCTAACCTAACCTAAGGGCCAACTATAATAGCCGTTCGAAAACTTAAGCTCACATCAAAATCAAACGATCACGGCTTAAGAAGGTCTACTAGCCTCAAGCCAAAAGGCGTTTGTTCATTCCTCAGAGAAGGAAGAAAGTACAAGCCACCCCCTTGCAGTCTTTTTTTTCGGAGGATTTTTGAAACACTACTGGAGCACTCAGACTCAAAACTGGTCCATTGTACTGCCAGGTAGGAACCTACTCGAGTGCCGTTAATTTGATCCCAACGGCAAATGGTGACTGGACCAGATTCGATTTCACTGGGACCCCTCTAACTTGGGGAAGACACTTAACCAACTGCGCCATCCGGTCGTTATATTTAAAACAAAGAAATAAAACAATTTTTGAATATAACCAGTTGAGTCTTCCATTTCGATAACCTCCACAGTCCTAAAAGTGAGATCCCTGCATCAAATCAAGCAAAACGGAAATAATGTCAAAACACATTACTTTACCACTCCTCGTCGAGTTCTTTCCATTCTGCCTAAAGTTATCCCAAACTCAGGTAAAGCTTGGTTAGAGGAAAATAAATCATATGAAGTTGTCGATGCTTGCAACACAGCTCTTAACCCTAATGTTCAGTGATGGTAGATGATAGGGTGTCCTTGCGACCGGGTCGCGGCTAGTGTCCAGTGATGCACTTGGCGTTTTCCCATGAATGAGCCGCCCGATGCCAAAAATATTTTAATACTTCTGGTTTCAACCACTGCGGATTAAAATGGCGCTACAAGCGACAGCAAAATCCGCCATCTACTGTATCCTAGCGAGCAACTAAAATGGAAATATTTTCTAAACACGGCTTATTAGCAGAAAAAGTTATTTAGGTTCAAGTTTTTAAACATAGCTGGCGCAGCATACGCCCAAAAAGAGTTTCATGAAACTGTTCCCTTCATCGTACAGCGGCTGATATGTGTTCTATGTTTCGTGTGGTCACGAAGTGGTTGTTCAATGAGGAATACCATTAGCCAATGTTAACATCAACTTGCTCCGAAAAGTGATATATTGGTATCACACTTCACAACTTTCATAAACAACGTTTAATTTGATATGTATTAAGCCGTGTTTTATTGTGGACAGAACTCAACACATCGAACAGTGAGATGTGGTACAGTGGGTTACAAGAGGCGTTGATGCAAAAAAAGTTCTTGGCAGTTGGTTGGCAATGAATCAATTTGCTTACTATAATTTATTACATTATTAAAATGACTTTATTGAATAATGCATTCACAAGCGAGTCAATTGCGTCAATTTGTAATGTGCTGCGAAGACCGAAGTGTTAGCTAATAATTATTAACTGGTCTTTTGGTTAGCCATTGCTGCAGAATCTTCCAGCATGTCTCCCCACTGCGTAAAGCATCATCTATGATTTAGTGGAAGATATTTTGGATTTACAGGTGAGGTCGCTACTAGTCGCTACAAATTAGAGTAAACAAATTATTTCATTGGCAAAAATCTGGATCTAGAGCGGATCCGGTGTCATTCATGGATGGCATTCAAGTTAAACGGAAATTCTGGTCCAACAGCTTATTGAAAGTGTCCTTCGTTTGCGAACGATATAGTAACGGCTTGCCTATGGTCGTTTCTAAACTCGCACGCAAGAAAATGAGATCTATAATTTGTTACTGCTATCTGCAGTCACCCACTTCAACCTAACCTAACCTAAGGGGATGTCGACCAATTCCACAATTGGAAGGAATTCAAGAAGTTTCTATGCTATTTCTATTGTCTTCGATGTTGTCCCTTAACATCTGCATTACTTTCGTCTCTGTTTTCACAACTAAATTATTCAATTTTGATAGGAACACATTATTTCTCCAATTGCATAGACACTTCTTGAATTCCTTCCAATTGTGGAATTGGTCGACATTAGGTTAGGTTAGGTTCAAGTGAGTGAGTGCAGATAGCAGTCACACTTACGCCAACTTAGGTCCATTGTGATACCACGCGGATCGAATGTCACCTATCAAAAAAACTATTTGGTGCTTTCTACGAAGCTCTTTAGTTGATGAATGCCTACGTTGTGCAATTCGCTCAAGTCGTTGAAGAAATAGGCTCCAAGTTGTTTCTTCCTGCGAGATAGAGTGCTACAAGTGCGCTACAAGTGCAGAGGAGATGTATTATGCTTTCCTCTTCTTCTTCGTCTCTGCAGCTTCTGTAGAAATCGTTGTGAGGAAGTCCCATTCTTGAGGCGTGAGTGCCAATGGCACAGACATCCCCTTAATTTATCGAACAATTCAATAAGAGCGAGAAGATTAGAAGTATCACTTACTCCATGTATTTTACATGCAAAGCTGAATTACTGTGACGATTTATTATTTCATAAATCAGGTACATAGCGTTTGAAAAAAGTTCAAATCATGTTAACCGTTTAATTTTTTTTTTCATCATCAACAGCAAAAGTTATGGCAGTCAGTTTCGGTGAAAATTGCAGTCTTTTCGGATTTATTTTGGACGAAGTACGTACGTAACGTGCAAATGTGCAATAATTGACTAAGCCTATTACAGGATTTAGCAGCTGGATTTTTACTTGCAGCATTAGGTCAACATGATCCGGAAACGAATCAGCACAACTATTTTATTGTTACACAAGGTAAATGCAACGTCATTTTGTGTAGTAATCCAATAAGCAAAGTTTCCCAATTTTGTAGACACGCCATACAACGTTTTAAAAGAGAACTTCTTGAAGCTGTACTTTCGAAAAGATATTGCTATCATGTTGATTTCAACAGATGTCGAGCAGATTTTATCCAATATCTTGGGTTTTGCAACTAAACCATTTCCGATTATTTTAACAATTCCTACAAAACAAGCAACGATGAGAAAGGCACAGTCTGCTCTGCGGCGTAAGACCGAAATGCTTGCAGACGTTGTTGCACAGTTCTCTGGACGCAAATGACAAAGTACTTGTATGTTAAGGACGAGAGATTTTTCCTCCGCAGGAAAATGCAACAATTACGGTAACTGCGACCGAGTTTTCTAGGAATTTATAAACATTCCTTTCAAGCTTTTATTCAGTTTTTTTAATGCGAAAAGGTTTTAATCTTAAATACACGTCAAAGAATGAATTATCGGGAGCGACTTCTCTGTTTTCTTTCATTTTCACGACTCCGGCTAGGACTCCGGGCTTTCTCTCTGCCTCTATCAGTGGATTTTGATTCGGACGATCGTCTTCGTGGACTTCTACTTCGATGTCTTCTTTTCTTGGTGTCCTCTCCGCTCTCCGCTGTAGAGCCATTATCTGATGAGCTATCTTCGGAGGAACTTTCTCGAGTTTTCTTCTTTTTCTTTTTCTTTGATTTCTTTTCTTTCTTAGCTTTTTTTTCCTTTTTCTCTTTTTTTAACTTCTTTACCTTTTCTTTCTTAACTTTATTTTGCGATTCCTTCTTTATTGATCGCAACACACTACTGTCGTCGTTAACCTTTTCGCGTTTAATATTCTCCTCTGCAATCTGGAGCTTTGGTGCGCACCCTTCCATGTATAATCGTCTAGTTTCCTCGTCAGTTTTATCATTTTCCTTCGGGGGTTTGTAGTCTGCCACATGATCCACGCGAAGAGTTCTGTTAAGAATCTGATTGAAATACATTTTTTAATATATAGAATCTGTCGTTGGTACTTAGTGCATGTGAAACATACCTTAATTCCATTCAAATTGTCAACAGCTAGAATAGTAGAGCGTTGATCTTCAAAACATATAAAACAGAATCCTTTTGATTTGCCCGATGATTTATCACGAACCAGGTTGATGTTGACAATTTCACCGTATTGTGAAAACACAGCAATTATATCGCCTTCGGTAAGATCAAATGGCATGCCACCAACGTAAATCCATGCGGAGTCCCTGTACATATCATGCCAGGATGATTTGCCACCGTGTTGCAAGTCTCTCTCGCTCAACTTCAAAACATTTTTCATGTTCCTTGTGTATGCATAAATAAAAAAATGTATATAATTATTTCCTTTGTTTACGTTAAGGTATTGCTTTGTTATACTTACGTTAAAGGATTCATTTTGATAAGTAATGTATAATTTCTTTAATAAAATGTAAATATTTTCGCTTTTAATGTGTAAACAAAATTGTATAAATCCAAACGTTATTAGAACAAATGACAGCAAGTTTGACATTAAAATTTATATTGAAGTCTTCTACTACAACGTAAAAAGAAATATGGTACAAGAATGAAGGGTAAGTTTGTCTGGACAGATCTTTGGGCCGTGTGTCAATTGCGATAAAAATGTGATTTAATATTACCCACAGAATAATTTTTGACGCTTTTTATATGTGGCGAAGTAAAAAATATGTATATTTAATGCTAATGACACACGGTCTATGAATATAAAAAAAATTCACCTGAAGTCTGATTTGTGACCTGTGATCTGCAAAATCGGAAATTTTGACACTTCACTCGCATGGCATGGACGGCGTGGCGTAGTGCGTAGGTGCGTCGACTCCTACGCTCGATGTCTAAGGTTCGAATCTCGAAAAAAACACCTATCATCTTTTCATGGCTCCACCTCTTTCGAGTCACTGACAATGTTCAAAAATTCAAAAAGTTTAACTGTCTGAAAAAGCTTCTCAATCTCGCCGTTCGGAGTCGGCATTAAATTGTAGGTCCCCTCCACTCGTGAGAGAACAATAGCATTGCGTGCTAGCGAGTGGTTGCTGGGAAGCTAGGCCTAGGTCCACCTCGGACTGTAGCGCCGCCATTATTATTATTCGCATTTCAGTTTTTGTGCTCTACAATAAACAACGTCAGCAATCCCGATTTTTGTGAAATAACCACACACACTGTAGAAATTTGCTAAAAAATTAAAATTATCGAATTTAACAATTCCTTTATAATTTGTCAAACTAAAATCGCGATCCATAAATTCGCGAATTAAGAAATCGCAGATTCTCTACCCTCTTGTTCTTGTGTTCAAGAATCAAGGTATTCAAATTTCTTATTTCCGAACGTCGCAAATGACTGTTTATATGTACAGCACATAAAAATTAAAAAAAAATATAAGCTCAACAGTGAATAGGTTCCACTTTTAAAAGTTGTGAATAATAAATTGGCAACACTCGTGTCATGAGATTTTGACAAGTGTCAGCTGACAGTGAAAAATTTTACATCTTGTATTCCATATTTCTGCCAAGAGTATAGACCAATTTCGCATAATTTTCTTTAACAATATCTTGATAAAATGGCCCTACACTCAGCAATGAAAGGAAAACTCATCTCCGTAATTGGAGACGAGGTAAGTAAGCAAGAGAAAACATTTTTGGAAAGACAATGATAACATTTTGTCACAGGATACCTGCGTTGGATTCTTATTAGGTGGTGTTGGCGAGATTAACAAAAATCGTCATCCCAATTTTATGGTGGTCGATAAAAGTAAGTTCAAAATGCAGCATTTTATCTAAATTTGGTTAAAAATATTAAATTTCATCCGAACAGACACTCCAGTAAGCGAGATCGAAGATTGTTTCAAGCGTTTTCTTAAACGTGATGACATCGATATTATTTTAATCAATCAGAACTACGCCGAATTGATTCGTCACGTGATTGACGCTCATACTTCGCCTATTCCAGCTGTATTGGAAATCCCTTCAAAAGATCATCCATACGACGCTAGCAAGGATTCGATCTTGAGACGTGCAAGGGTAAGTGGCATAAAATGACAACTGTCAAGTAGAAACTAATTGCTATTTATTTTCATTAAAGGGTATGTTCAATCCGGAGGATTTGGTGCGTTAAACGATTCATCTTGTTTGATACTAAGTATCTGTTGGTAGCAAAGTATTAGTAATCCCTTTTGTTGTGTATATTATATAAATCGTAAACTTGGTACTTCCAACCTATTTATCGTTGCTGCTTGTACATTTCATTCCAATAATAAAACATCATATCTGGTTGAATTCATGTCTTTTTTGAAAATTTAATAAAAATAATATTAAATTAAAACATAAAACGAATCTAAGATCGGGGTTAACACTTTCTCTTGGCCGCAACCCCATCACAGCATATGGCTGTTCTACGCTTCGCGGCATTTGTTTGAGAACGCGTAAGTGGACGCGCCGTGATAACCGGTTGAATAGAAGGCTTTTTCTCCTCACCCTTTATGGCAATATTTTCCTTACTACTGCTGCTTTGAACAGAGATTTGTCGTGTAGATCTCGTCTGGCCATTGTCTGGGGGTTTGTCCTTCACGGGAGTGTGGCGCATGGCCTCACAACGCTTCGAGTGAATTGTGAGTGAACGACATGTTTTGAAGATTTTTCGGCAATTTTGACATTTCATTGACTTAACTGCAGTCAAGGGCGCATCATCGGAGTCCATATCGGAATTGGACTCAATCACTTCAACCCTCCCTTCTTCCATTGAAGGAGGTTCCGGTGTCACTGCATTTTCCTCCTCCACTGAATGGTCTGGTGTTGGCGTCTTCATTTCATCCTGTGGTTGTGGATTGCGCCGTGTATTTAGTCCTCGACGTTTGCGCTTGAAAATCTCATCTAATTCGGGAATTTCTGTTTCAGGATATAGCTGATCGGCGTTGTTATTTGCATCAGTGATTTTATTGTTTTCCCCTATATGCTGCTCCTCCCCTTCGATTGTGGGCTGCAATTGTACTTCGAATATCAAATTCTCTGCTCCCGGGATTGTGCGTAGTTTCTGTTTTCGACGATTCGCATTCTTGCTACGGGGACGTTCTCTTATCATCGGAATAGAAATCGCACTGGTGTCGAAGTACGAAGACAGATCAAAGCTTTGTCGTGCCGTAGCAGCCTTACGAGTGCGTAACGGTCGCAATATCATCACTTCAGTGGGTTGAACAAATACTTTTTTTGGCACAACTCGCGCCCAGCCAAAACAGGGCAGCTGTTTTTGTACCCGCGGACGTCTTTTCGGAGGAACAGCTGATTGATCTTTTGTCATCACGATGTTTAAGTTTTTTTCCATTGGTGCTAAGAACTGTGGACTTGGATTAGGCGGTTCACTTTGGGGCTTAAGAGGGGGTGAGAAATTAAACTGAAAATTATGAAAAAATTGCAAGGGCACGGCTGGCGCAGACGAAACTAATTGAAATTCCTCTAGATTCACGTTGATAGCTGCTACTTCTGGTGGTGGTTCTTGAGGTGCTACAGTGTTCGGTAGTGGTGGAGGGGGAAGCGGAGGTGGCGTTGGGACCGCTGTGAGCTGAGGTACCTCCTGCAAATTATCTAAAGCCGGTGGAAGTGACGACAAATACTCTGGCCACTGTTCCAAGGGCTGGAGAAAATCGTTTTGATTTGAAAAGCTACAATCAGGGGAGTAATCCTCTTGTATGCCAATATCGGGCATGTGATAAAATGCTGGAGACCCCATTGAAAGATCCGTCATGGTCGGAATGGGAAGCTGTGAATTAGATGCATTCGCGGCCGTATGATCCAACTCCATCGTTTTATTCATTTCACAGATATCATCCAGGATATCATTGAGTGAGCACGATGAGCTGCAAAAACAAGTTATGGGGAAGTAATATAAAGTGAATTATAAACGTAATGCACATGTATACACGGATTTCATCAATTGTTTAAGCCATTGCCAGATTAAGGCTACATTTCAAACTTTATTCAGATACAGACCTTATTGGTTCGATTGATGTGTTTAGCAGACATTCCTGCGGATCAGACGATGTGTGAGGCACATCCAAATTCGAAAAATCTGATTTATTTTCAAAAGCAACACTGTCCATCGTTGCGATGGTGGCTGTGTTCCTGGAAATGCCAATCAATAACACGAACATCGAGCCTGAATAAAATGATTTTGTAAGAAAATAAACTCACTCAGCCATAGCTATTGCTAAGTCCTCAATATTTTCGGCAGATAATTCCATATTTCCACTAGCGTAGATTTACAAAATTCTCCACTTCAATTGATTCAATTGAAAAATATTGAGAGGGAAATCAGTGGCGTTACACAGATTTTGACAACTGAAAGCAAAATTAACGGTTCCTACAAAGGGTTTGTTTCATTTGAATGCTACGGGGTCAAGTAATGTGATTTATCTAGTCTGAGGTACAAATCATTCAGGAGAGCGACCTCAACCAATTTGGCGTGCGCAATGGACGAAAGCTAGCAAAAGATCGTGCTAACTGGAGAGGTTTGTTGATTCAGGCCCAGGTCCACCCCGCAGTGTAGCGCCACAAGAACTACTTGACTCAGTCATTTATAACTGATTTCTGGTCGTAAACCCTTGATGCTGGCCATAAAAACAATATTTCGATTTGCTGTTGTCTTTAGCTCTTGACTTTGACGTTGCTGCAGATGGTATTGATGCAAGTCTGAAAATGGCATTTCATTTAACTCATTCAATCACACAGGGGAGGATGAACCACCAGAGATAAGTATAAGCTCATAAGCTGATGATCACACATCAAAACTACAGCTCTCAAGTAAAAACTAATCTTCCCATCCTTATAGCCCCAACCGTTGACTTTAGGGAAGTATACAAGAAATACCTAGAAAGTGAGCTATTCGGTTTGCCTGTGGGCGATGAGAAACGTTTGAAGAGGTGGCAGGATTTTAAGCCTTTACAGGGCATAACTATAAATGGGGAATCAAACACAGCCGCAACATGTGGTTAATCAAGTCATCATCAGCGATTAAATAGGTCCACCATGGATACATCTACGTCTTATTGAAATCTTAGACGAATTCGAATTTAATTTACATTCCTTGTTGTGCTAAAATGTAAGCACAGAAAGATTCAAATTTAATTCAGTTGATTTCTCGTATCCTCCAATGACTTCAGTTTCTAAACCAATACTTCTTCTATTCAGACATAGGTGTAGACACCATCGTATAGCCGAATCAGCTGGTTAATCTATTTGACATTTCTCAATGAACACATTTTTAAATAACTTTGAAAGAGGCAACAAGTTAAATGAAATTTTATAAAATAAACTCAATATGATTCGATTTATCCAATTCAGTAAGACAATAAGAAATACTAACCTAACAAAGTTATGCAGTAGTTATTCGACGAAGAAACATTTTAATAGTGCAAACCTCGACGAGGATCCGTACGATAAATTGCCTGCCGATGTAAGACCAAAGATTCTTTTCAGTTCATATCTGGAAAAGCAAAAACCTCTGTTGGGTTTCAAGCGAAAGAAAATCGCAGAGGATCGAAGAGAAATGGAGAAACAAAAACTTAACTTAGACTCAATTTCCGTTCGATCGTTTCCTGTTTCATTGAAATCTCTGGATGCTGATAAATGTGAACACAAAGAAGAGGTTTCAGGATTGGAGCACACTCAGGATTATGAGGATAATATTCAAGAGGAAGAAGAATCGGTAGCAGTTGACCAGCCATCATATCCAATCCAATGGATGGAGGACTATGAATTCTATGAGAGATCATTGAACGAGGATGGTGAAGTCAATTCTATGTATGGGACTGCAGGTGAATGCAATCTGAAAATTTATTTGTCCAATTGTATGATTCGACTGTATTTTTGATAGATCCGTCAATACCTCCATCGCGTATTCCATGCAATGGGTGTGGTGCCCACCTACACTGTGCCAATCCCGGGATTCCAGGATACATTCCCAAGGAAATCTTCAAGGGACGTACGGAAAAAGAATTAAAAGTGAGAACCTTCCTATCAAATATTTAGCAAATATTTAATTGCCTTCATTTAGCTGATAATTTGCCAGCGTTGTCATTTCCTGAAGCATTACAACATTGCTTTGGACGTCGAGGTGACTGCGGAGACCTATATACGAACTTTATCCGCTATAAAGGATAAGTTTGCTCTTGCTGTGCTAATAGTGGATCTCTTAGATTTTCCTTGTTCAATATGGCCGGGAATTCAGCAGATTTTAGGGGAGAGGCGTCCAGTTTTCATAGTTGGCAATAAAGTAGACTTGCTTCCAAGGGATTCCCCTGGTTATCTAGATCACATCAAACGTTGTTTAAAGGACGAAATCCATAAGAGTGGTACGTCAATACATGTTTATGCTCTCTTTCTCTTGTGTAAGGCTTCTTTTGCTTTCAAATTAGGACTGCGTGCCTTGAATTTGAAAAACATCAGTTTGATATCAGCCAAGACAGGCTATGGAATCGAAGAGCTAATAACACAGTTGCAGAAAATATGGATGCACAAAGGCGATGTGTATCTTGTTGGATGCACCAATGTTGGGAAGAGCTCGCTATTCAATATTTTACTGAATTCCGACTATTGTAAGGTAATCAATAAATGTTTGTCTTTCGTTTTCTTTCAATGATAATTTCATAATTCAGGTCGAAGCTTCTGATCTTGTGAAGAAAGCCACAACGTGCCCGTGGCCGGGAACTACACTTCAAATGCTTAAATTCCCCATTCAACGTCCATCAGGTACGTCTCACATCCAGATTTGTCTTTTGTTGCGTAAAACATTTAGTTTGATAAAACTTAAGCAAATGGCTCTTCTTGTTCTTGTGACGGTACAGTCCGTGGAGGACCTGGGCATCAACCAACAAACCTCTCCAGCTAACACGTCAAGTTGGCTGAGGTCCTTTTCCATTTGTGTACGCCATAGATTTCATGGACATCCTCTATTTTATCTATCCCACTGGCGCGGAGTCGAATACTCTTCGGGCTGGAGTATTGTTCTCCATGCGCTCTACAGCCCATATAATTGAACTGAATCTTCTCCAAATGCCATCAACGCAAACGGGACCAAAGATTGAGTGCAGAACCATGGGTTCTTCATCTGATCTTGAGATTGTCCATGTCTCCGATCCAGATGTTGTGTAAAGTCAGCTTCATCCTTCGAGAGAGGTCTTGACTACTCAACTGCCTCTTCAGCCCAAAAAAACAGCTCTTGGCAAGAGTAATTCTGCGTTTAGTCCCTGCCACCGTTCCTGCACCTGTTTTCGGGCCATCAGTGTATATGGAGATCTCTACACCGCCATTCGGTGATAGCTCTTCCCAACTTCTCCGGAGGAATACAATTCTCTTATATCATCGTCCGTTGTGCTGAGTGGAACATTCTGTCTGACAGCGGTATTGGTGTCTTCTGTTTAACTTCTGTTTTTCTCAAAATCGACTGTAACTCCACAGACTCTTTTTCCCTTTTTCTGCATTAATTCATTTTCTTAAAGATTACAGAGTATACCATCGCTTTCGGAGATTGTTTTCTGAACGAGCTCAACGTGCCGCCGAAAACAAGTTGCGAAACGATCAAGTCAACGAAACTGGAAGCATCCAATCCGCCACCCTAATCGGTCATATAGGTAATTGTTAATTTATTTCAACCAAGACTAATAAAAAAGGTTTAACCTTTGCAAGGACGAACAATAATTGATAGGAAGGAATCCGCTGATTCGTTTTCAATGTCAACTGGCACCAAACCAATACTAACGTTAGACGAGAAAAGTAAAGAATTTTCCTCTTGTCATTGGTGCTTCGATACGCCCGGAGTCATGCAGCCCGAACAGGTATGTTGATATTTTGCAATTGAAAGGCTGTCAGAGACGAATTCAATGTATTTTCTTGCAAGATACACAATCTTCTTACAACGGAGGAGCTGATAAACATTTTCCCCACACGAATGATCGCTCCCAGAGGTTTTCGTCTTAAACCCAAAATGACTCTTTTCCTAGCTGGATTGGGACGTGTTGATTTTTTGCACGCGGATGTTGATTCGATTAGGTGATTAGGTGGATTTATGGATGAAAGTTTCATTTCACGAGCAAAACTTCTTAGATTGCCTGTTTATTCATCATCGAATTTGCCAATCGTTGTAACCCCAACCGCTGATGCCGACGACATATACAAGAAGTACCTGGGAAGCGAGCTATTCGGCTTGCCTGTCGGGGATGAGGAACGTTTGAAGAGGTGGCCGGGTCTTAAGCCCTCCCAAGACATAACTATACATAGCGAATCAAACTCAGCCGCGACTTGTGGTAGAGTATTCTGCAACCAAAGAGGTCCACCATGGATGCATCTTAATCTTGTTTTTTATCCTTTCAGATATTCTCCTCTCATCGGCGGGTTGGGTCAGTGTACGAATTCCAATAGACCGATACTGCACCTTCAAGGTCTGGACCCCAGAAGGAAGAGGTGTTGTTGTGAGAAGTCCTCCGCTCATACCATACGGTGATCGTCTTTGTGGAAAGCGAGTGCGAGGATCAGTTGCATATAGAATAGGAAAACCCTTTGTTAAAGTTTACTGAGCCACATTTATCGTGTAATTTATTTCATATTTTTTTAGGTTATAAAGAAGCTATATTCATAGTTTGCAAGCCTGTACTTATTTATTCGAGCCAATCTTGTTGAAAAGTTTGTCCTTTGCGATTTGTGCCATTAGGCCGTGTATCAATTCAATCGAAGCGCGACTACAGTCCCTCGTGGCTTTAGACAACTTGTCTTCGGTACGCTTCTCATTAATATCTCCACCTACGGGAGAAACAATTTCACTAAGTCGACTATTATTTCAAAGCTGATGGCGGCACTTACCAGAGACTACAAATGGACCTCTGCCCAAACTAGATTCACTTTGCTCCAGCTTCTCTGACAAATCAAATATCTGTCCTGTTGTGTACTCCGTGTTAGTTAGCAACCCTGAACTGCCCAGAGTATTGACCCAGTATTTGTTCCATAAGGAATCCAACAATTTCCTATCTAAAGCCGATTTGAAATAACTTACTTCCAGTGGGTAGTACTGTTTGCAGTGAACACCAAAATCTTCGATTTTATTCAATGGGATAGTCTGGTATTCGGAGGGCTCTTCATTTGGGGGTTTGTAACCCTTTGGGTATGTGCGGAAAGCACCTAGGCAAACTTTTCCGGCTGAAACCGTTCTGACTGGATCGACGACAATCGCAACAAATGGTTCTTGAAAGTTTTGATTGAGCATTTGTGTTGAAACATCAATGCCAGACAACCAGCAGCCGTATCCGGGATGACTGTGATACCAACCTATGGCATTCTCTAGGCGACCGACCTCTTTCGCAGAGTCAATGTAGGCAGACATATATTCATATGCTTGCGATTGGGCATTAACACGAGTTTCTGTACCTTCCACTGGCAGTGCAAATGCATCCATTACGATCTAAAATTAAATGTTTCCTCTTAAAACATTGTCTATATGTAATTGAGAAGCTACACGTACCATGGTGTTATCCTCTACCTTTCCCAACAGCAGCCCCATTACCTCCAATGTACCACCGGAACGGGCATGCATAACCATTTTTAGCAATGACAGCGCAGAGATTTTTATGTCCTTAAAGTAATGGGGATCCTTTTCCCAAGGTTTTGCATCCAAGATTTGCCGCTGTTGATCAGCGTCGTAGCGAAATATTTCATCGCATGATGGTAAGGTCTTGATGTTATTTTCAAGCTCCCAAGATTTTAGAGCCATATCAGATGATGAAGCCATTATTTGTGCTTTACTTTTATCGAATTGTATTTTTCTCTTGAGAATACTTTAACAAGCACGGCAGATTACTTTGTTTTGCAAATCAATGACCGTCAAACTGACAATTGTGTGTGCTGTCAAATTGCTACAACGTAACGTAAGGTGAAACCGCTTTGTTTCTTTGTTTTTATGTAACTGTCAAAAGAACACATATAAGGAAGAGTTCACATTGCTAAAACTAAGTAATTTGTTTGATTTATTTTAATAAAAATTATTTCAATTTAGTTAATATATTTCATAAAAATAATTAAGACGATGTGTAAGCGTTAGAGTTTATGTAAACTCTTAAATATGGTTTTCACTTTTTTAGAGCTATTAAAAATCACTTTACGATTGGCTTCGCAGTAGCGCATTCTGTCATTCTGTCTTCTAATTTTCATTTGAGCCAGAACAGAGCTTAACTTATTGCCATTATCTCCGCCTGGAACGCCGTAGTGATCGGGTAAGAGAAAGGAGAGATTGATGTTTAATTCATTGGAAAAAAACACCACTGCCATACCCATCCTGGGTCTTTGACCCATCCGTAAAGAAGTGCAGGGATCCTGCAAATGGTTTAGGATTGTCATTCCAAAAATCTGTCTGAATTCATTGGGCAAGCTTCCCTCCGAGTTTATGCCTGCGCCCTACCAGCTCATCTCCAGGTACTTTAAAGAGCTCTGCAGACAGTCCGTCGTCACTGCGTCACCAGCGGTTTTATTCGACTTTGGTCTCGATGTCGCATCGGAGGAATACAATTATCTTATATCATCGTCCGTTGTACTGAGTGGAATATTCTGCTTGACAGCGGTGTTGGTGTCTTCATCGCTGTTTCCTGATTCTCAATATTGACTGTGACTCTACTACTCCTTTTCCCTTATTCTGCACTAATTAAGGGAATTAATCGCTTTCGACGATTTCCAAGACTTTGTTGATGGTTTTGGGCTGTAGTTCACGGATTGCCTTAATCGTTTCCGGATTATTGGCATAACATCAGTTCTCCACGGTTCCCCACAAAAAAAAAAAAGTCCAATGAGGGTCGAATCGCAGCTCCGATGCGGCCAATTGATTTCGCCAAGACGGCTGATAACACGATTTGGGAATTTGGTGCGCAGAAGATCGATTGTGGCATGGGCTGTGTGGCAAGATGCGCCATCCTGCATGAACCAGAGGTCGTCCAAATCCATGTCTTCAATTTCAGCAAAAAAAAGCCGTTGATCAAAACGATGTTCCCAGCCTTATTTTCTTAGAAAAATGGTCCAATGATGCCACTACTCCACAATCCCCACCAAACTGTCAATCTCCGTGGGTGCATTCTCAATTCCTTCTCAACAATAACGTGCGGTTTTTCCGAGTCCCAGATGTTTGTTCATGTAGCCGTCAGAAAAGATGATTTTCGTCCAATTCAAGTTGCTGCGAAGTGATAACGAAGTGGATGGACGCGCGCCTTCAATTGCTGAGTCAATTGGACCTTGTAAGCGAATAATCCGAGATCTTTGTGCAGAATTCTCCTCAGGCTAGTGCGTGAAATGTTGAGCTGTTGAGATCGATGGCTAGTTGAGTCTCACACTCTTGGCCACAGCAGCCACATTCTCATCTGTACGATGACGGGGACCATGAGTGTTGTCACTAGCACACCAGTTTCACGAACTTTTTGCACAAACTTGCGCACAGGAGTCGCGGTGGGTGCTTCATTTCGGCCAAAACTTATTTTCAAAAAACGCATTGTTTGGGCTACACAGCACTCACTGTCGAAATAAGTTTTCAATACTTCCCGTAAAGCGACTCATTTCGTTCCGCGGAGGTATGATACTTACTTTCTGTCAACATTCCGAGCGGAAAACAGCTATCAGTGTCAAAATAACATGTGATTTAAAAAGAAACTATTAGATGGCCCACCCGGGACATATATGTCTTAGCTGGTGCTGAGCACTCGCAGACTTGGTAAACTGGTATGCTTAGTTTATGTAGTTTTATGCTGCAGTGCAAGCAATGTCCGGGACTGCCAAAGCGATGGAAGGTTGCAATTGCTAAGGCACAGATCCTCAATGGGTCGTTAGCCGAATAAGTAACGTAATTGTAGGGAAGGTTGTGTTAACAAATTGATTGCCACATCGTACATTTTCCTTCGACACTTATTACTTTCTCTGGGGCCACGTCGTACGAAAACGTGCGACACATAAAAATCGTTATAACTTCAAATTTAAGAGAAGATCGGGAGCGACGGGAGACATAAAAATGAAAAAAGAATTCCTTGACCTCGTAATATCCAAATCGCAAGATTGCCTTGGCAGCAAATAGGTTCTCGTGCATAGGTCCCTGTTGGCCATTGACATTTTCCTATTGTATGAAACAGGTTAACTTGACGTTTTCTTAGTTGCCACCTTTGAGGTTGGCTTTAGAACTGTCAGATTATACTCCAATGGAGTATTTCTTGGACCACTGGACTTCCGGTAAGAAATACCAAATTCACTGACACGGTCAGTACCCAGCTGTCAAACAGTAAAACTATTCCCTGTTTATGTTATAAGTAATATCAATACTTTTATTTTTAGTCTTATCAAGAAACAGTATCAAATGCTACTTTATTTGCTACAACTTATTGTTTTAATATCTTTTTTGTGCTTCATTCTCGCACTGTCTTATATACGTTTACATGTTTTTACGTATGTGCAAGAAACTTTTTACTCTTCATACACGCCTGGATTGAAGTAGAGACACTTGCTGAAGCCATGGTTATTATATGCGGGTGTTTGCATTTCATCACCTTTTGATCTGAGTTTCTTAATTTCACCACAAATTATTTTGAGCAAATCTTCCATATGAGTCTCATGTGCATGCTCAGCAAACGCTTTACAAAACTCTTGTACGTACCAAGATCCATCGATTGTGTCCCGCATTGATTGAAAACCTTGAAAATAATAAGGCACGTGATGTACAAATCTGTGAAAACTCAACAGAATCAAATCTTACCACACACAGTTGCGTAGCACACGAGCATATCGGATTTCGAAGGAATATTCGGCGATATATTACTGGGCTGATAAGAGAAGCCATCTTTTTGTAGGGTTGATACGCCTTTATCTGATTTTGGACCCCTGCATTAATAAGGCATAATAAATTCAAGAAATGTTGCCAAGAAACTGAGACAAATACTTACCGACAAAATGGAAATATTAATACTTTTGGTTTATTCCTTAAATTGGCACATGACACGTTTGAAAATCTATTCTCAATGTCGTAGAGTTTGGCTATGGATCCATCATGGAATTCAACCCGATCATGCATGTCTTCTGTCATTTCACCATGCGACATCAGAATCAGGACAAATGATTCAGTACGCGCTGTGTACTCCGACTCGCAGAGTCGGTGCACAATATCAAAAAACTCCACCGAAGTAAGATTTACGTACTGAAAGCAAATAAATCCCATCTCTCTGAATAAGTAAAGCAAATTCTGTCCATCAATATCGGCGCCAAGACGTTTTCCCTTATCAGTTTTGGAGAAGTCAATAATATTCACCATCAATAGGACACCGCGGTTTCTTGTTCTCATGGGATAGACTGGTATTTTAGGATTATGCTGTATAGTCGTTGATTTTTTTACTGTAAATGGTGTATTTAATACGATTTCGTCAGTGAAGGGCGTTAATGGCAGTTTTGAGTCGGGTATTTTCTCTTTTGTTGGATAGCACCCATCCGGAATGTTTTGATTTGAAGGTGCTTCAACGGATGGTGGTTTGTTTTTATTTTCCTTATTGTGGATTGATATGTACGTTGAATCTTCGGTTTTATGTCGATGGAGTAAGGAAACAGCGGCAGCATAGTCTAATTTATTGAGTATGTCTATGAGTTTGTCAAAAGCATGAGGTCCACGTCTGGTGATTTTATGAAATATTTCTGTGTGCTTCTCCTCTTCGGTTGCGTCGCTTAGGTTCTGTTAAAAAAAAGCTAATTAAATAACTTTTAATGAATGTATCAATAATTTAATGAGCAGTATCAATAACTTCGTTGACGAGCTTATCGAAACTTTTGATGACAAAGACTGTTTAAGTCATAGTCAATAAGACTGGATGACGCAGTTGGTTAAGTGCCTGCCCCAAGTTAGAGGGGTCTTCAATGTATATTTGATGCACAAATTGTATCTGGGGTTTTCCCGCACAACCGACTAATGTATCGATATTGCATGGTCGCAAAGTGGTATGGTTTCGCAAAGTTTTATAACATTATGGTGGACTTTAAACTTAACATTACCATTAATCTAGATTTAACATAACCATTTGCTGTTGGGATCAAATTAACGACACCGAACCACGTTGCTACCTGGAAGTACAATGAATCAGTTTTGATTCTGAGTGCTCCAGTAGACCTTCAAAAAAGTCCTCCGAAAAAAAAAACTCGCAGGCAGCTAGACATGATCTTTTAGATTTAGACATAAAAGAGTACACAAGAGCGCACATTACAGTTCACTTAATCAAAACATCACTCTGCAGGGTTCTATCATAATTTCAAAATGTTAAAAGGATTCGTCCACATCGGGTCTGCAGTATAGGCAACATGGAAGCCAAATGCAAAGCACTACAGCTTTCTTTCTTAAGAAGGAAACGTGGCAAACGTCAAACTTCGACTTCATATATGTATTCCCTTTCTCAATTTGCAATTATGGTCATATGGTCACTTTCAAAACTGCATTTTCAGAAATTTTGTTAATTATGCTAATGTAAAAGCTGGCTTAGCTAATTTAATTAAGTGAATTAAACAAAAGCTTGTATCGGAATCTCCCTTGACCAATCGGAATCTCCCAGTCATTTTGCAAAGAAATTCAGTTTCTGATAAGGAATTTTCTCATAGAAAACAGAAATCATGTTAAATGTCGTATGCTTTTGTTGATTATAACCTTAGCCAACCATATATGTAGGGGATTTTATTGGCATTCTGAATTGCACAAAAACTGGTTCACCTTAGTCGCATTAAATTCATTAAACAAATCTATGTTCAGAACTCAGACTTACCTCGATTCGGGCACACATTATATTGGAAAATAGCCCTTCTTCCTCGCATGCACGTATTAATTTCTTATAATCCGTCAAGCGAACCAGTTCCTTGGTTGCACCCTTTATGAATTTCCGTGAAGACTCATCCATTGTGTATCATAAACTAGTCGAGGTTTCCTTGTGATTTCTTCAAGTTTGTTTCAATTCTAAAATTTAAAGAAAGCCAATGAGTCATAAATATAAAAGGAAACTTTATTTCCTTATTCACCTGAGTCCACTATCTTAAAGACAAATGTTGTATGAAAAGGCTTATTTTTTCCGATTGTAATGTATTCATTGAATGTTTTGAGTTTTCCTGCTGACTGACTGCTTTTATTTAATTGCACTTTTTTATACCTCGGTATATTTGGAAGTATTTTAACGTTAGAACAAATATCACAATGAAGCACTTGAAAGATGTACTCGACTCTATCTATGTTTTATTCAGAAATCATATAGTAAAGAGATATCCAACTTCGCCCAGAATTACCCCTTGTCCTTGGTACAATTTGTGACGTTTATCCCCGGAATTTTAAGCGAAACTGTGTTTTTGCTTGGGATTTACGCATACTATTACAAAATTTATGGATTCCACCACGAAGTTCGTGGATTTAAGAGAAAAAATGCATGGGTACACCACGAAAAGAGCGGAAATTCATGGATACACCACGAAAAGAGCGGAAAATTCGTGGATTTGCCCACAATTGAAATCATTCAGGGATAATTTTTGCAATGTTTGCCAAATGTAAATAATGAAATCTGTTTAAAATGCTGATATGAATCAAGTTTCATGAGAAATTGGAAATATAGTGCAAGAAAAAAAAATTCTTTCAATATTTCACGTGTGAATTATTACTTTCAAAGAAATCTGAAAGTCAAAATCATTTGCTTGAATTGTTTTTTGTGAAAAAATGCAATTAATACAATTTCTTATTAATATTCTTATTAAATTTGTATTAATCAAATGAATACGTTTTGGGTTAGGCAACCGTTTCAAAATACGCGACTTTTCTACGCAATTACAGGCACAGAAATCGAAAACTTCAAATATCAATAAAATATATGTAAATTTTTTACACTCTTTATCCCATTTATAAAACCTGCGCTGTTCTACTATTATCGGTTAAATTTAGTATATGTGCATATACAATACACATCCATTAAACCACTCTTCATTTACCTATATTAAAATTTTTCAATAATATATTCAAACAATAACGGATATTCAGTTTGTAATAAATAACAACATTGCAATAGGTCATGTGAATGCACCCTCTGCACTTATTTTCGTGTTGAAAACATGAATTTGAAATAACGTTCAAGCAACGATCAGTTTTTCAAATAAGTGGCGTAGTTCACCTCATTTGTTTGAATGTGTATGGTTATCAGCTGATTTGAGCAGCTCACATGGATTCACAGACACGGTATGAAAAATCGCATAAAAAACGCTGTCAGATGAAATCAAGGGGCAAGAGAGGTAGAAGTTGGATATCTCTTTACTATATGATTTCTGGTTTTATTCAACCTGCTATACCAATACTACCGGCATGCTACTTTGTTTTTACACAATTGTTACAGAACTCTTAAATTCACCACAGTGCATATGTTTTGGGAGGAGGCGGAGCAAGCAGAGCTATTGTCAAAAATTATTTGATAGAAGTAACTTATAAGTGGGCCTTACATTTACAGATTTGTTGTCCAAATCTGATTGTCCAACAAAAATTTTGACAATATGGCCGCGTCAAACGGCAATTTGTCCAACATGTTTGATGATATCAAATTTTTCTTTTATTGTTTTTTGTACTATAATTTGATAAAGCGACGATATTTTTGAAATTTACTTTCTGAAATGACGTTTGACAAGAAATTTGTTGAGTGGGAAAACGCCTGCTGCAAACACGATGTGTCAAACAAACCATTAAGTGTGAACATGCCTTATAAGCGTTCAAGCCATGATCGTGTTCGTAAAATCACGACATTTTATTAAGAAAAGTTTATTTAAATTTTTTAACAATACAGAATCAGCTCGTGTTGAAATTCGGTTAAAAAGCTGACTTAATATTATCCAAAGGATAATTTAGCCACATTGAAATTGAGAAGCGGAGTTAGGAAGTCGATTTGGCACGTTGCATTAAAATAGGCTGAGTATTCGATTTTTCCTCTCTCACTATTCGGTCAAATAGATTTGACTTCTGCACTTTTTTTCTCTCTTTTCATGACATTGACTGTCAAAATGTTTTCATTCCTTTTCACGATATCTTGCGTCAAGTCTACCGACTACTGCTTTAACTCAGCAACTCCGCGAGCAGTTTTTCATATCAGACCATCTGTCACTTTTCATAAAAACAGAGATAGAATAAAATGCAGGGTGGGCAATTTATAGCGCAATATTCTCGCTTTGAACGAATTTAGAGATTGAAAGAGTTGCAAAAAGGTGAGAAAAACCAAAGAAAACGTAATTAATTCTATAAAAATTAAATTTTCAACTCATCCCTCGTAAATTTAAAAAAGAAAACAGTTAAAACGACATCTAATAGAAAGGAATTCATATCATAAATCGAGTTAAGTCATTTGTGGTATGATGCAATATGTTTCATAAAATTATAATTGTGGTCTCCACGGGAAATTATCAAAGAACGACTGACAGCTTGCTATGAAAATTTACTCATGGAGACGGGAAGTAAGATTGCTAATCGTGTAGAGACTTGCAGAACATCGAACTGAAAACAAGTGTAATTCAGACCGACTCTTTATGAAAATAGAACAAAAATAGTATCATATATGTAACAACAGATTTTAAACAGATCTAGGGATATAGCAGCACTGAAGGCAACCGTCAGAAATGACAGAAGCGAATTATGATCAGGGGTATTCTGTACAGTATTCTATGTACCTTGTCTGGTAGAGGATCGCTCTGAGTGAAATATAATATTGTTGTTTAAAATCAAATTGAGTCGTTTCTTAATATAATACTTATGTCTAATTATATTGTTAATTTGTAAATAAAAAATAAACCTTTTTTGAATCGAACAATTTGTTACAATTTATTCATAATGTAGTCACTTTCTGAACACACATCGAGTTTTATGTTACAAACTCCCCACGTGGTAGAAAAAAAGCATTCATACGTATGTGTGTTATATTTTTACAAAATGCAATCAAACCTGAGTAAATACGTGCACATATTCATCCTTACAAGTGGTAGAATGATATAAAGTTCTTCGAACGAACATGCCAATGCGTGATTATTTTGCTAAAAAAGAAATCCATCTACCATTGAGGTTGGTGTGCGTAAACTGCACGTGACCTTCTGTTGGTAAAGATTGAAGGCTGAGATTTTCGAAAATGGAATGGTGCAAATCAGTTTCACTGAAGGCCGTTAGTGAAAGAATAAGAAATGTTTTTCTACTTTTGTTAGCAAATGAACGAAGCGTTTCAATTAATCGATCTGCGAATGGTTAGAGGTTGAAAGTGCCAACTAGTAATTGGCGAATTCTTGCTTGATATGTATTCTTTTCTTGACATAAATACCGGAGTATTTGGGCTACGTGTCTGATTGGTTTTGATCATCAGCAAAGTTGTATTCTAATTGGGCATATGTATGTATGTACGAGTGTGTATGATGTTGGAGGGGTGGAAAAAGTGAGTGCAGTTTTACTGGTTATGTATGACATGTTTTCAAAGATTCGAATCGACCGTTGGGCCCTGAAGTCTTCTGATAAGACCGGTCACAATAAATACGATTAGATATACAGTCGACTCTGGATAATTTGACACTCGTTAATTTGAATCTATTAATAATTTGAGATTTTTTCACGGTCCTTTGGAAAATACTCGATAAATTGAATAAAATCAATATTAATTGGTCTCGTCGGTGATTTGAAGTTAAAGGAATAGTATCTTGCCCGCCGACATTCAATAATTTGAAGCCGGGCTTCCCTTTTTCTTTTTTTTTGTCGTAGGTTTTTGTCACACTACACTGGAGCACTCAGACTCAAAGCTGGTCTATTGTAATACCAGGTAGCAACCTACTTTTACTGAAATTTCATGGTCTTCCGAAGGAAGACCAGCAGGCGCTTCTGTGATAAGAAGCCTACATCATCAGCTCTCACCTCATCAGCGCCGAATAACTGCCACCTGATCCGAGCAAAGGCGGGACAATGGTAGAGGAAGTGCTCTGCAGTGTCATCGTCTTCTCCACAGGCGTCGCAGAGGGTTTCGTCACTTAGGCCAAGCACGCTTAGGTATTTGGCGAAGGTGTAGTGCCCCGTTAGTACGCCAATAAGTTGTCTGCCGTCTGTCTACATCCTGGAGAGTCATGCCACCTGCGGTTGTGCTCTCGAAAAGTCCAACCATCGATGGAAGCCCTAACCAAGGACGCAGGCAGTCCCAGCGTAGGTTCAGGTCCTTAGAATGCCTCATCTAATTCTCGCCTAGCAAGTTCATCAGCGATCTCATTTCCCGTGATCCCGTGGTGCCCCGGAACCCAGACAAGTCTTGGCGAATTCAAGCTACCGATCAAATTCAGAGAAGACTTGCATACCTGAACTATCCTGGAAGTGGTTAAAGGGTTGAGCAAGGCCTTAAGCACAGCTTGGCTGTCGCTACAGACACAAATACTTCGCCTCTTCCACATATTCCTCACAATATAGCTCGTAGCCATTAGGATCGCATAGGTTTCCGCTTGGAAAACCGACGCAAATTTACCTAACGAGGTGTGCAGTCTAAAGTTGTCGCTCTCCACGAAGGCACCAGCACCAGATCCTTCATTTGTCTTGGAGCCGTCCGTGAAAATTCGATTACATTCCTTTCCTGGCTCAGATTCTGGCCAGTGCCAGTCCTGAGTACAGGGAAAGTCGACTTTGTTCGTCGCAGCTGGAGTACTGGTGTCCATGCGTCAGACGGCATATCCATAAGACTGGGTTCGAAGGAAATGCAGTGCGCAAGGTCATCGAAACTCCAGTGCGAGCTGTACCAATAACCACATCTTTTTAAACAAAAGATGGCCTTGAGAGTACACCCCATGATATGGACATCTAGGGGGGAGATTCAGCAGGACATCAAGAGCAGAGCCAAGCGTGATAGGGAAGGCCCCCATGCAGCCGAGACAGACCGTTCTTTGAAGCTTGGTTTAAGCAAACCGAAAACGTCAAACATTCATCAAAGCCGCCAAAAATTGAAAATGTTGACTTTTGCCCAATTATGGAGTATTAACATTTAGGGATTATGCTCATGTTGACGATGGCATCAGTGTCCACGGTGTCCTAACCGACGCTGTACTGAAGACGAGGAAGAAAACAACGAAGAACAACTGCCAATTCGAGTCACATTGAGCGAGACACGGAGATCTCTTACTTTAGCACTACCTTCCGTACTTGAATAGCTACCGTCAATTCATAAAATCTGAAAATAATCTTTATAATTAATATGTTGATGTCAAAGATTAAATCATACCTCACAAGAATTGTCTTCCTGTCTATCTTCCTGATCGTGTTTGAAACAAGCTTTAAATACTAGTTTTACATCGAGTTTTAGAAAAATTTCATCAAGCTTGTTTCAGAAATAATGCGATTAATGCACAGCAACCAGAGGTTTCTGTTTGCCCACTAAATTAGGATGCATTCTTTGATCACTACAAGTTCAAGTAAAGTATTATTTCAACCGCAATATGTCTGCTTTGGTGAAACCGATACTTAGACTCTTTTCCTAGAAGATCTCCACAAACTACTGCACCAATAAGTGTATGAATTGTATTTGTATGATGTGTATGTTTCTATGCATAAATTATTTGCTTTGTAAACTCAGAACCCATACAATGGAAGTTTTGCAAATAACTAAGCATCGTTATCAAAACGCTCAAAACGACATCAGTCTGGGGAGCAGAACCAAAACTCCAATGACGACGGTCCATTCCTACTAAGTTTCAATTCAGTTTGAAACGAGCATCGTCCACGATTAGACCGTCGGTATTCCTCAAACAGAATCTCAGTGACATCCAGAAACGGTCGCAGAGGTTATCTTCTATCTCACACATAGTGATATAAATAAAACTCATCAAAATTAAAGTCCCCAGTGTCCCGCGTTCATTTACCGAAACAATGAAAAATTGAACTCTTTCAAAATGAATTCCGGTCGATCGATATTATTTGCTGTAGTGACCGCATTGTTCTGCTGCAGATGCAGTAGTTTGCACAAGGTTTACTTGAGGAACGATGTGGATGTGACATCATATCCGTCGGTCGGCAATAAATTCCAGCGACCCGTTCTTGATGGCGTTTCGTGGAGAAGCATTGAGAATTCAATTTTCAAAACACGCGCGAATAACTTGAAAGACATCTTCCGGAGCAGTGTCGATAAGATAAAAATGAAGAGCAAAAACGTCGATATCATATTCCTAATCGACTCCAGTTCGAGCATTGGCAAAGTGAACTTTCACAGTGAGATTAATTTTGTAAAGAAAGTAATCGGTCATTTCGATTTGAGCTTTAATTATACACGCATGGCGCTGATAACGTTTAGTTCACATTCGAAAGTGGTAAGTTAATGGTTTTGTTTTGTGAATACTGTCTCTCTGTCTCCATTCACGTTGAAGTTGGGCGTATTCGCGGATCAGGAGACGGATGAAAATGCGTGTGCATACCTCCTGTGGTCTGAATTCGGTGTTGGTGTTTTGTATTTGTTTTCCATTTTTTAGTCTTATGAATAAGATACAAAATCGAGAGATGAATGAGTGAATTTAATCGTGTTTAGAATGAAAACAGAAAAAAGGAAAGCAAGGAATGATGGTGTCTAGTTCGCTTTAAACGATAACAAGATGCGGCAGCGTGACGAGATCAGTGACCCCATAGTATAAATATATTTGAATTTTGTCAACATAGGACGTGAACAAGTATGAGCAGGAAAAGACAGTGACAACAGACAGAGACCGAAGTGAAATCAAAGGGATTCACTTGGCATCATTCTGGTAGGAAACCCTACAAAAGATTTCGTTGTGTTCTTGAAGCAGAAAATATTTCAATTCCGTGCAATACAGTCAAATTGCGATAATTCGTACCCCGATAAATCGAAACCTCAATAATTCGTAACAAGCTGCTAGTCCCTTGAAAAATCGTCGCTAATTCGTAAAATTACCATACATTTTGCTTCCCTCGTTATTTCGTATTTTATTTGCAATGCAATGAACACAAAACTTCTTATAAATCGAAATTCGTTTTTTGAACTATAGTCAAAATCGGTTACAACGACCTTCAAGGGACTGACGAATTTGGTCGTTATAAGCGATAGGTCGCTGTAACCGATAACTCGAAGATAACAGATAAAGAACGGAGATTCTCTTAACTGTACCAACTACAGAGGGATCAGCTTCCTAAATAATAATAATAATAATAATGCGGCGCTACAGTCCGAGGCGGACCTGGGCCTAGCTTCTCACCAACCACTCGTGTTGTGCGTGCTATTGTTCTCTCATGAGTGGAGGGGACCTACAGTTTAATGCCGACTCCGAACGGCGATTTGAGAAGCTTTTCCTAGACAGTTATACTCTTTGAGCATTGTCAGTAACTCGAAAGAGGTGGAGCCGAGAAAAAATGTTTGATGTTTTTTTTCGAGATTCGATCAGACGACCTCGAGCGCAGGAGTCGACGCACCTACCCACTACGCCACGGCGCCCACTAGCTTCCTAAATACATATCGCATATACCATCGGCCAAATATTCACATTGCGACAGATCTTCGAAAATACACTGGAGCTTCAATCGATACCCACCATCTGCTTATCGATTTTAAGGCGGCGTATGACAGTATTTAGGAAGACAAGCTATACAGTGCATTCGTTCGCCTTTGCGGAATGACGTTGCTTCGTCGAGGTCGGTAAAGACTACACCGATACTTTTGATGTCAAAAAAGTGTTTACACAAGGCGGCGCAGTGAATTGCGGTTTTTAATGTCATTCTTACGAAGATCGTGCGTAACTCAAACGTCAACACCAGATAAACAGTTAACCGTTTTAGAAAAAAATGCGGTCGCACTAGCAGCTGCGTCAATTTTAGTCGTTATAACCAATATTTTAACTAAAAAAATAGAAAAATCGGCCTTAGTAAGCGATATGTCGTTGTAAGCGATGTCGTTGTAAACGATTTGTTATTCAGTGGGATTGTAATGGATCTCAGCCGGGACCTAAGAATTTGGTCGTTATAACCGATGTCGTTGTAAGCGATATTCGTAATGAAAAACGCAAAAAAAAACCTTTTCAGTTTAACTACCGTTAATTTTTGTAGACAATTTTGTTCCCCTGATGTCGAATCTCAGTATCGTTTTGCCCGATCCACAAGAAAGGAGAATACTTTAACTGCGCCAACTGTCGAGGGATAAGTCTCCTAAACATCGCGTGCAAAATGTTTTCTCCCATTCTGTTTGAACGCCTGAAACCTTTCGCCACCAAACTGATAGGTCCTTAGCAGTTTGGTTTCAGGCCAAGGAAGTCCACCATAGATCAAATCTTCATACTGCGGCAGATCCTGGAGAGGACCCAAGAAACACACACCACCAATCCGTAGATTTCAAGGCCGCATATGACAGCGTGCATAGAGATGAGCTATACGGCGCCATGTCTAGTTTTGACATTCCTGCCAAACTCGTCAGACTGAGCAGGATGACGATAGAGAACTCTCGCTGCTCCATCAAGGTCGGTAACAAACTTACCGAGAACTTCAATATCAAAAAAGGTTTCCGACAAGGCAACGCGCTGTCATGTGACTTATTTAACATCGTTCTTGAGAAGATCGTGCAAAACTCATTGGCCAACACAAGAGGCACGATCTTCCGAAAATCTGTTCAACTGCTAGCTTACGCGGATGACATTATCGTAATTGGGCGAACACAGCGAGCCGTCAATGATGCGTTTTCAGAGGCATTGAAACAGACACGGCTAAAATGGGTCTGGCGGTAAACGAGGGAAAAACTAAGTATATGCTGTCATCGAGAACCGACGCACAACATCGATGAATTGGCAAGAACGTCGCCATAGGCAGCTATAACTTTGAGACTGGTGAAGGACTTTGTCTACCTCGGTCCCGGGGTAAACAACATCCGTACCGAGCGCAGAATAACTCTTGCCAACCGCTGTTTTTTTGGGCTCAAAATTCAATCGGGTAATAACTCTCTCGGAAGACCAAGCTGACTCTATACAAGACCTTGATCATCCCAGTCTTGCTTTATGGCGTAGAGGCATGAGCAATATCCCAAGCGGATGAAGAGTCTCTTCGTCTTTTCGAGAGAAAAGTTCTGCGTGCCATCTTTGGTCCTTTGAGATTGAGGTTCAACCACGAACTATATGGGCTGTACAGCGACATGAGTCTAGCCAGGCGTCTACGGATCCAACGCCTAAGATGGCTAGGCCATGTAGAGCGTATGGACAACTTAGCTCCGGCCCGAAGAGTCATCGGCTCTGAGCCTGTGGGACAACGCAACAGAGGACGTCCACGAACAAGGTGTCGCACACAAATCGAGGAGATCTCGGCCGGCTTGGTGTGCGAAACTGGAGACTCCTGGCGAGAGATCGTGCTGACTGGAGACGCATGTTGGGTGAGGCCCAGATCCACCTCGGACGAAGATGTCGCCTTACGCACCAAACTTTTTTGTTCTATGATATTATGAGTTCCTTTATTCTTTGTTCACAAAGATTATACGTTAATTCGTAGTTTCATGTTTTCCACCTCCACAATTTTATTAAATTCTTATCCGTCTTTTCATAGTTTATGGATAATTATGGATAAGTCAAGAGAAACAGGAATTTGGTAGCACTGTTTCTGTCTTCGCTCAGAAATTAACCGCAATATTTGCCATCGTCAGTATTTTGCTTTTTTAATTTACATTTAAATTTTCGAATTAGCCTGAAAGAGATCACGCCAAATTTTCAGACTACTCTTTATGCCGACCATGATTTGAATAAACGTCATTCAAAAAGTTTATTATCACACTTTCAAGTAATTGAAGTCAACGGTTTTAATTCTTGACCTACTCGCGATAAGTATCGGAAGTCTTTTGATTTAAATTTAAACGAACGTATATTAAGTCAAGATAAGAAACGCCGGCCGGTGAAATAATCAGAATGCGAGAGACCCTCAATACCCCGACGTTTATGATGCTACGAAATTATAATCTTCGACGAATGATTCACACCTCTCAACTGATAAGCAAATGCTAACAGACATGTGGTCTCGCTCTAGGGGATCTTGATTTGTTTGTTGTTATTTTTATAGAATTCGACATGCACTGAAAAGAAAAGCTTTTAGTCTGCTTTAGGATATGCTTTTTTCGTGGCCTATCAGGTGACCAGAAAGTGGTCCTGGGAAACGTAGAAATGGGCAGTACAGTCGCGCGTATTGGCCATTTGTATCAGCAGTCAGACCAATACTTACAGTCAGCGTCAAAAATGAGTGAAAATTCGGTCATCTGATGATGGTTACTTAATTAAAATTCACCCGAGTCTAGTCAATGCAAGTCAGTTGACCAAATAAATAACGTTGCAACATTTCTCTGCAGCGACCTCCATTGGCTGTAACGTGACGGTAGTTTTTATCAACAAAAAAAAACAACGGCCCAATGACACCACCGTTATGACAACCACACCATCAAGTTTTTTTGGGATAAAGTGGTGTTTATTGAAGCACATGAGACACCTCATGAGCACCTGACCAATAATGCACATTCTGTTTGTTGACGAAACCGTTTAGCCAAAAATGCGCTTCATCACTGAATATGATTTTGCGATGAAATCGCTCTCAAAGTTGCCATCACCGACTCGGAATTTTTGCAATAAATTTTAATTATTTGTAATTGTTCTTCGTTCGTGAACTAATAATGACGGCGCTACAGCCCGAGGTGGACCTGGGCCTAGCTTCTCAGCAACCACTCGTGCTGTGCGTGCTGTTGTTCTCTCACGAGTGGAGGGGACCTACAGTTTAATGGCGACTCCGAACGGCGAGATTGAGAAGCTTTTTCTAGACAGTTATACTCTTTGAGCATTGTCAGTGACTCGAAAGAGGTGGAGCCGTGAAAAAAATGTTTGATGTTTTTGTTCGGGAATCGAACTGACAACATCTAGCATAGGAGTCGACGCACCTACCCACTACACCACGGCGGCCACGTTCGTGAACTTTACCACGATGAAAATGTTGTTTTCCTTGAATGTTTTGACATTGACAGTTTGGTCATAAGGGTGTTAAGGGTGTCAAAGTTGCCACGTCCCAATTGGGAAATCCTTTACATTACCGACTCGTTTGAATTGGACTACGCTCACACTGAATAGTTTTTCGCCTAGAACTTAAGCACTTTTCACAGCAGAAGCTTTGCTTCACTTTTTCTAAGTATTCAATGACAGTTTTTTTTAATTTAACACATTTCCACTCGGCACATTTTACTTTGAGATCAGTACGATCCACTTTTGCATTGCACAGTCTGCCCTTCATAACTGATTTTTAGATCAAAATAAAATAACTACTTGAAACACAAGTAGTACTTAAGTAATCCTGACGTGAAAATGTTACAGTGAGATCGCTCAGTCGATTAGACTCGAATAAGAAATTTTTACTCTGATTCCAACTCTTTAAATTGTCTTTTACGGTTTTTGTGATCGTGTGCCTCCTAATGAGTACTCGCACAGGCATTGTAACAGCGATCTATGCGAATCCCTGTCCCCTAAGGGATCACAGAGCCAGCTGAACAGTAGGGTCAATTAAAAATATCACACTTATCACTTAAGCACTGCATAATCATCTTTGTTTTCATAGATTCGTCACATCGATCAGATTTCATCACCAAACGAGGCTCATGACCAATGCAGCGCCATCACAAACGATATCCCTCGGATTGAGTTCTTCGGTGGAGGCACTTACACCTACGGAGCACTCAAGGAGGCTCAGGTACTGCAGCATTTTATGAATCGATAAGCTGTGACAATTTGTTTAGACTATTTTAAGAACAGCGCGTCCGAAGAGTCGCAAGTACATTTTCTTGGTGACAGACGGGTTTTCTAACGGAAGAAATCCCATACCAGTTGCAGAAGAACTGAAAGCGAATAATGTGACAATTTTCACAATCGGCATTCAATCGGGTAACTCTGCTGAGCTGTACAACATTTCCAGCTATCCCAAGGACAGCCACAACTTCCTGCTGAATAGCTTCAAGGAATTTGAAAAACTCGCTAGAGGTGCACTCATGCAGGGTAAGCACTTCATGTCAGTTCAAGTGGTTTTTGTGCTTACTGTTTTTTTTCGTTGAGTTTAGATCACCAGCTCGGATATAGCATCAAGCTGAGCGATTCGAATCGATGTAACGTCCTTTGTGAGGGCGACCACGATTACCCAAAGGATCGTAATTCCACGTGAGTATGTTTTCGAAGAACAAGTTTCTCTGAAAATTAAGAATGTTTTGTAGATTTTCTTGTTGCAATTCACTGGCAAGCTGTGAATGTCGCATTCCATCGGGTCATTACTCCTGCGCCTGTCCAAAGGGATACGTTGGTGAGGGCCTTGGAGAGGATTGTCTTCGTAAGTTAGATGCAATCAATAGGCCAACGCATGAAAGCACTTTCTTTTCCAGCGTGCATTCGGAATACCTACTGGGTGAACTCGTTTCGATGTATGCCCTGTCCGGATATAAACCACGTCACTATGATCAGTCCGGCTTTGAGTATTGACGACTGCGTTTGCAAACCAGGATTCAAAAGGACTGCTGATGATCGTTGCGAAGGTATAAATATATCGACACCCTTGTCCTTTATTGACTCCTATTCTTTGAAGGGATAACTTGCCCAAAGCTGAGTCCACCTGAGAACGGATATTTTGTCACACAACCCTCAACATGCGCGAATGTCCTGAATGCCGCTTGTGGAACTCGGTGCAAGTCTGGCTATCAGTTAACAGGTACGTCAATTTTTTGAAAATCACAAGGAGTATACTGATTCTTTTCAATCTAGGAAGCAGTCTGCGTCTTTGCCAAGAGAATGGCATTTGGTCGGGAACTGAAGCTCAGTGCATTCGTAAGTTTTGACGACAGAATTACTATCCGGCGGGAGAGATCTGACGTCTTTTTCTTTTCAGTGAAAACTTGTCCTAGTCTACCGGTTCCCCTTAACGGAATGATCACCTGTCAAAATCACGACTTGGAGCTGACGTCTTACGACTACACCCCCCACAATGACACATTCATGCTGGCTTTTGCAGACGCGACGAAACGCCGAACCGAACCAATGCCAATTGACACCGAATGCAGTTACAAATGTGGACCGGGGCACTATTTGGTTGGTTCCAAAAATCGAAATTGTCTTCCGCTATCGAAATGGGATGGTCGTCAAACCACTTGCAAGAGTAAATATCTGACAGGACACTGCAGGCATTTATTTTTAATTTTTCTCATTCACCGTTAGCGGTTCTGTGTCAACCACTTCCCAAGCCGAAGTTCGGAAGTTACAATTGGCCTGGATGCACCAAAAAGAAGCAAGCCTACGGAACAAATTGCACTCTTGTCTGTCCGGAAGGGTTCACCCTCAAGGGATCAGAGACCAAGACCTGCTCTGGGAAGAAGATTGGAGCGTGGACACCGAAATACAGAACTTCAAAATGTGTCGGTAAGCCAAAGCTAATGAAAGTCTATTTGAAAGCCGTCCTTACCAAGAAGTGTCTCTCTCTCTTTCTAGATAACACGCCTCCAAGGCTAGTGTGCCCACAAAATTATACCGTTGATCTTCCCAGCAATAGGGACTCAGTAGTCCTTTTCACGCTGCCACCTCCACTGGAAGCGCAAGGTTACCCAGTCTAAATGAATCCACCAAGTTCCTCAACTCATGTTAATCCCTTTTTGCTTTAGATTCATCAGCGTCAACGGTGACTATTTGGACAAAGCCCTCTGTGGACGACACCACTGGGGTTCGGTTAAAAATCGGACACCATACGTTCACATATTTTGCAAGCGACAAATTCAATAACAAGGCTGAGTGCAACTTTCGGGTGACTGTGTTGGATCAAACGCCACCTAGTGTAGAGAACTGTGTGGATCCTGAAGTGTTTTGGATATCCAAGAAGGATCCCTCGACTGTGATTGAGTGGGACGAACCGGTTTTCACAGATAACTCAAACGAACCAGTCATGGTTAGGCTTCTGACTGCCTTGGATCCTCGCAAAGTTGTGCCAATATCTGCCGGAGAGTATCCAATTCTTTACACGGCAAAGGATCACTCAAAGAATTACAATGAGTGTCTGCTGAATGTGACTATAAAGGGTAAGAAGAAAAAGTGATTTACTTTCAAGTCATTAGTAATGAATGAGTAGATGTAAGGGATTCGAACTTGGGACCCCTCTAACATAGAGCAGGCACTTAACCAATAGCGCCATCTAGTCGTCAAATTTGATTTGAAATTGGCTAGGTTGCTCTCATTCTAGACTAATTGACTAATAAACTCTCGTTGCTTTAGAATTAAACTGTGATCCCTTATCTGCGCCCAAACACGGGCTGTCATACTGCGCTAAGAATTCGACACACTCCTGGTGTGAGGTGACTTGTGATCTTGGTTACGCTCTCTACGATGATGAGAGTGGCGAATACTTTGACAACTTTCGACTGCATTGTGACCACCAACTTCCCGGTTGGAAGTACAGCACACTTCCCGATTGCACTGGTATGTATCTTCGTTAACCCAGTGACACATTTTATACCCAAAATTCTTTCTTTTTAGCACTTGGTCTGCCCGAGAGCGTGGGACAGAGTTTTACCATCACAATGGACAGCGAGAACCCATTGTGTGCCAATCAGGACGCGGTTAGTTGAATGCACATTCATCTCAGACATGAGGTTGACGACAATTGTTTTCCGTTCTAGTTCGCTGGCAGCCTCAGTGATCAGATGAAGGCATACCTTTGCAATAATCTCACGGACTGTGATCTAATTTCGGAGATCCCGGAGTGCATTCAAGAGGAGGAGATTGACGAGAATACCCAATTTAGAGACAGGGAGAGATACCAAATCTCCAAACGTGAAGTGTCATTTGATGAAAGACGCCCGAAGAAGAACAGGAAACGAGTGCGGTCCAGTGTGAGGATCCGTTTGTACACAAGGATCAGCAAACGATTGGGCCTGTGGCAGAAGAACTTCACACTCTCGGAAAATATCAGACAGATGAAGTATCAGGTCCAGCGATTGGATGTCAATGAGCCTTTGCAGAGGGTTCTGAAGGATATGCAAATCGACGTGAAGAGGCTTAAGGTCGAGGATTTTATTCGCTGTCCCGATGGGAGTGTTTCCAAGAGAAATATTTGCTGTAAGTCTGCAACATAGACCCTTCCTTGTGTTGTGTGTTAACTTTTTCTAAAGTTCAATGTGCCAGGGGAACCTATCAGGATGCGGCATTCAATCGTTGCAAGTTATGCCCATTGGGGAGCTACAACCCCGATTTCGGGCAGACCATGTGCTTAGGGTGCCCTTCATTCTACTCTACAAGGCGGGAGGGGCGGCTGCTTCATACCGATTGCAAAGGTAATGGCATTTCCCTCGCTTTCTGAAGAAGTTTTTGTGTCAAACTGATTTTGTTTTCAGCTCAGTGCCCCCCGGGAACATGGGCAAAAGTACGGGCGGGGCCACGTCATACGCGACCAGGTCTCACATCGCCACACAGTCTGATGCCGTTTTGCAGGAAATGTCCTGCGGGAGAATTCCAACCGTCGTACGATCAAACGCGCTGTCTGCACTGCCCAGAAGGACTCACGTCGCCGCGGGGCTCCACATCAATCCACGAGTGCGTTGAGCAGAGGGCGCACATTTGTGAAAAATATCCCGCCATTTGCGGTCCATTCGGCCGATGCGTTTCAGAGAACGGAGCCGATGACTTGTACAGTTGCGTTTGCCCTGAAGGCTACCTCGGAGCACAGTGCGAACAAAGAGTTGATCCCTGCCATTCGGCGCCATGTTTCAATAACGGTATCTGCACGCAAATAAACGCAACAACGGTTGGTTGCTACTGTCCTCCGGAGTTTACTGGGCTCTTCTGCGAGGATTTGAAAAATTCCTGCGACACAATTGTTTGCAAAAATGGCGGCAGTTGCATGGAGCTGGAGGATGGTGGCGCGGCATGCGAGTGCCCGTCAGGGTTCGAGGGGAGGTTCTGTGAGGAGAGAGTGAACTACTGTGACTCTATGCCATGCGAAACGGGTTTCTGCCACAGCCAAGTGAATGGCTACAGCTGCCAATGTCCGCCGGGAGTCATCGGCCGAAGGTGTCACCTGAGACCTTGCGACAATTTCCCATGTCATCGAAATGCGATTTGTGTGGATTTAATGCATTTGCCAGCCACAAGAAGAAGCTATGAATGCAAATGCCCACTAGGTCTCAAGGGCTACGACTGCATGCAAATAGACAATCCTTGTGACGATAACCCCTGCGTCAACAATGGAATTTGCAAGCCGGTAGCCCTGAGGGAAATTGGACTAAACGCGTCGCTCAGTAGCTCCGTTGAGGAGAGTGACTACGAGAAAGTTACGTGCTCGTGTCTGCCGTACTTCTACGGAGACCGGTGTGAAATTTTCATCAAGCCCGACTATTCGATGAAGTTCCAGAAGCCCAGCATTCAGAACTATGTTGAGATTGACGGACCAGACCATGATTTGACAGAGGTAAGTTCGATTTGACAACAAGAGTGTCAGTTAATCGAAAGTTTGATATCGCTTCAGCTTTCATTTTGCACGTGGATCAAAACGAGCGACATTTTCACTTATGGGTCCGTGCTCTCCTATGCGAACGACAAGCATGACAATGCGTTTACCTTGACCGACTACTCTGGGTGAGTCCGATTTGAAATTCCTGACACGGGTAGAAAACTAACGGTGTTTTTGTAACAGATTCGTCTTCTACGTGAATGGAAACTCCTCCGCAACCGACATCGTTGCGAATGACGGCGAGTGGCACTTCATATGCGCCACCTGGACAAATGAGAACGGTTACAACGAAATCTATTTCGACGGACGCCTGGAGCATGTTGGAATGAACTTGAGTGCAGGAGAATATATTTATGGCGGAGGTGTATTTGTCATCGGCCAGGAGCAGGTAAATCTCTCCCATTGACCACTTTGGCGAGATATTTTGACGAGTAATTCTATTCTACAGGATAGATTAGGAGGAGGATTCAGTGAATCGGAATCATTCATTGGAGAGATAGCCTACATGGACGTGTGGGATTCATTTCTCTCTGGCGAGCAAATTCACAACTTCTACTCCACCTGCGATCCATATCGTGGCAGTCTGTACTCGTGGACAGATTTTAAGACGAAAACTCATGGGGACGTTGAAATACTGCCGTCAACATTCTGCCAGAAATGTCCAGAAGATCTTCACATCACCAACGGTTTTGTCAAATACAACGGCAGCGAGGCAGTTTATCATTGCCTTCAGGGCTATAAAATACGCGGTCCAACTACAGTACGGCGTTGCTTGAGGACTTCGAAGTGGTCGCCTGGGGTGCCATACTGCGAATGTGAGTCAAAAGTTCGAACATCCAAAGAGACTTTATGGATTCTGTTTTTGTCCTTCTAGTGATTAACTGCGGAAGACTGGTACCACCGGAAAATGGCGCAATTGAGTACTCGTCTGGCACAACATTGCATAGTGTGGCAAAGTATGTTTGCAACACTGACTTTGTGCTCGAAGGTAACGATGAGCGGTTTTGCCCAATAACCGGGGTATGGTCTGGTGCTGATCCGATGTGTATAAGTGAGTAAAATTATTCTGTTCTATATTTCTTCATTTTGACAGCGTAAGTTGGATTAATTGATCAAAGATACAAAGACTCGCATATCTGGGAATCATAGGTGCGATTGGAGCTATTCTAACACACGACCTGGAAGCAATATTTGATCTCTTTTTACACGCGACTGCTGCAAAAAGTGTGTAAACAAACACCCAAATTGATAGATGGATCTCTAGAGCTATAGGAAATGAAAGGATTCTAAACAAATTGTAATTTGTAGTGAATGTACACTTCCCTTCTTTGATTTTAAAAGACTCTACTCTTAGGTTAGGTTAGGTAAATGGGTACCCTTGCTGACATAAAGACATGTCAACGGCTCACTTAGACCACTGTGAATATATTGTGCCTAAAAATTTAAAAAAAAAACGTGGAAAACCTAAGACTTCAGTGTATCGACAGTTAAGTTAAACCACCCAGATATAGACCCTACACTTGCCACTTCCCAACTTGGTCTGAATGGGTAGCAAACGATCACATCAATAATCTGAGCGTTAAGGTTTACACCGATGGGTCGAAAGTAATTCGAGGCACAGGCGCGGGCATATTCTCCAAACCTCGAAACGTGCACCGCTCTATGAGACTCCATAACTATTGCAGCGCTTTTCAGCAAATCTATACACATACAGGGTGGACCAAATACAAGTTTCTTTTTAAAAATGCAATAAAATGAACAAAATTATTTTTTTTTCCATGTACTATGTCTTCATTAGTTAGAACAAACATTCCCATTCCCACGTCATTCAAGTGGCTACCTCGGCTGGCGTCGCAGAAGCGCATTTTGTCACCCCAATTGTCCAAGACCTTGTTGATGGTTTTGGGCTGTAGCTCACAGATTGCTTGGATGGTATTGGCCTTAAGTGCTTAAATCGTTTCCGGATTGTTGGCATAACATTGCTCCTCCACGGCTCCGCACAAAAAAACGTCCAAAGTGGTCAAATCGCAGCCCCGAGGCGGTCAATTGACATCGCCAAGACGGCTGATAACACGATTTGGGAATTTCGTGCGCAAAAGATCGATTGTGGCATGACATGGGCTGTGCGGCTTGGCGCACTATCCTGCATGAACCAGACGTCGTCTAAATCCATGTCTTCCATTTCAGTCAAAAAAAGTGGGTTAACATGGCTCTGTAACGCCCACCGTTGACCGAAATGTTGTTCCTAGCCTCATTTTCGAAGAAAAATTCTCCAATGATGGCACCACTCCATAACCGCACGAAAATGTCACTCTCTGTGGATGCAGTGGCTTCTCGACAATAACGTGCGGGTTTTCCTTTTTCCGAGTCCCAGATGCGGCAATTCTGTTGGTTAACATAGCCGCCGAGATGAAAATGCGCCTCGTCAGAAAAGATGATTTTTCACCCAAAATCGTTGTTAAATTCAAGCCTAAGGCTCTAAGGCACAAACTGCGAAGCGAAGCCATACGAACGAAGCGGATGATCGCTCGCCTTCAATTGCTGAGTCAATTGGCGAATAATCCGAGATCTTTGTGCAGAATTCCTCTTTCATCAGGCTAGCGCGTGAAATGTTGAGCTTTTGAGATGGATGGCGAGTTGATGTTCGTGAATTGAGTGTCATACTCTTGGCTACAGCAGCCACATTCTCATCTGTGCGCAACGTACGACGACGGGGTGACCGACCATGAGTGTTGTTAACTAGCATACCAGTCTCACGAACTTTTTGCACTGCACTTGCGTACAGCAGTCGCGGTGGGTGCTTCATTTCGGCCAAAACTTCTTTTCAAAAATCGCACTGCTTGGGCTAAACAGCACTCAGCTAGGAAAAAAGTTTTCAATATTTCCCAACGTTGTTCAAGCGTCTCATTTCGTTCCGCGGAGGTATGATACTGACTTTCTGTCAAGAGTTCGAGCGGGACACAGCTGTTAGTGTCAAAATAACTTATGATTTAAAAAAACACTAGATGGCCCACCCTGTATATGCTGGTGTTTGCCAGAGGGAGGAGGAAGTGGGTGGTGGCGTCTTCTCTGACATAGTAGGTTAGGAAGGGGAGTGTGATGTTGAAAATCATTGTTAACATCCAATTCAAACCATTCATTCGGCATATAGTAGAGCCCTTCTTCAGGTAGATGATGTACAGCCTTGGCCAAATGTATTAGGCACTTTTATCTTTTTGTGTTTGCTGCCAAATCACTTATCGGAAGTAATTAGTTTGAATTTAATGGTCTTCGACGACTCTATCTGAGGTTTTAAACGCTTTTTACTTCTTCCTCTCATTTCATTAATTTGTCTGCTTTTTGTAGATATAACGAATCTTAAAGGGTGCCTAATACATTTGGCCAAGGCTGTACTTATCGAACCACCGTCGTATGATTCGATGATGCCGCCATGTCATAAACTGCACCAAACAGTCAGTCTTTGTGGATGCACTGATGGCTGCTTAAACACTTGTGGATTATGTTCGAAAATTTGGTTGTTGAAAAGGCGCTGAGCAATATATGGGCCTCGTCCGGCGGCCATTTTTTCTTCAGTTCGCACTAATTTCTCTTTCGAGAGCAAGATTTGGCTTGTGATCTTTGGCCTCGTTTGCGTTAATAGCGCTTGGAGGAGAAATCAACGTCCATACAGTTGAAGCGTATGAAGCGACATGAGTTTGACCAGGCATCTACCTGATCCTACGCCAAAGGTGCATAAATCATGTAGAGCGCATAGATAACTAATTTCCGGTCCGAAGAATTTTCGATTCCGAGATAGGGGAATAACGAAAGAGAGCACGTCCACGATTGAAGTGGTGAGAACTTTTTGGGCATGATTGGAGACAGCTAGTGAAGATCGCTTTGGACGATATAAGTGCGTGTAGTCTTCTGCCCCTTTTTCTATTGGGAATCTTTGTGGATTCTGCTGCGTTTTAGAATAGTAAGCAACATTTTCCCGACAAGCACGCAATATCAGCAAAAACTATTTTTTCAAAGTTGTATCCTCCTATTTCTTGTACGTTAAGTGTTTGATATTTGGTTAGATGATTACGTTTACGTTGGGTGGGGCTCAGGTCCACCTCGGACTGTAGCGCCCTAAGAAGAAGAAGAAGAAGATTACGTTTACATGCGTTGTTCCGTTGGGGTTTCCTTTGATGAAATAAATCTAGTCAAATATGAATAATGAAATGTAATCCTTACTGTGTTTACCTCCAGGTTCAGTATTATGTGAAAGGTTGCAATTGTCGGAGAATTTTAAAATTGCGTATGTCAACGATAAAGGAATGATGGCTTCAAATTTGGACCACTATCCCCTGGGAGTGTATGCTGAAGTCACGTGTTTACTGACAAAAACCGATTATTTCTTGACTTGCATAGATGATGGTACTTTTTCAAAATAAACAAACATGAACCAACTTTTACTAGCTTTCCTCTGTAGGTACGTGGGATGGCATAATTCCCAATTGCTTATCAGTTCAGACAACTGCTGGGCTTCCCTCGGCAACAGAGTTCCCAGTAACAACCATATTCATACCTTCCCCGGGAATAAATGATTTGCCAATTTCCAGCACTGAAACACCGAAGCATTTGACTTTAGATTTATCAAGTCCATTCACCGGAGAATCCTTTGACTTCGAGCCAACGTCTACTGTAGACGACAACCATCCGACCAGAACCACATCCGAAGATTCATCTCTAGAGCAAGTAGCATCCACTGCGCTAGTAACGACAGAACTTGACGCTTCTTCAGAGGAAACAGTATCTCAAGAGAAGGAGCCAACTTCCACTGCCACACAAGAATTGAAGAAAAATTACACATTCCCCGAACACGACAAAGACTTCTGGCCCTTGCTGTACGAATTTTTGTACAAAGGTTGTCTGGATCAAAATGCCGATGAACGTCTCCTCTGTGCTGTTAAATCGAAGCCGATCGCGTTTACAAATCTGTACACATCTGAGCAGAATAGTTTCGAAAACTACCCCGACATAGACGTACAGCTCCTGAAGCTTGTTGAACTCCACTCCAAAGATGTCATATTCATACAGGGGGGTACCCCGTATGAGGACTTCTTTGATATACTTCTGTTTGGGAAAGACTTTGCCAATGCCCAACGACTGAGTTCGGATCACGAAAACTCCTTGAGATTCACACTTTGCATTTTAATTGACGCCATCGCCTGGGACGCACGGTTCGGTCAAACTGCCCCACTTGAAGACGGAACTGCCATGGAGAACCGCAGTTTGAGATTAAAGAAGCTAATTCGTCTACTGGTCGATTCTGTTTATGAGAATTTTAAAATTCGCTTTCTTAGTGATAGGAAACAGTCCACTTCGACAGAGTCTTCAGCGGGGAGCAAGAGTAAAAGAAGCACAAAGCGGCAGGACGAAGATCAAAAGTCCAACTCTGAGGAGGACGACGCTGATGACTGGGGTATTGGGGCTGGAGACTTTGAGGAACTCTCTGGTTGTGACTGGGGTGGTCTAGCCGAACCCCCAGCAAATGGGATAATCATGCAATTTTGGGAGAGTGAAACATTTGCCGTCGGCAGTGAGGTTCAGTATGGATGCGGGATAAATTATGAAGCAACTGGAACTGTGTGGTCATCGAAGTGCTTGAGTAGTGGACAGTGGAGCAAAGTGGACTACAGCTGTGTGTGTGAGTATGGAAGGGAAAGCGGTTTGACTCTGATTGAAGAGATTCCTCTCGTTTTTAGTGACCTGGTGTGCTGCCCCAGCAATTCTTCCAAACATGAAACTTATTGCTCCCGCTAGTCGTTTTCGTATCGGCGATGTGGCTAGCTTTAGCTGTAATCCAGGCTTCACCCTATCGAGTAACAACAATCATATTGAGTGCCTTGCTAATGGAGCATGGTCCAAATTATCGACGTGGTGCAAGAGTAAGGCCGTCCGCTGAAAGCAAGATGAAATGGATTATTTTGGTATTTATTTATTTTTAGGAATTTCCTGCAAACCTCCGATTCTCCCCCCACGATCTGATATTGTTAAGGGAAGTCACAATCTGTTTGAGGATAAAGTCGACATCAAGTGCGCCAATGGGCACATCGTAGAAATTACCTGCGAAAGCGATGGAAATTGGTCGAAGAGTCCAACCGAGATCTGTCCGTTTCACTGACGTTGACAGAGTATAGGAGAATTATAGCAACTTACGAAATAAAATAGCTTCAAATACTTAAACACAGAAGGAGTATTTTATTTGATAGCCATGACCGAGCTGGGCCTTTAAGTCGTTACAATTAAAATTGTATATATGTAAATTTAAGTTTATGATTGGTTTAGGTGTTTTCCTTTTTTTCTAAACATTCACTGCATTCTGAACAGCGGTCTTGTCGTCGACCATGATTTTCATAGCACTGGAACTGGGTTGGTTGGAGCTGAGCAACTGTTTGGTTGACGAACTGGATGAGTAGCTGTCGCTCGAACTCCGTGTTGATGCTGAATTTCCTCCCATCGGGCTGTCCAACATATCTTGAAATAGAGAAGAACGTTGGAGTTATTTTGACAAGAGAAAAATTGAAATATATAAATTAAAAACGTTTGGTCGAAGATCTCGCGTGGATACCGAATATATACGAGTGTAGCAGTCAGAAATCAGCTACATGTAGTTGTAGTATGTAGTAGATTTCTGGTAGCAGAAGTTTCTGTTGTGCAGCAGTTGTCATTTGGCAGTCGATTGGACTGGAAAAGTGCCGTTCGACAATTGTTTTTCTGATTGTTAACGAAGCTGCTTGTATTTTGCACATGCATTTGCAAGACTTAGAAACGCAGCGACGAAATTTTGCATTTCGCGGGAATGCAACATTCCAGAATGCAGGAAATGTATGGCTAAATGCAATGCATTTGCGCTGAAATGCAGAAACTAGCCGAAATGTTGAATTTGGGTGCAATCCAATGAAGGTTAACTTTGAATCTAATATAACTCCTAGATCCTTTATTTGATTAACTTTTGACAAAGGAACACCATTTAAGGAATATTCAAACTGAGTAGTATTTCTTATTCTATAACAGGAAAAATAACAGGAAGATAAATGTTAACGGCACTGCTAACGAAGCTGCACAGTTTTTTAAGAGAAGGGCAGAACTAATGTTGTGTCAATTCGACTGGTTATAACGATTCCATTCTTATGAAGCGGCGCGCTCCTAAAATCCTGCCGTCGAAAATGTTGGTTAAATTATGGGAATGGTCGATCATCTCAGTTGTTCTTTACGGCGCAGAGGCATGGGTAATATCGAAAGCTGATGATAAGGTCTATTTGAGAGAAAAGTTCTGCGTGCGATCTTTGGTCCCGTTTGCGTTGATGGCGATTGGAGAAGATTCAAAATAGAAATTCGCATCTCTCCACAAATATTCGGCGGAGAATTATGAAATTTCGCAAAATTTTAAATAACACCGGGAAAATTAGATCCCCTGGAAAAAGAAGTGACACGCTCGCCAAAGAGGGCGTAGCGAAGCGCGCTGGATACTCTAGTAAACTATAAAATACGAAATGACTTTCTAGCTAACCTTGTGTATATTTCATTTACTGTGTGTGACTTAAAATAGTTCTCACCTGGCAATGAACTAACATTATCCTTAAGAACGCTTAACGGTGCTGATGCAATATTTCCGACCGAAGTTGACTTCTGATGAAGACTCTTTTTGTTGATACTATTTTTCAATCCGATCGATGCGACACCCATTGAAGAATCTCTCTGTGAAAGCTTATCGCCACTCTTAGACGGCTTTTTAAAGTTTTTTTTTTAAAAAAAAAGGAAGAAGTAAACAATACGAAGAGTGTATGGATTTTTATTTCTGTTGTATTTTATTTTGGATAGTATTTAAGAGATGAATGTACAAAAATCGAATAATACTACCAACATGAATGTATATAACTAAAATATTTATGACATTTAATAATGCTTAAAAAAATAAAAATATAACAGAAAGTAATTTGTAATTAAAATTAAAGCCAATTATCCCTCAAAACACAATTAAAATGTATCAAACAAATTAAAAAAATGTGAAAGAATCTATACAGCACAAGATTATGTTTAGGGTTTTGGTTTGTTTAATTGATTTTTTTTTCAAGAATTGCTTAGTGTTTCAGTTCGTGGGTTTAATTTTGTGTTAAAAGCAAACGTGAGGTTTGGGGAAAAAAGTTCACATTTCACCAGAATTAGTTAAGCAAAAATGTAAATTTAAAAAATTAAGGATTTGTGTAGTGTAAAGTGATTGAAGAGAAATAGAAACTCCTGCAATGGACAGACATTTGTAAGGTACTTAAATGTGTATTTGATTTACTCTAGCACTGTAATTGATTGAACGCATAGGTAAGCAACAATACGCTGCAAATTGTCTTGTTTCTCTTCGAACGAAGGAAACGATATCGATTCGGAGAAAGAAGTACTCATTTGTCGCATGTACCTATCCAATTTTCACTCAGTTCGCGATATGAATTTAATGTGGGGAATAATCAGTCATGTTCTTTTTGCAGATGACTTAGCCATCCTCACATCCTCCCAGATCGAACTCCAGCACGCGCTAGATAGGTTTGTGCCCGTATGTGCTGATGCTGGGATGAGGGTTAAGCGTGAACAAATCCGAGGTTATGGTTGTTTCCAGAACGCCTGTTCAATGGACTCTCCATGTAAGTGGAGTTCCATTGAAACAGGTGGTGGCTTGGGCATAACTCCTGATGAGTTAAAGTCGATGGCTAAGGAATGAGTGGCCTGGAGATCTCTCGTGCGTGTATTGCCTCCACGACCCCTTTAGTGGAACAAGCAGGCCACTGAAGATGAGATGAGATGAGATGAGACGAAAACTGCAGGAGATGCGCCGTAGTTTTGACTTTTTCAATCTATTTCTCAAGAAAATAGCGCGGCAAAATAAGGAAGTCACTATTTCTTAAAAATTAGCGCAGCTTCTGAATTACGCGCGTTCCTAACGAGCGTTTGTAGAAGCTTTCACAACGATTGAATAACAGTTTAAATAAAGTGTTTTTTAGTTTAATGCGGAAGAGACGGAATATGTATGTTTATACTGATGTCAAAAACGATGCATCGCTCATTATCTAGTATATAATGCCACAAACAGCTACAATTTTAAGACAGTTAAAGAGTTTGTCCACTTTGGGGCAAACGTATATTCGACAAACGAAATCTTGTTGGAGATTTGACGCAGTCTCCTTTGGCAACCATTGCTACTTCGGTTTGTCCACAGAACCTCCATATCTGGCTCGAAGGACCAAAATCATGTTTCACAAAAATCTTATCTTGTTTTAAAGAGCTGAAAGCTGGACGATAAGCAGGAATGCAGAGCAGAGCCTTGGTGCCTTTGAAACTTCTGCTTCAGATATTTGGTCTTGTCTGCGAGGAAAGCGAATAAAGGAGAAGACATACGTAACTGCTGATATAACTGTGAGCTGTGCAATCCGGGAGGCAAAAATTCGTCGATTTGATTGGCTTAACCTAAATCATTGCGAGCATTTAATGTTAAGCCCAGATTTGATTGGATGTAAGGTAAGTTGCTCCCTTCAGCTGCGATTGGTGAAATTAGTCGTATCGCGTTTTGTTAAACGTTTCGTTGAAGCTGGGGCCTTCATCGCAATTTTCTTAAATTTCACAGTGTCCCATGTCCCACAAGAGGCGAATGTTGCTTGGCCCAGGTCCCACAAGAGGCAAATGTTGCTTGGCCATGTTTCGGCTGCCTTTGAGTGGAATGCGAGAAATTTCATGGATATTTGGTCCCGTCTGCGGGTGTAGGAGAAGAAATAGCCACAAATTCTACGAGCTGCAAAAAAATATGGACTTAGTCTGGATGGGAAAATCCGTATACTACAGTGGCTCGGTCACATCAAGCGCATGAACATCAATGATAGAGCTAAGTCTTCGAATCTGAGCCTCCTGGTTCGAGAAGGAGATGAAGACCAAACCCCCGGTACAATGGCCAAGTAATCGCTGATGTGAGACAAGTTGGGCTTTGTGACTGGGAGCAGCGTGCCGTCAGCGTTGGAAAAGGTTTTTGGCTTGACAAGTAATGTTAAGGGAAAATAATAGCAAATTATAAAAAAAAATGTAAAAACTCAAGACTTTTTCTAAAAATTGCAGTGCAATCGTGCCACAATCTCTGAGCGGACATTTTAAATAAGTCTGCTAACTGCATCTGATCACTCAGTACTTGCATGCATGTCAAGAACATTGCATTCAACGCAATAAAAACAATAACACTGACGTAAATTTTTTTTCAAAACAACCTGATAATTCAAGTGCTTTTACAGTGCAATTTTGTGTTTAAATGCGTTCACCTCAAACTAACACAGTTTTCAGTAAAAAAAAACGAGAAAAACAAACAGTTCTAACAATCCGTGGTAAAAGTGAACTCCTTTACACCCCACAACCATGAACCCGATCGCCAATTTGAATCATAAAACATCCACTTCAAGCAGAAAAATCATCAGTTAAACAAATCACTTACGAATATAACATATTTACAAAAATAAAAGTACTATTTAAATAAAACGAATTCATTTATTCTACTCGGTAAAATATTAAAAATATATTTACAAAAATATAAAAAAAACAAGTTTCGAGACGCGTAAAGGTACAAATTATAAAAAAAATAAATTCTCATACGGATAAAAAATAAAAAAAAACAAATATGATTACAATTACATCAGACCCATACTTTTTCTGGGCACAGCGGACTCAATATAGTCGTGTGAGGATCTTCGGGTGTATAATAATCAGAATCCTCTGCCCCAGCCAATATATTCCCATCACCATCAGCTGATAGCGCAGGCCGATTCTTTTTCTACAAGCATACATAACATGGTTTTGTTGTTTGTTTTAATATAAAGAGCGTTTGTAAATAAATTTGAAGGCGGACGAAATTAACAAAAACCAGCTTGTTACAGTGATTATTATTTTTTTTTACATTTCTGTCGTATGGAAGAATGTAGGATATGTGCATCGGACTACGTTTTATGGGAGTCTTGTATTAGCTTAAGTATTTATTAATTTGTGCTAGTGTATGTATAAAAACAATGAATAAATATGTGGGGAGGAAATAAAGAGAACGTAAAAAATATATATTTAAAAATTGTTAGAAAATAAAAAATAAAATAAAATGAAAATAAATGTAAAAAAACGAAATCCTTTTCACAACACTTTACATGTTGATCGCCTTAAATTATGTTTTGAGTGACTGTTGAAAGTTTGAGAACCCAACAAATGCGAATGTTCATTTCACTCGAATTCAGACTCGAAAAATTAAATTCGAAGCTCCACATTTCGATTTGTGATTTGAAAATTTCGAAAGGGGATTGAGTATTCGAAAATGAAAATCGGTGCTGTACGTTTCGATATACTCGTGTTTTTCCTCGAATTGAATTTGTTAGTGATTTGCGTTGTAAAACAAACTGCAAACTGGTGGTCCTATTTCTTCCAGGATGTACAAGAAGGTTCCATTTATGTACTAAATCCTTGTTTCGAACTGAAAAATATGATTGAAATGATCTATGGGAAGATCCATCCAGCCCTTGAGTCTTTGGTCGTTAATGACTGACACCACGAATTGCAATCCCGATTTTTAAGACATAACTACATTTCAGCAAATAGCAACTTTGTACATTTTGGCGTGCTAAAAGGTGAGCTCTTAATTATCGAATAAAATATCTAGAAAATTAGTTCAAATACCAAAATTAACGATTTGAACATTTAAGTGGGGTCGCCGACTACAGATTCGCTACCTATGAAAATTTAAATGTCAATGTTTTGTTGCTACCGGTGACCAAAGCAATTTTCGTGAGAATGAAATGTCAAAATTTTCAATTTTCGCCTACCACAGGTTGCAGATCGCGGCTCATGTGTAAAGGACTTAAAGATTTGGCCATTGGTCAAAAGTTTTACTGCATTGATTTTCTTCAAAGAAATCCACTGCTAAAAGTCATCAACTGCAAATGGATTATGCTACAAATACTGTCAAAACATTTTTAGGGGCGAAGTAGGTAAAGGCCCAACTATAACAGGCATGAGCGAGCATGAGCTACCGTCAAATGCGCATGTCTATTATCGTTGCGCCTTAAGAGTTTGAACATTTTTATATGACCGATTTGTGTTGGAGTTTTTGGCATCAACAAAAAACACCGTGAAAGATCAGAGAAAAAATAAGAAGGTGCACAATTGCAAGCAGTATCAGATGAAGACTCGACTCAAATACAAGAAGAGCTCGCAGAAGCATTGAAAGTTGATCGTGCAACTGTTTCCAAACGTTTAAAAGTCTGGGAAAAAATCCAAAAAGAAGGAAAATTGGTTCTGTTTCGATTGAATGACAGAGACATTGAAGAGGAAAAAGCTGGCTTGATCGGCAAAAAAGTTTTTGTTTTTCTTGCATGTTACTGGTGATGAAAAGTGGATCGATTTTGACAATCCCAGTGCAAAAAATCATAGGTTGACCCACACCCAAACCTCGCAACCCGCGGAAAGAAGGACATGTTGGTTAAGAACATCTTCAAAAGCCTGACAATATCAACAGGATGTTCGATTGCTTTACCAAGTAGCTGGGACTATCGATTTCTTAGGGTGAACATAAAATAGAACAACAAACTTGAGTAGTTTACCCACGATAATTGAATGACTCTTCACCTTCCGCTCTGTTGTGCTGAAGTTTCTTCATCCGCTGCAAAGTGCTACGAAAAAGGATTTCGCATTGTCGATTTGTTTTGGGTTAGTCTTTTGAAAAATCTCAAGTTAAATTTTGAAACATGATTAACTAAAAGTAAAATTGTCGCAGTTCCACTTTAAATGATGATGAACAAATGTACGTTTATGTCTGAAACAAGCTTACCTTTGATCCAGCATCAGACTTTAGCTCATCGGCATCAAGATCATCTACTGAGTCCTCAACGCCATCAATACGAAGTGATATATTCTTCTGCGCACTCAAAGAATTCGCATTTGGTGGTGCACCTGGCGAAAGTAATGGTGACAGATTCTCATTGTCACTATCGTCGTCAACGTTGTTGTCAACAGCTTTTGCTGCCGCAATGGCTTCAGCATTCTTGTCCTTCTTCTTTAATGTTTGACGCTCATTTACGATATGCAAGCTGTCGCGGCTGACTTGACGAGATGCCGGAGTTTTTTCCTTACCTTTGATGCTGTTCGAACGCTCGTAGATAATCGAATTTCTGTTCGAACTGGGAGGGGACTTCTTCTCAATAGTCTCTGTTGTTTCGGCAGTTGCATTAGGAGCTGGATTAGCTGGTGATTCTGAGTTTATAACTGGCATACGGAACTGAAAGAAAACGAAAGAAGAAATGGAAGAAATTCACGTGTGTTTACACCCACTCTGGACAATTCGTACCTCTTGTGGGTGGTCGTTATTGTTTTTCTTATTCTTTGACCGACGTTGGCTGCCACTCTTTGGGCTGTGTTTTCCACTTCCCTTTTCAGCCATGCGATTGAGGGCCTCTGCCGCTTGCACACTGTCAGTCACATCAGCACTGTCTCCCGACATTGTACGCCCAATGCATTGAGGCGGACCATTCAGAGCCTCTATCAAGGAGACTGGTATGTATCCAGCTGGAATGTGTTGTTCGCAATTGGGCTGTGAATGGAAATTTCATATTTACTCTTCATATGACATATTTTCGGTTGGGACTTACATCGGGCGAGTTTTGTGGTCCGAGAAGATTTGAGCTGACGCCCTTTTGAACGGCTCGAATTTGCAAGAGCGCGCGGAATGGAGCCCTGCATATTGGGCAGTTGTTTGCTTGATAACGCAAGGAGTCAGCGCACGAATTGCACAGGCACAAGTGTCTGCAGGGTAGAATCAAAGTGTCCCGGGTGTCACTCATGCAGATGACACATTCGCTTCCGTTATCATCAGTCTCATCGTCCATGGTTGGTTTATTGAGCGCTTTGTTCTCAATGCCGTAGATTTCTTGCAGCAAATAGCAAAGGCCATCGACGAAAATCTTCTGCTTTAGAGCTCGCAATGCATAGGTGTTGTCCGAGTGATGGTCAATAACACAAATAGTTGTATGCGATTGACGGCAGTCTGGAAAGAAATTGTTGAGTTTAGTATTTATAGAGTAGGCTACTCGCTTTATACGATGATTATGAATAATCTTTGGCAGTTACAGTCTTCGATCTTTCAACTTGATCAACAGATCAACAGATCGTACTTCTGACAGCGATTTGTTCTCTACTTTTTCTCTAGTCTTCTTTTAACATTTAACCTCCCCGCTTTTCGGTCATAACCCTACTTTTGCGCGTGTGTGGTTTATTCTAAGTAACAGTTCAGTGCTGCTTAATTTTACAATATGGCGCCACACACCCGACCGAGGAACGGCTATCCTGAATGAAGTAAAAGAGCACTCTCCGAGACTCATGCTAAAGTAACAAATTGTCAACTGTTTCTTTGAACCTTCGATTTCTCGTGATCCTCCAAGAGTGCTGACAAAAAATTACCGTCAATAAGTATGTTTTTGTAGAAAAAGGCAATTGATGGTTGCAAATTTCGCAGAAACATTCTGATACCAGCCAAAAACCGAGTAAAATGGCAGACGTCAAAACGCTGGCAAATATTTTTCTGCTGTCAGTTCAGTTCTAACCTATAAACTGAATTTGTCAGAGTTTGTAGTTCACGCAACGTGCTTCAAACTAAACAACGAGATGGCAAAGGAAACCTTCAGGTTTAATGATTATAAGCTTCGATCTTTACCAGTCCCCGAAACAGGCTGGGAGATTCGGCTCAATGAGCTTTACAAGATTTTGGAGGCCAAAAATACGTAGTCTAAACTGGCTCGGCCACGTCAAGCGAATGGAAATCAATCAATCTAAGCTAAGAGTCTTTGAAAAGCAGCATCCTGGTTCGATGTTGTTGTTGGGTATTTAGGGGTTGAAATGGAAGTGAGAAATACCACTGAGACTCGGGTTGTGATACCGATCTTAGCAGAAAATTTTTGTTCGAAAGTGATAATCTTTGAAATTTTAAATCTTTGATATCTCGGAATTTGAACATAAATCGATATTTTGACGTTTATTATTAAACCTGATTGTTACGCATTCAAATCATTTCACAGTGTAACATCGCATATTCAAATCGAGTTCGAGTAAGTGGTGGTTGGGCACACAACAGCTCTCGAAGCTATCGTCGGGCTAACAACCTTACACACCTTCGTTGGGCAGTTAGCTGTCAGATATGCCATAAAACTGCAACTAGAATATAAGTTCAAACCAGACGACCTAGTGCGTCACCTTAGGTTACTCAACTCAATTCATTATGGTTTGAGTGGACATTATGGTCAGACAGTATTGTTTCAGCAGGTTATTTGACGTTGAAATATTGGATCGTGAAGACTGGTTCAATGGTGTTCCAACACTAGACCTCAGAAGTCTAGTATGGTTACGGTGACCATCCGTCCTCTTTTTCAGTATCGTGTCCTTTTTTTTTGTTTCCTTGAAGAGGACAGTTATTTGTCCTCTCTTTATTAAATTGTCCTCTTAATGTCGTATTTTTCTTTGAAAACTTTTTTCTATGATCTACACAGTAAAGTACTTTCTTCAGTACTAAATTAGTTAAATACAAAAAATAGACGGCACTGGTGTGAATAATTCAGTTCTGTCATACAGTGCTGCCAGTATTCTTAAGTAAAATTTACCACGTTGGTGAAGAAAAAAAAAAAAAATAGGCAGCATTTAAGGCTTTATCGTCCAACCTAATGGACTCCGAAAAACGTCAAATGTCGCTACGATGCAATATCTCGCCAAACACAAAAAAGTGAAACTTGGTTGGGGCCCTGGACACAAAGGGATTGCAGGCAACGAATCTGCTAGGGCTGGTTCGGAAACTGCGTTCACAGGTCCTGAACTGTACTGTAGCGTCAATTGGACAACAGCTGCGACGCTGATTAACATATGGGAAAATAAACTTCGCCTAGCCCATTGGGCCAATGGGGCAGGTCTAAGGCAATCCAAACAATTAATCAGACTGTTGCTGGCTGCGAGATTGGACCCCGTGTTGCAGTAAAATGCAATATCCGCAAACTTTTATGAAAAAGAAGAGGATTTATTCTCTGAAATAATATTGTTTTAATACACTTCACTTGAGTAGACAAACTTACTCATTTTGGCAACACGTTCGGCGGCTTGGGCTTGCAATCTTCCAATCAGCAATAATCGAATAAAAAGGGCGCTTTTTCTGCAGTGTCAAAAAACACATTCGGCCGTAGGTTAGTTTTTTTTTTTTTATTTTGAGTATCCCTGTTAGAAGTCCAAGCAGTCGAAGTTTACAAATATTATATTAATTTAACGATTAAACTTTTCAACACAGACCCTATTCCTATAAGGAAATCCATTGACTGGGCAAAGAAAGTGTAAAAAAGATAAAAAGATCCACAAAAAATAGAAAAAAATAAAAGAGACCCTCTAAAATGCGCCAACTACAGAAGACTGGTGTCTTCTGAACATTGCATACAAGATTATATCTGCCGTGTTGTGTAAACACCTAAAGCTATTCGCCAACAACCTGGTCGGTCAATACCAGTGTGGCTTTAGGCCAGGAAAATCCACTATCGACCAAATATTCACACTGCGTCAGATCTTGGAAAAAAAACCCAGGAACAGCAAATCGATACCCACCACCTTTTCATCGATTTTAAGGCCGCCTATGACAGCATCTATAGACAGGAGCTATACAGAGCAATGTCTAGGTTTGGCATCCCTACCAAACTCGTCCGTTTGTGTAGGATGACGACGGAAAATGCACCCTGCTCCATCAAAGACGGTAAACACCTAACCGAGACCTTTGATGTCAAAAAAGGATTCAGACAAAGCGACGCGCTGTCATGCGACTTCTTCAACATCATACTTGAAAGAATTGTGCAAGACTCACACGTCAACACCAGAGGCACAATCTTTAAGAAGTCCAACTACTTGCATATGCCGATGATATTGACATAATTGGAAGAACACAGCTTGATGTCAATTGCGTTTTTGTGAGTATTGCGACGGAGGCCGCGAAGATGGGTTTAACGGAAAATGAAGGCAAGACCAAATATATGCCGTCAACCAGAAAGAACACCCAACATCGACGTCTCGGACAGAACGTCACAGCAGACAGTTATAATTCTGAGGTAGTCAAAGACTTTGTCTACCCAGGAACCGCTATTAATTCAGACAATGACACTGGCGCTGAAATCAAACGAAGAATAACTATAACGGCTTGAAAAACCACCTTAACAAAATGAAACTGTACCAGAATAAGGAATGTCGGTTATGCCTAGAAGAGGACGAAACATTCGAACACATCTTATGTGAATGTCCGGCATTACACTGGTTAAGGAAACGTATTTTCCTTAGGGAAATACTTACTTCAGTGGAATTAGAAAACTCCACTACAAAAGATACACTGTCTTCCATAAGGGAAGCAGTGCGCCTTTTGAAGTAACTCCAAACCTTCGATACAAAAGACCTTTCTAGGTCGCAGTGTCGCTGCCTTAACGGCTGGGTTATGCAAGTGAAAAGTAAGACAAAAAAAAAACAGTGGGTCGTATTGCCGCTTATGAAAAATAAAAACACCGCAAACGCCGCACCTACGCTCCTTTGTTTAGAACTCATGTGTACGATCCTCGTCAGCTTAAAGGTTATCCTGGCGGAGTGCCGGCGGCGGAGGAAGGCAATAGGACAGTAATTTAGCAGCCCTTCATACGAATAGAAGCAAGAGGTCATTTTCGGCAATTGCCTGTGTTTTCCGGACTCTAGCCTGGGAACGAATTTTGAAGCCATCAAACCAAGGAACCACCGATGGATTGGATCAAATTAACGGTTGCTACCTGGCAGTACAATGGACCAGTTTTTGAGTCTGACTGCTCCAGTGTAGTGTTTAAAAAACCTCCAACAAAAAAAAGTCAAAACATCGCAACCGTCGACCTTGAAAAATAATGATTTCTAAAACTTATATGGATCTACGATAGTGTGACACGAAAATGCCTCTTATAGGCAATTTTGTAAAGAAAAAACAACGAATTATGTATTGATCGTAGTCTTTATTTACGCCTTCATGCGTTGCACTCGAAGGAATCACCTTCTCGCGTATAAATAACGGCGCACACATAACGCCAAGCGTCTAATACAACAAACAATTTACTTAGATTATATATAGTGCCACATAAGGCAAAGCGTCTAGTCGTCACCATCACCAAACGGGTTCAGGTTGCTGTCGTAGGTTTCGAACGGGTTCGTACTGTTCACCTTCGGGCGCGCTTCCTTGGTCACTGAGACAGCAGGTACATCATCCATCAAAAAAGGGTTTTTCGAGTCATCGTACGTGGTGTCCTTGGTGGCGGGTTTCTCCTCGGGTTTTTGCTGTCTTGTCATGTCCTCCCGCTCCTGCTTGGTTATTCGCCCACTCCATTTGTAGTTGTTCACATGTTCGACGGGAATTGGACCGTCACCTTCTTTCAGTTTTGCACTCCAGTCGTAGCTCACGCTGTTTTGATTCAGGCGATTCTCATCGGCCGCCTTCTGCTCGTCAACGATGACTATACGGTTGAGCAGGCCTCGTCCAAAGTAACTGGACAACACGTACAGCATGTCATTGGAATGGTTGAGGAGTCTGTGGAAGGTTTCGTGCTGACCCTGTGACTCTTGTTGGGTTCGCAGCATTTCAGTCAGCTGGAAATTTTTGACGCTGCATATGCTGCAGTCCTTCTCGTTCTCCGAATACGTCCGCACGCAGTCTTGATGGAACGAGTGCTGACACAGGAAGTACACAGCCGGCAGAGAAAGTGGCTGGGTGCAGGCGTCGCAAACTGTGTTGCGGAACTCGATGGGATTGGATGAGAAATTCTTCAGCAGCACCTGCAAGGCCTTCAGGTCATTTTGAAAGTTCTCCACGTCCTTTTCCTCCTGGCTGATTGCTGTGGTCTCCTTCTGGAATGCTTGCGTGTAGTAGTCTCTGACGTGCGATATATTAGGCCCTTGCTCAACGGCGAGACACTGCAGGATTTGCAGTGGCGACTGCAATTTCTCGGTCGTGATCACGTTCAGTATTTGCAGGAGAACGCTGATGGGTGCATCTGGGTCGTTGTGCAGCTCGTTGAGAGCCTGGATCCACAGATGTGGCTGAAATTGACCGAGGCTCTTGCAGCAACTCAGCAGGCTGTCGTAGTCTTTGTTCTTTACATAGTATCGGATGGTTAGGTTGTATAGCTGGTCTTCTTCGTACAGATACAGGATGCCGGGCCAGAAATTAGCCATGCGGCAAAGGACGAGCACCTGCTCTTTGTTGTAGCGCGGGCGGTAGACTTTTAGTGTGTCCAGCAATTGAGTCTCTGTGCACGAATTGTTCTTCCACTGCTTGAGGTAGAGTTCTATCAGAGTGTTGTAGACAGTGTCGGTCATCTCCGCCGTTGAGCTCTGAATGGAACTCTCCAGGAACTCCAGCAGCAGCTCCCAGTTGCTGTTGAACAGTGGAATGAAGTTTTCTGGCGAGAGTAAGTCGGTTCTCTGCGAGTCGTACACGAATTCCTCAATGATATTGCTTTTGTCTCGTCCTCCACACAACTGCTTCAGCAAGTCAGTGGTTTTTTTGGGTGCGTGGTTCATCAAGATCAGTCCGTATTTGTTGAAGAACGCGTATATATCGTCCTCGCTTAGCTTAGACAGAAGCTTTAGCATATCTTTGGTATCTTCGATCTTCTTTAACAGCACGCTGACGTTGAACTCCTCTTTCTGCTCCTCGCGGGCGAGGGACAGATGAAAATCGGTGGTGGCAGATTGATTTCGAATGGCGGCGTTGATGTCGAACATGACATCGTTGCCGTCCTCTTCGTTGAACAAGAACTCATCCAGCTTTTGCGGAAGATCCAGCCGCGTGTAGCAGTTCATTAAGAGCGCCGTATGCTGGGCAGTCGCCTGGGATTTCTTGTGTAATGCGTGGAGATACTCCGCAAGATGATTTATGTTTCGGGAGTCCAGAAACTTCTTGATCACATATGATGGCTCGATAAAGCCAATTGTCCGCACGTACTTTTCGACCGCTCCACTGTAGTCCCCCTTCACGTACAAATGGTCACCGTACTGCTTGTAAATGTCGGCCAATCCCTCGTCGTCAAACTGGTGGTCCTTTGTTATGCGAATCACGATGTCGTACAGGTTCTTCTTGAAGAGCAGGTTCAGTTTGCTGTGGATGTCCTTCTCCTGCAAGTGGAACACCTGCTTTGACTTGCTGACGATGTATAGAGCGCCGAACTCGTTCAAGATCGCCACCACGGGATCGATTGGCATTTGGAAAACGATGAACTTGTTCTCCACGTCGATGACCACCAAAACGAACTCCTTTTGCGAGAGCATCGAGTTCTTTGCAGGCTTCATGATGACCGCAAGATAGTTGGGGAACCACTCAATAAAGTGCTTCTGGCCGTCCAGTGCATAGCAGGGACCTCTGCCCTCGCTCGTGTAGCAATAAACCGCATCATCTCTACCGGCCATGAAGTACGTTTCATTTGCCGCTTTCGTTTGCAAGGCACAACATCGCGTCGGTGCACTTGTTGGGTCCAATACTGTTTTGAATTCCTTTTCATTATCACTCAACAGATAAACGAATATGCCAGACTCCGAGCAAATGAACATATGCATCTGTTTGCCGTGCTGCTTGAACGCAATTCCGGTTATGGGGTTAGTCCCGACCGTGAAATTTTTGAATGCTCCCGAAAAATCTCTGCTAACCGTTCCCCGAAATAACGAAATCTCACCGCGTTCATAGCCCAATGCAATGAACAGTTGATTTCCATTCGCCTGGGCTACACCAAGAGCTGTGGGTTTCTGAAGTATCACTTTCGCCGTTCCCAGGCAGGGTGCTCCACTGCGCTTTGTCACTTTCGCCAAATCCCACACCTTGACAAGGGGCGGATCGGCACAATCTCTATTCGAAATTGTCACTAATAAATTGCTCTGTGCGGCAATTGAGCACAGAATAATTGGGGCGTTATGTCCTTGAAACGATATCGGATCCCAACTGCGATAGAATATATTCACAGTGCCCGATGAGTCACAAATAATTTTCTGACTCGAACAGCTTGTACAAGACGTAATTTCTGCATCGCGAATTGTTTCGGCGACCTTTTCTTTGTCTGCACTTCGTACAAGATTGAAGAAATCAAATTTTTTCCACTCGAGGTTAGCCATCTTGTGTTTGGGGAATCTGAAAGGATTTCTTTAATTTTCAACTTGAACACTTCCCTCTCTTCGCTTTTCCGTACCAATGGTGAAAAGGATTTACTGATAGGCTATTCCTTCCAGCTGGTTTTCATTATATTGAATTCGAAGAAGAGGAGCCGAGAAAATTTTGTTTTACTTGATGCACTTTTGAAGGGAAAAAAATATTTGGTCTTTTTTTTTTCTTTCTGTGATGACATTTCATGTTAAATTCGAATTGACATTTGCAGTGACTTTACAACTGTAGATGTGTATAGGGTGTACTGTCATTTGCATAGAATTTACATTTTAAAAATAGGGTGCGAAGTTTTTTATTTTTTATAATTTCTAGAAACAAATTTGCTTTGATGGGAATTAATTATACAACTTTATACTTAGAAGCCTAGATTGATTTGATTTTTTTTTAATTTAACGCTGGTTGTCAATAATCAACGAACTTAAAGTGCTGCCAAGTCGCCGATAATGTTGTCCCAGACAGAAAGAGGAAAATAAATAAGGCAGACATTTATCGATAATTTCAACAGACACATTTAATTTGAATGTTATTTCGTTCATTTTTATATTCACTGGGTCGTTCAGTATAATTAATAAAGTAAAAGGCAAACTTTGCAAAGATAACGGACAAGTGAACTAGTGTTTTGCCATTTTTTTACGTCTTTGTCTAAAAGTACGTTCACTGGCTCTGAGACTATCATGGGGAATATGTCTGCACTTCGGTTTCGTCATGCGTTCCTACATGCATCAATGCATGCTATATTGCTGTTCATCTTTTCGAGGCATAATGCAGAGTTTTTGCAGCGATTTTTCACCACTCTGCTTAGTTGTCATTCTGGTAAAAGCAAATGTCATGTCGAACGTCGTTTTATACCCAAGAAGTAAAAGACCTATAGACTATAATGGCAGTCCGGAAACTTAAGAGAACTGAAGCAACCGAGTGACAAAAGCAAAAATGATACAGTATCACTATAATAACTACTTCGGTCAGTTTCGTTAAGTTCGTTCACTTTTGCCATTTTATGCGGAAGCGAAATGAATAATTTTCTACGTATGCAAATGTCACTTGACAGCTGAATTCTCCTTAAGTTTCCATAAGCAATTATAGGCAATTCAAAATTTGACGATGCTTTTGCTTACTTTCATTTGGTTTTGGCCTAAACTTAAGTTTTCGGACGGCTATTACAATTGGCCCTTAACAAATTGTTTCTGATTTTAGCTGCACAGCCTTTTAAGCACTTACAGAAAATCATAAACTACGAACTCTAAGGTGGGTTGGTTATGGCCTCCCTCCCTAGATCCGAAGAGCGCACTTTGAGGTTAGGTTAGGTTTTTTTTAACAAACAACATTAAAGCTCATATAAGATCTCTAAGATAGAAGCAATAGGAGCCCATCAATTGTCAAATGTTCTCTTATTCCACGAAGCACAGTTGAATAACAAGGAAATCAACAAATATTCCAACAACTGAACTCCCAAAACGAAACAAATCAAATATCTACCACGAGTACAGCGCTTAGTGAAATGCTTTAGAAAATACGTAATTCGTACAACTACAAGACGATTTAACTTAATTATTTGTAATCGGAAAACCAACAACGCTAATTGAGTATACAAACAAAACATGTTGGACAGGTTTGATGAAGCATTTAACCTTGGCCAGCTGCACGCATGAAATACTTTGTACATCACAAAAAATATACATCAGTGATGTCCCGAACTGCCTCCAAGGACATGGAATCCACTTTTATCTTATCAATAGCGGGTGGTACATACCTTCACTACCTTCCTCGACAACACAATGTATTACCACTGGGTACTGTTCCTTTGATGCATTGTATGTTAAGTCATCTTCAGGAAACAAATGTGGATTGAAGATATGTGACGGCTGAGAGAAATACTGATTGACGCCTTTTTTGTAATGAAAAGTTTCCGATGTGAGTGATTCCCGTGGCACAAACGTCACTCCACTTGGGCTAACCTCTTCCGTGCAGAAATAGTAAATGGTTATAGCACATTTTGCATCTGAATCAAAGATAAATTCGATATTCAGTGCATTTCCCTTATTGGCTCCACCGTCTCCATGGGCTTTAGTCGCGCTGTCGGGTGCTTTGACAAAACGCACCGATTCCTTGCGAATATTTACCAAACTTTTCAAGGTTTTCGTCGGTTCATTGGCCTGGGGTGGCGGATAAGGAAACTACAAAAAAAAAAAAAACAAATTTTCATATGAAGCAGTCACTGAAGGAGGACATCACTTACAGCTGTTGGCCTGCTTCCGAGAAAATTTAGATCAGCGTTTTCACCAAAAAGATATGCCTCCGGTTGCGGTGTGTCAAAGCGCTCCCCACCCATAATGAAATGACTACCAAAATAATTTCCTGAAACAATACCAATAAGTAGTCGTACTAAAAAGGAATGTTCTCTGATAAAGAAATTGCCTTTTTTTAATCTTTTATTTTGCAGGCAGTTACTTACCCGATTTCGGGGGATATTTGTAGGCATGTGTGGAAATTATATCGGCTTCTTCGACGGCAGCATTTTGCCTGCTTGTTAGCGCACCCATTCTACAATTTGAGTAAATAAACGATAAACACAAGCAAATTTATATTTTCTCAGAAAAGAAAAGTTGAGTTTTTCACTTTTTGACATATGCTGAGTGTCTGTTGACAAATTAGACAAACGAAGTGTAACGTAATGGTCATGAGGGTATGTTCGGTAAGGCGATGTATCGTAATAATTTGAGTTTTAGTTATCGGCAACTGCATACGTCGAGTGTTTTGAGTAAACTTTTGTACACAAAACAAGAAAAACATAAAAAGATAAAAAGAGGCGATAAAATGTTGAGTAAGTTGAAGTGAAGATCAAGAATTTATTAAGTCAAAATTGACTGGGGCAGAAATCATTTGTGTGAAATATTCGCTTAGTTTGTGATCAATACTATAAATGTATGATGGATTTTAGAAATAATTTATTATTTTTATTTCTTTTGTATAGGGTAACGGATAACGTTTGAGTTTACAAATAAAATTGTGAAATTATTTGTTTTCATTTGGCTAAGTGACAGGGAAAATGGTTTGGCATTAAATGTCATTAAAAATAGCTGTGACTACAAACATTGAGATAAAATGAGTATGTGCGTTTTATTAAAAGCAGCCACCGAAGTGACAATTTGTTACACACCGTTGGTTTTGAGATTCCTGCCAAACTCGTCAGGCTGAGTAGGATGGCGATGGAGAATTCTCGCTGCTCCATCAAGGTCGGTAACGAACTCACCGAGAGCCTCAATGTCAAAAAGGGTTTTAGACAAGGCGACACGCTGTCATGTGACTTCCTTAACATCGTTCTTGAGAAGATCGTGCAAAATTCACAGGCCAGCACAAGAGACACGATTCTTCCAAAAGTCTGTTCAACTGCTACCATACGCGGATGACATGGGCGTGATTGCTAACTCAGCGAGCCGTCAATGGGGCTATTGTTGGCATTGGAACGGAAACGGCTAAAATGGGTGTGGCGGTAAACGAGGGCAAAACGAACTAGGAACACGCTGTCATTGAGAAAGGACGCACAACATCGACGACTTGGCCAGAACGTCATAATAGGCAGCCATAACTTCGGGGTAGTGGAGAACTTTGTCTACCTCGGCTCCGCGGTAAACAGTACAAACAACATCAGTACCGAAATCAAACACAGAATAACCCTTGCCAATCGCTTAGCCTTAATCTAAGACAGTCTGCATGCAGTTGGCTTCTTCTTCCTCTTCTTAAGGCGCTACAGTCCGAGGTGGACCTGGGCCCCACCCAACACGATCTCTCGCCATCTGTCGTCAGCCAGTACGATCTCTCGCCAGCTGTTTCCAGTTTCGCACACCAAGACGGCCGAGGTCCCCCTCGACTTGTGTGCGCCACCTTGCATGTGGACGTCCTTTGTTGCGTTGTCCCACAGACTCAAGGGTCGAAGAAGTTGGCTTCAGGTCTTAATATTTAGATATTTAGATTTAGAACAGTCATCTGCGCAAATACCGCATGGTCTTGGAAGTCGACTAATTTCTTGAAAAACTCATTGACTGGCTCATAGAGTTCCCAACGTTCACCGAAACAAAAGGAGGACATCAGCCTTGATTCCAGTATTCGGGAAGAAAACTGAACACTGATGGTGCTAGAGCTCAACCAACGAACCAAATCTTTGACCACACTGTGTTAGCTGACATTATTAGTGTTTGCCCAGATATTTCTGGACCCCTTTTTTCCTAAATTCCACTCCAATTTCTTAATTTTTCTCGAAACTCGCCTCGAAATAACTAACTAAGTCATTCCTGTTACAAAATCCCAACTTATCACGCTCCTCCCATAAATTTTATTTCAGTTCTGATATCGCACGACTGGATGGCGCAGTTGATTAAGTACCTGCCCCAAGTTAGAGGGGTACCAATCCGAAAAAAATGCTGATATCCCACATCCTCCCATTCGTCCGAAGTATCGAGAAAATCGTTTCACAACATTTTGTAATCATCAAATGCACTTCGACAAAAATTCGTTCATTTTCAACAAAAAAAGCCACACAATGGTGTTATCACTTTACTGCACTTCTTCGAGTGACATGTGTCAAATTTCTAAAAGCCGGTTTCTTTGCTTGGAACGGAAAAGTCACCTCAAATGTGTAGGGTTGAGTGGGAAAATGAAAATTGAAGTCAATTCAATCAAAAATTTCATTGGAAATCAATGAAAATATGAAAAAACTCAATTTTTCATTTTTCATGAAGTCAAAGTTGAACTCATTAAAGTTAAGAGAAGCACACAAATTATTGTTCATCTGGCAATGCCTGCTTTGCATGCAATTTGAGTGAATTATTTAAGTAAATGTTTTCCATCATTTGGAGAGAAAAATAAAAAAAAAATGTTAGATGCATGTGGGAGTTGATTTTACATGTATTCAGGGTAATTTTTTCGACAAAACGTTGGAAAACTAAAGAATTTGTTTGGTTTTCAGTGAAACCAAAAGTTAGGTTTCCACGTAGCAACTTGGAAAAAACTAAACTAGTTGGCAGCTCGGGTCACAGACCAGTTACAGATTCAGCGTTGACTTGACTCAACACACAAGGAAACTCATCACCAATCAAAATCTCTAGTTCGTTCAATGTCGTCATGGATACCAGCAACAGGTTGGTCTGTTGTTCGCTCATCTCCGACAAACTAGAAACTGGAATCAATAGGCAACCCGACACGGAAATTAACAGCCGACTGGTTACAAACTGATTTTTGTGAATCACAAACGGGTTTTTAACCAGTAGCGTCATGTCTGGCGTCCGATTTGATTACATACGGTATGACTCAAAGCAAACTAGTTGCCAATTCGCATCGCTGATTAGTTAGTTGCTTCTGAAAAGGAGGACTGTTCTCCCAAAAGGAGAACGTTTGGAAACCCTACCAACCGATGACATCGTTTTATTGAATATTTTCTTCGAATGTTGCATCAAAAAGAAAAACATCAACTCACGTCAAATATTTTGGTGAGCCCATAAGTATGCAGCTGAAATTGCATCGAACAAGTGGTTCAACCATTTCTTGTTTTATTACCTCGCCTCACAGCTAGGCAACATCTTTGAAGAGGAGGAGTGAAAATCAATCAGTTGTGACTTATGACTCTCACTTTTGAAAATACAGTTCGTTCGCCGGAAGCAAGGTTAGGTTAGGTTAGGGGTAGTGGCTGAGCCTCACATAGACCAATTTTGGTCTATAGTGTTAACACTTACCGGAGTTACCACGCCGGAAGCAATGTCGGGAAACTGTTCTCTCACAAATGATTGCAAGCAACGAGAGGCGCTCATATTTATCCCGCAGAGTTGGTTCTTAAAATTGGATAGGAATGTTGGTTGACATTCTACAGCTTCTCTCTATGGTCCTCCAATAGGTATTCAAATATTCAGAGACGTATAGGACGTGTGATGTTTTGCGTCTGCGATTCGCTTGATTTGCTGGGAGCCTAGGTGGTACCCAACTGTGGTGAAATTTATTTAGCCTTGGACATGTCAGCGACGCTTCCCGCCTCATGTTCGAGATGTCACAAGAAAGATTAAGCCTCGAAAGGAATGTGCTTCGTCTGATAATAACAAATATTCTAGCGATGGTTTCATAACCTCAAAAAAACAACGCAAAAGCTGGACAAACATTGATCACTCTCTTGACATCCACTGGGATGAAAGTTTGTTGGCCCCCAGGATGTCTTGTCTTGTTCGTTTGTGTTTTTCTTTCGTTTTCAAATTTGTACGTCTTGCTCTTCGACCTGATGCCACATTTCTCACAGATTTACCGCCCGTGGATAAGCCTTATCAAGCCAAAACAAATTCTCAATGAAGTTATCAGTGACGCTTCTCTGGACAAGCCACAACGGAATTCATACACACATGGTTTGTCTCAACAAATCCAAGCAAACAAATAGCCACACAGCGAGTTTCCCCCAGAAGTATTTTTCATCTTCACACGCCTGATACGCCCCAACACAGATACGCGCCGCGCTTGTGTCGTATGAGTTCCTTGTCCGGCTCCGCCAGTAGTCTGAGAGTGTTTGCAATTTGATATTTCTAACTGATAGGCAAGCACCGAACTCAAAACCGAATTACTTTGAATTATCTCGACACACTCTCAATTCTGTGCTCGGGTACTCCCAGCGACGGGGTCGCGTCTATACGTTCAGTTGTGTTTTGACCTTATTCGTATCAGCAGTACTTTTCGTTGGCTTGGAAAATCAGCAGCATGGAGTGTCGCTGCTAGAGACCAGCTTTGAAAATCGATTGAATTGTATAATAAGTGTAAAGTCACCGCAATCAAATAAACTCGAGTTGTGCGCGGAAAGCGTTTGCCAGCCGAAATGAAAACGTATCTTGCCTTTGCTGGCGTTCTGACGGTTTTGTTTGTGTGTTGTTGGGAAGCCTTTAGCCTGCCTGAGCCCCACGTCGCTGTTGATGGAGAAGGCAACCGCGTGGACTCCGGCCTGAGAGTGAACTCGGATAAATCGGCTACAGCGCTGCCGTACTCGTCGCTGTGGAAGGTCGAGGGCACCGAGGAGAGCATACGGGCTATCCACGCCAAGCTGATGCTGAGCTACATGAACTTCTCCGTGGATCCTTGCGTGGATTTCTATGAGTACGCCTGCGGCAACTGGGAACATGTGCATCCAATTCCAAAGGACAAGTCAGAGTACACGGTGTTTACGTTGCTGAACAACAACATCCAGAACGAGCTGCGGGAGGTTCTCTCCGAGCCAGTGCCAGCGAGTCGGACGAGTCAAGAACTGGGCGCCGAGGACAAAGCACGGGTGTACTTCAACACGTGCATAGACCAGGAGGCGATAAACCGTCGGGGTGTGGATCCTTTGCTGTACTTCATTGACGAGCTCGGCGGCTGGCCAGTGCTCGACGAAAATTGGTCCGAAGAGAGTTTCGACTGGATGCAGCTCGCCATAAAGACATCCCAACTGGGCTACCCTTGTGTCCTATACATGGACGTGGAGATGAACTTGAAGAACTCCACGCGTTACTCAATCTACTTGGAAGAGGCGAAGTTGGGCCTGACCAATCGGGAGGATTTCTTAAACACGGAGAACATTGACCACTTGGTTGCCTACAGGTAAGATCACACCGAGCACATGTGTGAGCCCTTCTGACCGAATGCCTTTCAGAAACCTCATTGTGACCGTCCTGAGACTGCTGGACGTTGACCCAGAGAAAGCAGAAGACACCGCCAGGGACATAGTCGACTTTGAGATCCAACTGGCCAACATAACGACGGACATTCAGGTGCGTATCGACATAACCGAGATATACACCCCGACAACCATTAAGACCCTCACCGGGAACTACACCAACATCGACTGGATGGCCTATTTCTCCGGCGTCCTGGAGACCACACTGCAGCCCGATCAGTCGATAGTCCTGCTGTCAGCGAACTACTACGGCAACCTCACTGGCGTTTTGAAGGCGGTCGAGCGGAGGACATTGGCCAACTACATGGTGTGGCGTGCTGTGCACCCGTTCCTGGACGGTTTGGACGAGAACTTCCGAGCAGCACTGCAGACCTTCAAGGAGGCTCTGACCGGGCAGAAGGAACCGCTGGCGCGCTGGAAGGAGTGCATTGCGGAGGTGAACACTCAGCTGGGGATGGCCACAGGCGCGATGTTTGTTCGCAGGTATTTCGACGAGGACAGCAAGCTCGAGACGGTAAACTTACTCAGCGATGTAAAGGAAGCCTTCCGCCAGACGCTACTCGAACTCTCATGGATTGACGAGAGGACCAAGGAACTGGCCCGAAGCAAAGTTAACCAAACAAAACTTGCCGTTGGATACCCGGACTTCATTCTGGATCCTGTGCAACTCAACAATCTCTACGGAGATCTGCAGGTGGCCCCGGGGAAGCGCTTCGAAAACAGCATCAATTTGGTTAAGTACACCTCACGAGTACGGCGAAACCGCTACAAAGATCGGGTCGACAAGGAGCTGTGGCCAGCTCCTCCGGCTGTGGTGAATGCCTTCTTCGAGCAGACCAATAACCGCATCGTGATCCCGGTGGGCATTCTGCAACCACCAGTGTTCCATAAGCATTTCCCGCGCGCACTTAACTACGGTGCCATGGGTGTGTTCGTTGGCCACGAACTGACGCATGGGTTCGACGACGTTGGCCGGGAGTTCGACGCCACAGGCAACATGATCAAGTGGTGGAGTCCTGAGTCTGTCCGGGAATTCCAAGAGCGAGAGAACTGCTTCATCAAGCAGTACGGAAAGTTCTCGTTCCACGGCAAGTACCTGCAAGGAAGTATCACAAAGGGAGAGAACATTGCCGACAACGGTGGCATCCGCCAAGCCTTCCGTGTCTACCGCAAATGGCAGAATGTCAACAAGAAGGCGAAACGTGACGCGTCCGAAGCAATGCCCGGCTTGAATATGACCAACGATCAGCTGTTCTTTGTCGGATTCGCGCAGTCGTGGTGCAACGCAATTCGTCCGGAAGCCGTGGAGAATCGGATTCAGACGAACTATCACTGCCCGGGTAAGTTCAGAGTGATTGGGGCGCTGCAGAATTTCGATGAATTCGCTGAAGCGTTCCAGTGTCCTGTGGGCAGGTTTATGAATCCGCACAAGAAGTGCCGGTTGTGGTAGGGTCCCAGTGAGGCAGAGGTTTTGTAAATTAATTGAAAAATAAAAATTAGTTGGTCTTCTTTTTTTTTCCTTTGGAAAAATAGTTTTTTTCTAATTTGGAGTCTAATCATCGATGATTCCGGACTACGAAGGAAGGGGCTGAAATACTGAGCAGAAGAAAAGTAGAAGACAAGTTTACATGGATAATCTAAAGTGGACTACCTCGACTGGGTAAGGAAGGGAACAGGCTCAGATGCCTTGTCATGAGAATCTTTCAAGGCTGGCGACGACATTCTTGTAGTACGCATGCACCAGATTATCTGCGCGTTTTGCGACGATGAACGAACGCCCGACGACTTAAAAGTCAGCTCCATTTCCTCCATTCACAAAAAAGATGATCCTTCCTCATGCAACAGCTACAGAGGTATGTCCCTCCTCAATATCAGATTCTATCTGACGCACGTCTAGAGCAGTTCTGAATCGGCACGTGCGGCTTTCGACCTGGCAAATCGACCAATTTTTCACTCTTAGACAAATTATGGAAAATACCAGCGAGTTTCAAATCGATACGCTGCAGTTCTCGTTTTTAGGGCTGCGCTCTGTGATATCATTCATCGCAAGGAACTGTTTCTACGGTATATCGCCGCAGCGCTATTTGCTTTGCCTCGTCGGTTGCACCTTGTTTCACTCGCAAACATACAACGAGTTTCTTGTGGGTGGTGGGAGTTAGCCCAATGAGGCATCGGCTGCTTCCTGGATGGCTGAACGGGAATGCAACCACATTCTGTTGGCATTTGTGTCTGACGTAGGCATACCACGTAGTCTCTCGCTAAGTTGCTCTTCGTAGGTTCTAGCGACCTCCGGTATTTTTTTATTTTTTTTTTCGGAGGTTTTTTTGAACTCTTAACTGGAGCACTTAGGCTTAAAACTGGTCCATTGTACTGCAAGGTAGCAACGGCACTAGAGTAGCCGTTAATTTGATCCCAACAGCAAATGTTGACTGGACCAGATTCGATTTCGCTGGGATTCGAACATTGGACCCATCTAACTTGGGGCAGGCACTTAACCAAATGCGCCATCCAGTCGTCGATCCCCGGTATACTCAGGGGTCCAATGTCGAATATAATAATAATAATGGGAGTGCTACAGTCCGACGTGGACCTGGGCCTAGATTCTCAGCAACCACTCGTTTTGTGCGTGCTATTGTTCTATCACGAGCGGAGGGGACCTACTGTTTAACGCCGACTCCAAATGGCAAGATTGAGAAGCTTTTTCTAGACAGTCATACTCTTTGAGGATTGTCAGTGACTCGAAAGAGGTGGAGCCGTGAAAAAATGTTAGGTGATTTTTCGGGAATCGAACCGAGAACATCGAGCGTAGGTGTCGACCTACCCACTACGCCACGGCTCCACAATGTCCAATGTCAAAACTTATTTATTGGCTGACGTAGCTTTCTGACAGTGGAATTTTGAATCGTGTTGTAATCAGGAAATGGTCAGGGTCGACGTTTGCCCCTCCGAAAGTTGGCACATCCAGAATATTTGACGCGTGTCTTGCGTTAATGAGCACAACGACGATTTGGTTGGTGACTCGACCATCCGGGTATCGCCATGTTGCTGTGTGTTCTTTTGCGGGGAAATCCCATGCTTCTTGTTACCATATTACGACATGCCGCAAAGTCCACGCATCGAAAGCCATAGTCTGCTGTCGTGTCGTGATGGCTGTGCTTGCTGATCACTCCGCCGAAGATGTTCTTCTTACCGGTTTTGGTGTTGAAATCCTCATACTCCGAACAGGCTCCGGAGACACCCTCCAAGAGGTCATAGAAATCCTCTTCGATGGAGTCTTTAGCTTCATCGCTGCACACGCCCGCACATATGAGGCTGACGTTGTAGAATCTGCGATGATTTTAGACTTTACCCGCTTTACTTACTCACTTACTTAACATGCCTATGACCCATGGAGGGTCTGAGCCTGCGCTATCGCTGCTTTCCATCGTTGACTGTCCTGGACACGCTGCTTCCAGTCATAAAGACCAAGCTGTCTTACGTCCGCGATGACTTGGTCTTTGTACCGGAAGTTCAGTCTTCCTCTCCTTCTCGAACCAGGAGGGTCGGATTCGAAGGTCCTCTTAGCTGGAGCGTTGTTGTCCATGCGGTCGATGTGGCCAAGCCAGTGCAGTCGTCCACATCGTGGGTACAGCTCATAGAGTTCGCGGTTGTGTCTTCTCCTCCATTCGCCTTCCTCGCAGACGGGACCATATATCTGACGTAGAAATTTTCTTTCGAAGATACCAAAAATCAGCACTGCAGTTTTGCTCAGTGTCCGGCCTTCGGCTCCATATAGCAGGACTGGCAGAATAAGAGTTTTGAAGAGCATGATTTTGGCCCTTCGAGTCAGGAGTTTTGAGCCCAGTTGTTTTGACAAACCGAAGTAGTATCGGTTGCCAATGGCGATTCTACGTCGGATCTCCACTGTGATACCCCCCAGACTTTACCCGCACCTCAGTGGCGATGAATTGCCCCCAGTGGCATTTTCCGAACTAAATAAACAAGTGAGGACGCTGAATTGCCGACTCTGCATACTGACCTGTTTCAACTTGATGCGAGCTGACCTACTTCTTGGTGGTGTCAATATCAGCCCGTTCGTTGTGTTTTACGGCTGACTCATGCCTCAATCCCACACTCGGCCATCCTGGTACCCGACTGCCCTCAGTCGGATTCTTCTTTGTATGCTTCCGCTACTCCGTCACCAGCAGATGACACCCTTGGTTTCATGTAGTCGGCTTTAGTGGATGTTACGTTGGGTCCCTCATGCTTCCCCACTTTTCGGACATCGTATCGGTTGTTCCTTTTGACGTTGGTCATTTTGTAGGGCCCTATAAACTTAATGGAAAGATTAAGGCCAGTGCCAAACTGCGTCCTCTTGATAGTTACCAGATCATATAGCTAGATACCTTCTTCTTCCGATTTAATGTCTCCTTATTCTCCTCCTGCACCTTCTATATTTCATGATAAGCTGTTTGTCCGAACTCATCCTGTCCATCCTTGAAGTCGTCCCAATGTCAAAAACTACACCGAACGACGTCATTCATGTAAATATAACAACATTTTAACAAACACCTTATGTCTAATGTTCTCCTTATGTACGTCGTTGACTACACCCAAAAGTTGTCAAAAATTCTCCACATGTCTCCACATCTATAAAATTATTTGACTTGATTTTCAAAATAAAACACACAATTTTCCAAAAACTGGTAAAAGCACAAGTTTATTCGGACCATGTGTCAATTGCGTTTGAATTGTTGACACTGTATTTTTTGACATTTCCACAAAGGTGAATAAGTTTTTTGCAAATCAAGTTTGGAATAAATCGAATTTGAAATATTCCAGCCATATTTATTAATCCTTCACATCTGTTAGCGGGTAGGATGTATTTTATACACCTCCGGAGCAGGTCTTAACTTCTAAACACATATTCACCTCACAAGTGGCAAAAATTTGCGAGAGGATAACATTTCACAGCAATTGACACACACCCTTAAATTGAAATCACAAAGTGACAGATCAACAACAACAATGAATGTCAGTACTTAAAAACAACATGACACATAATAAAACTCAAACAGGGTGGGCGTTGAATAAAGATGTTCTACCATATTCGACATTTTTCACTAGGGTTCATGGGGCTGCCCTCTGGGCATTGAAAGGCTTCGCTGAATTTATCGAAATTCATAAGACTGCCGATCGTTCGGTACTTTGCAGGGCTGTGATCTTCGTGCTTGTTCGCTTGTATTGCCTCTGGTCGGATGGCTGTGCAAAATGCTTGGGCAAAGCCGAGGAAGAGCAACTGATGCTCGTTGAGGTCCAGATCCGGCAAGGTCTCGACCATTTTACGTTTCGGGTGCGAATTTTCATCCTTCCATTTAAGATACGCATTGTATGCTAGACGTATGCCACCGTTGTCGGCCAAGTTCTCCGAAATGGTCGAATCAGCGTCAAAGGGAATATCTAAATCGGCCAATTTCTCGTACTGCTCTTCGAAGCATTTCTTTTTATGCTCGAAGGCAAGCTTTTCGGTGCTACGCCACCAGTTATGCACATTGCCATCTATGTCCACGTAGCGGCCATTATCGTCGAAACCGTGGATGATTTCATGGCCGAGAAACATTCCAATGTTGCCGTAGTTGAGAGACTGTGGGAAATATTGATGGAAAGTGGGTGGCTGCAGGATTCCCGCAAGGACAAGGATTCGATTCGCTGCTACGATGTATAAGGCATTGACCATTGTCGGCGGCTTGAGCCATAACTCTGGATCAAACGGCTTAAAGAGAGTGTCCAAGTCTTCTTTGCGATGGAACTTCGCGATATTGATGTAGTTCTCAAAGTGTTCACCATCGATGACGTCGACCTCATCATGGAGCTCGTTTAAGGCCTCTTCCGAGATAATGAAATCCGGATATCCAACAGATACCTTCATAGCTCGCACCTTCTTCACTGCGTACTCTTTGGTTTCTTCTCCAAGCCAGTCCAGGTCGGAGAGATTCTCTTCGAAGGCTTTTTTAAGGGAAATTATGACATCGTTGGCCACATTTTTACTGGACTCATCGAAGTACTTTTTCACGAACAGGGCCGATGTTGCCATTCCAATATTATAGTTAACCTGATGGACGCACAACGACCATAAGGGTTTTGGTTCAGTTTGACCGGTCAAAATTTCATTGAATTCATCCCAAGCATTTCGGAAGTCAGCACTTAGTGTTGGAAGAACAAAAAGCACTCCTCGCCAGATCATATAGTTGCCTAGGGTCTCCAAATCGATGTCTGATAAGATTTCAGAGAGCCTGCCATAGTACCATGCAACGGTACCATACTGTATACCAATTTGTTGATCTACGGTGATATTGGCCTCTTGGACACCCGAGATATATCTCTGCCATTCGATGTCATCGTATTCGTCTTCGACTTGCTGCAAAGACCAACGGAGTAAAGAGTTGGACTTTAGTCTCTTTGGTGTGTTCTTAGCTTCAGCGAGGCGAGTTTCGAACTGTACTATTTCTTCGGAAGCATTTTGTGCTGTTTCCTTGTCGACTCCTAACAGAAGAAGCACATCTTCGACAAGATCCCTAGAATGGACAAAAGATTTATTATTTCTTGCTCCTAGAAAAACAAATTGATCATAAAGGTGAATAACAACAAAAGAGGGTGGGTCAAGAAGTCCGCTACCAAACACAAACTTAACAAAGGATCTTGGTCAATAATTGACAGATGAACGTTGACGAGAGCGGTGTTCATTTTTATTAACCATGGCTGTTTGTCAATTGCTTTAAAATGTTTGACACTTATGAGGTGAATATTGTGGTTACAATTTTAACCTACTCTAGAGCTGCATAAAATGTAGCCCATGGGTTAAATTTGTAAAGGTGTACTGGCATGGAGGTGGACAGAGATAGCTGGAAAGTTTAAAATCCGATTTAATTCAAATTTGATTTGTGGCGGTATCTTCCTGCTAAGATTTTATTCACCATCATGGAAATGTCAAAAATTAACCTAAGGAGATTAGTTAAAAATGTCACGGACTTATTTATCCGTTCTCGTTCTTATGTATTTTTAAAAACAAAACAAATTACAACGAATGTCGGGAACGGTGAGATGAAATAAAGCAAAATTTGAAAAATTTGGTTTTATTTCGTTTTCAAACACGAAATAAGGTAAATCTTGCTGTGTGCGTTATATTTTTCGCAGGGATAAAAAGGGTTTTTTTTTTTTACTTTTTCGAAGGTTTTTGAAAAACTAGACTGGAGCACTCAGACTCAAAAACTGGTTCATTGTACTGCCAGGCAGCAACCTACTTTTAATGGAATTTCATGGTCTTCCGAAGGAAAACCAGCAGGCGTTTCTGTGATGAGGAGTCTACGTCATCAGCTCTCAACTCACCAGCACCGAATAACTGCCATCTGATATGCCACCTGATAGGTGAGGACACTGGCAGAGGAAGTGCTCTTCAGTGTCATCGCCTTTTCCACAGGCGTCGCAGGGGGTTCCGTCGCTTAGGCCAAGCACACTTAGGTGTAGTGGCCCATTAGTACGCCGGTAAGTGGTTTGGAGTCTTTTCTGTCAAGAGATAAAAAGAAAGCCGTGGATTTCTTACAGACGTTGGGGAGCATGCGCTGGGTTTACCTACATCCTGGAGCCTCATGTCACCTGCGGTTGTGCTCTCGAGAAGTCCGACCATCGATGGAAGCCCTAACCAAGGACGCAGGTAGTTCCAGCGCAGGTTCAGCTCCAGAGAATACCTCCTCTGATCCTCGCCTAGCAAGTTCATCATCGATCTCATTTCCTGTGATCCCGTGGTGACCCGGGACCCAGACAAGTCTTAGCGAATTTAAACTGCTAATCAAATTCTGAGTAGAAGCAGTCCTGAACTATCCTGGAAGTGTTTAAATGGTTGAGCAAGTCCTTAAGCAGAGCGACTGGATGGCGCAGTGGCTAAGTACCTGCCCAAAGTTGGAGGGGTCCCAGGTTCGAAACCCAGTGAAATCAAATCTGTTCGAGTCACCATTTTCCCGTTGGGATAAAATTAACGGCACTGGAATAGGTTGCTACCTGGCAGTACAATGGACCAGTTTTGGGTCTGAGTGCTCCAGTAGTGTTTCGAAAATAATCCGAAAAAAAGGCCATAAGCACAGCTTGGCTGTCGCTACAGACATAGATGCTTCGCCCATTCCACCTTCTCTTCACAATATACAGCCTTGCCCAAATGTATTAGGCACCCTTTAAGATTCGTTATATCTTCAAAAAGCAAAAAAATTAATGAAATGAGAGGAAAAAATAAAAATCGTTAGCAACCTCAGATAGCGTCGCCAAAAAACATTAAATTCAAACTAATTACCTCCGATAAGTGATTTGGCAGAAAAGACAAAAAGATAAGGATGCCAAATACATTTGGCCAAGGCTGTAGTTCGTGGCCATTACGATCGCATATGTTTCCGTTTAGAAAATCGACGCAAATTTACCTAACGAGGTGTGCAGTCTAAAGTTGTCGCTTTCCACAAAGGTACCAGCACCAGATCCTTCATTGGTCTTGGACCCGTTCGTGAAGATTCGACTACATTCCATTCCTGGCTCAGATTCTGGTCAGAGGCAGTCCTGAGTGCAGGGAAAGTCGACTTTGTACGTTCGTCGCTGCTGGAGTACAGGTCTCCGTGCGTCAGACGGCATATGAAAGGGCCTAACTGTAAAGTCTGTAAAGAATAATATCTAGCATTTTTTCCACGGCTCCACCTCTTTCGAGTGACTGACAATGCTCAAAGAGTATAACTGTCTCGAAAAAGCTTCTCAACCTCTCCGTTCGGAGTCGGCATTATGCTGTAGGTCCCCTCTACTCGTGAGAGAACAATAGCACGCAGAACACGAGTAGTTGCTGAGAAGCTAGGTCCAGGTCTACCTCGGAATGTAGCGCTGCCATTATTATTATTATAACTGTAAAGCCTAATTTTGACACAACATTTCTATAATAAAGCGTGGTTTGTAGATTTTAAATTTGGACTTATTTCACGTCACCGTGGGGAATTTTGAAGAAAAATCGAAAATGCTTGAAAAATTGTTATGTCCTTTATTTTATCAGTAAATATTTAAGATCCTGTACCTACAGGGTGGGTCATCTAGTGTTTTTTTTAAATCATAGGTTATTTTGCGCTTGGACATAGCTCCTGATGAGTTAGAGTCGATGGCGGAGGATCGAGTGGCCTGGAGATCTCTCGTGTGTGCGTTGCCCCGGTGACCCCTTTAGTGGAACATGCGGGTCACTAAAGATGAGATGAGAGGTTATTTTGACATTAACAGCTGTTTCCCGCTCGAAATCTTGACAGAAAGTCAGTATTATACCTCCGCGGAACAACATGAGTAGCATTGGGAAATATTGAAAACTTATTGCCAAAGTGAGTGTCTAAACAGTGCGTTTTTTGAAAAGAAGTTTTGGCCGAAATGAAGCACCCACCGCGACTGCTGTACGCAAGTTTGTGAAACAAGTTCGTGAGACTGGTATGCTAGTGGACAACACTCATGATCTCCATCGTCGTTCGGTGCGCACAGATGAGAATGTGGCTGCTGTGGCAAAAGAGTGGGACTTAATTCACGAACATCAACTCGCCATCGATCTCAACTGCTCAACATTTCACGCACAAGCCTGAGGAGAAAGAGAATTCTGCACAAAGATCTCGGATTATTCGCGCATAAGGTCCAATTGACTCAGCAATTGAAGACGCGCGACCATCCGCTTCGTTATCGCTTCGCAGTTTGGGCCTTAGAGCAGCTTAAATTCGACAACGGTTTTGGGCGAAAAATCATCTTTTCTGACAAGGCACATTTTCATCTCGGCGGTTACGTTAACAAACAAAATTGCCGCTCAGAACTGGGGCTCGGAAAACTCGCACGTTATTGTCGAGAAGCCAATGCATCCACAGAGAGTGACAGTTTGGTGCGGATTGTGGAGTCGTGGCATCATTAGACCATTTTTCTTCGAAAATGAGACTGGGAACAACGTTTCGGTCAACGGTGGGCGTTACAGAGCCATTTTAACAGACTTTTTTTTACTGAAATTGATGCCATGGATTTAGATGACCTCTGCTTCATGCAGGATGACGCACCATGCCACACAGCCTATGCCACAATCGATCTTTTGCGCACCAAATTCCCAAATCGTGTCATCAGCCGCCTTGGCGATGTCAATTGGCCGCCTCGGAGCTGCGATTTGACCCCTTTGAACGTAAAAAAGGTATTGGAAAATTTGGGTGACAGAATGCGCTACTGCGTAGCCAGCCAAGGCAGCCACTTGAATGACATGGAAATGGGAATGTTTGTTCTTACTAATAAAGCCATAATACATAGGAAGAAATTTAATTATGTTCAATTTATTGCATTTTTAAAAAGAAACTTGTATTTGGCCCGCCCCGTATTTGCAGACTTCACATGCATTCTAAACAGAGGACTGACTAGGTACCCTGACCCTGAACCTGACAGAAGCAAGTACACACATCAATGACTCACTTAAGCGTCTATAATTGATTTTAATTTCCACTTACGTGTAGGCTTTCAGCTTGTTCGCATGCTCCTCCTTCAGGTAGTAGTCTATGTTGGACATTCCCAAGACGGGTTGCTTCAAATAAATGATGTTGTCCGAGGTTTTTGAATTCTTCTCAATATCGTAGGCGAGTATAACACCATTTTCAACAAAAGATAAATTAATGGCCAACTGTATCCAATCGAACTCTGTCTCGTTCCAGCTCTCATTCATTGCTGGCCAACCGCCCAAGTCCTCAATGAAATCCAGAAGTGGTTGGGCGCCACGCTTATCGATGGTCTCCTCGTCTGTGCAGCTTCTGTAGAAGATCTTGGCCTTGTCGACAGCGTCTGGGGGTTCGTCTTTTCCGATTGGCTCCTCCAGAACCTCCTTAAGTTTCAGCTCTAGTTTGTCCACCATTCGCTGTATCGACGAGTACTCCCACTTGTCATTCGGAATTGGATTCACTTCATCCCAGTTGCCGCAAGCGTACTCATAGAAGTCCTCGCACGGATCGGCCGATGTGTTCATGTAGCTCCGCATCAGATGGGATTGAAAGCGACGCACTTCCATGACCTCCTCGGAACTATGCTTGTCTTCTTCAGCTTCTGGCTCTGGGTCGTCTGATGACATGAAGTCGAATGGGAGCAGGACGTAGAGTATCAAGAAGCCAAGCGCAGTCGATATCACTAGCAATATCATATACAGTTTCATCTTCGACATTTTGGTGGCCGCTGGGTTCTCAGTTAGTCTTGGAGCGAATGGTACGTTCTAGAACACTTTTCAAATTTCGATGCAAACACAAAGTAAACGCAAATAACTAATTCGCGTATTTTTAGACTGAACTTGAGCTGTTATGTCATTTTTTTTTTGTTTTTCGAAAACACTGCGCGGCAATTGCACCCCTACACCTGAAGGTGCTTACACGACGAAGCGCTCTGATCGACTACCGCCGAAGATGCTTTCCAACGATTTTACCCCACGGAGAAGCTGCCAAGTGCATGGGGAATATTTCAGCAGTTTTTCGAATTTATTCGCATTTTTATCAATTAAAAATGGTTTGACTGCAATGCATCTAGATCTGCCCACTGGCCGTTGGGGCATCCGGCCAGGGGCAGGGCGTCAGATGCAATGGATGAGTGAATGCACTTCTTGATGATGGTGCGACGCTAAAAGCTCACGTTGCATTGACGACGATACAATGTGCTGAAGCTTTGGCACAACACTTAGACGCGTAGGCACTTATGCAAGTATTGGTTTGTGGGACACCACATGCTCGCAGTTACATATTTGCGGGCTTGTTATGAGATAAACTCAGCCTTATGGGATGATCGCAAATTACTAATTATCTGGAAAGTGATACGAGCTGGTTTGTTTGAAACAGCGGCGTTTGTCGTAGAATCGCGCCGGGGTTATTCCTACGACGCGATGAGTACAGAATTCGGACCAGTATGGAGATCGAATTGATGTTTTTGGGCTTAAGAGACACTTGTGAAATGGTGACCATAGAGTAAATATATTGTACAATGGACCAGTTTTAGAGTCTGAGTGCTCCAGTGTAGTGTTTCAGCATTGAAACATTGTGCGCCATATGGGCCTGACGGCGGCGTCATTGGGCTATACTTTCTTGGGGCAGTGCAATGTTAGAGGCAGTTCTGTAACAGTTACTGGTGACCGTTTTCGGGACACGTTGGAACATTGTTTGGATCAATTACACTTCCACAGAACAAGTGGTTGCAACAAAACGGCGTGACATCACGTACAGTCCGTGCTATGATGTAAATTTTGCAACAAACGTCAACAAATTGTTATACGAATTGGTCTATGGGAATTCCTGTAATCAGGAAGGCCGAGCTTGGTGTCAAAGCCAAGTTAGTCAAGTTAGTTGTTCCAACTCTCACCTATGGTCATGAAATTTGGGTAATGACCGAAAGAATAAGATCGCGAATACAAGCTGCCGAAATGAGATTCCTTCGCGCTGTTGTCGGAATTACTTGCCGGGATAGGGTGAGAAACACGGCAGTGCGCAAGGAACTCAGTGCTGCTTCTTTGGAACGGAAAGGGCTGTACATCGATGGTTTGGTCACGTGGAACTATTGTCCCCATCATCACGACTTCCGAGGCGTGCCTTGAATGCGATTCCGTTAGGTAGGCGACCGTTTGGCAGACCCAGGACGAGATGGGTGGACACAGTCCAAAAACTGGCCTGGTTGCGCCTGGGCATCGCTCCTGATGAATGAGAGTCGATGGCGGAAGATCGACTGGCCTGGAGATCTCTCGTGCGTGCATGGCCCCAACGATCCCTTTAGTGGAACATGCGGGCCACTGAAAATGAAATGATGATGATGATTGGCCTGTGGGATCTTGGTTTATTTGAGTGACATAATTGAAGTGATTCCTCACGCCAAACTTGTTGCGCAAGTATATCGAGACTTTCGAAATCGAATAGAATTTGCAAATCGCCAGTTGCCAGTCCGGCCAATCAATTCAATACTGTCTCTTAGAGAAGTCCTGGAAAAATCCAACCACTATCTAATTGATGGACACAACCTTTTCATAAATTCCACAGTTTCATACGGCAACATTTAACGCAGGGAACTATTGATTTCGGGATCCCGGGAAAATCCGGTTGTGCCGTGCTTCGATAAAAATAGGCGATGCATTGTGCAGCTTGGTTTGGAACTTAAAGGGATAAAGTGGAGGTTAGGTAAATTGTGAGATACAACGTCAAGTGGCTGCCTCGGCCTTATCTGGCTTCGCAGTATCTGTCACACCTTATCTGTCACACCAATTTTCCAAGACCTTGTTGATGGTTTTGGGCTGTAGCTCACGGATTGCTTGGATGATATTGGCCTTAAGTGCTTGAATCGTTTCCAGATTGTTGACGTAACATCGGTCCTTCACGGTTCCCCACAAATCCAAAGGGGTCAAAACGCAACTCCGAGGCGGCCAATTGACATCGCCAAGACGGCTGATAACACGATTTGGGAATTTGGTGCGCAAAAGATCGATTGCGGCATGGGCTGTGCGGCATGGCGCGCCATCCTGCATGAAGCAGAGGTCGTTCAAATCCATGTCTTCAATTTCAGTAAAAAAGTCTGTTAAAATGGCTCTGTAACGCCCACTGTTGACCGAAACGTTGTTCCCAGTCTCATTTTCGAAGAAAAATGGTCTAATGATGCCACGACTCCACAATCCGCACCAAACTGTCACTCTCTGTGGATGCATTGGCTTCTCGACAATAACGTGCGGGTTTTCCGAGCTCAAGATGCGGCAATTTTGTTTGTTAATGTAGCCGCCGAGATGAAAATGCGCCTCGTCAGAAAAGATGATTTCGTTCGTTCGCCCAAAATCGTTGTCCAATGCAAGCTGCTCTAAGGCTCAAACTGCGAAGCGACAACGAAGCGGATGGTCGCGCGCCTTCAATTGCTGAGTCAATCAGACCTTATACGCGAATAATCCGAGATCTTTGTGCAGAATTCTCTTTCTCCTCAGACTAGTGCGTGAAACGTTGAGCTGTTTTTGAGATCGATGGCGAATTGATGTTCGTGAATTGAATCTCACACTCAGGCTCTCGGCCATAGCAGCCACATTCTCATCTGTGAGCACCGTACGACGATGGAGACCTTGAATGTTATCCACTAGCATACCAGTCTCACCAACTTTTTGCACAAACTTGCGTACAGCAGGCCAAAACTTCTTTTTAAAAACGCACTGTTTGGGCACTTTGGACCAGATTCGATTTTACTGGGATTCGCACCTAGGACCCCTCTAACTTGGGACAGGCACTTAACCAACTGCGCCATCCAGTTCTTTGGGTACTTACTTTGGAAATAATATTTCAATATTTCTATTGTTACCGCTATCACTGGAGCGGTCAATCAGTGGTAGAAGTCTGACTGTGGGTATCACTGACTCGAAAGAGGTGGAGCCGTGAAAAAATGTTCGATGTTTTTTTCGAGATTCGAACCGACGACCTCGAGGGTAGGAGTCGACGCACCTACCCACTACGCCACGACGCCCACCACGATAGAGACTTTTATAATCAATCAATAATCAGTAATCAACGATCGAAAAGGATTTGGAGAAATGATTTGACGCTAGTAATCTCTTCCATGAACCATCAATTAGTCCCTTTATTTTTAGTACTTCCCCCGTTGTTTACACATTTTCGAACATTCGTACAGTTAACTTGATTTCTGCAAAGTTATTTTGTTTTTCAGCACCGTTATTACTCGTACATCACCTAAGTTGTCTCTTAAAGGGATGAGAATGCTGGGCTCAGAAAGTGAAACAAAATGAAAAAAAAAACGAAGTAGATTTGAAAAATGTGAAGCAGAAGAAATGTGAACAAATGTACCTACAGCCTTGCCCAAATGTATTAGGCACCCTTTAAGATTCGTTATATCTTTAAAAAGCAAAAAAAAATAATGAAATATGAGGAAAATATAAAAATCGTTTACAACTTCAGATAGCGTCGCAGAAAACTGTAAAATTTAAACTAATTACTTCCAATAAGTGATTTGGCAGCAAAGACAAAAAGATAAGGGTGCCAATACATAATTGGCCTAGGCTGTATATTTTTTTCCTCATGACAAGAAATGAAAAACTTAAAAAACTGATGGCAAAGCAAGTTTATAATGAATGTAGTAGATTTTTGTGATGAGAACAATCAGATAAAATTGATTTACAAAAATGATTCAATACAACACAAGAAATTAAATTTTGATCGTTAGACAAAAGTAGGTTAAAAGTGGTAGAAAAATGTTGCAACGTAGCAGATAAGTACAACCTTGACCAAATGTATTAGGCACCCTTATCTTTTTGTCTTTGCTGCCAAATCACTTATGGGAAGTAATTTGTTTGAATTTTATGTTTTTCGGCGACACTATCTCATGTAAAGGATTTTTATTTTTTTTTTTGCTTTCTGCATTAATTTTTGTGCTTAAAGGGTGCCTAATACATTTTGCCAAGGCTGTAGCATAAAAATAATTTAATGAAGTAGATCTACTACATATGAAGTAAATTATCATCACTGATCCCTTTGCACTGCCTGAACACTGACCGTCTTCACTCGCAGAAGGCCCTTTTGTTGTTATTTACGAACATTCCCCTTCACCCAGTGGAATGCCACTTCCATTGCTCTGTCTTCTGATTTAGTACTTCCAAGGGATTTTCCACAAGAAAAACAAGGGTTGGACGAGTTTTTTTTCCATCGACGATGTGCTAGATTAAGTTTAATTTGAAGTGTCAACACAAAACAATACTCGGATCTTCGTTGATTTCTTTCGTCTGTCAGTTGTTTTTGAAACTTCATCATCAATCATTGACAATTCGATTTCTATTTCTGAAACTCTTCCCCATCCAGAGTTCACAAACTTCTATTTATGCACACTCCTGCTCTTCTCAAAGACTAACAAAACGATCGTTTCTTCCATCGGCAGTCCTCCATGGAGAGCATGGAAACTAGTAAATTATCAACGCTATTTGCCTCTGCCGCTAATTCGCCACCGGAAGCACAGACATTTGAATTTTCACTTAATTTCCAGAAATATATCCTTCGCCAATATTATTTCTGTTGCACTCGAAGCCTGCATCTAGATATGGGAACGTCAAGAATCTGGAATTCATGTGCTGCGGCGCATGCTTCCGTGGGTGGATGAATGTACAGAACTAGGTTGCAGAAGTGGACAAGTGTTTACCTGGTCTGGTGCACGGAAGCAGCATGAGAAGAGCACGCAGACTGCGGGTGATTGTTGGTGGATACCTCATGTGGTATGTCACTGGTGAAGCGAGCCTTAGCTCCGAGTGTTCGAGTGTGGAAGTGTGCAGCGGCACGGCGCAGTGTGTTGTGGGATCGTGCCTCTTGTACGAGTATTGTAGTATGCAAATTGATTCGTTTCTAATCAAATTCAAGTCGCAAACAGACCTGTGGGAGAGGACGTGCGACTGTGCATACAAAGTGGCGACACGGAGTGTCAACAAGGATCATAACCCTTTCAACAACTTGTATCCCGTGGATGGGTGAATGTAAAGAAGCACATTCTAAGTTGTTCCACTAGCTGCTTGTTTTTTTTCTGTGCGGTGTGCGGAGCAGCGGATGAGCTACGAGATACGATAAGACGAAGTTTCTGGAAATCACCGCAGAGGAAGCTGAACACACAGCAGGATAAAAAAGAATGTTCTCATCCGATGCACAGCAGCATAAATTAGAAACATCATCGGTGGGTGGATCGAGGTGTCAAGCTAACAACCAGACGACGTCGATTGAAATTTATTGAGTTTTGAACGTGATGATGTGCCGAGTCTGAAAAACAATCAGATCTATTAACCTATCCTGTCACGTGATGGTTGAAACCACCCCGTGCTCCTTATGAATTTTAGAAGATCCTTGGCCCAGCGAAGATAGGCGCCGATTCTGGCAAATCAGATGTTGGATCGTCTCGGTCTCTTCCTCATCTCCGCAGAGATCGCTGGATGCCACAATCCATTTCCGGAGCATTGTTCCGATTGGGCAGCCACAAAGTGGATAAGTAGATAAACTCTTTAGGAATCCACTTGGTAGCACAATGGACAGGCGACCGCTATTACCTGCCTACTTCTGTTCGGAATTTCGACACCTCAAAAGGTGAACGAAACTCTTAAGAATGCCTTAAATAGGCAGGAACCTGAAAAAGGCTTACGCACTTAAGCTGTGAGGCAGAATCAAAGCTATTTGAAAAAGCTCCACACAGAAATTCCACTACATCTGCGGATTGCTATTCATGACGCCACTTCTCCCTGGCTGTAGCTCAATTCTAGCAGAATGTCCCGCTATCGAAACCACGACCAATCCATAACTTAACCACAATCTGCCATCGAACATTTCAATTACAGCTGTAGTGAGCCTTAATGAACGCTTCGCATTCGATGACCATTCACAGATACGAGTAGATGCACCACGTCGGTCGCCCCAACCGCGTGCACGTATCGCTGCGGTCGGAGAGTGAATCCAGAGCGCCCAGTGCGAAAATTATCTTCCACGAGTTAATTAGTTCGGTTCACGCCGCAGTCGGATTTGATTCAAAGATAAGGCGGATAATGCTTGCCATTATGCGCGTGTCGGCAAGATTTTGGAGCGCGATTGCTTTGCTCTCTGGAAAGAGGCTCACATTGTATGTGAAATGATTTTCTGTCGAAATTTGTGTGCAGTTATGAGTGATGGATGTTGGGCAAAGAGATCAGATCATTTGAGGAATTTGCCGATCTAACAGAACAAAAGTTCGTGTCATTTCATCTTAAACCACTCCACACAAGATATAAAAGTGACTGACCTGGCAATCGAATGAAATCTTTGATTCCGAGCAACGCAAGAGGGAGCGATTACGTTCAAATTGCAAGTCATTTAGCTCTGTAGTTCATTGGATCGTACAGGTCTTGGACTGGTCTCTTCCTTGGAGATTAATTCGAAGGGTGGACTAGTGGGGAGGAAAAGAGTGTTCTGCAGGAGTATGGGATTGATGGTTCTTTGTTGAGGGCCATTCTCTATACACAAACTGTAGCAGCTAACGGGAGTAAATCAACACCTTTCACCGTGGGCGTTGGACTTCGCCAAGGATGCGTCTTGTCACCTCTCCTTTTCATTTTATATATGGACTGGATGTTTCCATGGTAAGGTCGGGACCCTGGAATAGAGATGGCGGCGGATGAGCCCTTATCTTAGGGCCAACGGCGGCGCTCACAGCCTGCAAGTGGCTACCGACTACGTATCCTTCCGGACCCCTTTTTCCGTGGGCTAAACAGATGGACCTGTCCTCCCAGTTGGAGGTTGTGCGTGGGGTTCACTTCCTCACTACGTAAAAAAAACAATCGAGTTCAGAAACAACAACCTGCCTCGGATATGGACGGATTTACTGTTGACGACCCTAGCAAACGAAAAAAGGACAATGATTATCGGTTCTGCACTTGGAATGTGAGGTCCCTGAACAGACCACGTGCAGCCGATGAACTCGCGGAGACCCTAGACTGCTATAAAGCAGACGTTACCACAATCCAGGAAGTGCGATGGGATGGGCCGGGCAAAAAGAGGATGAAAAACTGCGATATCTACTACGGCGATTGTTACAGAGAGCGAATGCAGCGATTATTTGGATGTGGATTTGTTGTTCGAGGCAGACTTAGGCAAAAAGTCTTAAGCTTTCAGTACGTAAGCGAACGCCTTATAATAATCCGCATCAAGGCTAAATTCGGCAACATCAGCCTAATCTGCGCCCACGCCCCAACGGAGGACAAAGATGACGATGGCAAGGATGACTTCTATGATCTCCTAAAAAGAACGTACGATCAATGCCCCAGCTTACGACACCAAGATCGTTCTAGGAGATTTCAACTAAGCTGGGTAAAGAGGACATCTTTGCTAGAGTCATCGGTAAACACAGCCTGCACGAGACCACGTTCGAAAGCGGACTCAGGCTGGTGGAATTTGTTACGGGGCGAAACCTCTCTGTAGCTAGCACGCGGTTCCCACACCTCAACATCCATAAAGGGACCTGGCGGTTCCCTGATCATTCAACCGTCAACCAGATTGATCACGTTGCGATCGACGTCAGACACTCCTCCAGTATTCTTGATGTCCGAACGTTCCGATGCGCCAACATCGACTCGGACCATTTCCTTGTTGTAGCCAAGGTAAGGACACGGATATCTAGAGAACAACGGAGTCGAGGAAGACAACCACAGTTTGACGTCGAAAAAGATACAATCGCAACAGACTGCCAGGAACTTTGCCGATCGAGTCTCCCTGAAACTCTCCGAAAGTTCGACGTCGCCTGCACTAACAATAGACGAAGAATGGAAACGTTGTCAAAGAGCCATCAGAGAAGCCGCTACTGACAACGAGTGCAGGCAGGTACATGCAGCAAAGCAAAAAGCCTACCAGGCAACGTTGCATCGAACTACGAGAGCTGTTCGTGAGCTCTACGAACAGAGAAGAAGGGAAGAGAACCGGCCTCTCAGGAAGAAAAAGAAAGAGCACGAGAAGCGCGCGATAGAGAAGATGGAGAGGTGTTATGGCAGGAATGATGTCCGAAAGTTTTACCAAAGGGTAAAACTTTTATCGAACGGGTATAAAGTTCCGATAGAAGCCTGCCGGGACGAGAATGGACAACTAGTAGTAGATTCGCAGTCGATACTGAGAATTTGGAAAAATCATTTCTGCAGACTGTTAAACGGCGATGAGGACACAAATACCGCTGTCAGGCAGAATGTTCCACTCAACACAACTGACGATGATAGAAGAGAATACCGTCCCCCCGATCTAGACGTCGTCAAATTTCTCCTGTACAACTTCGAGCGTTGGGTCGCTTGTATCGCTCTATACCTAAGACCATTGACCGTAACGGTGTCTCCTTCCTCATTTCGAAAGAAATAAGGTCCGATAAAGGCGCCGTGCCATACACCGCACCAAACAGTCAATCTTTGTGGATGCATTGATGAGTGGTCGAATCGAACACTTTTGGATTGTGTTCATTTAAATAACGGCAATTTACCTTGTGGGCGCCGTGGCGTAGTGGGTAGGTGCGTCGACTGCTACGCTCGAGGTCGTCAGTTCGAATCTCGGAAAAAACATCAAACATTTTTTCACGGCTCCACCTCTTTCGAGTCACTGACAATGCTCAAAGAGTATAACTGTCTAGGAAAAAAGCTTCTCAATCTCGCCGTTCGGAGTCGGCATTAAACTGTAGGTCCCCTCCGCTCGTGAGAGAACAATAGCACGCACAACACGAGTGGTTGCTGAGAAGCTAGGCCCAGGTCCACCTCGGACTGTAGCGCCGCCATTATTATTATTATTATAATTTACCTTGTTGACGCTGAGCCAAAAAAATGGACTCGTCCGACATGATGATTTTTTGGCCAAAAACCCCGATTTCTGATTTTCATTTTCGTCGAATCGACATTTCTGGGTCTTCTTCAAAACGGCGGCCATGTTTTCTTAATTTCCCACCGATATCTGTCCGGTTGGTGGCGTGAGGTTCAAAAGAGTTTGCTCACCCTCAAACCTTTCCATGGTGCGACGAATTGCCTGCACACTGAAGTCATGATGACGACTGTCCTCACGACGAAATTCACGTTGCGTATTTTCAACTGAGCAGGAATTTGGATTTTTGAGTGACCTTGGCACGTTCGGCAAGCGTGAAACGATGCACGGTAAAATGGCATAACTTACTGAATATTTTGACATCTGAATATCGCTGATACCTCTGACAGCTGTCAAAACATAACTATTGGAAAACTTGTCATTGATATCTGGTCAACTTTTATAAGACCTTCATCGTCCCAGTCCTGTTCTACGGCGGAGAAGTATGGACTGAGACGGATAAATAAGCTCTTGGTCTTTTCGAAAGAAAAATTCTGCGTGCCATTTTTGACTTGATGGTGTTTGGAGGTCTACGTTTGTAGCTACGATATGCAGACAATTTAAGTCAAGAACCAAGCTTCGAATCCAAGCGTGTGTGACAGCACAACACTAAGATTGAGATGGACAAGCGAAGAACCAACTTGGTGTGCGTAGAAAATCGTGCTTCGTAGAGAAGTTTGTTGGTTAAGGCTGGGCTTAAGACTTAAGGCCGGGAAGCATGATTTTCTACTCACACCAAGTTGGTTCTTCCAAGCCTTAAGTCTTAAGCCCGGCCTTAACCAACAATCCTCTCTAGAAAGCAAGATTTTCTACGCACACCAAGTGAGTTCTTCGCTTGTCCTCTATCTTTTTTGTTTTGTCGAAGGTTTCTAAAGCCCTACACTGGAGCACTTAGACTCAAAAACTGGTACATTCCCCGTCCCGACCTACAATTTCATTCAAAGAAGAGGGAGAAATGACTCGTTGACGACATGCTTTGATCAGCAATGTCACTTACGTCGCCTAGTTTGCGGTTCTATGGACGTCTAAGCTGTGAGCCTTGCACCACTTTCCCAAGGACGATAGAAGACACATGACCAGGCATCACGTAACCTGCAACCTGCCATAACCTGCCGCTAACGTTGAATAAAGCTATTAACTTCCCCAACCATGGCTATGTCTTGAGAAAAGAAAAGAAATTCCCTCCAGTCGCTCACTTTCTCCTTCACGATTCTAATCTATTCTTAAGTTGATTATTAGCCCAACGATTTGCCAGTGATGCCAGTGATTCCAGTCAAACAGAACTGCAAGTACACGACGTAATTTTATTTTTATCCCAGCGATCCACTGCTAAGCAGAGCTCGTTGAGAAATCATCACTCCCGAGCCCACACCCATGATCAATGGAACATCAAACATCCAAACTCCCACATCTGCACGCAGATCCCATTTAGAGATCGCAGCAAATTGAAAATGCCATTTGCATTGGCAGTCTGGGCCCTCATTGACTCCCAATGGTCGAACCATCTGCTCTGCATAGTCTCCTCGTCTCCATTTCCATCACTCCATCAGGAGTCGAAGCGCTTTGAGTGATGTCTCGAAGGGATTTCAATCGCGATCGCGTCGTGAGTGTGTCTGTGTGTGTATTTTTAACCAAAAAACAACACGCCCTCCCGTCTGCACTCACCCACCCGCTCGTCCGGGGTGAGCGTCGACCCCACGAGAACGGAACTCGCACTGCAATTCGCAACTCACTCTAAGTTTAGATACTCTCAAGGCGTTCGCGGATATTTTTACCCATCATCTGCTCCCGCCGCTGTGCACTCCACCACCTCGGGCTGCTCGGGCCAGTTTGATGTTAGGTATTCGTCTGTAAAAATATGATTACCACGCATACTAGCCTTGATGGCGTTCCACATGTATGATGGATTTTCCCCAACATCCCCCCCCACACTGCTCTCTGATGGGCAGCGGATATGTGCATGGCGTTTTGTCAACGAAGACACGGCCCAGCTCATGGGCTGCAGACTGCTCCAAGCCCGCCTCGGTGGCGAGGGGGGACACGCACAGCCTCATCGTCATTGTCACATCGAATGTATCTGAATCTGCTGATTCTCACATATCTCCGCAATTAATTTCGGATTTGATGAATTATGATGGAACCACCAGATGCGAATCCAGCTGAGCTGGGTAGCAGCCATCGTTCGCAGAGGATTTCTTCAACCTTAATTCCTGGAAACTCTTAATTGGCCACAATTTTATGTCAATTTAATTGGCTCAAGTCTTTAGAGGTCGCTGCGCTGCAGTGTTGTACCGTGCGGCTGCGGTATGAGCCGTGTTCCCGTGTGCCAGTTGCTGTGCCGAGATTCGGATTGGAACGGAGTTCGTGTTGTTATTTTGGATCTGCCTGAGTGATATCCGGTGGTGGGGAGGACACGTTATTCGGGAGTGTCACGAGGTCATGGAACCGGGATTAATTAAATGGAAGCAGTGCAGATAGGGGAGATTGCATAATTCGATTTGCCAAGATGATCGTCGTCGTCATTGATCGTGTGGTTTGGACGGGAGATGGTCGGAGAGAAGATCTTGTGCCGAATTGTGGGGATACCCTTTCCAGGAGTGTTGTCATTCTCATTCAAAGTACATCAGTATTTAGGCTTTTGGTAGGTCACTGTGAAGCGAGCGCAAACACTTGTGCTGTGTGCTTATGTTTTCTTGCAACCCCTGACTTGCAAGAAAACATAAGCACACATCTACAGTTTTATGCCGACTCCAAATGGGTGAGAAGATTTTTCTTGGCTTTTCGCTTTCAGTGATTCGAAAGAATAAGATTGAAGTTTGAGATTTGATGTTTTGCATATATGTAATTTTTGATCATTTTCACACTCAGCCCCACATCTCATCTCATCTTCAGTGACCCGAGTTATCAATTAAAGAAAACACATGAACTTTTTATTATTAAATTTGTTTATTGAACAGACTTCTTAGGACATAAAACTTCCTCGTTCTAAAGTAAATTTTAGACTGACTCTTTACAAAACATCTTCTATCACGAAGTCTGCGTAGTCTTGATGTCTTCTGATCTTGTTTACTGGTTCACCAAAAATTCCCAAGCTCGCCTTTTTGGCGGGATCGATTATCCCAAGCCTAGTTTCTGCGATCTACCAAAGTTGAGCTTTAATCAGCTGTGATGTGGAAGGTGGTTGTTGTCCAGGGACTTAGTGATGTGCACTTCGTGTACATGTAACTCCCGCATGTTCCACTAAAGGGGACGTACGCACGAGAGATCTCCAGGCCACTCGGTCCTCCGCCATCGACTCCAACTCATCAGGAGCGATGCCCAAGCGCTTGGACTTGGTCCAACCATCTCGTCCTGGGTCTGCCAAGTGGTCACCCACCTGATTGAATTGCATTCAAGGCACGTCTCGGGAGTCGTGATGATGGGGACATTCGTGCCACGTGATCAAAACAACGAAATATAGCCCTTTCCGTTCGAAAAAGCAGTTGCCCAAAGTTGAGTTCCTTGCGCATTGTCGTGTTTCTCACCCTATCCCGGCGAGTAATTCCTACAACAGCGCGAAGAAATCTGATCTCGGCAGCTTGTATTCGAGATCTTATTCTTTCGGTCATTACGCAAATTTCATGACCATAGGTGAGAGTTGGAACAAAGCAGCTAACTTGACTTTGACACCAAGCTCGGTCTTCCTGATTACAGAACGTCTTCCTGATTACAGATTGGCCCAGCTTGACCAATCCTACAAGAAAACTTAGCATTACTCCTCCCATCACTCGTGAACAAGACTCCGAGATACTTAAACTTCTCCACTTGTTTCAATGGGACTCCACTAACATTGAACAGGCGTTCTGGAAATAACCATAATCTCAAACTCACACTTCTTTTACATCGTTCTTGAGAAGAGCGTGCAAAACTCAGTGGTCAACACTAGGAGCACAGTATTCAGACCCGAAGAGTCTTCGACAACGCAACAAGCCTGTGGGACAACGCAACAGAGTACGTCCACGTACGAGGTGGCGCACACAAGTCGAGGGGGACCTCGGCCGGCTTGGTATGCGAAACTGGAGATAGCTGCCGAGAGATCGTGTTGGCTGGAGAGGCATGTTGGGTGAGGTCCAGGTCCACCTCGGACTGTAGGCGCTACAGTAAGAAGAATAAGAAGAAGAAGAAATAACTAAGGCAGTGCATTGTCCTCTTTGACGGGAATGGATCCATAGCGTAGCACGTAGACATCGCAGCTCCATACCGAGACAGAGACTGAGACTGTTTTTCAATCTTCAACTTTGAAGAGCAGCCATCGCAATGAACCTGGATCATTAGAAATTTGAAGTCAATCGCAGATGAATTAGACGTCGCCTGTCGTCTGGTAAAATGCGCCATTCAAAGAAACCCCGAATATCCAGACCAATGCAGTCCAATTCAAAGCATATTCTTAAAATGGTCATCAATCTAAAATTGACTTCCAGACGAATCAAAAGCAATCACCTCGCCACGCGAATAACTGGCATCCTTCACCGTAAATTACGCCCCACCAATGCCACCTCTGCACGGACGCTCATCGTTCCCGCTGTTCTTTAGAAGTCATGACCGTTTATTCACCATTTTTAATAATAAATTGAAAATGCAAATCAATCGCTTGGTCGCCTGTAAGCTGCTTACACTTAAGCCGAAGCCGTTTGTAATAAATTACGTCCCCCGCCACGGGGCAGTGGCATACATTCGAACCCCGTCAGCGCATTAGATGCCAAAGAAGCGTTTGTCCTTGACCAGTGACATCCTTATTAATATTTTGGTCAGCTGTCAATTTATGGTGCTTGCCGTCGACCAGAAGGATGAACTCTGCCAGGTACCGCGGCGGCAGCGGCATCGTACCGAAGATCCACAAGCCCACCGCGTGTACCTGTGCACCCGCATGGTTCCCGTTTTCAGCGAAATGTGTCAGGAGATCGCCCACCGATAACAAGAGCTGTCCATGGTCCTAAATTTACCTGTCAGCCGGTGTGCTGTTGCGTAAACATCGTCAAGTAGCACGTATGGAGTACTAATCAGGATCAAAGGTGGTCGCAGTGTGCATTGTTCCTGCAAACAAAAGGAACAGCGCGGAACGCGAATGAGATGGAGCACTCTTGCACACGCCAGCAACCGCACAGCACACAGACGACAGCTATCATTGATTTAGGGACGCCGAATCCTGCGCGAGTAATGATTTATTGCGTCTGCTAGAGCACCTCTGCCGGTGACAGTGTCTGGCCTAAGTGGACATGCAGGATAAACAAAAGAGCTGCGAAAACTGAAAATAGAAGAAGAAAGAGAATCCTCGAGAGCTCTGTCCACCTACGCACTTCTGTTTGGACATCTCGATCCCGAGCGAAGGGTGTAGTGTTTGCACAGTATTAGCGAGACTCTGCTCCTCCGCCGGTCTGCGTCCGATCGAAAGTGTCAATATTGATGTTCTGGCTTAAGTGAGATGCGGACTGCAATCTGCGGTTTGAAGAGGATCAGCGCGGGAAATGAAATGACCAGAGTATCGCGATAGCGAGTATCTAGACGTAATCAGTGGTAATTTATTGAAGGAGTCAATTAGTGAGAGGGTCCACATTTGCGCGTAGCTGGCGAGTGCGAGGCATAAATTGACGGCTTAAGTGCTGGTCGAGATATATTTTTAAATTATTAGCACTACCGGCATCGCCGTCTTGTTTGCCTCGTATCAGTGTAGTGACACTTAACCCCTGCTAAAACAAGCATTTGCCGGAGAGTCACTAGGAGTTGGGATTTATTCTGAAAATGAATGTGAAATCCCTTGACAAACAAGACTCTGGCTGGCTAATGGACAGAATAAGTCGATAACCTAATCCACTTTATTTCTGGTTTCTTGTTTCCCTGGACGGTCATTGGCGAGGAGTGCCAAGGTCAGGAGACTATGGTTCAGATGGAAGTCTCAGGGACAGAATAGCTTGTGGCCTGAATCGTGGAAAATGGAGCTGCACAGGGTGGGCCAAATACAAGTATCTTTTTAGAAATGCAATAAAATGAACAAAATTTAATGTTGTCCATTTATATGGCTTTCCGTAGTAAGAACAAACATTCCCATTAATTATGAAATACAACGTCGTTCAAGGGGCTGCCTCGGCTGACTGGCTTCACAGTAGCGCATTCTGTCACCCCAATTTCCAAGACCTTGTTGATGGTTTCGGGCTGTACCTCACGGATTGGCCTTAAGTGCTTTAATCGTTTTCGGATTGTTGACATAACATCGGTCCTTCACGGTTCTCCATAAAAAAAAGTCCAAAGGGATCAAATCGGAGCTCCGAGGCGGACAACTGAAATCGCCAAGGCGGCAGTTAACGCGATTTGAGAATTTGGTGCCCAAACGATCGATTGTGGCATGAGCTGTGTGGCATGGCGCTCCATTCTGCATGAACCAGAGGTCGTCCGAGTCCATGTCTTCAATTTCAGTAAAAAAAAATCGGTTAACGTGGCTTTGTAACGCCCACCGTTGACCGAAACGTTGTTCCCAGCCTAATTTTCGAAGAAAGATGGTCCAATGATGTCACTACTTCACAATCCCCACCAAACTGTCACTCGCTCTGGACGCGATAACGTGTGGCTTTTCCACAATAACGTGTGGGTTTTCCGAGCACCAATTTGTTTGTTAACGTAACCGCCGAGATGAAAATTCGCCTCGTCAGAAAAGATGATTTTTCGCCCAAAATCGTTGTTCAATTCTAATCTGACCCAATAACGAAGCAGATGGTCGCGCGCCTTTAATTACTGAGTCAATTTGACCTTATAAGCAAATAATCCGAGATTTTTGTGCAGAGTTCTCCTCAGGTTAGTGCGAGTTATATAGATACATACAAATTTAGATAATAAGATATATGTGCACAGTTGGGAGTTGACACTCTGTCAGCTCCATTTCCTTTCCCGTAGTGTAATAAGATATAATATCATATAACACATTGCGAACGGTGGGAAAATGTGTTTGACATGTTTCCCACCTGAACTCTGCACTTGTATTTTTTCGGAAATCTAATAAAGTTTTTAGTTGGAAGTACTCGTAGAAACTCAAGGGAAACGGTCGTTTTCTTTCCTCTCACGTAATTTGCGTGAAATGTTGAGCTTTTGAGATCGATGGCGAGTTGATGTTCGTGAATTGAGCTCCACTCTCTCGGTAACAGCAGCCACATTCTCATCTGTGTGCACCATACGACGACGACGACGGGGACCATGAGTGTTGTCCATTAGGATACCAGTCTCACGAACTTTTTGCACAAACTTGCGTACAGCGGTCGTGGTGGGTGCTTCAATTCGGCCAAAACTTCTTTTCAAAAAAAACGCACTGTTTGGGCTACACAGCACTCACTCACGGGATGTTAAGGAGACTTATCCCTCGATAGTTGGCGCAGTCAAAGGGGTCTCCTTTCTTGTGGATCGGGCAAACGATACTGAGATTCCACTCATCGGGCATGCTTTCCTCCGACCACATCTTAAAGTTGAGTTGGTGCATGCGCCCTACCAGATCATCTCCAGCTGCTTTAAACATTTCGGCAGGCAGACTATCTGCACCAGCAGCTTTGTTAGACTTCAGTCTCGATATCGCTATCTTGACTTCGTCTAGATCGGTATTCTCTTCTACCATCGTCCGTTGTGTTGAGTGGAAAATTCTGCCTGATAGCGGTATTTGTGTCCTCATTGCTGTTTAACAGCCTGCAGAAATTATTTTTCCGAATTCTCAGTATCGACTGCGAATCTACTACTAGTTGTCCATTTTCGTCCCGGCAGTCTCCTGTCCGAACTTTAATCCCATTCAATAAAAGTTGCACCCTTTGGTAAGACATTCGGACATCATTCCTGTCATCATTCCTCCTTGATCGCGCGCTTTTCGTGCCCATGGACCGGGTTACAGGTTACCAATCTATTTTAACCGAACTACAGCAGCAAACTTTCAAGAGCGGATTGTAACATAACATGGGACTGTCTTATTGGGTACCATGCTTACAGACTAAGACTAGTCTCCTGAAGCACTTGCAGAGATCGCAGCGTATCTTCCCTTCACTTTATTTTGAAGGAGGAATATACTTGAGAGGGAATATACTTGGAAGATACTTCTGTCAACCGGCACAATCTACTCAGCTCTGTACAAGCTTCAAAATCATTCTGCATCAAAGATGACAGCAATTGGCCAATGAACTCACTTATTTCCGGAGAGGTGTGGTCCCATGCCACTTTTTTTCGGAGGTTTTTTTTTGAAACTCTACACTGGAGCACTCAGACTTAAAACTGGTCCATTGTATTGCCAGGTAGCAACCTATTCCAGTGCCGTTAATTTGATCCCAACGGATTCGAACCTGGGAACCCCCTTAACCTGGGGCAGGAACTTAATCAACTGCGTCATCCAGTCGTCCCCATGCCACTTAAACCTAATCCAACTTAACAAGAAATCGGTGAACGGCACTATTTCGAAACTTAACAAAAGTCTGACTTTGACCTGAAACCCCCGTCGAATTGTGTGGACTAAAATCACCGCACTCGAGATGTACTCGTATTGCAGCTTGTGAACGCGATCAGTCTTCGATGACGGTGAAAAGGATAGATCAACGATCAAGGCTGATCTTTCCTCTTGTGCCCAAATTTTAAATCTAGACCTAGAAGGATCATCTTTTCGTAGACACACTGAACATGGACCAGTCTTGTCATTCTGTAAGACTGAAAACACAACCTTCGTTTTAGAAGAACTTACGACTGATCTCCCATTACGTTCTGATCATGCTGAACCTCTCGTTAGCGATGGACTTCCCACAAGTCCATACCCGATTATTTATTCCAGTAGCGCCCTTCATATCTCATAAATCTTCTGTGTAACCATCGGTATGGCGAGAAACTTCCGTATTCCGGCTTCGACACTCAACCCTCCACTACTTCACGGCTAGATTTAGCCACGTCCAATGCGCGCTTCTTTCGCAATTCTCTGCAATGCCTTGCCACTGCCGACTATCGGCTGCCGCTGCAGATTGGCTAATCAGTTCCTAGAACCCCACCAATCATGGCGGGACCCAGCCGAGCGTAAATCAACGTCAGCTAGTCCAAAGGATGAGGTGGGGCCTTCAACTTTCCAGGTTCCCCATCCGCGTACAAAAAGGCACTTAGCTTCAATTAATTTATGCATAATTGTGTTTATTAACCGCGTGGATGCAGCTATTACATCGACGCGAGGTTGGCCGTTCCATACAGAACTAACTGTGCGCGGCCAATGGCTTGAATGTTTCTGTCAAGCGATGATGTATCGACGATATCTAGCTGCCACAGACCATATGGGCTCTCGGACCATGTTGCGACTGACATGAACGGCCAGCTTTCGAGGCAGTGTGCGGAAAAGACGTCACGAGGTCTCCTTTCTAAGATTTTTGTCTTCATGCCCGATGGTGATGTCAGGGAGACCTCTAGCGCTCCGCGGTATTGACAGGTAGCGGTGATTAAAACCTGGACGTGCTCGAGGTGACGTATTGTGTGGCCCTTGTAGATGAAGACTATTTTCCGTGACTTTGGATGTGCGGAGTTTTCAATTTGTGTGCCTGTGGAAATGGATATGGTGTTTTGGATTCTGAGTTAACTGAGAAGGAGCTAGGGCCTACCGTTGACGATGTCCACTCGTTGGGGCGGAACTGTTCTCCATTTTTGGGCTAAGTTAACGAACGCTTCGGCGTCCATCAGACCGAATCCAAGTTTTGTACTGTAGTGTCGTCCAGCTCCGTTGCGTTGCCAGTCCTCACTGGTGCTTAGCGGTGCCCGGGTTGCCGATCGCACAACGATGTGCTGAACATCACGCCAAGTTAACTCTGGACTGGGGATGGGTTAAATAAGTAATCTTATTTTTTCAAGTCGACAACTATACTCACTTGGCTTCCAGGCCTAGAGCAATGATCCCAGCAGCAAGAGGCGCTGATGCGGAGGTACCAGTGTGCTTTACGGTACACGAGTTGCCAATGTCTGTTGTCGTCTGGAATGGAAAACAAATTTAAGGGAGAAGGTGTGAGTGTTGGACGAATATACACTTCTCTCGGCTAGAGCTTAACGGCGGAGGTCGCAAGGAAAAGAAGGGCTTAGAAAGCAGAACGATGACGTTCATTAGTCCGATAGGCATTAAGGTCGAATGACCAGCACCAGTAAACTATGGAAATGTGCGTCTTCAAGCTTTTCTTGATCATTCCATGATCATGATATTAACTTTGTCGACAGCGGATAAACAAGCCCTTCGTCTTTTCAAAAGAAAAGTTGTGTGTGCGATCTTTAGTCCTGTTTGTGTTGATGGCGATTGGAGAAGGAAATTCAAGCTTGAACAATGCCGTGATATAGGCTTAGCCAGGCGTTTTCGAATCCAACCAAAATGAACAAGTAACCTTTGAACCGCCGAATCGTCGACTCCAAACCACTGGAGCAATGCAACAGAGGACGCGCGCGTATATGGTGGCGCACACAAGTGCAGACGGACCCCAAAAATTTGTGGAATTAGAGACAGTAAGCGAAAGATCGTGGTATCTGGAGTGGCTGTTCTCCTACAAATCACTTCGACAGGATGGAATCATTCCGGCAATGCTGCAAAACGCAAAAGGATCGATGTGTCAAGACTGTTATCTGGTTTCAAAACATGGACAATGCACGACACAATTCCTTGAACTTAGCGAGTCTCATGAAGTTGTCTTCATTCTTTAAGATGACAAGCTCAGACCTGTCAAAACTAAGGACTAAATGTAGATCCTACGTCTACAGAAAACTTTAGAAAAGATCCATGACCCTCAGAGTACCAATTCGCAGAAACTTACTTTCTGACGCACATCACTCGTCCTCTCAACCTCTTTCCACCACAAAGCATTCACAATAGGCGTCTTCTTCGACATTGAAAGTATTTTTTATTATTCGTCCAAAGATGTAATCTTCGTCGCAATATCACGAGCCAGAGTCAATCAATATCCCCTTAAATGGTTTGTCTAAATTTCTTGGTGCAGTTTTCGATGCGGAAATTGACGGTAAACCCAATGTCAAAGAATAAACTAAAAGGAATTTGACAACCAAACCTGATTGACTGGATCTATAATAACAATAATAATGGCGGCGCTATAGTCCGAGGTGGACCTGGGCCTAGCTTCTCAACAACCACTCGTGTTGTGCGTGCTATAGTTTTCTCACGAGTGGAGGGGACCTACAGCTTAATGCCGACTCCGAACGGTTATTTTGAGAAGCTTTTTCTAGACAGTTATACTCTATGAGCATTGTCAGTTACTCAAAAGAGGTGGAGTCGTGAAAAAATGTTTCATGTTTTTTTCGAGACTCGAACCTTAGACCTCAAGCGTAGGAGTCGACGCATCTACCCACTACGCCACAGCGCCCAGTTCTTCTTCTTCTTCTTCTTAGGGCGCTACAGTCCGAGGTGGACCTGGGCCTCACTCAACATGCCTCTCCAGCCAGAACGATCTTTCGCCAGCTGTCTCCAGTTTCGCACACCAAGCCGGCAGAGGTCCCCCTCGACTTGTGTGCGCCACCTTGTTCGTGGACGTCCTCTGTTGCGTTGTCCCACAGGCTCAGAGTCGAAGACCCTTCGGGCCGGAGCTAAGTTGTCCATACGCTCTACATGGCCTAGCCATCTTAGGCGTTGGATCCGTAGACGCCTGGCTAGACTCATGTCGCTGTACAGCCCATACAGTTCGTGGTTGAATCTTCTCCTCCAAATGCCATCAACGCAAACAGGACCAAAGATCGCGCGCAGAACTTTTCTCTCGAAAAGACCAAGAGACTGTTCATCCGCTTGGGATATTGTCCATGCCTCTGCACCGTAAAGCAGGACTGGGATGATCAAGGTCTTATACAAAGTCAACTTGGTCTTCCGAGACAGGGCTCTACTACTCAATTGCCTTTTGAGCCCAAAAAAAAGCGGTTGGCAAGAGTTATTCTGCGTTTGATCTCGGTACTGATGTTGTTTGTACTGTTAACCGCGGAGCCAAGGTAGACGAAGTCCTTTACTACCTCAAAGTTATAGCTGCCTATGGAGACGTTCTGGCCAAGTCGTCGATGTTGTGCGTCCTTCTCGATGACAGCATATACTTTGTTTTGCCCTCGTTTACCGCCAGACCCATTTTAGCCGCTTCCGTTTCAATGCCAGCAAACGCATCATTGACGGCTCGCTGTGTTCTCCCAATCACGTCAATGTCATCCGCGCAAGCTAGCAGTTGAACGGACTTTTGGAAGATCGTGCCTCTTGTGTTGGCCAGTGAGTTTTGCACGATCTTCTCAAGAATGATGTTAAAGAAATCACATGACAGCGCGTCGCCTTGTCTAAAACCTTTTTTGACATTGAAGGTCTCGGTGAGTTCGTTACCGACCTTAATGGAACAGCGAGAGTTCTCCATCGTCATCCTGCTCAGTCTGACGAGTTTAGCAGGAATGTCAAAACTAGACATGGCGCTGTATAGCTCGTCTCTATGCACGCTGTCATATGCGGCCTTGAAATCGACAAATAGATGGTGTGTGTCGATCTGCATTTCCTGGGTCTTCTCCAGGATCTGCCGCAGTGTGAAAATTTGATCGATGGTGGACTTCCCGGGCCTGAAACCACACTGGTAAAGACCTATCAGTTTGTTCACGAATGGTTTCAGGCGTTCACACAAAACGGCAGAGAAGACCTTATAGGCGATGTTAAGGAGACTTATCCCTCGATAGTTGGCGCAGTCAAAGGGGTCTTCTTTCTTGTGGATCGGGCAAACGATACTGAGATTCCACTCATCGGGTATGCTTTCCTCCGACCATATCTACGCCGTCTATAATAAGACTAGTCTTACTGCGCAGAGTCGCGGTATGACCACAGATTTTTGTTAAAAGGCCCAATCTCTGGAGCCCTCAGCAAGTAAATGCTGGTGTTCCCCAAGGCTCTGTTTTGTCCCCGACTCTTTTTCTTATTTTTATAAATGATCACTTGTCTGCTTCTTCTAATCCAATCTAATCCAATGTTCGACTGGCATCTCTATTTGGCCAGGCACCAAGCATATGCGAATGATAAACTGTCAAGATATAAGCGGCAGCTTATTACTACATTTTGAGTTTACAGAGACTCCAGGGCACAATGGACCCAACTGTTGGTCTCAGTGAGCCGCGACCCAGTCACAAGGGCAACCTACCTACCTACCTACCAGAGACTCCAGCGCTTTGAAAGCTGTCTTTGACTTTAAATGAAAATGCAAATATCGCGAGCGGATATTCCGTTCCACATAAGCCAGGATTTTTTTTTTGACGGAGGTTTTTGAAACACTATACTGGAGCACTCAGACTCAAAAACTGGTCCATTGTACTACCAGGTAGCAACCTATCTTTGCTGAAATTTCTTGATCTTCCGAATGAAGACCAGCAGGCGCTTCTGTGATGAGGAGCCCTCATCATCAGCTCTCACCTCATCAGCAGCGAATAACTACCACCTGATACGAGCAAAGGTGGGATAGTGGCGGAGGAAGTGCTCTGCAGTGTCATCGCCTTTTCCACAGGCGTCGCAAAGGTTTCCGTCGCTTTGGCCAAGCACTGGGGCTAATCAGCATTTTATGGCCAACGGTACTTGCTAAAGAGTCGTGATTTTGTATTTTTTCGGTCTCCGATTGAACGTCATGAATATGGAAGAGGTGTGATGCTACATGCCAAACAGCAAACGAAACAATTGATAAATTTTTCTCAAAAAATTTTATGAACGAACTATGTTGCGTGAAGCATGCAAACGCGACTTCCAAGATCTTTTGATTTGACTCCTCTTGGTAATTGAACGCTAATTATGTTGCAATTTTAATAATACTCACAATCATTTGATCAGATTCATTACCCGACGAATATGTCACCGTCATTAGTGATGCGCATTTCTCACTGTACCAGGCGCCACGTCCCTTATCGTCCGCACTGCCAACGGTTATCGTATAGATGCTAGCAGCATAACCGTCACAGTTGCAATTGTCACCCTTTCGCCTGCCATTCCCCGATGCCCACACATAAATGCTGCCAAGTCCTCGACGTCCCTTCAAAAAACAGATCAATAAAAGTTCCAGCCACACACAAATTCAATCTTAGCACAAAATTACCACAGTAACGCCTCTCTTAAGGGTCTCCATGGCAAAAACTCCGGGCAACTCCATTGCCTTGCCATTATCGATCGGACCCCATGAAGAGCTGTAAATGTCGATCTTGTCCACCCCAAATCCGAGTGAAGAGCCCTCCAACAAATCGTAGACGACATCGCCCAGCATCTTGATGCACCCGATCCGACTGTTGAAGGCTATTCCGACGCCGCATTTCCTGTTATTGGCCATCATGGCGATTTCACCGGCACATCTCGTCCCATGGGAGCTGCTTTCGTCGTCAGGATTTGGATATGGATCTGGATTGTCCTCGTTGAAGTTATAACTTATCTGAGGATCCTAAGGCGGGAGGGAGGTGAGAGGAAAGTGAAGGAAGGGAAAGATTACTCACGTAGTTCTCGATGAGGTCCTCGTGATCGTACTCCAATCCATCGTCTAGAATCGCAACCCTTACATTTCGTCCGGTGATTCCCTTGGCATAGACTGGGAGGACGTTTAAGTCCAACGGTTTCGAGAGGCTAGAATTGGAAGACTAAACCCCAAATGTGATTGGTTCTTGGTGAGAAAGTTGAATTGCTTGACTGACCATGTACCACTGACGCTCCCACAGCTCGTCGTTGAACAGAGGATCACTGTGCTTGGTGTCAAGTTCGTTCAAGATCACATCGTCGTACTCTAGGAAGTCCCTTTTGTCTCGTTGAAGTATCTTTTGCTGTGAAGCCCATAAGACACGTCTGTCTGCTTCCAGATTCCTGTGACCAGATCTTTTCACCCCGAATCCGCTGTTATGATCAGGCAGCTTCTCGAACAGGAAGATGTTATCGAATCCTTCGATCTAGAAGAGAAAGATGACTCAACATGAGTAGGTAGGCGCTTGCTAGGGTATGAAGCAATCAGATACGCGTCATGTTGCGTCTGGCCACAATTTCCAAACGTAATCTAAGTCTCACTGTCTGAACGCTTGGGAACCACTCTTATTAGTAATTCTCAAGAGTTTGGCAGTGTGCACGCATTCACGTGATTGTGCTTGCTTTGAATTTTGGCAATCGAGATAATGAATACGGTATTGAGTACAGGGCAGTCGGTGATCAAATGACTACTTAAACGGCCTAGTTTCTAACAGGAACCACTCCTGTTGTGCTTGCTCTTGTTCTCTCATGACGGGAGGAGACTTGCAGTTTATGCCGACACCAGTGAAGTTTATAAGATTTTCTGTCTTGTCAGAGTAAGTCGAGAGAGGTGAAGGTTGTTGTGTCTGGGATCGAACCATGGACTTTCAGCGTAGGAGTTGATGCAGCAAGTCATGGTGGTCGCTTTATACTTTACAGTCCAAATAAGACTGAATGCCCTCAGATGTGTGGCGAACCCTTAAGTCTGAATTTAGATAACTTTTCGCGCTTTTGACAGAGACTGCAATTTAGGGCGTTGAATGCCAGAAATTGAGTACAGTCAAAGTCAGTCTGGAGCCACTGCTACTACTGGATTTAACATAAATGCTCTTGTCTAACGACTTAAGGAGTGGTGCTTGTTGACTCCTATGAGTACTTAAAACCCTACAGTGGCTCTTGCTTTAGGGCAACTAATAGAGTTGCTTTGAAAATTTAGATTCTGATAGATTGAAGCTAATGCAAGCGACCAATTATATCATCTTCAGCTTTAATAATGTTTATACAGGGTGCGCCATCTTTTATGTCGGTATGTGTCCGTCCGTTCGGACGTTTTGTCGGCAATATTCTTTAAGTCAATTGCACTTTATACGGAAAAAGTGCAAATCATCCTTCAAAATGCGCCACAAGGTGGTTCTACTGAAACCTAAATATTAAGCGACGTGACGATACGATACACATTCTCGGCAACACTCTCTCTTACTGCTTCAACCAATTCATTCGAAAGTCTTAGCCGTTGATGAGCGGCACTTCGAAGATCTCTCGCTGTCCCGTGCTCAACAAAATTCGGCAAAAACGACGAATTGTGTTGACAGACGGTGCTTGTGCTTAAACATCTTCTTTCCACACAAAGCCATTTATAAATATACATATTACCGTCGGAGTCTTCAACAGAAATCGTTGATAGATTTCTTTGTGGTATCATCGTGTGAAACGGATGGTTTGTGACGTTCGTGTGTTGAGAGGGGATGCTGTATCTTACTGATAAAGTATCTCTTCTGCCAAGGCGGAAACCAAGAGTGGTTACACGCATACGGTGGGAGAAACTACAGAACGGCGCATATCCGAAGGTTTTGAACAAATTCCAATTGTTCCATGCTATCATTACTTCTCCACGTGATGTTCGTGGAGGGAAGCAGTTTGGTTTGACGGCTGGTGATGAGGAAAGAACTGCGAAGTTTAAAACACCCGGAGTTCGAGAAGCCATCAGAAAGAAGAACACCTACGGAAACTGGATTCTCTTGGGGAACTCTGCGTCTCATGACCGGTACACTGAGGCGTAAAAAACTTGCAAATTGGCTGTGTAGAGCAGACTTGGAAGGAGCTCGGCGAGATGTTGGAAAGCGAACATAGATCTGCGAAAAAGGTGTTCTGGGAAACCATTCGCCGGCTCAGAGGAAGGAAATTCAACATCAACGAAGGAGTCAAATCCAAAGATGGCGTGTTGCTTTTGAATGAAGTGGACATCTTGCGCAGATGGAGCAAGCACTTTTCGGAGCTGCTCAATCCCGAACAGGGCACTCAGGGTGACAGATCTGTATTCTTGAGTAGGACGGAGAATAGTCCGCTAAAAGTTGGCAAATCCGCCGGTGTAGATGAAATCCTGAGGCTATGGGTAAAGAGGGAGTTTTATGGCTCTCTCATGTCATTAAGGTGATTTAGGAAAGCGGTGAGACACCTGGCAATTGGCAGACTGGGGTGATTGTCCCTCTCTTCAAAAAGGGGGACAAAAGAGAGTGCTCCAACTACAGGGGCATGTCTCTTTTAAGTCTCCCTGGTAAAGTCTACGCTAAGGTGTTGGAGGTAGGGATGCAACATCGTGCTTAATAACATCGATGTTTGAAAACATCGATGGTTCCACGACAAACATCGATGTTAAAAAACATCGATATTAACAGCGATTTCCGATGTTTTATTTATCTTCTCCATCACACAATTTGTTGGCTATATTAACGATGTACTGTATCTAAACAACAAAATATACTAGTCTTACCAGTTTCAACCCAAAAACCTTGTCTGTATTCCGTTTCGTTGATGAGTAAGTCATCTTTTTCCCGCAGATGACTTAGTCATCCTCACATCCTCCCAGATTGAACCCCAACGCGCATTAGATAGGTTTGTGGCGGCATGTGCTGAAGCTGGGATGAGGATTAACGTGGACAAATCCGAGGTTATGGTTATTTCCAGAACGCCTGATTAATGTTAGTGGAGTCCCATTGAAACAGGTGGAGAAGTTTAAGTATCCCGGAGTCTTCTTCACGAGTGATGGGAGGAGTAATGCTAAGTTTTCTTGTAGGATTGGTCAAGCTGGGTCAATTTTAAAACATCGCCGCCCAAGCATCTGCAGAAGTGATGATTTTGCTAAGTGCTCGTCCCCTCGTTGCTTTTACGGCACATCCTCCTCATCACGTGCTTAAAGCGTCAAACGGTGCCTTTGAGTGCGTCCACTCCAGTCATTGTGGGGGTGATTTACCCACCCACTGTCACTTAAATCGGTTAACACATGTTATATTCCGCTTAAATACTGAGGTATCACCGTAACCCTCGCATGCCATCCTTGACAATAGACAAACGATAAAACGCTTCCTTATCAGCTTAACCGAAACAACGTAATCGAAGCCCACTCGAGTCGTCAGCAAACAAACGCCAATGACGTACTTAGTCGCATATGCAACAACCGTCGCCTCGGCTCCCTGGATAACTCGGTCGAGACACCACTGGGGGAGGAAATCCAAAAGCGTAGCGGAGGCTATAAACTTTTTACACATGTACCTCGATCACAACAGAGGCGGGCGGACTTATTTTGTGGGAGTTCCGCTATCTAATCTGTCGCAGGATACGACGCATGTTGTGCTCGACGGTAATTAATATGACAGTAGGTCAGCGTATAACTACCAAACAACACCCGGATGTCAGTTTGATGATTTCCCCCCTTTTTTTCTGTGTAGTTCCTTTCAATTTTTCAGTTTTGACGACGGCGGCGCCCCGACAGCGTGTGTGTTGTGCGTTGGGGACGTTCTGGTAATTAACGAGGCGAAGGACACTCGGGTACTTTGAAATTTGCATAAGGGATCAAATAGCAATCGTTTAATGGATATTGATTGATGCAAGCGGGCGTCACTATGAGAGTGTGGGATTTTGGGCAGATGAATGGACATGATGTGGGGGGTAACTCATATGTGAAGTTGACCTCATCGAAAAAGATGACTGTTCCAGTCAGAAGTTATTGCTTTGTTTGCTCCCTACATGAGCTGAAAGGGCATGGGAGAAAAAATGGGCTCTACAACCACGTGTGACCTACTAGACCTACGGCACCGAAGTTCGACCTATGTGCGGCGTTGTCGTCCGGTAACCCACTCTAAACAAAGCCATACAATACATTAAAGAAAATTCAAAGACAGCCCTGCATCTGCGCGATGAGAAGAACACCCTCTGATGCACTCGATGTCGTCTTTGATCTGAATCCACTGGATCTTTTCGCCAAGAAAATAATGGCAAGAATCGCAATACGGACACATGCCTCTACTCAGTGATCCAGGATACCTTTCGGACACTGTTCAATATTAATAATAGTAATAATGGCGGCGCTACAGTTCGAGTTGAACCTGGGCCTAGCTTCTCAACAACCACTCGTGTTGTGCGTGCTATTGTTCTCTCGAGTGGAGGGGACCTACAGTTTAATGCCGACTCCGAACGACAAAAGTGGGAAGCTTTTTCTATACAGTTATACTCTTTGAGCATTGTCAGTGACTTGAAAGGGGTGGAGCAGTGAAAACATTTTTTGAAAAATTGTTTGTCTGAACTTGGATTTGAACCTAGGCTGTGAAAGTCTAGTGCGCATGGGTCGACGCACCAACCCACACGGCCACGGCACTCACACCACTCCAGTGATAGTGCCGTTAATTTTAACCCATCGGCAAATGGTGACTGGACCAGATTTGAAAAACCGGATAAAAGCGTATTAACTTTGCTTTCACTGGGATTCGAACCTGAGACCCCCCCAACTTAGTGCAGGCACTTAACGTAACTGCGCCATCAAGTATTTTTTCCTCGAGGTAAACTCTGGAGTATACTGCAGGAGTATGGGGTTGATTGTTCTTTGTTGAGTAAGGGCCATTTAGTCTCTTTACGCAGCTATGTTTGGGTTAACGGTAGTAAATCAACACCTTTCACCGTCGGCATTGGACTTCGCCAAGGGTGCGTCTTGCCACCTCTGCTTTTCATTTTATATATGGCCTGGATGTTGCAGTGCAGTCGAGGTGAGGAATGTTTCGCATTGGGAGAGTTGGCGGTGAGCCATCTTCTTTTTGCAGATGACTTAGTCATCCTCACATCCTCCCAGATAGAACTCTAACGCGCGCTAGATAGTTTTGTGGCCGTATGTGCTGGTGCTGGGATTGGAGTTAAAGTGAACAAATCCGAGGTTATGGTTGTTTCCAGAACGCCAGTTCAATGTACTCTACATGTAAGTTTTGGGTAATGACCGAAAGAATAAGATCGCGAATACAAGCTGCCGAGATGAGGTTTCTTCGTGCTGTTGTGCTGTAGAGTGAGAAACACGGCAGTGCGCGAGGAACTCAAAGCTGGGCAGCTGCTTCTTCGAACGGAAAGGGCTGTACTTCAATGGTTTGGTCAGGTGACACGAATGTCCCCATCATCACGACTTTCGATTCTATCAGGTAGGCTACTGCGGGGCAGACCCAGGACGAGATGATTGGACCAAGCCCAAACACTCGCCTGGGCATAACTCATGATGAGTTATGATCGAGTTAAGATCGAGTGGCCTGGAGATCTCTCGTGCGCGCATTGCCCCCGCGACCCTTTTAGTGGAACATGCGGGTCACTGTAGATGAGATGAGTTGATGAAATAAAACGAAAATGTACGCCCGCCTCCGAAAAACCGAGAAAATCGCAATCGCACCTGATGCGGGGTAATAAAAAAAGACTACCGTTTTATTTTTTTACAATAAACTGCACGCCTTGTTGAAAACATGCAAAGAAAACGAGCAAAAAAAATCAAGTTTCATCAAAACAAATTTGAACAATGACAACGGTAAAACACTAATAATAATAATAATGGTTGCTTTTCAGTTAGAGGTGGACCTGGGCCTAGCTTCTCAGCAACCACTCGTGTTGTGCGTGCTATTGTTCTCTCACGAGTGAAGGGGCCCTACAGTTTAATGCCGACTCCGAACGGCGAGATTGAGAAGCTTTTTCTAGACAGTTATACTCTTTGAGCATTGTCAGTGACTCGAAAGAGGTGGAGCCGTAAAAAATGTTTGATGTTTTTTTTTCGAGATTCGAACCTAAGACCTCGACGCAGCTACCTACTATGCCACGGTGCCCACAACGGTAAAACCATAACGTTGTTTAATTTTCTGTACCAAAGCGGATACAGTGATAGTAAATGGGGTTAAGAATGCCTTCAGGATATTTGGTTCCAACAAGGTGGTGTAACATCGTACACAGCTCGTAATATGATGGACATTTTTAGGAGAAATCTTTGCCGGCCGAATAATGTCAAAAAGTGGTAATATTGAATGGAATCTCTTGAATATATCCTTTGGAAAAGAAAAATATTTAGCGAACGTTCTTCTTCCGGGCTCACTCTTGAGCCCGTCTTGGAATGCAATTAATAGCGTTAAGAGCCACACTGTTCTTAAATCATTTCAAGTCGAAAATTTAAAAAAATGGATCACCCGAAACCTTTACAGTATTTGTTTGGTGTTGAAACTAAGATCAAAAGAACATGGCGCACGTAGGAAGCCTCGAGAATGAGGATATTTTTTTAACAACCGTATTTATTTACGAAACGCTCTTCTGCCTGCAATGAGCTCGGAAGAATGAACAGAAAGTGGTGGTTAGATAATCGTCTGTTTTTTCTGAAAACCAAATTAATTCAGCGGTATTTGAATGTGGTATCACTGATCATTATATTTCACATGTATATGTAACGATCAGGTAAATTAACTAATTCGTGAAACAAATTGGGATGCATTTTTAAATGAAAGTGATGCTACTTCCCTTTATCAAAAGCTTCTTAAGAAAATGGAAGATATATACGATAAATCAACATCCGTAAGAATCATAAAATTTAAAAGAAAACGTAACCCATGGATGTTCCCCAACTTAATTGCCAAATGCAAAAAAGGGATGAACTCTACCGATGGTGGAAAAATAATAGATTAAGCAGGGCATATGAACTGGAATATAAAAACTTCCGAAATAAGTTAAATAAGGAAATAACCGGGCAGAAATGGCTCTATTACAAGACCAAATTCTAGCAAATAAGATCTGACTTCGGTAAAACATGGACCCTAATTAATGAAACAATGGGTAGAAAAATGGGCAATCTTTTCAGCATACAAGTTGTAGATATAATACATCATTGTGACTCGAGCACATCAATGCACATTAACAGCAAAATCGATTTTTGTACAGGAGACAAATATCTCCGAGATGTTGAACATTATCGACTTGCTTGGCGAAAACAAGTCTCCAGGAATCGATGGAATACGTGCGATGGACGTTGAGAGACATGCGGACATTTTCGCTCCAATCTTGTGCAAATATGTGAATATAAGTTTGATACAAGCAAAAATTCCTGATATTTTAAAAATCAACTGAAGAATTACAGACCGATTTCAATATTACCGGTCATAGAAAAGTGCTTTGAAGAAATAATCGTAAACAGGCTGCAGTGTTTTATTGAGAAACATTCTCTCATCCATGAAAGCCAGTACGGCTTTCAGAAAAATAAAAGCACTGGTAAACTGCTAGGTGAATTGGTAAATTGTGTCAACGAAAGCTTAAATAAAAGTCATCATGTCCTAGTCTTATTTATGGATTTTAGCAAAGCTTTTGACACGCTGGACCGTACAAAGCATTCGAGGTTTAACGGTGAATTGGTTAAAAGAATACCTTAGCAACCGACATTTTTGTGTTAAAATTAATGAGACATACAGTCAAAAAGAACATGATAAATATGAAGTCCCTCAAGGCTCAAAGCTAGGTCCAATCCTCTTTACGAACGAGCTTCTTCGCGTATTCAAACAGAGCATCCTATTTGCTTATGCCGATGACAGCTATAGTGGTTTCTGCAGACAGCGTCAACTATAATTCAGGAGGAGTTCGATGTGGCAGTAAAATGGTGACATGATCACGGATTAACGATCAACGCCTCGAAAACAAAGATGATGCACATCAGAAGTCCTTAATTTAAACCTACCCAACAGCAAATCTATTTTAGGAATGATACCTGCAATAGCTCAGCCAGCTGCCTAATCGATATAGTAGACAGTCACAAGTATCACATAAATGAAGCAAATAGAGCGAAACATGTTCCTGAACAAGGAAGACTGAAAGTTCTGCAAGTTGAAGATATTTTCAGGATGACACTTATACTGGAGTGTTACGACGACTCACGATTTATTACGCCAATCAACCATGACATAAACACAAGAAGACGTGCTCAAGCTATGCTCGAAGTACCACGATACTATAATAACTATGGAAAAAAACAGCTTAAATGCAGCGTGCCTGAAGTACTAAATACACTCCCTCAAGAATTAAGAAATATAGCAAATTTTAAAACTAGTAAAAAAAAATGCAAGCAATTTTTTCTAAATTTGAATTCAAACATCTATGTATGTATACTTTAAATTTAAATATCATTAAAAAGTATATCACTTATCTGAAATTAATTTATAACCTTGAGACACAACCTTCTGCAGATAAGCCGCCAAGGTATTGCGGTTTTGTTTTTTTGAAAAAAAAATTGAATTGAAATTGATAATTCGTAGCTTTCATCTAGAATTAAATTACAAACTCCAGACTCCGATTAGTGTTAGACGCCGAATACCGTTATAGACAACAACGAACTGCAGTCACGACACCAGACTTCCACTGCACTTGTTCAGTAAACTCATTAAATACTGCATCAGTTCAGAGACTCTGCGGACACATTCCCAATTCAAAATAAAACCAAACAGTTTAACAACAAAACCAAGAAATGTCTGTCTTTTTTATAAACCAACGCAAAGTACACTTTATTGACTATTGTATCAAACACACAAGAGGTCTGTAACGTACCTTCTTCACAAACTTGTAATGATTATGGCTAGCGACTTGCAGAGCATCAACAAAGCTGCCATAGTCCTTCAGCGCGACTAGAACGTACTTATCCACCGGCAAGTTCAACTTGATTCCCTCAACGAATGCCAGCAAGACCGTGAACATTGCGACAAGGGTCACATTCCGAAGACACATCCTGCGAGACTGTGTGAAGGAACGCTTGCAAAATGCTTAACCGTGGCTAAGGCGACTTCAAACTGAACTGATTCGTTAAGCAGGGGGTACACAGATATTTGAAGGCGATGGATGGCTAATGACGCCCACTGGGCCGGAGAAGGGCAGATAACACACTCACGTATGCTAAGCGAAGTTCTGCGCAAGTATTCCATTTTTTAGCTAATCACTGTGGCACTCGTTTTGGCGGAAAAGGGATGTATGAGCTGGAGTGTGGCGGAGGAGGGCTTTGTTTGGTTTCTGAAATTGAAAGTGATTAGGGACTTTGGACCGTCATAAAAGTTTGTGATTTGCAAACGGGTTGCATGCAGAATGGGCATGTGAGTGGAAGAGGTGTTTTGTGGGCCTCGATATGAGGGTGAAAGTAATGCACTAATGACGTCAATTTTAGTTACAGCATCACTGTTGGTGTAGCAGGCTACTGCGGGTGTCTTCACAGAGGAGGGACACACTCAGACTGTGCGGACAGCAGAGTAGGAGCGCATTAAAAAGTCAGTAAAATAGTTGTATATGCAAAGGGGTGACTAAGAATGGTCACGTCTGCTTCAAGTACACGTTTAGTTGGTAGATCATTCCTTCGTTCATCTAAATCTGAGACGGAAACTGTGCCTGCGACTGACGAGTATCATCCCTCTTCCAATTCCAATTTTCCCTGAGGATCATATTTTCCCTCTGCTGATTGACAGCTTATCATCGTTATGAGAACAATTTATCACATGTGACGTTTTCGAGTGATTTGTCACTTGTTGTGGGACAACCAGGGACCGCCGCTCCACCGCCGCAGTACATCACTCCTCGCTGCGCATTCCACTTGAAGTGGCTTGCCATGTCCATGGATCATGTCTGCGAGCGACGCCCCAATTTTGAGAAACCGTGGGCGGAAGAGTTCGGCTTGTTCATAATTCTTTCCCGATCTTCGCCGGCAAGAGTGTTGAGAATATATCAAAACAAATGTTCACCCGAGCTGATTGTGGCACCTTGAGATGGAGTATCCCACAGCAGAGGACTCAAGTCCGTCCGGGAATGTGTGTGCGCGTCTATGAATAGCATCAGCCGTGCACCGGGTCTCTGTGTGTAAGTGAGACTATAAAAATGTGACACAACAGCGGTGTCTTAAATAACGAAACGAAGGGTCGGGGATGGGCGGCCCGACAGGAACACCCTGCGAACAAGATGATAATGATCCCGCGAGATTGGAGCCTTGTTCCGGCTACCCGAGCTACAAGTTCCTTTCGGTGGTTTTCATGTACGACCCTACATGCGCGCACGTCTGTGGGTGGGGATAGGACACTCGTCTGGTGCGCTTGACACAATCCCAGGCAACAGCGGTGGAAGAGAGACGGACCCGACAACTGTGCAGCGGCACAGCATATCGTGGGAAACGGTGATTTATTGCTGCAAACGAGAGATTTATTTTCGGCGACGCGAGAGGAAGTGAATTTCGGAGGAAATTAACGAGGCCAAGTGGTGGCCAGGGCCGCTACCGGAAAATGTGGCTGCCTGCTTGGTGAACTTGTTAGTACATATTTTGTTTTTGTTCGCTGCCGCTTCGGAATTTGTAATAAGCTCGTTTACGTGAGAGCAATAACACACGCATCCGGTTTCAGGCTCTCGGATTCGTGCTGAAGCCTTTTGATGTTTCGTGGGTACGAGCTGTTTGCGGTTAGAGCACATCCGATGGATTTTCAAACTACGCATGCGACTTGAGAGTGCGAGGGAAGCTGAGAAAATGCTGGAATGTTCCATACAAATTTGGGGATTTTGGCCAATTTCAGGCTTCTCAACGAAGAAAGTTTGAGCCAGTGGCTGGTACTTTAGTTTGTTCCTCAGCTTCGCAGCCAATTGTTGGATTACTGTGTGTCGGACTTCATAATGAGCTTGGTGGCGAGTTGCTGAGTTGACGCTTGGGTATCACTTGTCAAATTCTTAGCGGTGTTAATTTTAAAAGCAAGCTCTTTGGCCAACTTTAACTTGTCAGAGCCACCCGCAGCTGTGACCATCGTAGCAACAACACTGGTGGCGCTAGTAATTGCGACCGCAGGGCATCACCATTACTGGCGCGATGTAGAGCGTTTGATCCAGCTAATACCCATCTCATCAATTCTCTGAATATCCGGATAATTCGAAGAAGTCGGCGCCACTCTCCCATGCGGGAAAGGACCAGGTTGACGGGTCTGTTATCGGGTACCCGACAATCTCTGTTATCGGGTACCCGATAATATCGGGATATAGACATATCGGTAGACAACACTCACCGACAAGTTCAGTGACGATTTTCTGGCAAATAGTGCCGTCGCCGATGATGGAAATAACTGCATCCTTATTTCGAAAGATGAACTCCAGGGTATCTTCAACTCACTGAGGAAGAAGAAGTCAGTGGGAATCGATGGGATACCGAATATTGTTCTGCGCCATCTCCCCTCTGAGGCGGTGGATATATACACAACCCTGTTTAACAATGCGCTGAGTAATGCATATTACCCGGCCCATTGGAAGACAGCTGTGGTACAACCCATCCCTAAACGGGACAAAGATACTTCCATCCCGACAAATCTCCGGTCGATAAGTCTTCTTCCGTGCATAAGCAAAGTTTTTGAGAAGATAGTCATTAGAGCTCTGAAACAGTGGGTTGAGGAAAAATAAATTATTCCGGACAACCAATTCGGCTTCAGGGCGGGGCATGATACCATACATGCCGCGTTAAAATTGGTCTCCAACATTCAGTGGAATAAAAATAAGAACCACTGCACGGGTGCCTGCCTGATTGACATGGAAAAGGCGTTCGACACCGTATGGTTAGAAGGCCTTTTCCTCAAGTTGGCCCGGCTTGGCATAAGTAAACCATTGCTATACATGATCCATGATATGATCACAGGTAGGATGTTCGTTGTGAAAAATGGCAACATAACTTCTACCACGACCTTTCACATAAAAAACGGGTTGCAACAGGGGGCAGTTGGCTCGCCGATCCTGTTCGCGATATTCACTAGCGATCTTATAGGTTCTATGCCGCACATAATAGCGTATGCCGATGATATCATAGCGTACAGATCAGGTCCGAAGGTGGAAGTGATTAATATCTTGTTGCAGCATGACTTCGACAAAATTCAGCGATTTTGCGACGACTGGAAGTTGAAGATCAACTACCAGAAGTGTGAAACTATTCTCTTCAGAACCCCGCTGTCCAAGGCCTCAAGGGACACGAAAGAAAACTGGCGCAAGTTCGGCATAGTTGACCCGCAGGGACAGCTGTTAGCTGTGAAAAATGTAGTGCGATATCTTGGCATTTGGTTGGATCAGTATCTGTATTGTGATAAGCACGCAGCTAATGCTCTGACGAAAGCTAAGAAAGCCTTTGCTGTGGCAAGTAGGTTGTTTTACAGCAGCCAGCTTGATACCAGAGTGAAGGTAATCTGCTACATGGCCCTTATCCGGCCAATCATGGTATATGGTGGTCCAGTGTGGTTCAACTTGAGTCCTTCTCAGATGGAAAAGATGAGGGTGTTCGAGAGGCAGTGTCTTCGGGCCTGCCTCCGGTTGTATCGCACACCCGAATCCGAGTACAAGAAATTCTATCCCAACGAGGCCTTGTACAACGGGGCAAATCTGATTAGGATAGATAATTTTATTATTAAGTTGATTCGGGGTCACATGCTATGACTTCCACTAACAGTCTGATCTTTGGGGCCTACTACCCTAACATAATGTACCATGCGAAGGTGCACCTTAACGGCATTATTCCGCCCGAAGCTTTCCTTTAATTGGACGAAAAAGGCCTGATACAGGATACGGAAGGAAATCCTATCATCTTCCATGTCGCACGCCGAACAGTGGATAGGCGACTCCAATACGAGCCGGACGTCTCTCGCAGCCACGAAGATCTTCTTCGGTTCAGTGTGGCCATCTCTGCCCGAGACAGAGCAGATTCTTCCAAAGAACGACATACACCACAATCAGCCTTCGCCGCCGTTAACCTTAAATAACATTGACTAGGTAGTTGACCTTATGTGGCCAACTTGCATACATTAAGTTAGTTTTAGGTAGCATAAGGAAAAAAAAAAAAAAAAAAAAATGGTGCATCACGGCGCTTAAAATATATATGTTAAGCATATAAATACCATATGCTCCCTGGTGCACGCGTCCGTATTTTGTTACGGACATAGTTTAAGTTGTTTTAAGTAGATTAAGTAGATGTAAGTTTTAGTTAAGCTAAGTTAAGTTTAGGTTTAGTCAGGATAAGAATAAAATAAAAACAAAAATTCCAAGTTTTTAAAATTTTCTTGGACAAGAAAAGAAAAATATTGCATTATTATAAAATAATTAGAGCGTAGGCCGAAAGGCAAATTCATTTATCTTTGATTAGCCTAGAGTACTCGTGTTGGGTCAGTAAGTTAGATTTAAGAACAAAAGTTAAGATAGTTAAGCTAGATTTAAGTATTTTTGTCTAGATAGTAAGGATTATGAATTAAACAATAAAAATACATGAAAAACAAAAACAACTCACCGACAAGAAAAACTTTCGAAACTGGGTACCTACCCGGGCAATACACGAAAATGTGGATGCACTGGTTCTCCGGGTATCAAGAGCTCTAGCGCGATGGAAGTTTCCTGTCGACATCCTGTTCAGCTTCCTGCTAACTCTTGTACTCCTCTCAAATCTTCTGCAAATACTCAGGAACTGCTGCTTCTGAAAGTTCCAACGTCCGAATTATGTCACCAGTGTAGCTACCCTCTTTTGAAGTGAGTAAAGTCCAGGCTTTTCCCTTGTTACCATTCCAGAGCGTCCACAACTGAAGAACATAAATCAGAAAGAAATAAACTGGGCAAGTGCGAGTTGTACTCGCACGGGGAAGGTTTCGTCGCATAATAAACTCATCCATCAAGAGTTCTGAATATCAAACGACGTTTCCAAACTATTTCAGTTGAATTTTCTTCTAACTTCAACCCAAATCAACCATTCATTCATACATTCATACATCCAAACAAATATTTATCCATACATATACCTATACCTCTATCGAAGTTTATCCAACACAGAAAATCCCTTCCATCATACACATACCTAATCACGGCTCATGTCTGCGGTTGGTGTGTGTTCATTTCTGTTGAGCATTTAGGGGTAGAGATCAAAAAATAACACTCATCAACGAATAGAGTGGTCGAACACAGCATGAAATTATGTGTGGAAATGAAAATTGTTTTCATTTTAAATCTTAGATATCTCAAAATTTCAACATAAATCGATATTTTGAAATTTATCATTTCTTAATGCTTACATTGATGTCTTCAAAACTGCGTTTTCAGATCTTCAAAATTCGCATGTCGATGGTTGACCGTTTTTGGCCAATATCTCGAAAACTATTAAAGCCAGAATGCTCGCAATATTTTTAAATGAAAGTACTCAATGAAGCCAAGTTTTTGTGATTTTTTCAGGTTTTTAAGCACTTTGGTTTAGAAATGGCAGGGGGGAACGCATTTAAAAAAACTTTGGAGCTCCATATTTTCCAAACGGTATTTTGGATAAAAAAGTGTTGAGAGAAACCTCCACCTCATTTCGAAAGATCTGTCGATTGATATATATTTCGATGGGGTGCGACAATTTTTCAAAATTAATGTCAACTTCACCTGTACTGGAGCCACCCCCAAATGGCCCCACTTTTTAAAATCGCTGCATAGTCAATGACATCTAGGCCTGAAGTACCTAATTCCAAAATTTCATGCCGATATCTTTATAAACTTCGGAGATAAAAAAGTGTGACAGACACGACGGACGGACGGACAGGCGGACACACCGAAATTATAAAGGTTCCGTTTTTGCAGACGGACAAAATCAAGGATGGTCGAGTCCCTGTTGGCTTGGGCGATGCCACCGTGCAGACTCATGTCACGTGTAGGAGACCTTCATGAGGTCCTTGAGCAAAATCTCGACGTTCTCCTGTTTGTCCATGATCGCAGTGCTGCTGCCCTGCTCCTGATTGACGCCCAACAACTCTAGGAGCTTGAAGACATTGGTGTCGTCTTTAAAGGCGGTAACGGTTTGATCAACATTCCACATAACCGACCGTCAAAAATAACTTTGATCATCTTTTTTAAGACTCTCCTTGCATGTGCCTCCATTTGTTCGGGGAACACAGCACCGAACTTCACTGCCTGGCGGGTAAGATGGACGTTGTCAATGATTTCCATCGCCTGCGGCTCGAAGCCCATGTCATGCAGGCGAACTGCCCTTTGAGCCACTTTTTATGTCTTCTTCTTCTTCTTTTTCTTCTGATGGCGCTACAGTCCGAAGTGGACCTGGGCCTCAACAAACATGTCGCTCCAACTGGCACGATCTTAAGCCAGCTGCCTCCAATTATGCACGCCAGGTTGGCTGACGTCTTCATTTGCTCTTGCGATTGTCCATTTCTCCGTGCAATAGAGCAGGACTTTTTACGTCAAACGACATCTAACAGGGATGCCATCAGATTGAGTCTTTCTGCCAACGACTTCTCCAGCAACTGTAGGGATGGAGAAGAGGAGGAAACAATGCTCCACTTTTTCTATTTGAGTAGTGCTCTTGGGTGCATAATAATAATAATGGCGGGGTTACAATCCGAGGTGGACCTGCAACCAGCAACCACTCGTGTTGTGCATGCTATAGTTTTTTCACGAGTGGAGGGGACCTACAGCTTAATGCCGACTCCGAACGGCGACATTGAGAAGCTTTTCCTAGACAGTAATACTCCTTGAGCATTGTCAGTGACTCGAAAGAGGTGGAGCCGTGAAAAAATGTTGGGTGTTTTTTTGTGATTCGAACCTTAGACCTCGAGCGTAGGATCATATTTCTTGAACCAATCGAGAGAATTAAGCAACTTTAGCGTCAATCAGCGCAATCGCTTCGTTGTAAACTCCCAATGGTGTGATTACCTAAGAAGAGAGGTTAATTTGCGTTGTGTCACAATGAGCCCAACTTGGCCTGCGTTAATTTACACCCTAGACCCCAACTTAACCAACCACGAAGTCTGTCTTGCATTAAAATCACTCCTGTCCTGCGAAGACAACTACACGGAGACACTTGAGTTTAAAACGATCGAATATTTTCATACGTCACTTCGATTTCGTAAGATCACTGATCCCGTGCCCACAAATCACCGCTGATCCTCCACGAACTGCAGTCCCACCCCCCACTCACGCCTCGAAAGACACATGTAATTAGGTATAATATTGCGTGTGATTCCCCGCATTGATTGTCACTTACACGCCGGCGATGACAGTGCGCGGGACTATTTATAACGAGAATCGAAAAAATCCGAATCCCCGGTGGACAGAGGAAGTCTCTTGTTTCGCTGTGCATTCGGTTCGGTTTGTCTGAAGCTCTTCCTGTCTGTCTGTTGGTGCTCTTGATGCTCTGGATGCAACTGCGATTTTAAATCGCTGCCGGATTGAAGTTTTAATATCTCACGTGCCAAGAGAATAGATACTTCCGTTCGGCTGGGAATCACATTTATTACCGCTTGTGACTTATGGAAGAAGTTCAACGCTTGCGACGTTTCCTGTACAAATCACGATTAAAGAGTGCCATCGTTGATGGATCTAGATTAGGCAGTCTCGTCTCGTCGTTGGAAGGGGAATCCGGTGTGTGAAAGGTGAACCATTAAATTTCATCAATTTGGAGACTCAGTGTGTAGTTTTATTAGTTCCCAAGGCGCAGGCATGCTGATGTCAATTTTTATTGTAAATTGATTTTCCTGAGGCCCCTCCTGAGACTTTTTGGTTCCTCAATTCAATAAGACAGATGTGGATGAGTTGGAATTTTGAAAATCAAGGCCTCTGTGCGACATCCCACACAGCCCGCGATGCTTTCGATTCTTGGATGAAAATATTTGAAACTATGAATGTACGCCATCTACAAAAAAGGCAATCCTACCTCTTGCAGCAACTATAGAGGTATATCCCTGCCCAACGTCGCCTACAAGATCCTGTCCAGCGTACTGTGTGAACGTCTAAAGCCGTTTTGCACCGCACTAATCGGCACGTACCAGTGCAGCTTCCCGCCCGGCAAATCGAGTATACCCCAGATCTTCACACTAAGGCAAATCCTGGAGAAGACCAGCGAGTTTCATATCGATAGGCACCATCTTTTTATCGATTTTAAAGCCGCATACGACAGCATTCATCGCAAGGAACTATTCGAAGCGATGGCCGAATTCGGGATCCCGGGAAAACTGATCCGGTTGTGTCGCACCACGCTAACACATACGAGATGCAACGTGTAGTTCGGCTCGAGGACCTCCGAGCCGTTTGAAACCTGCACCGGATTTCGGCAAGGAGATGTGCTGTCGTCTGATTTCTTCAATTTGGTACTGGAGAAGATAGTTCGCAGGGCTGCTGTAAACATGGAAGGCACTATCTTCTACAAGTCAGTCCAACTTTTGGGATACGCATGACATCGACATCGTTGCACCGTAGTGGAAGCTTTCACGGCAATTGAAGAACAGGCGAAACGAGCTGGTCTTAAGGTCAATGAGGATAAGACAAAATATATGCTGTCGAGCAAGAAACAATCCGCCGCACACCATCTAGGACAAAACATTACAATCGACAGCTACAATTTTGAGGTAGTGAAGGAGTTTGTCTACCTCGGGGCAAACGTGAACTCCACGAACGACATCACAGTGGAGATCCGACGTGGAATCATCCTTGACAACCGATGCTACTTCGGTTTGTCAAAACAACTGGGCTCAAAATTCCTGACTCGAAAAACCAAAATCATGCTCTACAAAACTCTTGTTTTGCGAGTCTTGTTATATGGAGCCGAAAGCTGGACAGTAAACAAAACTGCAGAGCTGATTCTTGGTGCTTTCGAAAGAAAAGTTCTACGTCGGATATATGCTCCCGTCTGCGAGGAAGGCGAATGGAGGAGAAGACAAAACCGCGATCTCTATGAGCTGTACAAGGATTTGGTTGTAGTCCGGAAGGCAAAAATCCGTCGACTGCACTGGCTCGGCCACATCGAGCGCATGGACAACAACGCTCCAGCTAAGAGGGTCTTCGAATGCGAGCCTCCTGGTTCGAGAAGGAGAGGGAGACCGAACCTCTGGTACAAAGACCAAGTCATCGCGGATGTAAGACAACTTGGCCTTGATGACTGGAAGCAGCGTGGCCAGGACCGTCAACGAGCTCAGGCTCAGACCCTGCATGGGTCGTAGGCCTTCTAAGTAAGTAAATAAGAACTGGCCTCCAAGATCGTTTGTCTTTTGCAATCATAACGCTGGAGGTGAAAAAAGTAAGCATCATCTGCACATTTAACTGCAATGTTAACCACACATTTACCCCGCATATCCGAGTAGCTCATAAATCATGTCCAGACTAAAGCCAAAGCCTGTTCAAAGCACAAGGTCATTGGCAGTTTGTTTATCTCGTTGTAACCCGGGCCCTTATTAAAGGGCGTAATATAAGTGTACCCAGAAGAAGGTCAAACGTTTTCTATAAAACTAGGCCAATTTACTTAAAAGTTTATCCAAGTTTTACGACTGTTCGCTGTTCGACTGGATGGCGCAGTTGGTTAAGTGCCTGCCCTAAGTTAGAGGGGTCCCAGGTTCGAATCCCAGTGAAAACAAAGTTAATACGCTTTTATCCGACCTTGGCTCCGTCTGTACTTAAGAGCGTCAATTGTACCATGGGACAAATCCATTTTCGCACTCGTACAATTGCAAGAGTACTTAAAGATCTCAACGTGCATAAATTCGCTGGCCCGGATGGTATACCCCCGATACTTCTGAAGAGGTGTTCTCTGCGCTGGCAAAACCACTGCGTAAGCTTTTTCATCTGTCCTACTTTTATGGTCTCTTTCCGAATGGATGGAAAACAGCATTTGTCCAGCCCGGCCCTAAAAAGGGCATATCTTCGTTATCCTCCTCCTGCCGACCCATAGTACTAACGTCCCTTCTTTCCCAGATCATGGAAACGCTGATAAACTGTCAGCTTATGAAGTACAGTCGACTCCCTCTAAGTCGAACTCCCTCTAACTCGAGCTAATTTTGCCATCCCACGAAAATTCGACTTAGAGTCGACTGTATCTTGAAACTCGTAAGCTTCTTAATGACCGGCAGGATGGTTTCCGCAGCAACAGGTCCACTGGTAATTTGATGGCATATCTCACCGAAAAGTGGAACCAATTCTTGCACAATACAGGAGAAAGCAAGATCGTTGCGCTTGATATTTCTAAGGCATTTGACAGAGTTTGGCATCAAGCTCTTTTGTCGAAAATGCGTGCTTATGGCATCGATGAGTCTCTTCTTCTATGGATTAGAAATTACCTTTCGAACCGTTGAATTCAAGGATTGCTTCAAGTCTGATTCTCACCAAATAAATGCTGGTGTTCCCCAAGGCTCAGTTTTGTCTCCGACACTCTTTCTCACTGATCTCCTGTCTGCTACTTCTAATCCAATCCACTCCTTCGCTGATGACAGTACTCTCAGCTTTTCATATTCGTTTCAAGACTCACGTCCCTGTCCTTCGACCGTACAATTGGAGCGGCAGCGTATGTTAAGCACATTGAATTCCGACCTTGACAGCTTCCAAAACTCTGTCTACTATCACTTAAGCGTTCCCAGAATAATCAGCCATTATCCCTGAATGGCACTTGCATCGAAGAAACCGGAAAACTTTCCATCCTCGGTATGTGTATCAACTCAACACTTAGTTAGACACATATTCGAGGTCGCCAAAAATGCTGCGAAATGTTTAGATTTCCTAAAACGATGTAAGAAATACTTCACCCCCTCTGATTTGGCTTCAATTTATAAGGCCTTCGTTCGCCCAAGCTTCAGTATAACGCTCATATCTGGTCTGGTGCTCCTAAGACCTCTCTGTACCTATTTGATAGAATACAACAGCGAGCGATAAAACTTATAGGAGCTCGAACATCGCCGTAATGTCTCATTCTTGTCATTGTTTTCTCGCTATTTTAACAAACGACGCTCAAGTGAGCTAGCCAATTGCATTCCTTCCCTCCATGAATTCACCCGAAATACTCGTCTCGCCAGGAATGGTCACTAGTTCACTCTTAAGCCTGCTTTCGGACGTACAGTTAAGTTTAGAGAGTCGTTTTTTAGCCGCACCACACGAATATGGAATGCTCTTCCCAGCCCAATATTTCCCACTCACTACAATCCACAGACTTTTAAGACCAATTTCACTTTATGAAATAATAGTGAAGTGAATAAGTGAAATAAGACCGATAATGGAAATTTGGTGAGCGCCGTGGCGTAGTGGGTAGATGCTTCGACTCATACGCTCGATGTTGTCTGTTCGATTCCCGAAAAAACACCTAAAATTTTTTCACGGCTCTACCTCATTCGATTCACTGACAATTCTCAAAGAGTATAACTGTCTAGAAAAAACTTCTAAAACTCGCCGTTCGGAGTCGGCATTAAACTGTAGGTCCCCTCCACTCGTGAGAGAACAATAGCACGCACAACACGAGTGGTTGCTGAGAAGGTAGGCCCAGGTCCACCTCGGACTGTAGCGCCGCCATTTTTATTATTATTAATGGAAATTCGGTGTTATTTCGCTTTCATAAAGTGAAATAACGCCAAATATTGGAATTCGCGTTGTTTCAGGGCAACCACTGGAGTGGTCGATCAGTGGTAGTAGTCTGACTGTAGGTATCACAATGGACCGATATGGTTTAAGTGTGCTGATGAATGCACTAGCAAACCCCTAACCTAACTAAACCTAAGACTTTTTGCCCTCGGTCTTAATCTCTTACACAGGCTAGATTAACTGCAGGTACAGGTAGCCAATAAGGTGACCTTCTGTTGGGTGCCAGGCCACATGGGAATTTCCGGTAACGAAAAGACGGTTGAACTGGCCAGGGTTGGGCCACATCTAAGCTCTTCGCGGGCCCTACCTGAGGCCAGCACACCGCTTAGCACCTTGAACAGGGAAATAGACATTGAATCTAACGAGGCACCGATTAGACACATGCTTCTTCTTCTTCTTAGGGCGCTACAGTCCGATGTTGACCTGGGCCTCACCCAACATACCTCTCAAGTCAGCACGGTCTTTCGCCAGCTGTCTCCAGTTTCGCACATCAAGTCGGCCGAGGTCCCCTCGGGTCGAAGACCCTTCGGGCCGGAGCTAATTTGTCCATACGTTCTACATGGCCTAGCCATCTTAGGCGTTGGGTCCGTAGACGCCTGGCTAGACTCATGTCGCTGTACAGCCCTATATGGGTGGTTGAACCTTCTCCTCCAAATGTCATCAACACAAACAGGATCAAAGATCGCGCGCAGAACTTTTCTCTCGAAAAGACCAAGAGACTGTTTATCCGCTTGGGATATTGTCCATATCTCTGCGCCGTAAAGCAGAACTGGGATGATCAAGGTCTTATACAAAGTCAACTTGGTCTTCCGAGAGAGGGCTTTACTACTCAATTGCCTTCTGAGCGCAAAAAACAGCGGTAGAAAAGAGTTATTCTGCGCTTGATCTCGGTACGGATGTTGTTTGTACTGTTTACCGCGGAGCCGAGGTCCGACGAAGTCCTTAACTACCTCAAAGTCATAGCTACCTATGGTGAAGTTCTAGCCAAGTCATCGCTGTTGTGCGTTCTTTCTCGATGAGAGCATACACTTGGTTTTGCCCCCGTTTATCGCCAGACCCATTTTAGCCGCATCTGCTTCAATGCGAGCAAACGCATCATTGACGGTTCGCTGTATTCGCCCAATCACGTCATCCGCGGAAGCTAGCAATTGAACATATTTTTGGAAGATCGTGCCTCTTGTGTTGGCCAGTGAGTTTTACACGATCTTCTCAAGACCGGTGGTAAAGAAGTCACATGACAGCGTGTCGACTTGTCTAAAACCTTTTTTTACATTGAAGGTCTCGGTGAGTTCGTTGCCGAACTTGATGGAGCAGCGAGAGTTCTCTGTCGTCATCCGATTAATCAGAGACACTAGAAGGAATTTGAAGACAGGGAGATTTTAGCAAATTTTGATGACCTCGGGTATGGCTGGACTTGCAGTTTTTCCCCATCGTCGTCGTCTTTCAACTGTCACAGTGCCCGATTAAGAGCTCCCTGCTCAGCGTCACCTACAAGATCCTATCCAGAGTACTGTACTGCCGATTGAACATACATATATGTGAGCTCATACTTCTTCAACAATTTGGACGAGCTGAAGAACATCGGCAACTACCAATTTAATAGAATCATCACAAGCTTAGGATTGTTCTATGGACAGGAGATCGTTTGACCAGCGTGGGCGTGGGATTGTAATAAAATCAGACGAGGATCTGAAGGTCAATTATGGAAAATTGAGCTACCTAAAGGATTTGCTTTAAGAACTGACGAAGAAGATAAACAAACAGTCACAAAAACAGTCAACTGAAATCGTAAGGATACCGATAAAAAAAAACATTCAAAACTTTCAACAGTCGCAAAATTTCCTTCCATTTATTTAGAGAATCGTAACTATTTTTTTTAAGATCCATGGGCTCACTGCCGACACCTTGGTGTAGACTCCAGGAAGATTTGGTCTGCCACAGCCCACTCCCCAAGACACGATGCCAATGAGTTCATTATTCAACACCAGTGGACCACCGGAATCACCTTGACACGAGTCGATGCCTCCGTTTTCCACGTCTCCAGCGCATATCATCCTGTCGGACACACTGTTATCCAGCAACTCGTTGCACCCGTCTAAGTCCACGATTGGAACGAGAACGGCCTGAAGGTAATCTGTACCCTCATTGGTTTCATTAGTCGCACCCCATCCAGAGACCAGGGCTAATTCGTCCTCGTCAAATTCTTCCCAATCGTCCGGTAGCGATGGGAACTGTGTGGTGAACAACTGCGGGTTGCTCAGGAACACAATGGCAACGTCGTTGTCGTAGGTCCGCTCATCAAAGCCCGGGTGCTCTAGGATTGCGTTTGCACTTATGACAGTGCCTCCCGTCGATCTACTCTTCGATCCAATGCGTACTGACACATCGGCCACCGCCCTGTCGTGAGTGCAGTGGGCTGCAGTTATCACAACTATTGGTGAGATCAAGGTTCCACCACAGAAATGCTCACCCGTTGGCGTCTGGAGTGACACTTGATAGGGGACGTCACTGATTTCGATAGCAAACCCCCCAACAATGCGATGGTTTGGCAACACAGCCGCGCCTTGGGCGAGGACAAGAAGTGAACTGAACCCTATCCACAAAATCATTGTATCTACACTGTGTGCTTAGGAAACTGCAAGTCTGGTGTGCGCTGAAACGCTTTTATAGTGGAAACAGTGGGAGACTTGTGGTTATCTTATCATCGGTCGCGTTTAGTGGGGCCCTTCGTTGAACTTTGGTGGATGCTTGTTTGGGTAGTTTAATCCGTGACCTTGGACAGATGAAGCTATCTCTCCCTTGGTGTAAATAAAGATTCTTGAGACACTGCTGCGGGATTTATGGTTATTGTCGGGAACTGGAATTCATTGTCAACAAATTGGGGAGTTGTAAACACAGAAAATTACACTTCTTTTATTACAAGATTCCCTTAAAGCTGTTCAAGTTTTTTTGGGGGCCCTTCTAAACAGAACACAAGGCTGTTGTAAATTTATTGAGTCTGTTTTAATTTCGGTTTGCCATGGGAAATAATATTCATATTGTCGAACAGCTTAAAGATTAGCTAACATTTCACCTTTCAAGTTTCATACACCCATTGCAACACACATAATCCAACGTAGTCTTTGAAACGCTATCAGACGTATTCCGGGATTGCCTCCATTGAAGCCACACAGGTAACATTCGCGTTCTAACAGATCAGACGTCACTCAAGATTATGGCTTCTTTCTCTTCTTCTTCTTCTTCTTCCGGGGACTCTTCTGCTTCTTCCGGGCTGGACCTGGGGCCCTCAACCCCCCCTAGATATCTACATCATGGGGTGTACTCACGAGGGCATCTTCCGTTTAAAAGGAAGTGGTTTTTGCTGCAACTCGCACTGGAGTTACGATGACCATTTCCTTTACCTCAGTATTATGGATATGCTGTCAGACGCACGGACACCTGTACTACAGCTGCGACGAACAGACAAAGTCGACTTTCCCTGCAGTCAGGACTGGCTCTGGCCAGAATCTGTGCCAGGAAAGAAATGTTGTCGAATCTTCACGGACGGCTCCAAGACCACTGAAGGATCTGGTGCCGGTGCCTTCGTGGAGAGCGACAACTTTAGACTACACACCTCGTTAGGTAAATTTGCGTCGGTTTCCCAAGCGGAAACCTATGCGATCCTAATGGCCACGAACTGAATTGTGAAGAATAGGTGGAAGGGCAAAGTATTTGCGTCTGTAGCGACACCCAAGCTTTTTTGAACACTATACTGGAGCACTCAGACTCAAAACTGGTCCATTGTACTGCCAGGTAGCAACCTACTCCAGTGTCGTTAATTTGATTCCAACGGCCACCATTTAGTGACTGGACCAGATTCGATTTCACTGCGATTCGAACCTGGGACCGCTCTAACTTGGGGCCTTTCAGGACTGCTTCTTCTTCACCGAATTTGATCGTTAGCTTAAATTCGCTGAGACTTGTCTGGATTCCGGGGTACCACGGGATCGCAGGAAATGAGATCGCCGATGAACTTACTTAGCGAGGATCAGATGAAGCATTCTCACGACCTGAACCTGCGCTGGCACTGCCTGCGTTCTTGGTTAGGGCTTCCATCGATGGTTGGACCTCACGAGAGCACAACCACAGATGGTATGATTCTCCAGGATGTAGACAGACCAAGCGCATGCTCCCCAGCGTGTGTAATAAATCCGCGGCTTTCTCTCTCTTAACAGAAAAGATTGCAGACAACTTGCCGGCGTGCTTACGGTGTGCTTGGCCTAAACGATGAAACCCTCTGCGACGCCTGTGGGAAAGACGATGACACTGCAGAGCAATTCCTCTGCCACTGTCCCGCCTTTGCTCGGATCAGGTGGCAGTTATTCGGTGCTGATGAGGTGAGAGCTGATGATGTAGGCTCCTCATCACAGAAGTGCCTACTGAAATTTCAGTAAAAGAAGGTTGCTGCCTGGCAGTACAATGGACCAGTTTTTGAGTCTGAGTGCGCGTAGTGTTCCAAAAAAAGCCGCAAAAAAAAGGCCTTAAGTGCAGCTTGGCCGTTTCAAAAACCTGCGACAAAAAACAAATTAAAAGCCTTCAGTTGCGCTGTCCTGCGGATAAAGAGGGCACTGTGCTAAGAAGCATACACCTCCTCCGCCTTGCCTCTGCAGCCTCTGCAGAAGTCATAGCATAGAAGTTCCAACCTCCAATAACATTCGATGAACTGAATAAAGCCCTTCTTCAAGGGCTAATATATAATATATACTATATTGCTAATATGTAGGCTTCGATCAATGGGCTTGGATCGAAGATTAAACTTATTTCGAAACAACTCAGACTCTTCTCGGAACTCCCCATGTGAGTTTGATTTATACCCCCCTTTTAAACGCCCACTCCGAAATTAAATCCGGTCACGACTCATGCATGGCTCGCGGTAGCAAGTGAAAATGTGTAGCCATCTATGAACTCTTTTCTTCATTCAACTCGGGAGCTTCACAAATCTCTCAGCTCAGATCTTAAAAATTCACTTTAAAGACACTAGAGGAGACCGTCGGATCACGGAAGTTGCTATTAAAACAGGAAAATTAGACAACGAGGTTGCTTGTAATCGACAACAGAACAATACCACACACACTGGAACTTCTCCTTTCACCGTTGTCCGCAACAATTTACAACACATCCATCCTGGACGAAATGCTAGAAACATCTTGTGAACAACTTACCTCCTGCCGCGCTCGCTCGATCTTACCACCTTCTAATTCACCTTCTGAAGAAGATGCTCAAATACCAACTCTTCAACGTTTCGGCACAGCCTGGACCCCCTCTGAATGGAGACACAGTTTTCAACAAATTTCTGACAGCAACTATACAAACATTACCATCGAAGGCGCTGCTGAGCAGGCCAACGCGTCCTGGCTCGAAAACTTTTTTCCTCAAAAGGTAAAGCATAACAATAACTGATTTAAAAAAAAAACTATCACCTAAAAGCAATCAAAAACTATCACTTAAGCCCAATTTCTTCCGATTCAACATCCCTCTTAAATACGAGTGGCTCTTTCTTAACCCTTCTGGCGACACCCTGCGCTTCAATAGACTTTATTCCACTCAGTCAAAAGAAAGGCATCGGAGTCCGAAAGTTGCCCATAGACAAACTACATCAAGTTCCAACTGGAGTTTCAAAATGGGTGCGTTTCCGTTTTTTTCATCCCAGCTGCACGTTACAATCCTTCCTTAAACGCAACATCTACTACATCTAAATCCAAACGCAATATCAACTACGTTTTGGTAAATCTTGAAAAATGTTTGGCTTCTCGCTCTTGCGATAAGAGGATAACACCTAAGTTCCCATTTACTTGGTCAGTGGAATGTGACAGTTTACGAAAAAGAGAGTATGATTGCCCAATCAGTTGGAATGGGATGCATTTTCGGCGCTTCGACCCATCTCTTTCCAACCTTTTGGAAAATCATACTCTCTTTTTCGTACACTCTTTCATTCCACTGAACATGTAAACGGGCCCTAAGCCTACTTGCAATCGCGTTTCATTTAACCTGGAGCCCTCCTAAACCTCTTCATCTAATCCGAATTTTATTCACTCGCACACTCTCAGTTCAGCCTCAAAATCCTTCATTCCCTCCTCCTCTGGCACTCTACCACCTGCTCACACCTTGCATTCTACTCTCACTCTCCCTTAACTTGTCCACAGCTCCACACTCCTTCTTGGACCCATTGCTCCCTCCCTAAGCTCACTAAACAGCTTACTGATTCTGGGAACGACGGACGGTATGTCCAATCAGATCTGGCAAAATGAATGGCTAACATTCCGTTCAAATCCTTTCTAACTCTCCTTCTTTTCCCTATTTTAAATTAGGGCCTTGAGTGGTTCCAAATTTTAAGCGTCAGTATTCTCTATCTTCTTCGGTCACCTTCATACAAGCAAAATAAACCCATCTCGAGGCGTTGTCTTCTTACGTGTCCATTTCGATTGATGAACACAGGCTTAAAGGGTCGTGTACCTTCTTGCAAAAGGCTGCAGTTGAAGTCACAAACAAAACTTTTGCATCCTTAGACGTGATAAAGCAGTATTTCGGATCAGTTCATACTTTTTTTTCCTGAAAATGTTGTCGATCTGCTGTCAAACCATCGATCACCTTCATTAGCTCGTATCTCGATCAGCCTAGGGGCCACCACACTCTGCGTCCCTCCCCACCATCCAGCACCCGATTGACACTGATGGATTGATGGACGGATGCTTGGCTAAACAAGTGCAGAAATGGATTTATTTCAACAGATCGTTCGTGCTGGGAGTTCTGTTTGGACAACGTGACACTTGGAATGCACCCCACGCATGCGAATCGCTGCCAATTAGGTGTCATCACACGGTTCGCTCCTAATAATAGAATCACTTAAAGTTCCATATTTCATACGCACGAGAGCGCACTGACACCAAATGCCCACGGACGACTGTCGACTGTCGACTGACGACTGCCGACCGCCACCGATCGTAAGTGATCCTTGACGTGCAGACAAGAGTCTGAATTGTCTACACTCCTACAGAATGGCTGATGCACACCATCAGTCGGCCAGTGGTAGAATCAATTCATAGCCACCCAGGCAATTGAATTAAAATATAATCGAACCATAAAAAGGGTACAATATGGCCCCCACTGGTCGGGCAGAACGACAGCGGAGGACGCTCCTTGCGTTGATTTAAGACCCACGCTCATATTCCCTTCTGATGGCTGAGCAACATGAAACTGAGTTACGACGCAGTGGCTCGTGAATACTGGTAGTTGGCTTGTTGTAAAACTTTATGGCCTCAATGGTGGTGCATATTAAGTTCGCAACATAAATCTGAAGCCGCGCATTGATACGTGGCTGTTGCAAGGTCATTGTGTTTGCGGGATGCATTGTGGCCTGGATTTCTTTGCCTCTGACGAGATGTCACAGCGGGTTAGGGACTCAAGTGGAATCCGGTTGAGACGTCAGATAAGTGCTTTTGGCAGCAAATCGTGAATCGCGCGCCATTTTTGGGCGGGAAATGACGACGTTTTTGAACGTCTGTTCGTTTCGGAGTTCCATAAATGACTTTTGTCAACTGCGTTGAGTGGACGGTGGCAGGTGTTAAGCGCTTTGTCATCTTTGGATACACAGTCGCGGACATATGGAATGCAAGGCACGCGTCTAACGCATGGGATCTGCATTCGACTTGAAGTCGTTCTTCATTGCCTCCCGAAAAACTGACGATCTTGGTGTGAATTGACTTTCATTTTGGTATTCACGAGTGTCTTCGAAAATGTTCACTGAATCAGATGGAGCGAACTTAAGCTATGGACACACCCTTTGATTCAGCGAGCAATCAGAGGCTTCGGATAAGATGAAGCTCCTCTGGATCTCTATCCAGAGGAGCTTCGGAGCTAGCACGAGCACGATCTGTCAAAACCCCATGGAGATAAATAGAATCGCTTGGGCAACCATGCCTCGAACTGAAAATAAATCAAACACCAAATCCCAGAAAAACTAATTTTTATTCCCCACAGCGCCCTTAACTACCACACTCTGCACTTGTGTATCGGATTCATTTGCGAATTCAAAGGACATAGGAAAGCATTTGCGAATTCCTCGAAGTTCATTAATGCTTGCCTCACTCTCATGTCATCCGGTTCATGGACATCAGTTGCCACTTGTCCCTGCATCTTCTTGTCGACTCCGCAAAAAAACTGAGCGAAATCTATGAAAAATGACTGAACCAGAGTTCTGCCAGAACTGTCAAAGTTGTTGAGGGAACCCCCAAATTGCGTCGCTGTCTTTCGGTAAGCGTTGAAGGCCAAACGTATCCCCCCAAGATCGGCAATCTTCTCACCAACACCCTTTGACTTCAGACGGCTTGTGATGCATTTAACCTGCTCCGTGAAGAGGCTGCTGCGGCTGACTGCACTCTCGATAATGGAGCCCTGATAGTCGTAGTTGACACCGTTCACATCAAAACCATGGATAAACTCATGCGCAATTATGAACTCCAGGACGCTGTACTTGTTGGCGGAGTTCCTACCGAGAATCTGTTCTTGCAGCAAGGACAAGGGGACTACTATGCGATTCTTGGCCTGAACAAAGAACGGGCTTGGTCCCACGGTCCACTGGTGGGCTATGTTCACTGGCACTCCCTTTAGCGAATCCAAGTCCTTTTGTGTCTTAAATTTGAATGCGACCAGAAGATTTTTGTAGAACTGCCCTTCCTCCAGTTGAAGATCGTCGTAGTAGCTAATGACGGCGTCGAGCGTGAGGTTCCTCTTGACGTTCCCGATCTGCAGATCCATCACAGACGCCTTAGAGTAGAGGAACAGTAGGGCATCACGCTGATTCTCGTACATCCTCGACACCTGAGTGAGGAACTCCACCTTGAAGAAGTTGAACAGATCATGCACCACCTGATCGTAGTCGGGGTCGTAGAAGTGATCCTCGATGGTGTAGCCCACCGCCAGTGGCATGCCGTGGTGAAGCGCGGTCATGCACTCGTTGCGACTGGTGTCATCAATCCCATGCTGGTCGATGAATTGGAGAAACTTCGCCATGATGTAGTTGCACGTCACTTTCCGTTTGGATCTGTCCAGAAACGCGACGAGATGTGACATCCGATCGGTGTTCTGAATGATCATCGGTGTATACAGATCGAGTTCCCTTCCGAACACTATGGAGAGATACCGCGCCCAGTTCAAGTGGGGCCAGGTTTCACTGATGTACCCCAAGACAACCTCCTCCGCGTCTTCACTCTCCACTGAGGCATGACTGACCACCTCGGCAAGCTCCGTCTCGAATGCCACAAGTACGTCGGCAAGGGACTCCGCCTGCTCGAACGACGCCTTTTTGAGGATTTCCAGGAAAGACTTCCTGGTGTCGGGATCCACCTTGACCACGTCCAGGTACATGCTGTTCACACTCGTGTTGTCCCACTTGGGCATCACGGCCAGATCCAGAAACACATGAACCGCGTACTTCCTCAACTCCGCCACGACGTCCAGCCAGTGAAAATCAGTGGCGACCCAGGAGTCTGTGTGCACTGCCCAACCGCTCGTGGGCTTCACAACGTCTAAGAAAGACGAAAGACTGTACTCTCTCAGATCCCTGCAGGCCCTGTAAAATGTCCTCATCTTCGCTGGCACAGTGTGCTGCGGGGGATACCCTTCCAGAAGTCCGGCGATCTTGTCATTGATCAGAAAATCGAGCAGACTCAGAGTGTCACCACGTTCAACTTCACTGTTGACCACAGCCCATCGCCCACAGGTGTACTGGTAGAAGTCTTCACACGGATTCACTGAGGTATTCAAATATTTCTCCACAACCGCCACCGATGGACTCGCCAGTCCCACGACAACTCCGAGAAGGAACCACATGATCGCTCGTAGCGCAGTTCCGCGACCGCTGTGACGAGACAACTGAAATCACTGCGCTATCACTGCTGGGCCAGATTTCGTGCATGACCGACAAGTGTCGAGCAAACAAAACTGATGTGATTAAAATCGACCTTGAAACGAGCAATCTAATGTCGCATTAACGACCCACTCATACGCTGATGCTTCAGATCAATTGAAGAGACGACCGATGCTGGGTTCGTTTTTTAAACGCTTTCGACCGCGTCTGCGGCTGTGGCCGTGACTGCATTCGATTTGATTCGCTTTGAATGATCGCTCTTGAGGCAATTAAATTAGATTAAGAGAGTTTTTCGCTTCCGATTTGAGACATACGAGCACAGTATTGTGAAAAGAAATGATACGGTTGATGGGTGTTGAAGTTTACCGTAGGTTCTGAAAGCAACTTTACTCAACAGCACCGTCACGTTGACGGTCATTGATTATTGAACATAAAGGACTTAAAGTCCGCAGTCACTGATTATTGAAGCGCAGCCTCGGTTTGATTCTGTCCTAATTTTGTATGCTCACGGAACAGATAAGTATGGACGGTCCGAGTGTTGTCTTCCAAGTGGACCACTTCTTTTTATTTCGTTTTATCCTTCTTCACAAGATTATCAGACGTGTGAGATCCAGGTGGCCGCCTTGGCGCAGGTAGTAAATGCGTCGAATTTTTTGCTGAAGGTCCATGGTTCGATCCCGGACACACCAATTTTTATATTCTAAGCACCACCTCCCACGAGTCAATGGCAACGCTCAGAGAGAATAGCTGTCAAGAAAATCTTTTCAAACTTCGCCGTTCGAAGTCGGTATACTACGTTGAAGGTCCAGGGTTCGATCCTGGACACACCAACTCTTATATTCACAGCTCCACCTCTCAGGAGTCACTGACAACGCTGTGAGAGAATAACCCCAAGAAAAACTTCTCAAACATCGTCGTTCGGAGTCGATATTAAATTCTAGGTCCCCTCCTCTTGTCAGAGGTCCAGGGTTCGATCCCAGACACAGCAACTCTCATATTCACAGCTCCACCTCCCAGGAGTCACTGACAACGCTGTGAGAGAATAACTCCAAGAAAAACTTCTTAAACTTCGTCGTTTGGAGTCAATATAAAACTCTAGGTCCCCTCCTCTTGTCAGAGGTCCCGGGTTCGATCCCGAACAAACCAACTCTCACAGCTCCACCTCCCAGGAGTCAATGGCAACGCCCAGAGAGATTAACCGTCAAGAAAAGCGCTTAAAACTTCGAGGTTCAAAGTCAGCGTCCAACGTTGAAGGTCCAGGGTTCGATCCCGGACACACCAACTCTCAAATTCACAGCTCCACCTCTTACGAGTCAATGGAAACGCTTAGAGAGAATAACCCGAAGAAAAACTTCTCAAACTTCGTCGTTCCGAGTCGATATTAAACTCTAGGTCCCCTCCTCTTGTCTCCACCTCCCAGGAGTCAATGGCAACGCTCAGAGACAACAACTGTCTAGAAAAGCTGGTCAAACTTCGATGTCGATGTAGGTCCTCTCGTGAGAGAACAAAACACGAGTGGTTGCTGCAGAAGCTAGGCTCGAATTGAACCCCGGACTCAGGGGCATATCGCATGCACATTAGTCTTAATCACAATCAGTTCGCGTTTCAATTCTCGGAAAACGTTGCATTGCTTCCTCCAGAGTCCATTCAATCGGTCATTTCGCGGATCGTTCCCAGAGCTGACTGACCACCACGAGTGTCGGCCTGACCATTCTCCAGATCATTCCAAGAACCACTGCTAGTTGCCTTTCGCTTGTCTCTCTCTCCCTCAATCTAATTCAATCAAGCCGCCTCTGAGCGTGATTCCATTCAGTTAACCGCAGTCTTTTGGAACTCAATTAACTGTAGCCTAGACAGAATAGATCTTTATTTACTTCAATCAGCGGCACTTAATCACCTTCAATCGCCCGAGGCGCCGCCATACAACTGCTGCGCCGACTTGCAATGAACAAGGCCTCCCAGCTATGGGAAGTAATAAAAGTCCAATCCATCACGAAACACTGTATCCACATCCTTCCTGCTTATCCTAAGCTGTTTTCCATTCCGAATCACAGATTCGTTTCCCAACTGCTGCGGCACACTTCAGATACAGGGATATCCATATCCACTGGCGGCGTCCTTTGAACTTGCATTGGTTGTTCCTCCCTCTCTGCAGGACTTCACGCATCGCATAAACAACCAGCGCGCGCACACACACACACAGGGACACACCCGCTGGTGGGCCATCTGAGGAACTCTTTGAGTCCAGCTGCGTGGGGAGTTCGTGGATTAGCGATTGCGGATCGTTGATCAGAATCAGAGAATCGCTTCGCGGATTTATGAATTTGCTATCTCTCTGGCCGGTGGGGGCTCTTGTAAAATATCAATTTGTCCAGGAAACTGCTGCACCAACGAACGACCACGAGTTGCGGCATCTTTTGGTCATTTTTCGGAAGTCGATTGGCCAAAGTGAATCTTTTTATCGGCGATCTTAAGGAAGCGCGGAGAAGCCAGCCGCATGAATATTTATGACGACAATTGGCGATTCTATTGGACGCATAGTGGCTAAGTGACACTGACATTCAATCGGGCAGACAAAAACGTCGTGATTGTTGCTGGTAAAGGAACGACGGGAACCACGGGGGGCCAATAAATCATCACATGTGCCAGACAGGCTGTCTCACAAGAAAGGTATTCGTCATCTGCGCACTGCTGAAGTTGAAGGAATGAAGGAAACAGTTTGATATGTTGGACCTATTGATTAAGGAAAGATGGACTGTGGCAAGTGGCTTTTACGGACCAAGGAAGATTCTGAATTTCACCCAAATATGACATCAGGGAGATGAGTGGTGGCTTAACTAGAGTGCCTCTTACCGAAAGGTAGTGGACAAGATCACTAAGACGTTGGAGAGGGATGGACTTACTGTCAGTGCATATGCAGACGATGTAGCTACTTTGATATCTGGGAAGTTTCTATCAACGCTAAGCGAGCGCCACAATCTTGAATTGAGGTTGGTCAACAATTGGACTGCCACTCGAGGCTTGAAAGTCAACCCAGACTAAACAGAACCGATGCTCTTCACGAGAAAAAGTAGAATTCTGGGGAATTCTAAAGCCCGCATATTAACAGGGTGGAACTCAAATTCTCAAGGACGGCTAAGTATCTGGGTATTACACTCGATTCCAAACTAAACTGGAAAGAGAACATCGAGGAGCGCATCAAGAAAGCGTGTGTAGATTTCTACACATGCAAGCGAGCCTTCGGAAACACCTGGGGTGTTGGACCACGTGTGGTATACCGGCTATGCATAGCTTTAGTAAGACCCATCTTAACTTACGGATCAACAGTCTGGTGGCAAGCACTGGAGAGGAAATACCTTCTTTCTAGCTTGATGAAGGTCCAAAGATCGGCCTGCTCTCGAGTGCCCTAAGGACAACGCCGACAGCAGCGCTCGAGGTCCTACTGTATCTTATCCCTCTTAACATCTTCTGCATTAGCAGAGCGGCTTCAACCGTTATGATGCTCAGGGAAGTCAAGCTGCAGAAAGAAAAGTCATATGAGCACGCGTCCATCCTCTCAAAATGAACAGGATCACACAGATACAAAACGTCGGATTATCTACCACCAACCCTGACTACCACGATAAAGTTCGTGGACGTGTTGGCAAAGGAGGACTCAGAGGTAGATAAATCTCTAGCACTACCTTATGTCAACATGCCGTTAAGTTTCCTAAGGAAGGAAATAGAGAACGAAGCCTTAGAAAGAGCAAATGCGCGATGGCTGAATCTGGACATTGGGTCAACGACGAGAGCCCTATGGCAGATGTTGAACAGGAGGAAATCATTATCAATGATTAGCCTAAGTCGCAAGGATATACGGACGGTGGTGGGAGTTCTCACCGGACATTGTCCGATAGGCACCCATGCCAGAAGGTTAGGTATCTCCAATAGCGACTATTGTAGAAGTTGCAGGGACGAGGAGGAAATAGAGTCAGTCCACCACCTGCTATGCGATTGTCCACCTCTACGGGGAAGGAGACTGCTAACACTTGGCAGTAACTTCTTCGACGAGCTGGAGGATCTGAAGAAAAATGGAGCTGAGGCACCTCCTGAGATATATACGAAAATCTGGGTGGTTCTAATAAGTAGCAAAAGTGTAGGTCTCGCTGGGTACACTCTCACACACATAGGGCACAATGGACCAAACTGTTGGTCTCAGTGAGCCGTGACCCGGTCGCAAGTGCATCTTATCACCTACCTACCTACCATATGGTGTCGAGCAAGAACCGATCCGCCGCACGCCACCTAGGACAAATCATCACAATTGACAGCTACAATTTTGAGGTAGTGAAAGAGTTTGTCCACCTCGGGGCAAACGTGAACTCCACGAACGACATCACAGTGGAGATCTGACGTAGAATCGCCCTTGGATAATTGATCTTGTTTGCGAGGACGCTCCAGCTAAGAGGGTCTCGAATCCGAGCCTCCTGGTTCGAGAAGGAGAGGAAGACCGAACCTCCGGTACAAAGACCAAGTCATCGTGGACGTAAGGCAGCTTGGTCTTGATGACTGGAAGCAGCGTGTCCAGGACCATCAACGATGGAAGGCAGCGATATCTCAGGCTCGGATCCTCCATGAGTCGTAGGCCTGTTAAGTAAGTGAACAAGTACTCAGTGCATTGTAGAACAGTGTGGTCTACGCGTTCACCGCTTTCGGAGGCAGACGTCTGAGCTGTTGGAGATCCCATCGATCTCAATTGAGTTCTTCTTTTTCAGTGATTCGAAGATCGTTAGAAGCTCCATCTTCCACATGAACGCAAACCGAACTTAAGCTGCCAGTATACCAAACACTCAATTTCAGAATTCTTCTTTATTCACCGACTGCACGAACTCATTGAACCGATCGAAAATTTCCTTCAAACATTTGACACTTAGACATTGGCGCCAAATGGCGCTAAATGATTGAGGTTGCAGTGAGCGAGAATTTTATTAATGCAGCGCCTCAACCGCTTATGCATAAGCATTTGGTGTGAGATTCATTTCACACTGCATCTTAATCGACTGAATGTCGTTGGTTGAGAGAAAATAAATCTAAAAATTCATTAAATAATTAATGCCGGTTAGGCTGCGTCTATCTACGGCGGCGACGACGACAGACAGTTTTTTCCACGTAGGTTGTGCAATCACTCAAGTTGTCGCAATTTGGTGTAGGAAACTTGTACTTCCATAAAGAAAGTGGCTCCACGCAGAGCAGGGAAAACTATGTTACACGAGACAGACTTGTCATCTTGAAGTGCATGATTTCAACCAAAGGCGGCTGTTAACACCCATTCGCGGATAGGCTCTGATCAAAGATTGCGCATGTCAGTTGGTCAGGAGGAAATGTGAAACGGATTGTGGAAAAATTAACTCAACCGTGAGACTGCTTCACAATCCATCGCAGTTGATGTTTGCCAAGTTTATTTTGATGTTCCTTAGAATTAATCTCTCCTTGGTGTTCCAAGCCTTGTCCGATATCAAAAAGTTCTCAGTTGTTGGACAGCACGGTCGCTCGCTGACTCATCCCCAGATATACGGGAATCTGGCTTTTCAGCAAAAATGTCTCACAAAGAGATTGGCTTACGACAGCCAACTTAATGCGAGGTTTGAGCAACATGCGCCTTGTCCGGCATATGTCTGCCTTTGGCTTTCCCGCGTTATTCAACGAGCCGTTGACATGTTCATGTCGGCAGAAGCCCTCGATGGTATTTGTATTTGGTCCATTGTTGGTCGTGACCACTTGATTTGGGGGGAGCGCCAGTCCTGCGCTCGGCGATGAACTGTATGACCTGGTGTCTGCGGTGCCACGTGATTTTACTACGAATAGGAAGGATGCCATCTCCCAGTTGGTTGCTGTTACTACTACTGAACGGACGGAGGATATCCACTCGTACCCTGTTGACATGGCGATTGGAATGATTGCTGAGAGTACCGTAGCTGGGCTCCATCTGATAATGTTGGTAGCAAGAACCGGCATTCCGAGAGCTGGACCAATACCCGGGGCGCATTGTTAAAGACGGACACTGACTTGGTGATGCCTAAACTCCAGTTAGAGGTCCGTACAGTGACAGAGCATCATGATTGCCGGACGACGGAATGATGCTTTCGCGGCGGGCAGCTAGCATAGAGACCGTGTTGTTGATATCCACCACAATATCTCCCCTGTAACAGAAGGCAGTTTTACTGTAGTGCCTCTCTGGTAACTTGTCAGAGCTACAGACTATCTCTATTACGAGGAACCCAGCACAGTACCAGATAACGTTTGCTGTCCAAATAATTTGGACCCTATTCAATGACTCGAATGCTTTCGTCGTAAATAACGGTGTTTAGATCTGAATATTACAGTGGCCAAGTGAGAATCTGGGCGCCATGGCGAAGTGGATAGGTGCGTCGACTCCTACGACTCGAGGTCTAAGGTTCGAATCTTGAAAAAACATCCAACATTTTTTCACGGCTCCACCTCTTTCGCGTCACTGACAATACTCAAAGAGTATAACTGTCTAGAAAAAGCTTCTCAAAATCTCCATTTGGAGTCGGCGTTAAGCTGTAGGTCCCCTCCACTCGCGAGAGGACAATAGCACGCACAACACGAGTGGTTGTTGAGAAGCAAGGCCCTGCGAAGAAATTGAGCCGTAGAGGACCTCGAGCCTAGGAGTTAACGTACTTATCCACTACGCCACGGCGCCCAGTGGGTAGGTGGTTGGTGTTCTTAAAAGTATGATGCTTTACAAGATGTTTAGCTGGTATGGGCGGAGGTTCTCCACTAGGGAGGTTTGTGGAGACCGTCCCACGCCTGGCGAGATCATCGCCTTCACAATTACCTGGAATGTCATGCCTAAGATGGTCAGATGTACCGGCACCCACATGAGGTGAATATTAAAATGCTCAACAAACGGACGAGGAAGTTGGGTTAGGTGTCTACTCCATGAATCTCAACTTTAGCATATCCCTCCACTTTCCAGAACATTGCAGCGTATTTCAGGCTGAGACTATAGCAGTAAAAGAAGCTCTGTATTGGCTCAAGAACAACGTGATATCCAAGAAATACATCACCATCTGTTCGGACAGCCAGGCAGCAATCAAATCCCTGAGCTCGGTCACTTTCTTCTCTAAGACCTCCCTGCATTACCGCCTTTTTTTTAACGAGTTTGTTGAGCATTTTAATATTCACCTCATGTGGGTGCCTGTACATCTGACCATCTTAGGCATGACATTCCAAGTAATTGTGAAGGCGATGAGGCAGTAGGGGTAGAAACTCGAGGCTATCTAGAATGACCTATATGGTGGTCATTCCACAGGTGAGTCTAATAGGGCCCATACACGACACAGGCACGTCGCTGCATTATACTCCTATTAGACTCAGAACACTTCACCTGTGGAATGACTTCATGTCGCATGTTGCGATCGTCAGCATGAATTCTAAATTTTTTGAATTTTGCATGGTCTGCAGCGACGTGTCTTTGTCGTGTATGGGCCCTATAACAGCTGTGCAAGCAGCTACTTCCCTGCCAAGCAAGTCGAGTAGAGGCAGATGGAGGACAACATTCAGTGCTTCGAACAATGGCATTTGTAACACACAACGACTGGATGGCGCACTTGGTTATGTGCTTGCCCCAGGTTAGACCGGACACATGTTCGAGTCCCAATGAAAGCAAATTTAAAACGCTTTTATGCGGTTTTTTAAATCTGGTCCATTTGCCGTTGGAATCAAATCAACAGCACTATCACTGGAGCTGTGCAGTGAAATAACGCCGAGTGAAATAAAGCCGAATTCCAAAATTCGGCGTTGTTTCGCGGCAACCACTGGAGCGATCGATCAGTGGTAGTAGTCTGACTGTGGGTATCACAATGGACCACTAGCAGATGAATTCACTAGCAGCCCCCTAACCTAACCTAACGCACAACGAAAACCTTTTGTCAAAAAAACTCTTCCATGCGCCGAATTGGAAGATAATTTGAAAACTAAACCATTCACCGTGTGGTTTCGGCATTGCTCTCGCCTCGCTCTCTGGCATCATTGTAATCCAGGCTTAAGTCTAGATCTCGTAAGCCTCTTAATTTTCAGTTGGAAATGTTGACTGATATTAGAATTGATCACTGGAATAATGGAGAATGCAGCAAACGCTATTCTCGTGCAAAATGTCCGAGTGACAGAAGTCACCTCGCTTTCTTCTACGCATCTACTCGTGCAATCGCAGTGCAAGCCAGAGCCATCATAACAAGGCAAATAAAGCCGGTCACGCCATTGCCAGTGGATGAGTTTCGTCTCAAAGACCCTCAAGATAGCGCAGTTTTTCTTGGTGACCCAGATCGGGCTCTGATTGAGAAGTGTGCGTTGTGTGCCTATCAAGAACGGTAGGCAGTGCATTGGTGTCGTCAATTGTGGACAACACCCACGCACTGCACTGCGGAAGCTTGTTAAGGTGCGCGTGTGGTCAACTGACGTCAACCGCACACAAGGGGCGCAGATTGAGGCGATGTATTCTGCTTTGTACTGCGCTTCGAAGGCGGATTAGCCAATCTAATGATGCCTTAGCACGCGTGCCCTATGGTACGATCGCTATCAACCGGAAGGAATGTCTTACCGCTGCGATTACCATTTGGCTGTGCTTGTTCGATTGGTGCTCAAGTGGAACTCGTTAGCGGAAAGTGTGCAGACCGACACTGGCCAGCCCATTAGGTGGGGCTTAGACACACTTGATTAATGGGTACTTGTCGAGGCTCTTCAGTGAAGATTGTTCAATGCAAGGGTTGACGTAATGCATTTAGCGGGCGAATGCCATTGGCCAAAAGGTGTGTGGCGCAGAATGAGTGAACAAATTGTGCATAAGGACAAAGACATCAGTTCGGAAAGCATGCTTGGCGACGTGTCGGAGGGTGCCTGCTAGATGTCGAATATAATGTGTTGAATAACGGAAAGTGGACGTGCACTTTAAGCCACTTCCTTAGGAAAAACATTCAAATTTCTGTTTTTCCATCGATTCGTTTTCAATTTGTTGAATATTGCATGTCACGGGCTTATGCTCGTTAAAGATGAAAATTTTTCTTGGTAATGACAAGACGGTGATGAGTAAATACAGGGTGGGCCAAATACAAGTTTCTTTTTAAAAATGCAAAATTTTTTTCATGCATTCCATTGAATCGGGCTGGTTCAGTAGCCATTTGTAGGTAAATGTGTGAGTTAGCTAACCTTCTCTTTATGTTCCTCATTCCATTCTCATTTACCATCTATTTTGACAGATTTTGTCTTCATTTCAGCAAAAGCCTATGTGTATCCACTTTCGACTACTTCTTCGAATTACTCTATGTGTACTATAACATTTGGCGAAGGGATGAATCAAGCAACTTACTTAAATTCAATTTCAAAGAACATCATGTGAAATGCATGCAAACTCAACCAGTTTCTACAGCAAATGTGGCAAAGGAAGATGTCACAAAGGTCACCTCGAAATAACCAACCACCTTATTTCGCTTCTTCAATCTATTTCCTCTTCATTCTGATCTCTCACATCATTTAATTCGTTATAATTATCGAGAAAATTGTATCACAAAACTCTGCAAAGGCCTCAGCGGCTAAAAAAGAGTAGAATTATATTTGGATCAATTTCTTGAGATTCAGAAATTTTTCTGGCGGACGCCACTATTGGGAGCAATCAGAGCTCCCGCCTTCAATATCTGGATACCAAGACTAAGAATTCTTTGAGCTACACATGCTTTAAGCCGGTGAGTTGACACCTGGACCTGCAGAAAATGTACATGCAGAACTTTAGCAGATCTCGGAAGGAACTTTTTTTTTGAGTTAACGAGCCAGGACGTAGCGCTCATGTGTTTCAAGACCTCAGACACCTCTAAAAGATCTCGTATCCTTTTCGGAACTACCAAAGGTCTGAGCCTTATTCTCGATAGGAACTTCAGCTGGAAGCTTTATGTAGCAGAGGAGTACGAAAAGCTATAATACATTTGCTCTCTAAATGTTCAAGAAAGCCTTTCGTTAAAAATATGGCCTACAGTCACTTAAATACCCTGGCTCTATGTTGCTGCTGTTCGCCCTGCTAGAGTGGTAGAGTGGTAGATTTGTGACCTATGCTGGACACAGCTGTACACTAGAATACCTTAAGGAGGGTTCTGCGACAAGCATGCAGTTGAAGAAAGACTATTTCCACAGAAGCACCTTCAAGAAATCAGCACAGGGTGGGCCAAGTACAAGTTTCTTTTTAAAATTGCAATACGATGAACAAAATTGAAATTTTTTTCATGTACTTTTTGCTTTGTTAGCAAGAACACACGTTCCCATTAATTATGAAATACAACGTCGTTCAAGTGGCTGGCTCGACCTCGGCTGGCTTTGCAGTAGCCCATTCTGTCAGCCCAATTTTCCAAGACCTTGTTATTGGTTTCGGGCTGTAGCTCACGGATTGCTTGGATGATATTGGCCTTAAGTGCCTGAATAGTTTCCGGGTTGTTGCCACAACATCGGTCCTTCACGGTTCCCCACAAAAAAAAAACGTCCAAAGGAGTCAAATCGCAGCTCCGAGGGGCCCAATTGACATCGCGAAGACCGCTGATAATACGATTTGGGAATTTGGTGCGCAAAAGTTCGATTGTGGCATGGGTTGTGTGGCATGACGCGCCATCCTGCATAGACCAGAGGTCGTCCAAAATCCATGTCTTCAATTTCAGTAAAAAAAGAGGTCGGTTAACATGGCTCTGTAACGGACACCGTTTACCGCAATATTGTTCCCAGACACATTTTTGAAGAAAAATGGTCCAATGATGCCACCGCTCCACAATACGCACCAAACTTTCACTCTCTGTGGATGCATTGGCTTCTCGACAATAACGAGCGGGTTTTCCGAGCCCCAATTCCGAGCTAAAATTTTGTTTGTTAACGTAGCCGCCGAGATGAAAATGCGCCTCGTCAGAAAATATGATTTTTCGCCCAAAATCGTTGTCCAATTCAAGCTGCTTTAAGGCCCAAACTGCGAAGCGATAACGAAGCGTATGGTCGCGCGCCTTCAATTGCTGAGTCAATTGAACCTTGTAAGTGAATAATCCGAGATCTTTGTGCAGAATTCTTCTCAGGCTTGAGCAGTTGAGATCGATGGCGAGTTGATGTTCGTGAATTGAGCGTCACACTCTTGGCCACATTCTCATCTGTGCGCACCATACGACGACGGGGACCATCAGTGTTACTATCACTAACATACCAGTCTCACGAACTTTTTGCACACACATTTCGGCCAAAACTTGTTTTCAAAAAACGCACTGTTTGGGCTACACAGCACTATGGAAATTAGTTTCCAATATTTCCCAACGTTGTTCAAGCGTAAAGCGATTCATTTCGTTCCGCGGAGGTATGATACTGAACAGCTGTCAATGTCAAAATAACCTATGATTTAAAGAAAACCACTAGATGGTGCACTCTGTATAATCATCTAGCCAATGAACAACAAGTAAAGATACCCAGCTCCTTAGTTACGGATTTCGGACAATTAGGCGAGTGATATGACAAATTTTTACATTCAGAATGTGTGGCCTTGATCCACTTCAATGTCGCCGAGACAGGAGGCTGATATTTAAAGAAGCAAAGTCTTCAGGTTCTTCTTCTTCTGCTTCTTGTTATGGCGATACAATCCGAGTTTGGGTTTCATCCAATAACCATTTCTCCAGCCTCGCATGCTAAGTTAGTTAAGGTCTTTCTCCACAGGTGTGCGCCAAATAAATCGTGGACGTCCTCTGTTGGCTTACCCCACAGGCAGAGTCCAAGATTCTTCGAGCTATGGGTAAGTTGTCTATATGCTCTACACGGCCTAGCCACCTAAGGTAATGTCGAATAAGTACAGCTTTATTGGTGCAGGACTTCGAAGGCGGATATCGCTGAGGCACGTTTAAGCCGCTTACCTTCGTTGACCCATTCCTAAGAGCAAAAGGATACTTTAGTCTAATCGTACCGAAAGCAAACTTCTTTATCAAAGAACCAGACCGACTATACGTGAACTATTGGGCCTTGAAAGTCAAAACAGGTGGATGCCTTGAATTCTCGAAGAACACGTAAAAAACGGATCGTGATTTTTGGAGATATATTAAAGACATCGCACGTTAACTCCATCGCAGACATCAAAAGTAGACGATTAGCAAAGTTTTGGAGGACCTTTGCTCCTCGAACTGTAATATTGACCGCTGTTGTCCTTGCTTGCTTCCACTTTTGCAACCTTGTTCCGTGAGAAAGATTTCTGGTCTCGTCTAAGTTGTCTTTAATGCGTGGACTGTCTAATCAACATTTTAACGCCTTTTGAAGGTGATTCAACTTGAGATTACATTTTTATTCATTCGCAAGCCAGTCCCAAGCCCGAATTGTAAGTCCGAGTTTATATTCCTCCCTCTGAGCTGTTCATTTAATTGCGTAGTCACCTACGGCATGCAGCTTAACGTCACCTTCCCGCATAAATAGAGAAAGACGGAACTACAGGCACAGATAGCATATCATTTGGAAGCACTTAAGTCCTTGTTGAGCTCATCCCATCACAGGTCAACGCACAGATCAACGCACAGGTCAACGCAATTCATTAAAACATTTACGACCTCGATTTGGGATTTAACATCGATAACATACACCCTTAATCATCGGGCGGACACAGATCCCCTGCAACCGAACGCAACGCAAGCGATGTACCCCCAGTGCACTTTAAGCGGCCCAAAGGTGCCGCCGATGTAAGTGCGACATAAAAACATTTTAACTACCGATAGCCCTCGAAATACTCGCAGTCATGTCTGGCGGTGCTCAAATGGATCATTACACAAAGGGACCTTATCTGAGACACAGCCGGGCGCGCACACAAACACACATCCAGCCAGGAGTCGCCTCGTGAGCCTGGCCCCTCCGTCCCGTCTGCAGTCAAGTGCACCAATTGATTGCAGATACAGCCATGAACGAGATGGTAGCCGTCAGCGGGCGCACTCGAACTGAGGACATTGTAAGAGAGGTAATATCAGATCTTGTTGCCCGGTCGCCAAATGGCATTTCCCCTGTGCCGCTGGATACCTTGCGCCGCACAAGCACTTGTCGTCGTTCGCGCGCGCATTTTAATCATCATCTGGTCATTCCGATGTTGTTTCGTGCCTCATGCTTGTTTCGAACCTATGAAGCCGTGTAGTCATAGAAGATAACTCATGGTGGCATATGACAAGGTCGGCCCCCTGGCCCCGCCGACTGCTCAGCCCACGGAGACAGTCGTTTAATTTATTCTAGACAAGTACCCGACCGGTGGAAGTATGCGGAGAGACGCCTTTTTCGTTTTGGAACTACTGGCCAAACCGAGTGAGGGTGGCGGATGAGCCGATGTTCCATTCAGCTCTGAGGTTGGATCATTTTTTTTTCGCTCCGCTTCTGCTTCTTCGTTTTCTTCTCCTGTGCCTTGTTTGCTGCCAGTGGTGCGCGGTGCTGGTGCTTGTTCTGCTGGTGGTGGTGCTGCTGCTGGTGATGGTGACGGTGATAGAAGACCGCGTTTGTTATGGGGCCGAGAATGTGTCTTTTCGAGCTACCTAGTGATTATGCGGCCTCAATCGATTCGATGTAATCGCCGTTTTAAGGCCACCGAAGAATTTCTGCTTAAAGCAGCCACCGACGTGGGTGGAATATTTATTTATTTTCAATACGATTTAAAAAAGATTTGCTTCCACTGGATGTGGAGATACTTTTTCTTCTGTTTCGAGGACGCAGATGAAATATGAATCCCGTGGGAAAGTCTGTTAGAGACTATGTGTGTCACAGGAAATCTTAAATCTTGAAATTGACCTTGAGACGTTCGCTAGAGGCTCATGTCATTTGACCTTTTTTTTGGATCTTCACAAGGTCCTATCTTTTGTGCGGATAAACAAAGTCTTTCCGTTTATGTGGTAGACGTCGAGGGTACCAGAACCGAAGCCAGTGGTCGAATAGTGGCAAAAATGCAGTCCCTTGCCCGCTTAGGGTGGACTCTTAGACGGTGACGTAAAATAAGGCCAAATTAAGTTTTCGAAATAAGACCAATACGGTGTTGCATAATAGTTCCAAAACAGTCATGTAAATAACGCCAAATACTTCCAAACATTGACTTGGCATTATTTCGTTTTCGAAATGGAAATATTATTTCGTTTTGAAAATGGAACTGCGTGCTATAAATTATGTTACCAGACTTTGCGTTACCAAAAAATATTTTTTCACTTAGACACCATGACCACTAACTGCTGCGTGGATCACCAAAAAGTCCATTCACTTATTCTCCATTTGGAACTACCGACGATGGGTACTTCGTTGAGGTGCCAGACATTGTTAAAGAAGAAATTTCCTAAGTTCAGGTGCCTGCGTGTCGCAGAACCGGACACGTACGGAGAATGTGGGGAACATTCTCATCCTCCTCCTCCTCTTCTTCATTCAAATCACTCCTGAGGAAGTCATTTGAAAGGATACATAGTCTTCTGGCGCATATGTTTTCCTAAGAGACAGTTTCCTGTTATGACTAATCTTGTACCAATTTTCGATGACTAAAGGGAGAGTTGACCTTTGAAGAAGTGTTTACCAAATTTTGGTCAAATCATTCTGGAGTTGTGGCACTAAGTGGCAGTCGTTCAGCTTTTGATTTGCAAGTTCTCGAAAACTATAAGCATTGACACTTTGAAGCGTCGGAATCCAGCAAAGACGTTTGTTAAGCTTTTCTGTAATCTCGTTACGAGATGAACGACAGTTTAGTAACATTTTGGAATTAACAAAAAATCTATTCCCAGGAATTTTATAGATGCTTGTTTGTCAGTGAATTCGAAAACCTGAAATGACTATCCACTTTTTCATGAGATTTCATGAAACAGGCTGCAATGGACTAATATTGTAGTCATTGCACCATCACGAAACTCCCTCCTTCGTTTTGAGTCCATGCGTTCAGATATGCATGGATTTCTTGAAGGGATTCGAGTGAAAGAATCTGTCCGCAAATGCATGCTTGCCACTGAACCTTCCTTAGGTTTTTGAAGGGTACAAATATCTGCTGTAGAGGCCACCACATTACCACATTTTTCCTCTTGTACAACCCAGCCGTAAAGGCAGCGACACTGCGACCTAACAAGAGCGATTGTATCGAACGTTACCAGATAACACACCAGACTGGATCGAACAACAGCAACATAGAGGCAAATCATTTAAGTGGCTGTAGGGCCTATTTTTTACGAAAGGCTTTCTTGCGCATATAGAGAGCAAGTGTACCTTTTCACACTCCTCTACTAAAATACATAACAATTCTGGTCGAGCTTCCCATTGAGAATCAGGCCCAGACATTTGGTTGTTTCCGAAAAGGATTCGAGACCTTGGAGAGGTCTCCGAGGTCATGAGACACATGAGCGCTTCGTCCTGCATTCGGTAAAGCCAAAAAAGAGTCATTTCAATGATCTGCCTGTACGTTTCCATCAGTTCAGGAAAAGAACTTACAAAATTAAAAAAAAAATTTAAAGTATACATTTTATGTCTCCGAATCGGTAAAAAATTAACAAAAAAATTCATCTTTATTTAAAAAAAATATTAATTTATTCAGGAACACCTTCCATCATTGTTTTTATGGTCCCATCTGTCACCTTTTACTACCTTTGGCGGTATACTCGTAGAATGCCTGCCCCGGAAACTGGCTGATATCAGCAAAAATATACGATACTTCGTCCATTATAATGCATGGCAATTTGGTTAAGAAATTTGATTGAAAATTGATTTGATTTCAGCCTCCGATCAGCCCTCCTTTTCTTTCAACAGGTTCTCTTTATAATTCTTAATAGCAGTAGCAACTGTTTTCCTATTAACTTTGAGTTGCTTTCCGAGTTATATATACTCGTATATGTATACGTCCATCCTGTTCCAATTCAGGTTCCATGTTGATTATGTTAACTGCCAAACAGAAGTGACATTAAATGTAAAAAGAAAAAATAGAAGCATTCCCAGCGTTACAAAAAAAAAAGGATTCGATTGACTTTTCTGTAATTTTTTGAAGTAAATTCGAAATGAGAGTGGGTAAATTTTTTCAATGGCACTCCCTAGAATTGTACGCCAGTGAGAGGTCTGCTAGTATAATAGAAAAAATACAGTGCAGACTCTCATTTCATATTTGTATTCCACGTGCAGTGAATTTATCGACCCACATTCACATCAATTTCTATTTCAGACTTAGATTTTGTTTCCATATTCTGAAGGACCGTCAGCGTAACATGATTGAAATCGTGATAAGTGCAACTTCAAATGTTGACGATTGTTTGTTTTTGTTATTGAGTATCCCACGCAAAGTCATTAAGAGCTCAAATGAAGCGTAGTTGGTGAACAGTCGGTAATTTATAAATTATTATCTGGATTTCAAAGCGAAACACCGTCGTAATTATTGCAGTTTTTTTTTAATTTAAAGTGTTGACTATTAAAACAGGCCATACAGTGAAAAGGTTCTAGTTAGGCGTCTATGTAAAAATAAATGAAATGAATAAATAAAAAGTAAATAATAAAAAAAATGGTTCTCTGGGCATCATTCCCGCTCTGCCTGAACCACCAATTCTAAGGAAGTGAAACAATGACAATGACAATGACCACAGCTATAGTGAATATCAACTGATTTGCCGTGCGACACTGTAGATAGCTAACAAAAGACCTGGCGAAATGGAAAGCCACCGAAATGGAGAGGCTTGTAGACAAAGATTGTCTGGGAAGCTAATCGTAACTAAAGAACTCCTTTAAAAAATGAATTTTTTGTTGATATCACACATTCACTGAAATCATCAGCAATTCGTTATTTACCACTTTTGAGCCCAACGACCAACGACATGGGATGACTGAGTCTGAGCTGATGCTGCCTTAAATTGGTAGCTACGCTGCTTCCTGTCACCAAGACCAAGTTGTCTTGTCATAATAATTTGAGCATTGTCAGTGACTCGAAAGAGGCGGAATCCTGAAAAATCTTTTTTTTTAAATTGTTGCTTCTTCTTCGATTTGAACCTAGACTTGAAAGTCTAATGGGTGTGGCGCCGCAACGGCGCCCACTATTTATCTTGTCACTTGATATCGGTGTCGATGATCGGTCCTCTCTTTCTCAAACAAGAAGGCTAGGGTTCCAAGATTTTCTTAGCCAGAGCATTGGGCTTGATGTGGCAGTTCAGTCTATGGATTTTTCCCTTTCGGACTATGTTCACAAACTTGTACTGCTCATAAAATTCGCGGCTGTTAGTTTAGTTAGCTTAAATGAATTTTTTTATTTTATCTTTAAAAATCTTATATTCTAGGAAAAATGCTCAAACTAGATGCATAATAAATGGATTCTAATACTATCTCACTTAATCTATGAATTTATAATTTATTTTACCTTTCGGCTTCTTGTGTGTATTTTGATTTATTTCTAATAATACAGTCAAAATCGATTATAACGACCTTCAAAGGACTGACGAATTTGGTCGTTGTAAACGATTTATTATACTATTGCATTATACTCGTATATAAAGAAGCTCAGGCGGGACCTAAGAATTTTGTCGTTATAACCGATGTCGATACAAGCGATTTTTATTGTACTAAAAAATATACTTATACTAGGAAAAACTCAACATTTTTTTATTTATATTCTTAACTTAATTTTAAATTAGATTACCTAACTTAAACTACCCTAAACTAAACTATTTAGCATTTGTTATTTTGTTATTTTTCTTGTTTTTATGATTTCTTGCATTTTTTTTTACTTTAAAATAGTTTTTTCTTAAATTTACCCTAGTCTAATGTCATAACCTAAATGTAAGCCGGCCGTAAGGGACCAACAGTTAGCTGATTAAGCTGACGACAGCTGGGACGTTTGATGGAGCTGCAAACACCAGTAGAACTTTCGAGCCACTGTCACACTCTGTTCTGTCGCGAACAGAAATGGATCTATTGAACCGGAGATCATCCGGACTAACTCTTGCGATATCGCCTTCGTAGAGGACTCTCCTAACCACTGTATTTCGCACCACGTGGTTCAATGGACATCGATCCGTATCCTGGATTAATCCAATCCGATCGAGGTACAAGAACGCTTTCGGTGGAATGAATTCACTTAGGCGAGCACTCTCATGATATGCTCATTTTCCGAAGTCATGGCTCGAACAACGTGTCTTCGAATCAGCTGAATAATAAAATTATCCACCCTGTTCACGTTTGCTTCGTTATACAAGAACTCGTTGGAATAGGATTTTTTGTACTCAGATTCTGGGGACTCTGTATTTCTTGAGACAAGCCCGGAGACACTGTCTCTCGAACAGCCTCATCTTTTCCATCTGGAAAGGACTCACGTTGAACCACACTGCACAAGGTTCGCGGTTGTGTCTTCATTTCAATTCTCCGTCCTCGCAGACAGGGTCATATAACCGACGCAGCATTTTTCTTTAGACGGCACCAAGAATCAGCTCTGCAATCCTACTTATCGCCCAGGTTTCGATTTCATATAAAAAGACTTAGTTAATGGTTTTTAAGACTTGCAAGGTTTTGGAAGGAGGCTGTTTCGTCAAACCGAAGTAGCAGTGCTTGCAAAGAGCAATTCTGTGTCGCTTCTCCAGCAAGATATCGTTTGTGGAGCTCACTTTTGCGCCGATGAAGTCTAACTCCTTAACAACCTCAAAGTTGTAGCTGTCGATTGTGACGTTTTGTCCTACATGATGAGTTTCTACAACGGACCGGTGGGAACGCACGATAATGTCGATATAATACTCGTAACTCAGCAACTGAACCGATTTGAAGAAGATAGTTACTTCCTATACTTTCTCCAGAACTAGATTCTCACACTACAGCACATCTGCTTGCCGAAATGTGGTGCGGAGATCGTGGAACCGAGCTGAACGGTGCATCGCGTTTTTTCTGATACTATGCGGAACATTTGGATCCATTCCCGAGATCCCGAATTCGGCCATCGCTTTGAATAGTTCTTTGCGATGAACGTTTACGTTTGCGGCTTTCAAATGAATGAAAAAGTGGTGCGTATTGATTTAGAACGGGCTAGTCATTTCCAGGATTTGATTTAGTCTACAGTCGATCTGCCGGGTGGGAAGTGCAATTAGGGAGGTGCAAAAGAGGATGTAAACGTTTACAGAGTACTCTAGACAGGATTTAGCAGACGACATTCAGCAGGATGTTTGGCAAGAGAGGGATCGTCTGGGTCTGTGGATGGGCCATATGGAGTTGATGTTTCCGTCGTCTTGCATGCTTTCATTTTCCTGCCTATGTTCTGGTGCATGCTCCCCACAAGAACATCGCTGACAGCCTTGAAGAAGGCCGTTGGCAAGACAGCTGCGCTTGCGGCCTTGTTGTTCCACAGATTTTCTGAGTCCACTTCCTCAAAACTGGACGGGAAGCCTACTTCATCTGGAGATGGTCTTTCTTCAGTCTCTACCAGTCTCTCATGGTCATGCTCGTTGCAGAGCAGCTGCTACTGGAAATGCGGATTAAATACATCCCCTATTCCCTGCGGGTCGGCAATAAGATTAACCTCGCAATTTCAAATAGTCTGGGTCCCTTGTCTTAAGCCTGCTGCCCGACTTTTTGCTTTTCCCTAGACTCCTCGATAAATATTTGTTTCATGACGCTTCCATTAAAAACATATTTTTTAAAAAATGTAAGAGAGTTTTTGAGGGTCAAAAAAAAAAACTTGAATACTAAGGCGATCTACGCCAAGCACGTAATGTCCCAAAATCGTAGAAATTCTTCCCAGAAGTAAAAAAATATGAACAACAGAACGAAATCATTAAAAATCACATCACATCAACTCCCCGTCTCAGATTCCCATCGTGAGAATCATCCTACACCCCCGCTATCGCTTCTCTCGCACACAGGATCAATGACAAAGAAAACATCCAAAGTCGTGCAGATTTCTATCCGGTCCCAAAATTAGATTCAATTATCCCACACAACTGAGCAGTAACCTCAGAGGTGTCAGAAATGTCAACGATCTTGATCGTCCCTTCAAAATAATAAACACATCGAACCCGAGATCGTAATCGGGGTCTTGCCGCATCAAATCCCTCCTCGGGATTCCAGATGAAACTGGGACATGTTTGGAGGTCACGGAGGCGCAGGAGATAGCTACCTGCCCAGCCCAGGGTGTAGGTGTCGAATGGGAATCGGTGAACAAATTCGTGGTCGCAGGCATTTCGTTCTCACTTCCGGATGCACGCACGTATCTGATGAATGCCCAGGTGCTGGGGTATTCGCTCACAAATAATGTTGTCGATTGCGTGAGCTACCTACATTGGCATAGAGCCCTTTTGTCGCCTTAAATGGCATCGCTGCCGACTTTCAGCGAAAGTGCACGACCGCCGAGTGGAGCGCATTGCATTATGAGGTGTACTCGTTTGCCTACGTGCGAGTATTGAGAAACCTGAATTTTCAATTGAAGATGGATCTGACGTGGAGCGTGTTGTCCGCTTTTGCTTATACTCGCGTGGCAACGTCGTAACATGTTGCAATTATGTTCTCCGTCGTGGTTAGGTGCCCGTTGAGTGCATCGATTACGTTGGGCATGATTGTAACCGACTGCACACGGCGTCAACATAAACGTGTGGGCAGGGACCGAGCGGAGGTTGGCGCTCATTCAATTGCATCCAGCATCTGGCAAGGAAATGGCAAGTGAATCTCTGCGGAAAGTGAAGACGTTAATGCAGAGGAGAGAATTTCTAGTGTCACAGCATCCTTAATGTTCATGTCAGACTAAGCTACTTCTATGATAAGGTTTGGGGAGAATGGTGGGTGTGATTATTATTCTCCTTCTCCTGTACTTTGTCTGTTGTCGATGGTCGTGGTGTCTGTCTTCCGGAGAATGTGCCGCTGGAGGGACCTAAAAGATCTTAACTGTCTCCGAGAAAAGACGAGCAAAAGCGAAAGCATGACCAGAAGTGGACAATAGTGACTTCTAGGTGGTTAAGGACTTCGTCTATCTCGGCTCCGCGGTATACAGCCTCTTTCCTTTCATTTCTGCCTTCTTCTGCTCATATAATCATCGTCTAAGAGACTTTTCGATTCCAAGAATGCCCAGCGAAAGCGTGATTGTCTTAGGCTGGATCTTGCTGACGGCTCTGTTGACGGGAATGCTAAAAGAGTGAACTCCTTATATTTTTCGATTGTTCCTATAAGGGAATGGACTTTCCCTTGTTATACTCCGGCGGAGGCAGGATATGTAGGCTCGCAGATATTGGTCTATCAGCTTCTCAAGGAGTTTAAGACGAAAGGAGGAATTTGTCTTGAATGTAAACATCACCTTGACTTCCTCCCGACAGGTAGGCCCAAATTAAAGCAGCCATGGAAGATGCTGATCAGCGAAGGAAGAATATGGTCTTTTCCTGCTGTGCAATCGGGTTGGATATACAAGGTGCGCCATCTAGTGTTTTTTTTAAATCATAGGTTATTTTGACACTGACAACTGTTTCCCGCTCAAAATCTTGACAGAAAGTCAGTATCATACCTCCGCGGAGTCGCTTTACCCTCGAACAACGTTGGGAAATATTGAAAACTTATTTCCAGAGTGCTGTGTATCCCAAACAGCGAGTTTTTTGAAAAGAAGTTTTGGCCGAAATGAAGCACCCACTGCGACTGCTGTACGCAAGTTTGTACAAAAAGTTCGTGAGACTGGTATCCTAGTGGACAACACTCATGGTCCCCGTCGTCGTACGGTGCGCACAGATGAGAATGTGGCTGTTGTGGCCGAGAGTATGAGACTCAATTCACGAACATCAACTCGCCATCGATCTCAACAGCTCCACATTTCACGCTCTAGCCTGAGGAGATTATTCGGATTATTCGCTTACAACTTCCAATTGCCTCAGCAATGAAGGGCGCCCGACCATCCGCTTCGTTCGCACCGTTTCGCAGTTTGGGCCTTAGAGCAGCTTGAATTGGACAAAGGTTTTGGGCGAAAAATCATCTTTTCTCATGAGACCCATTTTCATCTCGGCGGCTACGTTAACAAACAAAATTTCAGCTCAGAAGACCCGCTCGTTATTGTCGAGAAGCCAATGCATCCACGGAGAGTAACGGAGAGTTTGTTGCGGATTGTGGAGTGGTGGCATCATTGGACCATTTTTCTTCGAAAATGCGGCTGGGAACAACGTTTCAGTCAACGGTGGGCGTTCCAGAGCCATGTTAACCGACTTTATTTTTTATCGAAATTGAAGACATGGATTTGGACGACCTCTGGTTCATGCAGGGTGGCTCGCTATGCCGCACAGCCCATGCCACAATTTATCTTTTGCGCGCTGAATTCCCAAATCGTGTTATAAGCCGTCTTGACGATGTCAATTGGCTGCCTCGGAGCTGCGATTTGACCACCTTTTTGTGGGGAACCTTTAATGAGCGATGTTATGCCAACAATCCGGTGAGGTGACACTGTATACCTGGCAACACTAACCTTCGTTAAATTTCATTAAAGTTCAAAATTAAATAACTTTTCATATGACAGTTCGCTACACGTTTTACTGCGAACTAGTCCATCGAGATAGTCGCTCTTCATTCCAAACAATTCTTAATCGTGAATATATTTTAATAAATATTATATAGTGGTTAGAGAGAGACGTGTTTCATTTATCTCTGAGTAACCACACCGGAAACGATTCAAGCACTTAAGGGCAATATCATCCAAGTAATCCGTGAGCTACAGCCCGAAACCATCAACAATGTCTTGCAAAATTGGTGTGAGATAATGCGCTACTGCAAAGCCATCCGAAGCCGAGGTAGCCACTTGAACGACGTCGTATTTCATAATTAATGTTCTTAGTAATAAAGCCATAATACATGGATAAAATTTAAATTTTGTTCATCTTATTGCATTTTTAAAAACAAACTTCTATTTGGCTCACCCTGTACATGAGGAGATCGAGAAAGTAGCGCAGGTTCTGTCGGTTTCCTGAAGAGAGGGTGCTTTCGAAAGCGAAAGCGGAACTTTGAAGACTCGGAGACTTCTTCGATTTTGCACAGAAAAGCCTTCAAGGCGCTGTCTTGGCTCTCCTCAATTCGGGTTCGAAAGCGTTGAAAGTTATTCTATCGGATTACTAAGCACTCTCCGGCCCGTAGAATGTTCGTCTCTGAACCAGTGGGGTTTGCAAATGGCGCACGCAAATGGAGAGGGATTTAACCAACTTGGTGTGTGCAGTTGGCGACATATAGCCAAAGATCGTGCTATTTGGAGAGGCTTGTTGGTTGAAGCCCAGGTTCACCCAGACTGTAGCGCCACAAGAAGAAGAAGAAGTCAGGAGTTTAAACCCCTTGTCTCATCAGGTGTTCCAAAAATTACAAATTAAACAAGACATTTTGGAGTTTCAATTCATGAATCACGCCCAAAACTTCGCGCAAGCTCACAAGTCCAAAGATGCAAGATCATTTTCCATAAGTCCGAAATAGAGTCTCTCATTTTAAGGCATTATGTCACTATTTTAAATGTTTGCACTTTCAATCTGAAAACATGAACACGACTGCTTCCCACGAATGCGACTAATCGACGCATTGTTTTGGCTTCCAATCGCGTTTGCGTATCAATTCGAAAACATCGCCTATTCGGAGGATTACCTTGAGATCGGATGTATAAGGGAAGACAATCAATCAAGCGGCCATCAGGCGTGTTTTTGGCAACTCATTCCGAATGAAAATGTGTTCAGAAGCACAAACATTTCCACCACGCAAACAATGAATCTAGAAACGGACATTTCCCCCAAGTCATTCCTCCCTCTAATAGTTCTCGCGTTGTGTTTGCATTTGCCTCCATCGTTGTCACTTCTCACACCTATGTGCGCGTATGATCTTTGAAATCCCACTCGCCCAACACACCCCACCCATGCGCGCTTCTAATCACGCTATTCACAGCACTCCGTGTGGTCTGTCCATCCGTAAAATATTGACAATCATCGCCTAATTTTCGACTAGGAATTGATTAAGATAAATTGCACTTAACTACGTCAAATGACTGTCGCACGTGTGGGGGAATTAACTGCGCCGCAGTTTGAGCCCCAAACCGTTTCGTTGCCAAAACAATGACTTGTCGAATTCGGGAATTTGTTTCACGCCCAAATCTGTGGCGTTGGTGGAAACTCAGCCAGTTTTCGTGTGAAGTGCAAAACGTACCGTGGGACTCAACTAGTTTTGCAAAAAACACGTTCCCATCCGGTGATGGCACTTGGTTCATTGATTGAAGCTCAAACATGCACCGCGAGTCATGAGCGGTGATTAAGACTCGTTGGGATCTGAAGAGATCTCACCAAACATGGGGGCTGGCTATTGTTTACTCGAAAACAAACTACAAACTTGTATCTTTGAGTCGATTTTATCTTCGGAATCGATTTGCATTGTTTGCTTAAAACTCGTGTCATTTGAGACCGACTTGGGGCTCAGATGTTACGACTGTCTCGTAGTGGCTGGCGCGTCACCAGGCGGCGTCATCGAAAGTGATGTCTATGAAAAGCTGTTAATTTGACCGTGACTCTGCTACTGCTGGTTTTCAATTGACAAATGAATAGTTTTCAAGTCAAAAAGGGAATCCGCGTCGAATGGGAAAAGGGGGGAAAGGCGATTCTCTGCGAATAGGCTCAGAGTTTGTTGTTAGATGCAATGACTTAACAAGCATTGAAGTGACTATTTATTGAATTTAATGGCCATGTTTGAGGTGTGAACATAACGAAGGTTCTGGGTTATAAAAGGGGGGCTGCGAATATTGAGCTTAAATGTACGTCGTTCGGTAAAAAGAGGTCGGCGAAATCGATTACAGAAATATGTATGTTCCTTGGCCTTTCAACTTACAAATTAAGTTCCTTTAGGTTCTAGAAAATACAATCTAGAATATAGGCAATTGTGGCGCTACAGTCTAGGATGGACTTCGGCCTAGCTTCTGCAGCCATCACTCGTGTTGTGTGTGCTATTCTCTATCCTCTCACGAGTGCAGGGGATCTTCAGTTCATTGGCGACTCCAAACGGCGAAGTGAAGAAGCTTTTTCTAGAGACAGTTGTACTCTTTAAGCACTGTCAGGGGATGGAGACATAACAGATGTTTTTCGGGAGTCGAACCTAGACATCAAGCGTAGGATTCGACGCACTCACGCACTACGCCACGGCATAGGGGCACAAAAATAATACAATTCAATAATTTTTATTCTGTTGATCTAATATGTGGTCGGTCAAGTGGCTATCTCTCGTCGTGTCCCAAACAAATTTTTGGCATCAACTTCTTAGAACTCTAGAGTTATTTCAGCAATTTCGTTTCGACTGTTCCTCCAGTCCTGTCCTTCAGCATCGGTTATGGTTGATTTGTTGAAAGAAAGTTTATTTTCGTGCATTGAGAGGGCCAGTCAATATCACCACTTTTTGGCATTATTCGGTCGGGAAAAAATTTGTCACAAAATGTAAATCGGATCACTAGTTTTGTGTAATGTAGAACCTTTTTGTGGAAACTAACTCTTATTTAGGCCCAATTGTTGCGATTCGTCCACAATAAAGTTTTCCAACTTGTCTCGACAACGGTCACCAGTAACTGTTAGCATCCTCAAAGAAATATGGACCAGTGATGTGAAATGGCGCACCATGCAGGTACCCTACGAGGGTACGCACATTTTTAGAGTATCAAAATTGACCCAGCTTGACCAATCCTACAGGCAAACTCAGCATTACTTCTCTTATCACTCGTCAAAAAGACCCCGAGATACTTAAACATCTCCACCTGTTTCAATGGGACTTCACTAACATGTAGAGTGCATTGAACAGACGAAATAACCATAACTTCGGATTTGTCCACGTCAACCCTCATAACATCATCAGCACATACGGCCACTAACCTATGTATGTAGCGCGCGCTGGAGCTCCATCTGGGAGGATGTGAGGATGACTAGGTTAGGTACGGTTAGGTTTGGAGGGCTTTATGCTGTTGCCAGCATGGCCGTGGAGTTCCATTGTGTATGTCCTGTAATGATTGCATGTTTTCCGAGAATTAACGCGGGGTCAGCATGCAATTACCAAAATCACCCCGTTCTAGTTAAAAATTTCTTTAGGTCAGGGATCTGTACCTTCGCCACATCGTTGGGCTCATGAAAGAACATTGCTTTCAAGTGAGTGAGCCGTCGTTCTTGTAGAGCAGGGCAATGGCAAAGGAGATGCTCCACTGATTCAATTTCTTCTTCATCCCTAAAGCTCCTACAGAAATCGTTCACTGGGAGGTTAAGCCTCTTAGCCATTGCACCTATCGTGCAGTGGTCAGTGAGAACCCCTATTGAGACGCGTATTATCTCCTTATTGTTGAATATGAGGGATTTGGTCTTGTTGATATCGTATTTGGGTCTTAAGCAGTGAGATATGACGCAGCCTGGGTAGCTTTGCCACTGTTCGTTTGCTGATGACACAGATACTTGCTCAATGAGTCTTTTGGCTGAGCTAATGGGAGGGTGGATAGTATTGTCAGCCGATTCTGCGCCTGAACTTGAACCTGTCCGTGCCAGTTCATCTGTCTTTTCGTTTCCTTCAATGTCGGAGTGTCCAGGAATTTGTGGCGGTTCAGGCTTTTAAGCTCTTAAATGCAGTTTTTGAGGGATTTGGATTTTGCGAGATGGGAATTCAATGCCTTCAAGGCTGCTTGACTGTCCGAGCAGAAGGTGATTTCCATGTCAGGAAGACCCATTTGTTGTACAATCTGCGCAGCTTTCTTAATGGCAAAGATTTCTAATTGAAATACACTAGAATAGTCATAGAATAGGCATTGTTTATTCTTAGTGTCTCACAGAAGATTCCTGCTTCCGTCCCGTCTTCTGTTTTCGATCCATCATGGTGTGCCTTTGATCTGGTCTGTCTGGCTGCCTGGCTGTCTGGCTGCCTATCTGGGATAAAGATCGTGAAGTTCTTGTCAAAGTCATACTCGGGTTTTTCTTTGTCTTTGGTAGTCCAGAGACCCCTGCGACTGAAAAATTCGAGCAGACTTGAATGGTCGTAGCTGTTTGGATGCAAGTTATGGCATTTCCGTAGTTTGGGGGTTGATTTGGCGGCAGTTCTCTTGATGAAGAGTTGCAAAGGTTGAAGGTGAAGCATCGTTTCCAGCCCAGTCTGAGGGGTGGATTTGAGTGCACCAGTAACGCCAAGACAGGCTAGCCTTTGTACTTTGCTTAGGTTGCTCAGGTAGAATTTGGTGTTAACTGCTTCCCACCAAGCAATACTGCCGTAGGTGATTATAGATCTCACGATGGCCGTGTAAAACCAGTAGACAATGTGTGGTTGTAATCCCCATCTTTTGCCCTTTTGCCCCCCATCATCTGCAAAAAGTAGATGGCTTACCCTCAACTCTCTCAATGTGAAACATTCCTCCCCTTGACTTCGCTGTAACATCCAGTCCATATATATAATGAAAAGGAGAGGTGACAAGACGCACCCTTGGTGAAGTTCAACCCCCATGGTGAAAGGTGTTGATTTACTATCTTTAGCCCGAACACAGCTGCTACAGTTTGTGTATAGAGACTGAAAGGCCCTCAACAAATACCCATCCCTCCCATACTTCTACAGAACATTCCAGAGTTTACCTCGAGGAAAAAAGACTTGATGGCGCAGTTGGTTAAGTGCCTGCCCTAAGTTGGGGGGGTCCCAGGTTCGAATCCCAGTGAAAGCTAAGTTAATACGCTTTTATCCGGTTTTTCAAATCTGGTCCAGTCACCATTTGCCGTTGGGATTAAATTAACGGCACAATCACTGGAGCGGTCGATCAGTAGTAGTAATCTGACTGTGGGTATCACAATGGACCAACATGGTCTACGAGTAAGTGTGCTGGTGAATTCACTAGCAGCCCCCTAACCTAACATAACCTTACCTCGAGGAACTCGGTTATATGTCTTTTCCAAATCTTCGAAACAACTGTACATCGGTTTGACATGGGAGTATGCCAAGCCTTCTCGAGTACCATTCTTAGAATGAAAACCGCACTGTTCATCTCCCATCATGGATTCGGCCATAGGTCTAGAACGCGCCTCCAACACCTTAACGTAGACTTTATCCGGGAGACTTAAAGAAGATATGCCCCTGTAGTTGAAGAACTCTCTGTTGTCCCCCTTTATGAAAAGAGGGACGAAAAGAGAGTCTGCCAATCGCCGGGTGTTTCACCGCGTTTCCAAGCCACCTTAATGACACGAGAGAGCCATAATACTCCCTCTACCCATAGCATTATGCATTTCTGGCCGGATATCATCCACACCGGCAGGCAAATTCGATTAACGTGAAGGGGCGTTTTTGTTTAAAAAACAACATTCTTTCAAACTGCACCAGCATAATAATCAAGGCAGCACATTGCCCACCAGTGATGCAGAAGATACAGATTTGGGCATTGACGGCAAGGAGCCTGGAGAGGCCTGACCGTGAACTGATCAATTTTACTGGCATCAGAGAACGCGAAAAGGGTCATCGATCCCCATCACAGATTGTCCCAGAATTATGTGAGCCATTTCATTTTCAAATACCGAAGGAATTTCTAGACTCAAGGGGGAATTCAAGTACTTCCCTGCAGTGCTTCCTTCGGAAAAAGTTGTGGACCAACCAACGATTGATCAAAAGTCGGAAGTAGAAGCCAAATAAGATCGTTTGCAATCAGATCCAGTCCCAGGCTTTGAATTCCCCACCCAACGCAGGGCTATTTTGAACATTAAGAGCAGTTTTTGGCAGGAATAATTCGTTAACATTTGTTAACTGAATTGGCAGCTGATCCGAGGCAAATTAAGTCATTAACTACCTCGAATCCATGATTGGACTCCGGGGGTTCTGGACAAATAGTCGATAACGTGTGTACTCCTTCGATAAGAGAATATCTGTTGCTTCCCTCTCCCTAACCAACAGACACTTTTTAGCTACTTCGCCTGGTCGTGTTCGTTGACGTTACAGGTCTCCCCTGTAGACCTTCAAGAAACTGAGGGAGTTCTTTATTCTGTAGAATCGCATGAGGCAGGGACGCATTAGTTTTTACTTCGTGCGTGAAAGATTCGTTCAATTATCCCTTAAGATGAGAAGAGTGACATCGATAGAGACTACTCCTAGAATCTATAATTTCTTCTAAATCCAGATTCAGTTCAATGTATTTTCCCGCAATGCACATAAATATTAGTGAAAAATCTGTTCAAAGCGATCAAGAGGTATTCCTCGATACTCATGCTTCTCAGGTTCATATACCCCGTTTAAATTTATGATTTCCCTTCCGCAGATACACCCAACAGCACGTCATACCCACCCTCAGACTGAATCTCTTCACACTTCAAACTCTCTCATGCGAGAAATCACGAGTCTATGATATTTCCCATCATTTAAAGCAACCCTCAACTAAATTAACCGCGTCGATAATGCAGTCGATGCATCTCACACATGGTTCGATGTGCACAAAACCAAACGTACACACGAAATGCAACCAGACACACAAGTTCGGATAGCACGACTTCATGAATGAATTTCTCAGTTGGCAGTCTGACAACGATCGCCACAGACGGTTGCATCCAACCGATCGGTCTCCGCGTGTCCACTGACTTCTTGCGAGTGAATCTATCGCATCTGGTATTGTATCTTCTCTCATCGCGGTCCTCCGATACCGATGGTGTGTATCGGGAAATACTAATTTTCCCCCGAGCATAAAGGAACAACACACCAAACACATGTTGCTAATGCGCCGCCACAGTCATCGTCGCTCATAGATACGACGACGACTCTCTCGTTACATATGCGGGTGTATACCGCCGCCGCTGCTGCTTCGCACCGCCAATCCACGGCCGAACATCGAACGCACACGCACACACGATTTGTTGTTTATTTACGCGCAAAGAATTGTATATTTTCTGGCAGGCAGCGAGATCGGTAGTCGGCCAAGGGACGGATATTTTCTGTATTCTTTTTTTTTTTTCTTTTTTTCTTGGATTCAGATTCGGATAGTGTGGTAGTAGTCCCGCGATTCAAATGTTTTCGAGTGGCTCCGTTCAGTTTGATCGTGAACGCCTGCGAAGTGACTTCGTCCGCAGACAGAAGGCGGTTTGCATTTGATCTTCTCAACTCTTGCACGAGTATCTTTTTAGACAAAAACAAAATTGAAATCCCAACCGATATTTTTTGGATTATCAGTGAAAGTTTCTTGTTTTCAAAAATTGATAAATTGAAAAAAAAAAAAGTGTAGTCGACCCTTTTTGACTTAATTTTGTGGTTAAAAAGATAAAATTTCAAAAATTAATTTCACCGGAAACCGAGATTGATTCCTAAGGGTGGCTTCCGATTTAATAGAAAAAAAACGAGTAATACAATAAATTCCTTTTCGCTACTCGGTATATTGTAATATTGTGTTTCTATGCGCGTCGACGGTGTTTATCTATGAATTTTCTCAGCAAATCAATCCTCAACTGAGGAGAATACTAATTGAGGTACAAAGTTAAAGTTCTCATTTTGAATCATTTTCGAAACGGGTATACGCGGATAGATACTTAAAGTGTGCCATATCCGGTGGAATTGAGTGGAAATTGAATGTGCGCGCGCGGTGATTAAGAAACAAAACAAAAAAAAAATAAAAAGAATATTTCAATAAAAAAATTATTTTTGGAAATGAATTAAATTGAAAGGAAAACGCAAAAAAAAAACACATCAAAATATATTCTGTTGGATTACACTAGCGAACACCCTGACGAACGAGAGAATCGATTTTTGGTAACATTTTTGGAGGTAAGACGATGAAGTGAATATTTTTTTTTTGTTTTTTTGAATTTGAATATTTTATTACCGACGTTGTCCATGAATGTGTTGGGCGGGGAGGGGGGAGGTGGGAGGTGTTTTGGAGGGTGGAATGCAATTGAGATTTTTTGCCTCATAAGGTCTTACGATGCGGCCTTGGGAGCTCACTAACCTCCCAAGAGCAAGGTTGCAGTTAAGTTGTTGTAGAGACGAATTAAGGTTAATTTATTAATTAACTTAAATTTAAGATTAGCAATGTAAAAATTGTGAGATGACAGAAAGGATGTTTTTTCAGGATCCAAATTTGTTATTAAACCTCATTATCACGCACAAAGTATTTTTTAACGATCTTAAATTTTATCTTCCACTTTGAATAAATTAATAATGTTAAAATTTAATTTAAATGAAAAATAAATTTGCTGAGTCGCTGCCAAAAATATTTAGCCTTTTATGCGTCAAAAATGTTTTAAGTTGGATCAACATTTCCCAAAATTTTCCAATAAATCAAAACCAACTGTGCCGAGTTTGAATATATTTAACAAAATCCAAGAACCCATTGACACTGTCATTATTTTAATACTCTAGCTGGAGGCTCGCCTTTGAGCAACTTTGTCACAACAATTTCGTAAAATTCTGATTATATTTCAGTAATTTTGTTGAATGTAATATACAACTTTTCCATCAAGTTCCCCTATGGGAAGTAATCGAATCAGTGCTGAAATCAAGGCCACTTTTTTAAATTTTTGGATCGAATCCCAAATTTTGCATCATAGTTCCAGTGTGATCCGGGATCATTTTGTTGGAACCATTTGTTCCGTTTAATCCATTTTGGGCACAAGAAAATTTTCCGACATGTCCCGAATGACTATTGCAGCTTTGCAATGTTCTGACATCCTCAAAGAAATATGGCTTAAAGATGCTGCGAGACCAATTGCTGCACCATGATATAGGATTTAGTAGTCTTTGGTGTATCAATTGATTGCCACTCGTGTTGTGCGTGCCACTGTTTTCTCACGAGTGAATGGGACCTACAGTTTAATGCCGGCTCCGAACGGCGAGATTGAGAAGCTTTTTCTAGACTCTTTGTTGCATTGTCAGTGACTCAAAAGTGGTGGAGCCGTGGAAAATGTTAGGTGCTTTTTCGAGATTCGAACCTTAGACCTCGAGCCTTTGAGTCGACGCACCTTACCACTATGCTACGGCGCCACATAGGACCATTTTATTGGAACAATTTGTTTTGTTTAATCCATATTGCGCACAAGGAAGTTCTCCGACATGTCCTGAATGACTATTGCAGCTTCGCAATGTTTTGACATCCTCAAAAAAATATGGACCAAAAATGCGGCACCATGAAGTAGGGTATAGTAGTGGTGCCTCAATTAGCGCCTGTTTTTAGTTTACTTATTTTTTGCCAAAAACTGACGTCTGATTATGTAAAGCTGTAGAACTCGATGACTCCAATGTTAGCAGTTTCACAGTAAATTGTTACAAGTACGATATACAGGGTGGGCCATCTAGTGCTTTTTTTTTAAACCATAGGTTATTTTGACACTGACAGCAATTTCCCACTCGAAATCTTGACAGAAAGTCAGTATCATACCTCCGCGGAACGAAATGAGTCACTTTACCCTCGAACAACGTTGGGAAATATTGAAAACTTATTTCCAAAGTGAGTGCTGTGTACCCCAAACAGTGCGTTTTTTGAAAGAAGTTTTGGCCAAAATGATGATCGTGACTGCTGTACGCAAGTTTGTGCAAAAAGTTCGTGAGACTGGTATGCTAGTGGACAAGACTCATTGTCGGTCACCCCGTCGTCGTACGATGCGTACAGATGAGAATGTGGCTGATGTAGCCGAGAGTGTGAGACTGAATTTACGAGCATCAACTCGCCATCGATCTCAACAGCTCAACATTTTACGCACCAGACTGAGGAGAATTCTGCAGAAACATCTCGGATTATTCGCTTATAAGGTCAAATTGACTCAGCAATTGAAGGCGCACGACCATCCGTTTGCCTCACAGTTTGGGCTTTAGAGTCTTAGGCTTGAATTGGACAACGACTTTGGGCAAAAATCATCTTTTCTGGCGAGGAGCATTTTCACCTTGTCGGCTATGTTAACAAACATCTGCTGCATCTGGAGTGGGCTCGGAAAACCCGCACGTTATTGTCGAGAAGCCTATGCATCCACAGCGAGTGACAATTTGGTGCATATTGTGGAGTGGTGGCATCATTGGACCACTTTTTTTTTCCAAAATGAGGCTGGGAACAAGGTTTCGGTCAACGGTAGCCGGTGGGCTTTACAGAGCCATATTAACCGACTGTTTTTTTTACTGAAATTGAAGACATGGACTTGGACCACCTCTGATTCATTCTGATTTTGTGGGAAACGGTGAAGGACCGATGTTATGCCAACAATCCGAAAACGACCATACAATGTCGGTACAACGGTCGATTGTGTGGAAACACACGATTCAATTGTTGCATTCATCAAATATGTCCAACCATTGGTTCAACCATTGAATTGTGTGTTTCGTAGTAGATACCACTCTCTACAACTGTCAGGATGTCAATTGACAAATGCCATTCAAACCAATATGGCTGCCATTGACCGTACGGAAACGTAAGAGAACTGAAGCACTCGAGTGAATACACGAAAGCAATACACTGTGACCTTTTTTTGTCTGACGTTTTGAAACTACTCTGTAGCACTCAGACTCAAAACTGGTCCATTGTACTGCCAGGTAGCAACCTACTCCAGTGCCGTTAATTTGATCCCAACGGCAAATAGTGACTGGACCAGATTCGCTTTTACTGGGATTCGAACCTGGGACCCTTCTAACTTGGGTCAGGCACTTAATCAACTGCGGCATCCAGTCGTGACCATAGTACTAGCTTCGCTCAGTTTCGTTAAGTTCGTTCACTTTTCTCTACTTACACTGGAGCGAAATGAATCGCAGTCTAAGTACGGAAATGTCAAATGACAGCTGAATTTTCCTTAAGTCTCTATAAGCAAGTGTGGACACTTTGAAATTTGATGCTTCTTGCGACAAAAGCTTACGCTTTCGAACGGTTATTATAGATGGCCCTTAAGTTTTGAGATGCCATTTATATTTATAAACTTCTCACCGCTTAAATGAACTTCGACCGTCTTCACCTGACAATTTTAGAAATATTACAATTTTCCACCGTCATTTGTTTTTCCAAAAACATGTGTGCTGTGCGCTATACTCCTTTCACGATTTGCTGGCCTATGTTTTAGGCAGAGACCCTTCACGGGTTGAGAGCCCGCTAAGGAAGGAAAGAAGGCCTATCTCCAATCGCTTGATTAAAGTACGTAGTCTAAGATCCTAGCAACTTTCTAAGCTTGTCGTTAATAAGGCGCAGTCATTTTTTGACGCTGAAGTCGTCTATAAATATTCATCACGCGTTTTAATAATTCACTGACGTCTGTCAAAACTAGACGTCATCGGCCTGAAGTGATGACTTATCTAATGCAATTTATTTAAATTCATAACGATGATTATTCCGTTGCAATGAATTTATGGTATCACACAGACTTTTGTGTGAAATGTCAGGGTGTTGTCAACGCTTCCATTTTCCAGAAACGAGTGACAACCCCAAGAGCCACGGGAAAGCAGCAAAATTCCAACAGAGACTGCCATTTTCACGTGTCATCAAAACAAACTCTTCATCCATCTGTCACTCCCAGTCCAGTTGACGTGAATTCTTACGTCACACGGTAGATGTCCGAGATTGTCAAACCCAGATTCAATCGAGTTTGACAAACAAACAAAACTCTTTGTCATGGATGTACGCAAACACTCCGTGTCTGAATTTCCGCGATCTCCTGACAGCTGACGGCTAAGTTTACCTTGTACGAGTACATGTACAAATGTTGAATAGAACAGTGCTTGACAAGATTTTAAATAAACGTTACGACGTTACGTTACTCAGTGCGAGTGTGAGTGCTCGTAAACTTCCATTCCATTACTATGCAAGCAATTTCAGATCGTCGTCGTTAAGAACCGTTGCCTACTGATGAGATTTACGTGCAGGTTAATGTGCATCGTGCGAGATTCGTCGCTTTCCACGCGTCCACTGATTGGAGCACTGAGTAAGTGAAATGAAATCTAACATCTGAATTCGTTTATCTAACACTTACATACCTCCTCCCTCCATATCAACTGTATATCCACACTCGGAGTGTGTTCGTCACTGATCCGAAATTAAAATTGAAGTCACGAAGTCAAATCATCGAATGATTTAGTTTAAATTCCCCGCGGATTTATCGCCGGGGACAACAGCCTCTCATTTCAGATCACGTATTTCTAATAACAAATTGAATACTCACATTTATGCGCACATATATTACGCATTAATGTCCATAAATGAAATTGCACTCGAGGAGGGACAGCGATTTGCCGCCATCAATTCGTGGCTGCTCGCTAATCGACTGATGACATGGATCACATGGCATAGACAACCAATAGGTTCAAGACGCAGCCGCCGCCGCCGGCGCGTAATTCCCTTGACAATAAAATCCTTTGTTCCCAACAAACACTCCTGCACTTCCTCAGGCAGTAGAGACCATGGATTTTATGGCAGTTCCCATGAAACACTCGCCGTGTCCCGGATCGGCGACGATCTGGTTTTTCGAAATTGAAACACATATTTACGGCGCGCTGCACTTAACTCAAAACCCACCGACCAAATACGACATCGAGGCACCGTTCATGATGATCGGAACGATTTCCTTGTAGTCTGTCAAAATTCGAGACCAATAAATTACGAATCGAAAGAGAACCAAAACAAAAATTATTCCTCGCATGTGTCAATGTGCAACCGATGCGAGGCAGAGTGCCAAAATCGATTTCGAAATTCGAACATACCCGCAAAGAAGCAAAACTTTTGTAATGGCGACGGTGGTGATCACTGATCAGCGATGGCAAAAATTTGTATGCGTCCCACCGTTGACGGATCGGGAGTACCGTTTGTCCAATACGCTTGTCAAATTTTTGACACATCAACGATGTATTCGATACACGCACAAGAACACTCTTTTTTCTTCTGCTTCCCTTTTGCGTTCTCCACTGTCCTCCACTGTCTTATGGGGCTTATGTCATAAAATTGAAAAAACAAATTGAGTATGTTTCTGAATTTGTTTACAAATATGTCACCATGGGCGTGTAATTCAGCACGAGTTTAGGGTACAAACAGTTCTCTGCGCATACGTGACGTATGACAAGATATGGCAAGGAGTGGGGAGTGGACACAAGGAAAGCTCTCTGGCAAGAATTTTCATTTTTGGCACTTGTTAGCTGGTCGTCCACTTGAATGAAAACGAACCCATCGAAATAGAAAACGTCAAACATTCGCCAGATAAAATGTATAATTTATCGTCGTGGACTAGATGTGTTCGTCATCTATTCTCAGAAGCTCATTTGTGTTAATGGGCGTTTAATTAATTTCATTGAAATCACCTTTAGCATGTTCCATAGATTTGATCTGTCACTAGTGATTTGAGCGTATTTTATTCTTAACAATGACCAGGAGAAGAATGCTCGGATTTAGTTAGAATTCTATGCGCATGTGCTGCTTTTTTGCAATAAAATTTGTTTTAAATTGTACATGCAATGTGTCAACTGTCACTTAAGTCGATTGATGCTTGTCTGAATATGGAGAGGCTTTTAATTTTGATTTTTGCTCAGGTGCTGAGTTAGAACAGTTAATTTAAAGGCGACAGAAACGATCGGAAGTTTTTGTGCTGATGACGCTCATGATGAACGCACCTTTTCCTAGAATATCGTCTGGGATGTGTTCACAAATGTAAAGCTATTTGTACGCTGCCTGCGAAGTTTAGCTTCACAGGTTACATGCTAACTTACCGAAAAAAAAACTGAAAGCCGAACTGAAGTCAGTCATTATTTCTGCCGTTGTTACAATTTCTCCAGTCAATTGAAGGAATATTAATTTATTTAACAAATTACTGCCATTTCCTAAACCGAGTCTGTCCATAAAGTCGCTGTTTCCATTAGCTGTCAACTGTCAACTGCCAACTTTGTGTTGTCAACTCGTGGTGAATGTGGTTATAATTTTTTCCCGTCAATTGAAAGAATATTGATTTATTTAAGAGTTCGCGACAAAATTCTGTCATTTTCTATTCCGAGTCTGTCCATAAAGTCGCTGTTTCCATCAGTTGTTAACTGTCAACTGTCAATTGTCAATTTTGTGTTTTGACTTTGATTTCCGGCCTTGTCACGTACGTAATTCCCTTGACAATAAAATACTTTGTTCCCAAAAAACACGGTGCTGTGAAATAACGCCGAGTGAAATAAAGCCGAATTCTAGAATTCGGCGTGAAATAAAGTGAAACAAAGACGAATTCCGGAAAGCATGAGCGATGAGTGGAATCTCAGTATCGTTTGCCCCATCCACAAGAAAGGAGACCCTTTTGACTGAGCCAACTGTCGAGAGATAAGTCTCCTTAACATCGCCTTTGTTAAGGCAGATCTATTCTGCCATTCTCTGTGAACGCCTTTCGTCTGATAGGTCCGCATCAGTGTGGTTTGAGAGAAGTCCACCATCGATCAAATCTTCACACTGCGGCAGATCCTGGAGAAGACCCAAGAAATGCAGATCGACACAGACCACCTATAAGTCGATTTCAAGGCTGCATATGACAGCATGCATAGAGACGAGCTATACAGCGCCATGTCTAGTTTTGACATTCCTGCTAAACTCGTCAGACTGAGACGGTGGAGATCTCTCGCTGCTCCATCAAGGTCGGTAGCGTACTCACCGAGACCTTTAATGTTTTAAACAAGGCGGCGCGCTGTCATGTGACTTCTTTAACACCGGTCTTGAGAAGATCGTGCAAAACTCACTGGCCAACACAAGAGGCACGATCTTCCAAAAGTCTGTCCAACTGTTAGCTTACGCGGATGACATTGACGTGATTGGGCGAACACAGCGTTTGATGGCATTTCACTTTATGAAGATGAAATAACGCCGAATATCCATTTTCGTTCTTATTTCACTTTCGGCCTTAATTCACGGCACCAAAAAACACTCCTTCTGCACTTCCCCAGGCAGCAGAGACCATGGATTTTATGAATGTTCCAATGAAACACTCCCCGTGTCCGTTTGTTAACACTCCTGTTCGCCAGTTCTAGTAATCCTGATCAAAGCAATGTACATTAAGGCGTAGTTTATCGACTGGATGGCGCAGTTGGTTAAGTGCTTGCCCCAAATTAGAGGGGTCCAAGGTTCGAATCCCAGTGAAATCGAATCTGGTCCAGTCATCATTTGCCATTGGGATCAAATTAACGGCACTGGAGTAGGTTGCTACCTGGCAGTACACTGGACCAGTATTGAGTCTGACCCAATACCAACTGCACGCACTTGTTTAATACACGAATGCAAATGATTCAAACAATTTCTCGCGACTTTATGACTCAGATTATCATTCAGCCTTCATACGAATTTAACGTCCAGCAAGCTACAGAATCTGAGTTTGTTGAGAGTATTCGTTCGCTGTGGTCTGGGGCTGTTGGTTTGGATCAGATTCCTGTTCGGCTTATCAAAATTGGATCTCTCCTCGCTCACGCGCTCATTAACTTCTGTATTTATTCTGGTGTGGCTGTGATGAGGTAATGGCAAAGTGATTCGGCTCGCACGTTTAGGGTTTTAGTTCAATTTCCGTCACAATAATTTTCATATTCACAGCATCACCTCTTCAGAGTTATTGTCAGTGCTCGGAAAATATAGAGCTTTTTAAAATTTCAGCGTTCAGAGTCGGCATAATGTCGTACCTCCCTGTCACCAGTGAGAGAACAATAGCACGCATAACAAGAATAGTTGCTGTAGAAGCTGAAGTAGCTCAAATCAGCCCTCGAATGCTACTCTAAGCAGTACCTCACAAACTTGAACATGCACAAAAAAAGTACTTTCTTCTTAAAAAAAAATTAATTTATTAAAAAATCAAAAATGCAGTTTCAGTTGCTTATATTTCATTTAAAAAATATTCATTTTAAAAATATAATTAACAAATCGACCGTTTTTACGCCATTGGTAGAAGAATATTTATATCATTATCTATTCAAAAGAGTTTGAGAATCAGTGTCATCGCATCTGTGCTACACACTGCGTATTTCATAAATTAATGTCCAGATTGAGGTTAATGATAATTATCTCAAAGAACGCGCCTCATGATTGGCAGATCCTCCCGTTAACATATTTCTAAGACAGCATAGGCGATGCTATATATCTTCTTGTTTTCCTACCACTTGTCCAAAGTACGCCCTCCCCCCCCCCAACAAGTTGCAATTTGGTTTTTGCCGATTCATTGGTCTTTCTGGTAACGAATTATTTCACCATCAAGACCAAAAGGTCTGGTTTGGAGAAAGTTTTGCTGAGTACCCCAAGGGTATATCCTTTGGCCCATTTTAGTTTTTGTATTCGAGATGACTTGCTTACAATTTGTAAGCTTTTAAATCGCTAATGTTCATGTATGTTTTTCTGATGCGTGGATCTGTCACATGCATGTATACTCGTGGTGAATGAACAATGGACTAAGGGCTAAGTCACAGTGCCACTTATTGATTTGCTCTCCCATTTGTAGACAATTTCTGGACATTGAGTGTGTCAAGAATATTGCCGAACGTGCTAATACTGTACTCCCAAAACTATTACTATCTTCTTTGTGGCCCTACACTCTGGAGTGGACCTTGACCTCAACTAGAGTTCCCAACCATCCTCATTTAAGGAGGTCAGTCTACGTTTTCAGTTGTTTGTCCTCCCGTCCTCTCTTGAACTCAAATGTCCTCCTTTTACGATAAGTCTTCGATTGTGTGTTCATAGGCGATCTCATTTCCTGTGAACCCGTGGTGTCCCGGCACCCAGACAAGTCTTAGCGAATTTAGGCTACCGATCAAATTCAGAGAAAACTTGCATTCTTGAACTATCCTGGAAGTGGTTAAAGGGTTGAGCACAGCTTGGCTGTCGCTACAGACACAGATGCTTCGCCCTTTCCACATTCTCTTTACAATATACAGCCTTGCCCAAATGTATTAGGCACCCTTTAAGATTCGTTATATCTTCAAAAAGCAAAAAAAAATAATAAAATGAGAGGAAAAAATACAAATCGTTTGCAACCTCAGATAGTGTCGCTGAAAACCATAAAATTCAAACTAATGACTTCTGATAAGTGATTTGGAAGAAAAGACAAAAAGATAAGGGTGCCTAATACATTTGGCCAAGGCTGTAGTTCGTGACCATTAGAATCGCATAGGTTTCCGCTTGGAAAACCAACGCAAATTTACCTAACGAGTCCAAAGTTGTCACTCTCCACGAAGGCATCAGCACCAGATCCTTCATTGGTCTTGGGGCCGTCCGTGAAGATTCGACTACATTCCTTTCTTGGCTCTGATTCTGGCCAGAGCCGGTCCTGAGTGCAGGGAAAGTCGAGACAGACCGTTCTTTGAAGCTTGGTGAAACCAGCTGTTACGTATCTACGCGAAAGCTTATTTCACCAAACGACCGATGCATAGGAGAGAAGGGGCCTAATCATAGCCGTGTAGATCCAAACGGATCTTTTTGGTGATAGATCCCAGGAAATTCCCTTACACTGCCAGAAAACTGACAGTGCCTTCGCAATTTTCGCTTCAATATGTTTCTTCCACAGAAGCTTCCTATCTAGAATGAAACCCAAACATTTAGCTTCATCGGAAAAGCGGATAATGTTAGCTTTTAGTACTAGTTGAGTCAAACCAGTAAATTTTCTCCTCCCCGTGAAGAGACTAAGCATATCAAAGACGCCTGATTCTGGTCTCCATCAAATAGGGGGGGCATGAAATAGGGTCTCATTTCTTGTAAAAATGAAATAAGGCCAAATAAAACTCAATTTGAGTTTTTGGCTTTATTTCACGGCACCCATCAATATGTCCCTTCATTGATCTTGATGGAATGTCATTACCACCCTTTCTCAAGGCTTTCTTGGGCCCATTGGCCCAGGGTCTGCTGATAATGAATCGGAATAAGTGAAGATTAATCAGAGTTTTAGCAAAAGGGATAAATTCGTTAAAAATTAATCGAACTTTCAAATCTGCATACTCCTTCACTTCTCCCCATAGAAAAAAATATTACATAACGAATGCCTAATCATACGTACACCTGATCAACCACCATTCGTCTGTTTTTTAGGTCACTGGTCACTAATCTCAGGTTTCATTACAAAAGCATATCATTTTTTGTTTGAAATTCAGTTTTTAATCTTGTCGTCGATGATTGGCGGCTTATTTATTCTCTTCTATCACCGTTAGATATCAATGAAATGTATCTCCATTCACGGTAACTCGTCCCCACCAAGAGTGTCAACGACTGATAGTAACTATCTGAATTGACATAAAATCAATCAAAAAATGACTTAGATTCGTGTCCACCGTCTACTGTCCACCAAGGATTTTTTTTTTTTTTTTTTTTTTTTTTTTTTAGTTTAAGCAACACTGTACATTAAGTATAACTTATAGCTAGTACAGGATATATGTTTACATTAATACTTTAGGAAATGATTATAGAAATAAAAAAAAGATTATAAAAAACAAGAAAGATAAGCAATAAGAAAAGCAAAACAAGAAAACTATCTCAAGACAGAAAAGTGCTCAGAACAGGCGTCAAGAAACCTTCTGTGTTCAACCTCTGACTTCACGTGATTGGGTAGTGCATTCCAGACTTTGACAGCATAAACGAAAAATTGCCTACTAGAGGTTAAACATGTGTGTGTAGGCGGTCGTAGCACGATATAACGATTAGATTGACATAACGTTATTTTTTCGTAGAGATACCCAGGCTCTTTCTTATGAATTATTTTGAAAAGCAAAGCGCAGCATCGATACTTTAAGAAAGCGTCCAAGCTGCATCCAAGAAGCTGGCGAGCTTCGAGAGAGATATGGTCAAATCTGCGACGATTGAAGACGTAACGCGCAATAGAATTGAAAGCGACATTGAGTTTTTGGAGCGAACGGGAGTCAGCATTGGCAAAGATCTCACAACAATAAGAAATGATTGGTATAATTAATGATTTTACTAACTTTAATTTCACATCTCTTGGTAATATTGCTTTTGTTTGTGATAATCCGCGTAGCGATGCATATATTTTTGAGGTAATAGAGCTTATTTGCATGTCCCATGTTAGTTTGTTGTTGAATATAATTCCAAGATTTTTCGCATGTGTGACGTATTCAACATGCGAAAAGTTTAAACGAATAGGAGGGAAGTCAGAGAAATACGGTTGATGTTTGGAGATAGGGATGGCTTTGGTTTTATCCGGATTGAGCTTAAGACCATTTCGTGTTGCCCACTCTGTAATAGCACACAGATCAGTGTTTAATTTATCGATCGCATCTTCTACCATTCCAATAGGGAAATTGATATAAATTTGAACATCGTCGGCATACATATGAAGTTGACAGTGGGCAACGACGGAAGGCAGATCATTAATAAAAAGAGAAAACAACAATGGGCCAAGAATAGATCCTTGTGGAACGCCATTTTTAACGTGGAGGAACGAAGACAATTGGGAATTACATGAAACAGCTTGCAGACGATTAGTCATATACGAAGAAATTAATTTGTTAGTTGTATCACAGAAATTATAAAGAGTCGTCAGTTTATCACAGAGTAAATTAGGATTGACACAGTCAAATGCTTTAGAAAAGTCAAGTAATGTTATCACAGTTGTAAGATCAGCGTCTATAGCTTGTCTGATGTCGTCTGATACTTTCAATAGGGCGGAGGTGCAGCTGTGGCCGGAGCGGAAGCCAGACTGCAATGGCGTAAGAAGGTTTTTGTCTTTGATAAACTCTTTTATTTGTTGACTGATAATATATTCGAACACTTTTGATAGGAAGGGAAGTATTGCAATGGGTCTGTATTCGGAGTCTGTGCCTTTTTTTAAGATTGGTATAATTTTAGACTTTTTCCAGGCTATAGGATAAGTGGATGTAGTTATAATTGAGTTAAATATGTGTGTTATATATGGGAGAATTAAGGGAAGGAGGATTTTCACAAAATCGGGGTGAATATTATCAAGTCCAATGGCCTTCGATTTGATCTTAAATATAGCATTCCCTACAGTGTAGATATCGACAGTAGAGAGAGAAAAAGCGTCTTCGTTATTATTTTGCAAAGTTACCACACTAGGGCAGGGAGGGCATGTTGTAGTTGTGAACTTATGGTTAAGCTCATCAAGATTAATATTTTTGTCAACGAGATCTTTTCCTTTTTTCAAACCGATGTTGCGAACTTCTTTCCACAGGAACGCAGATGAACGGTCTGAACTAAATCTGTTAGTGAAATAGTTACATTTAGCATTCCTGATAAGCTTGGTAACATTGTTTCTGGATATTTTGAAGTTCCGATACATTTCTGCACTGCGGAAGCGTTTCCAGCGGTGATATAAGAAATCTCTCTGTTTAATAGCATTTAAGATGTCAGTTGACAGCCAGGGAGATCTGGGTGATTTTGAATAATGCGTTTTGATGGGTACGTGTTTTTCGAATAGGTAATCGATTGACCTGGTCAAGAATTCAGTTTGCTTATCAATGTCGGTTTCAAACCGAATAGAATTCCAATCTAAAGAGGCACAATCACTAAAAAGACGTTCGACATTGACACAACGAAAATTACGGAAATGTATGGGTTGACTAGGCTCCCGGTGGATTTGAAGATTGAAAGTAGCAAAGACAAGATCATGATGTGACAACCCTGGGACAGACAGTTGGCTGTAACTATTCATTGTCATTGGACTGAATCAAATAATGCACACCCACAGTAAAGCAGAAGTCGAACACAATGAGCAATTCAAAGACACGAGCTAGCGAGAAAGAAGAACAGGGAGAACAAAGAGAGCAAAACTGAGTTGAGATAGCTTGTACATAAATAATAAAGAAGTAAACGAGATAGAACATGTAAGTAAATGAGACTAAAAAAAAGTGATAAATTGACACATTAGAGCAAAAAATAAAACAATAACAAATTAGAATACAGCTTTTGATATTGATGAGTGTGTGAATCATAGTTGTATGTTGACGTCGGGTCCGATAAGATTCTTTAGATCTGCAATGTTGTTGATGCATGTGGAGGTTTTGTTGTTGGCAGTGCATACGTATATTTGTCCGTTGTATGTGTGGACTGAAGACAGAAGAGACTTTCGTTTGAGTTGAAGAGCATGTCGCTGCAATCGATAGTTGTACTTAGTTAGGCTGTCATTGATATAAAATTTATTCCGCGAGTCGAAGCCAACATCAGAGAGCAGTAGCGGCGATTTGTTGGTTTTGCAGAAGCTTGCAGTCGCTCGCATAAATTTTATTTTCTCACCCTTGTCAGCAAACTTTACAATGATGGAAGCGTCGATTGGGAAGGTGTTGTTGGAGCTCGATTTTGCACGAAAAATTTTTTTTAGATGGGGAGGAGGGATATTTACTATTGCGCATACATTATTGTAGAATGTCTCCAGATTTTCGCCAGCAATTTCAGGAACTCCGAAGATAATAGAATCAGAGCAAATTTTCTCTCGCTCGAGTTTATCAGCAATGAGTTCGAGTCGTTGGATGTCTTTATTCGCTGTCTGCAGCTGTTGTGCGAGAGGTGGATTATTTACGCCAACCTGTGCTTTCAGATGGTCTTCAAGTGCAGCAAGTTTTTCTTCGTGTGCGTTGAGGCGACTTTCTAAGACGGAGAATTTAGCATCCAAGGAGAGAGAGAAGTTTTCAGCCCACTTCTCAAGCTTTGCTTCAATGCGGCTCCAGAGTTTGTCAGCGAGACCGGCTGAATTGCGTTCGGCAGCAGCATTCGGAGAGCATTCACTGTTTACTTGTTGTAAGCGAGTTCGCGGACCGGCAGGCATTTGGATTAAATTTAAGAAATTCAGGGACAAAACTATTAAAATATGTATGACACAATGAATACCCCGGTTGCAGATGATTAATGCAGTCACTACTGTATAATATGCGATTTATAATTCGGTTTACAGTCGAGATATAAAGAATTTAGACGGACAGCGAGAGAAACACGTCTACTCAATGTGCATAATTGTAACACTTACTGATTGACTTGAGGATTGAGTTACTATCTGTAGGTTTCCGGTTATGCGATGGATTCATAGTGTTTGCTGATGAATAATTTCACGTGAACCATGGAATATTCCACGGTCATAAGCTTTTATTGTCAATAAATTTGAAAACTTGTGGATGTCATGTCACTTGAGATTAAGTTGAACCTCTGGGTGATCGTGCGTGGAGACAAGTCAAAAATGAAATTGGTTTTGAAGAACGACAGAGCCTTCTGTATTCACAGATGAAATTCGAGAGGGGATGGATAAGCGATGGTGATGGGTGTTTTATTCAGCACTGATTGTCGCTGAAGAGGGTTTGAGAAAAGGTTTTTTTTAAGTGCCTGCCCCAATTTGGAGGGGTCCCAGGTTCGAATCCCAGTGAAATCGAATCTGGCCCAGTCACCATTTGCCGTTGGAATCAAATTAACGGCACTGAATTAGGTTGCGCACACAAGTCGAGGGGGACCTCGGCTGACTTGGTGTGCGAAACTGGAGACAGCTGGCGAAAGATCGTGCTGGCTGGAGAGGCATGTTGAGTGAGGTTCAGGTCCACTTCGGACTGTAGCGCCCTAAGAAGATGAAGAAGAAGAAGAAGCAGGTTGCTACCTGGCTGTACAATGGACCAGTTTTGAGTCTGAGTTCTCCAGTAGAGCTTCAAAAATCCTTAAAAAAAAAATTATTGCATGATATGTGAACAGAAGCACGTAAGCAGACTTAAGTGTTAAATCTCAAAACAGAAGCCCCTTTTGACATTTGTGACGTTCAATATTTTTGCAGAAAATCAAAATGGAAAGTGAAAACGGCCAAAGCCACGTCTTCGTCTTCTTCTTTTTGTGGCGGGCTAAACCTGCGCCTCGACAAACAAATCTCCCCAGCTAGAAAGATCTTTTGCTAGCCGTCGCCAGTTGCGCAGGCCAAGTCGATTGTGGTCTCTCCCCGCTTGGGTGCGCCACCTTAGACGTGGACGCCCTCTGTTGCTTGTTGTTGTTGTTTCAGAAGTGGAAACCCGCGTCGACTCCCAACAAATGAGTTTGCGACACAATGATACTTAACCCGTATTCAAATTTACCCCGTTTTCTTTCTTTTTTTTGACAAATATATGTCATAACTCGTTATGTCATTGGGGAGCTGTCACAAATTAGATTCTATTTATCAGAATTCAAACTCATTAAAGCACAAACACACTAGATCGGTCTAAATTCCTGTATTTTTAGGTCAGAAATGCACAGCGGTCTCGTTAAGTTTTTTGTTTTCTATTTCGAACGCTCTCCTTTTTTTTTTTGTTTTCTCTCTCGTCTGGTCTTCACGGATTCGTCTTTTGGGGACACAAATCTATTTTCGTAGGACCAGTGAATCCATCTCGCGTCTTCTGCGCCCAACGTCTAATTAGATTTACCATTCACCGTTGCACTGGGCGAGTCAGTCAGTAATTTGGTAGAAATCCTCTCGGAAAGCCGTCGTAAATTAGATCGAATGCATCTATCTCTCGGATGAGAGTTGATTTTTAATGATCGCACGGTTTATGTTTCGTCCCGCTTTTCGATACTCGACGATATCGACGGCGCGGGTCTTTAACTGCTGCATGCACATCTGTTTGATGTCTCGACAAAACTCCCCAGTATCGATATGGATACATGGGATGCGGAGAGAGATTTTAAATTAAAGCTCTCACCGTGGCACGTTCGTCGAAAGATGGGCCGCGCAGGGCGGATTGTTAGGCGGGTAATTTATTGAAGCGGCTCCTTAACGGGAAAAGTGGTGGGAAATATACGAGAGCCGTATCTACGAAGAGCAGAAATCATTTTGAAGAACCGTAAAAGTGTCGTGAACAGGAAATATTATTGAAATTCATCATAATAGCTGGAGGTTGGCGACGGGTGACAGAAAATTGGATGAGGGCTTTTTGGTTTGTGTGTGTGTTTGCGAGTTGTGTCAAAATACTGTCATGCCCTAATGGCAAATAATGGCTACATGTGTCCAATGTTTTCGAGAGTTCTTTCGTAATTTATTACCGCAGTGGGTATGCATCATTTGGAGAGAACAGTGTTGGGGCTATTACGAATTCTGAAGAACTTGTCGCTTCTGTTAAAGGCTTCGCTGAGACGTTTCTTAATTTACGGCGCATGTTCGATGTCGGAGGGAATTGTGATCTTCTTGGAAAGCAGATCTGATGTCAAGAGGTGGTCGTTTTGGTTGAATTGGTTCAAAAGATCAGCCGAAGATGTTACTGGAGTTTTTCGGCTTTCTATTTGCTGTTTGTTTGTTTAGAATTGGAGATTGGAAGATTTTTCCGAAAACTTCTGCTGCCCACCTTTTTTTCGGAGGTTTTTGAAACACTTCACTGGATTACTCAGACTTAAAATTGGTCTATTGTACTGCCAAGTAGTAACCTACTCCAGTGCTGTTACTTTGGTCCCAACGGCAAATGGTGACTGGACCAGATTCGATTTCACTGGGATTCGAACCTGGGACCCCTCTAACTTGGCCCAGGCACTTAACCAACTGCGCAATTCAGTCGCTTGCTACCCCCTTTTACTACGTTTTCAAAAATTCAAAAATAATAGAGTGAAACCCACCTTACGAACAGCTCCCTTAGGTGGACAAAAATGTCACCACAATCGCTGTCCGTCTAAAGCCTCAAGCAGATGCACAGCAAAACAGCACGCACTGATGCGTGCAGAAATGCACAACCAAGCAGACTTGTAGTCAATTTTGACATCTCGTTGCATTGGATGCGTGAGGAAATGCACAACAAAACGAACGTGCAGTAAATTTTGACGTCTGGTCACATCAATTGACTGTCAGAGATTAAAGAAAACAACTTATTTATTATTTCTTTTGAGCTTTTTGCTGATCTACTACAATTGGGTTGCATCAAATTAAGAACTACAAGACAACTTACCATCAATGCGTGGCCGTGCAGCAAACACATGCGTTAACCTGCATATTTAAAGTCATGTTCTATAATTTTACTGCACGCATTTTGATGCACGTCTGTTTGAAGAATAGAGTCATGTTCTATAATTTTACTGCACGCATTTTGATGCACGTCATGTTCCTCTAAAATTTACCGCCTCTTTTGAAAAGCGCGAATTAATCACGCGAACCACCGCCGACGTAGTTTATTCCCAAAATAGCCCGTTTGTGACTCAAAATGCAAATTTTGCGCGCTCACGTCGAATGATCGATCGCTGTTATCGCAACGGGAATACTTCAATAATTTCTTGCACTTTCATAAGTACCCACCAAGTTCGATCGACAGACGCATTGGCTCTAAAATGGTTTCTCATCAACACAATGACAGACGCATTCCGTGCCATCTCATCCGACTAAAGTCCGTCTGCATTTTCACATCCGCCCTGTTCTTTCGAGCACTCCATGCTGGTAATCACACAGCGCCTTGATCCCTAAATTACCCGCTCACAGTAGGACCTCAAGTCTTCAGCAAAACGTCAAATCACAAGCGTCCCCCCGAATGTGTCAACCTCAAAAGTCTATCATGTGTCAAATTGCTGAAAAGGGGCAGCACTGTCTTCTGGGTGCGCTGCCAAATCTTCTGCGACGCTACACAATCGCGCAGCACGTAAACACCCTGCGAGAGATGAAACAAGAGAAATGACAAAAAATGTTTAATTAAATAGAACATCCGCAAGACTCAAAGGCCCGCAGTGTGTGTGTGTGCAGCATTCCCAGTGCGTGTAGCCGCGCAGTGAGCGTACGAATGCATTTTTTTGCGCTCAGATTTATGAATGCAATATCTGCAGCAAACAGACTCGAATGAACGAGGATTCAGAGTTTGTTCTGAAAATAAAATCAAAATTAATTGATTACCCAGAGTGAGCGCGCAAGAGGTTGTTGGTGATTTCAATGTCCCCTGTGCCGTCAGCAGCGGCCGCAGCCCTCCAGATAACTCTCCCAGCGTTCCTGACAGCGCACACGAATTGCTGCTGAAAGTCATGTCGCGGTCAGCCGCATGCAATGACAATCTGCCACAAATCTGTACGGGCATTTGGATATGTTAATCCCCATCTGTCGCACAGATACACTTTAGTGTGTACCTACTCTCGGTGCGCTCTCCTATTGTCTGTGCGAGAGGGGATGGGATGCCGGAGCTGTATATGCTGCTCTGGTCAGAGCCCTCTTTAGACAATTTTCAAAAAAAAAAAGATGTCATCTTGTCGAGGCTCACCCCTCCATATTCAGCGACGAAACGAAACGAAACGAAAGAATTGAATTAAAAACACTGCCACTGCTGCTGGGCCGACGATGATGACGATGATTACGCCGATGATGTCGGGACTGGCGGCTGGATGCTGGATGCTGGACGCGATCGCCTGAGAGTGGGTACAGCGCAGACCCCAAAAAGCCGAGATCATCCACCAACTCAGTGGTTACGTACACACAAGCGAAATAAATCTCTTTTGTTCCATTAAGTGGTCGCTCAATTATTCTATTAAAGTCTTGAACTAAAAAATTACTGCTGCTGCGACTGTCCCGCAAGATACATAAGTATCCGCACTCTCACATCTCGTAGCCAGATGTGCCCTGTATCTATGAAATAAATAAATGTTAATGTAAATATAAACAATTACCTAATCATAGATAGATGCACAGTGCGTGCGTGTGGAAGATGTGCCCACATGGATCCGTGCGCGATCGTTCGTATCTGTGAATTGATAAAATCGGGAAATCAGCCCCATCTTCTGCCACCCAATGCCCGCGGTGTGGGCTGCCCACCAGTAGACCATTATTCCTTTTGCAACACCCGTAGTCTACCGCAGCAGATGCGATAGATTCCGGCAGGCGGTTGCAAGTCGATTGAGTAATCTGTGCGACGCGATGAACTTGAAATTGATTAACTGGGACACACTGCGCTGAGGGAGAGCTCTCGGATTCGTTTTTCATTGTTTTTATTAATTTTGTATCTTTGTATCTTTTTTTTTTTTGGTTTCGCTTCATTTTCAATTGACGCGATTCACACATAACAGATGGGAGGTGGTTGGAAGCGTTTGAGGTTGATTGGGAGTGATTGGGGAATTGAAGCGGCATTTAGGTGCGATATAGTTCCAGGCAAACAGAGTCTGTGCGCCTGTGTGTGCTTGGGGCTATCTGGTCACCTGGGATTCGGTTTCATTCCGGAGATTGAGTGCTGAGGTCAATGCAATTGAATTCTGTTAGTTGAGCGCGGTATTTAGGGTGGTCAGGCGGAAGAGACAATGTCAAACGACAGCTCTTAAGCGAACGACGAAGGTACCGACGCAGTTGGGATGAAAGATTGCGTGATTGACATCTGCTGGCAGTGAGGATATGTGTGCAGTTGACGGCTGTCTTATACCCACATTCGGATGGATGTCACTTTCCAAACGTCATTTGGGCTTACTTCATGCTTCATTGCGTCTGAGCAATGGATGGCAACTTCAGCATTTTGTGTGTATCTTGTGGGTTGAGATACGGCAGTTCGTCTAGGGACAACTATGTTGCTTTTCGAATTTAATTGGTCTTCCTTTGTGGAAGAGTAAAGTGGGATTTTGTCTTCTAATTCTTACTATCGCTTGGTTGAATATTATTCAACTGACGTCAACGTCGTTAATGTTGAAAATTGGCTATCTGGTAGTCCAGGGCGAAGATGCCTAGTGACTTCCCTTTAAGAATATCCGTCTTCGGCAAGGTTCCGGAATTCAAATGGTTTTTAATTTAGTTTGGTTCAGAAAAGATCGCTTGTGAAAGTTCCTTTTTTTCATAACGTTATGCTGGAACTTAGAAGTGAAATCAACTGAGTATCATGTGTTGAGACTTAAAGTACCCTATGGAGGCCTGGTGCCTGGTTACATATGATGCCTAAACACTCCAGGACCCGCTTCTATCGATCACTTCGTCTACATACATGCTAGTGGCGGAGCGACTTTCCTTTCTCTCACTTTCCCTCTTCTTCTTTTTCTCTATATCCCCCTCTCTCTTCCTGTCTCTTTCACTCTCTATATATATATCCTCCTCTATCTCCCCCGCTCTCTGTCTCTCGGTCTCTTTTCGTGTCTCATCTTATATCCCTTTACCTGTCCCTCTATCTCCATCTGGATCTCCCTCTATTTCTTCCCACTTCCCCTCACTTTGTCTCTCTCTCGCTTCCTCCCTCTCTCTCTCGCTCCCTTTCTCTAAAAGTTTCCGCCTCTTTTGGTAAGCGCGAATTGATCACGCGAACCACCGTCGACGTAATTTATTCCCGAAATAGTCCGTCTGTGATTACAAGTGCAAATTCGCGTGCTCACGTCGAATGATCGATCGCTCTCTATATCTCGCTCCCTCTCTCTCTCGTTCTTTCTCTATCGCTTCCTCTCTCTCTCTTTCGCACTCTCTCTTTTCCTATCTCTCTCTCTCTCTCTCGCTCCTTCTCTCTCTTTCTCTTTCTTTCACACCAAAAGGCTGATTGTGAAGACTTTTTTATACGCATTTCATACCCCTAACTGAGTTACTATAGCCAACAAATCTTAATCTTCCTGACTTGTGATGCTTGTAGTCACCTCGTCTCCTCCTTCAGGAGGCTACCTTATTCAATAGCCGGCTCTATAAACCCAAAATTGGCAAGGTTAGAGTGTGATTCAAATGAGGGATACCCTATACTCTGAGCCCGTGGAACAACGCAACAGAGGAGGTCAAGGATTAAGATAGCGTACAAAAGTGGAGACGAACCTCAAACAACTTGATGGGCGCAACTGGAGACAGCAAGCGAAAGATAGTGCTGCCTTGAGGCCCAAGGTCACTTCGGACTGTAGGCCCACAAGGAGAAGAAGAATCTGGCTCGATGATCCTCTAGCGATCATAGCCACATATGATCGCTGTTATTCTTCCGATACCTACATGGGATCTCTTTAGAAGATCTTTCATTTTTGCCATAAGCTGTCCATGTCTTCCTCTTGCAAAGATTGTTAATCTAGGCTACTTAAGTCTAGCCGCCTTAAAGAAATATGATCCTTGCGTTGACGATCCCAAGCAGAATATGCAACTCCATCGAGATGTACTATGGATTCCTGTCTATTAAGTTCTTTTTTTAGTATACTGCTATGCTCTGGCATCTGTCTTAGTATTACCATTGAATGTTCTTAGAATGAGGTCAGCTTATTGGGGCATTTCTCGACTAAGTTTGTGGCTATAGAAGCCGAACAATCTGCCAAAAGTTCGTAAAACATAATCCATGCCGATTTGTCGTATGACGGGCTATCAGTGAGGCGTTTTGTGAGCATCGAAAAGGAAGCGGCTAAGATGGATCTAACGGTGAATGAGGGTAAGACAAAGAATATGCTGTCTATCAACACCGACCTCTTAGACAAAACGTCATTACAGACCGATATAAACCTGAGGAAGTGAACTTCATTGTCAATCTAGGCCCCAGAGAAAATCCAAACAATGATACCACCGCATATACAAAACGAAGGCTTTGTCTTTGGGCATAAAAGCCAATTGACAAATAAAGCTCTCTTTCGAGGAACCAAGATAGCTCTTGGTGGCGTAGAAGCATGAGCATTGTCCAATCCGGACAAGGCGATTCTTGGGCGCTTCGAGAGGAAAGTTATCTTCGGTCCTCTATGCACTGATAGTGTTTGAAAAGGAGACTCAACGACGAAACTTACGGGTTGTACAGCTATATCGACCTGCAAGTCTTCCACTCAAACCGAGAGGAATGAAGCGGTGAAAGAAGACTACGTCTCCGGTGGCGTACGCAGTTAAAAAGGGACCACAGTCAGCTGAACGTACGTAAGTGGAGGCACCTAACGCAAGACCGTGCTGAATGGAGATGGATGTTGACTGAGGCGCAGGTCTACCCAGGACTGTAGCGCCAGCCAAAGAAGAAGAAATATGTCATCCTGACCACTAGTCTATCGAGGACTGTTCGCCTTGACGAAGTAGTCACTTCGCCAACTTCAACATTGAATGCCAATGGTTCGATCCCGGAGATATGAGCTTTAATTTTCACGGCACCACCTCTCCCGAGTTACTGACAATGCCCAGATTGCCTAACAGTCAAGAAAAGATTCTCAAACTTCGCCATTTGAGGTCAGAATTAAACTATAGGCCTCCTCTACTTGGGAGAGAACAACTGCAGGCACAACACGAGTGGTTTCTGTAGAAGGTAGGCCCAATTTCCTTCCGGACTGAAGCGTCACCTGAAGAAGTTTGTCGTTACATCATAATGTCTCCTTGTGGTCTTAGGATTTCTTTCACTTCATTCAAGGGGCTTCGGTTGATAAGTAGGCGGACAAGAAGTCACGCCTCATTTAGGTCCTAGCGGACCCCCTTATGATGAGCTTAATGCGACTAAACTGGGATGTCCAAATTACTCCTAGAGAGCAGTATTTTCTAAGTGACGGTAAACATGGACATCCCTTAACAAGGACCAGTACCTCGGAGAGACGCTCAACGGCTATTTGAACAGCTTAGCTAAGAACAGCTCTCGTTCACTCAACATTCGGTTCAAAAAATGTTTGAATTTTGGGAATTTTCCAACACGCCCCTAGAAGGATTCAAATTTCTAAAAATGTTAGGCCCTAGACTGCTAACCTGCAGTCGGCCCCTTGAAGCTAAACTAACCTAGTTTGGGCCCTTTTGTTAGCTTTTCCATTGCAGGTCTTTCAGAACAGTCTTGTCAGCAGCTGATCATCGACAATGCACGCCATGAGTGTTCAAGCTCTTTGTCGGTCTTGAAGGCGAATTTCAACTCCAGTATTGAAGTAACCTCCTTTTCGACGACCATCAAATAAAGTCTCGAATGTCATACTTATCCAAAATCAAGCTTAAATTGACACCCACCCCACAGCGCCCATAATTAGTCCGATTTAGACTGATTTAGCCGCGAACTGTCACTCGGAGCCCGTTCTGACCATCGATCAAACACTGACCCGACTTGACCATCTGAAAATCTAAATTGGATGACAGATGCGATTGCAATAACGACACGACAGTTACTTTTGCTTGCAGAGATTAATATATTCTATTACATCTATCGGTCTACTACGTATGATTATTTAAAGCACGCTCCAAGGTCTCCTGCGCATGGAAAGCCGGTTTAGTTTAGTGAATCAGCGACAGCAGTGGTGAAGACTTGACCGCCAGGCCGAGTGACGGTGGGGCTCTTACCAAGCTGCTGCTGGAGTACGCCGGTCCTGCGATGCTCTTAATGAGAGTGGGTGCCTGCAAGAGTGTTGGGACGGACTTGATCAGTGTTGGCTGCTGGAGATACGGGACGCTCTTGATCAGGGTTGGGGCGGCGACGACTTGCTTGGTGAGGGGTGTGCGTGACACAATAGCGTTGAATCCATTCACTCCATCGGATGTGTACTGCACCACACGGGTCAGGCCGTCGGCATCGAGCAGGGAGTAGGAGCCCTTCACAACGTCTCCATCACGAGATTCGATTTGGTTCTTGATGTCGCCTGTGTTTGGATCCTTAACCTCGTAGCTGAACGTGTACTGTGGTCGCACGTCGATGGTCTCGACTTGTTTGGTCAGAAGGGTGGGCTGAATGTAGCCGGCGCCAGGCAGGAGGACGGCGTGAGCTGCTGTTGCGATGCAAGCGAATACGACAATGCTCTGAAAGATAATGAAAAAATCGATTTATTGCACCGAGCAACGATCGAAGCTATGCGCTGCTTACGTAGTGGACCATGTTGCTAATACTGCTAACGAAGCTAATTTGATGTCGATAGGACCACTGGGGTTCCTTTTTATATGAATTTTCAATCCACACCCAGCGCCGAAATGTGCGAACAGATTAATTCGGTTACCGGTTCTCTGGGACAGCCGAAGAGCTAGTTTTCCTCGCTCTGCGTAGACCACTGCTGCTCCAGATTGTGCGGTGAACGCCTGCCTAAGAGAGGGACATGCGCACAGTCATCTGGGCAAAGAGTCCGCCGCAGCTCTTGGCTTTTGGCTGATGTAATCCCAAAACTAATCGAAGTCACCTTCAGTGCGTAGGAAAATTGATTGCGCGTTCGAATGTAGAAAGGGAAATGCAAATGTGGGTCAATCTATTATTTTGAGTGTTATGGAACGTCGATCATAAACTGGGTGGGTTTGGTGTGTGCGTTTTGATTTCGGTTTTGGTGGACATCCTGTGGAGCGCGGTGCTGGTGGTGGTGGGATGGTATTTAGCTTTGAATTGATGGAAGGGACAAGACAATCACTTGGCGCTAAAATAACAGAATGTGTACATCGTAGCGAGGAAGACTTCCTAATGACGCAGGGCGGTGAGCCGTCTTCACAAGAGCCTGCTTGAGAGAGAGTGTGGTGTATGTTCGAAGCCAGTGTTGTAGTTGGCTAGGCTGACATTTGCTTGTTCACTGTTTTGTTCTGGTTCTGTTTTGAGTGGCGCTACAGAAGGAAGATGACTTGGGCCTAACTTATACAGCAACCACGTGACTTAATAATCACAATGACGGCGCTGCAGTTCGAGGTGGACTTGGGCCTAGCATCTCAGCAACCACTCGTGTTGTGTGTGCTATTGTTCTCTCACAAGTGAAGAGGACCTACAGTTTAATGCCGACTTCAAACGGCGAGATTGAGAAGCTTTTTCAAGGCAGTTTTACTCTTTGAGCGATTCGAGAGAGGTGGAGCCGTGAAAAAATGTTAAGTGCATTTTCGAGATTCGAACCTTAGACCTCGAGTCGACGCACTTACCCACTACGCCACGGTGCCCACGTGACTTATGCGTGCTATTTTTCTCTCGCGATGGAACGGAATTTACAGTTTGCCGACTCTAAAGGGTTAAGTTTAATGAATTTTTCTTAACAGTTATACAGTCTGAGCATAATCACTGACTCAAGGGAGAGGGTATTGAGAAAATTAAAGTTGGAAAGTCCGGGATCGAACCATGGGCCGTCAGCATAGGAGTCCAATTGTGGCATGGCGGCCATGTTTGTTTATATTTGACATTATTTCGTTGCGGAGGGAGTAAATGGTGAAGAGTCCGGATTATGATTTGATGTTGATGATGGATTGAGAATGTGAGATCTGCGGAAGTTTGGATATTTGGCACCAGATGTTAATTTGGGAAACGGATCTGAGTTAGTAGGTTGAGTTGTCAAATTGAACGAAACTAGCCTAGGAGGTAAGATACAATCTTTAAACCTCCACTTGGCATCCTTGTTAGAGGGACGAGCTTGGTGGGTGTTACTAAGAGAGAGGGGATATTATTTACACCAGTTAGGTTAACAGAGTGACTAGATTTAGTAGAAGCTGACATTTTCTTTATACCTAAACTCTTTATTTTATAATTGCCGCCGAACGAGTTCGTAAGCAGTCACTCATATTTACTGGAGATATAAAACAGGGCGCGTCCATTTTTCGTGTTCTGGCATTTAAAGATGTCAAAAAAGAACCATTCTTTCATGAACTCCTTCAACTGTGTAGCAGTCATCTGTCGTGGGGCTCTGCTGGCGATAAAAGCGGCGAACTCTTTTTTTAGTCGTCTGTCCCACATTTCCTTTGCCATTCATCATTGGTCTCGCAATCTAAACCACAAAAACCGTTTGCAGATCATTCTAAGTTCATTTCGTCCTAACGATCAGAAACTAGATCCTTCGTTCACTGCTCCTTGGTCTTTGATTTTTTCGACAAAATCATTTCTGTTCACCTTCCCTACATGGCGCTACAGTTCGGAGAGGAGTTTGTTCTCACCTAACAAGCATGCCCATCCAACACGATCGTTGCGTAGATGTCTCTAGGTACCCACAAAAAGTTGGTGGAGGTTCTTCTCCTTGAGGTATGCAACACTTAATTCATGAACGCCCTCTTTTGCGTTGTCCCACTTGCTGGAAGTCGAAGATTCTTCGGGATGGAGCATGCTCTACATGGCCTAAAATGGCTTTGAATCCTTAGACATCGTACGAGACTCATGGCGTTGTAAATCCCCTGTAGTTCGTCTATGAAAAATCTCCAGTCGCCGTCAACGAAAGCAGGACCAAAGATCACACCTAGAAATTTCCTCTTGAAAAGATCAAGGGCTTCTTCATTCACTTTTGATATTATCCGTGTCCCTGCGCTGTCGAGCAGATCTGGGAGTATCAGTGTCTTGACAAAGTCAGATTGGTCTTTACAGAATTGGCCCAACTACTCAATTGCCTCTTTAGCTGGAAGAAACAGCGACTGGCAAGACTTGATCTCTGGACTGCTGTTTCTCCTATTTACCGCAGAGGTAGACGAAGTTCTTGAGTAGCTCGAAGTTATAGCTGCCTGTGACATTTTGGCCAAGTCGTCGATGTCGTGCTTTCTTCTTTGAAGACAGCATATCCTTCGTTTCGCTCTCGTTACACTTCCATTTGATTGCCAGCAAACGCATCAGTGACTGCTCGCTGTTTTCGACCAATCATGTCAATGTCATCAGCGTATGCAAGCAATTTTAAGGACTTTTGGATGCCCGTGCCTCTAATGTTGACTAGTAGGTAGGTAGGTAAGAAGGGGGCCCCTACAACTGGGTCGTGGCTCATTGAGACCAGAAAGATTTTTTTAAGATGATGTGAACGAAGATACAGTGACTCGCATGTATAGGAGTCACAGGTACGGCTAGCACCACCCCAACAGCAGACCTCTTTATCCAGGCGTTGGCTGCAAAAAGTGCGTTAGGAATCAGTAAAATTGATGGATTGATCTCTAGCGCCACAGGATATGCTCGCAATCTGAACAAATTATCAATATAGGAGGTAGTTCCACCGTTCGGATATATCGAAATTGTCGCAGCTCTGGCCACAGAAAGTCGGTTGACATCGCATTATACTTGAGACCATTGACGGTAACGGTGTCTCTTTCCACATTTTGAAAAAAATACGGTCCACTGTTGCCCCCTGTCATAAGCCGCACCAAACAGTCAATCTTTGTGGATGCATTGATGCTTTGTCAAACACTTGGGGATATTGACATAGACAATGAGCCAAAAATGGGCTACGTCCAAGAAGATGTTTAACTTTTGTCCAAAATCCTGATCTCCAGCCATCATTTCCATCGCCCAACAAACAAACCAATTAGTGGGCGCCGTGGCGTAGTGGGTAGGTGCGTCGACTCCTACGCTCGAGGACGTCAGTTCGAATCTCGGAAAAAAACATCAAACATTTTTTCACGGCTCCACCTCTTTTCAGTCACTGACAATGCTCAAAGAGTATAACTGTCTAGAAAAAGCTTCTCAATCTCGCCGTTCGGAGTCGGCATTAAACTGTAGGTCCCCTCCGCTCGTAACAGAACAATAGCACGCCCAACACGAGTAGTTGCTAAGAAGCTAGGCCCAGGTCCACCTCAGACTGTAGCGCCGCCATTATTATTATTATTATTATTATTATTATTATTATTAATTAGCAAACTCAAGGGGTTCTCTATGGTCGACAGGCTTCAATTCTTGCTTCAGCTCAATCTTGCACTGATGTAGGCCCAAATTCAACCCCAAAATAAGCCGGCTTAACTCTCTGGCGATGCCCAATTCAGCTGATTGACATTTTTGGGTCTTCCTCGATACTGACCGCTACGGAGATTATCTTCTCTTCATTTCGCACCGATCTCTGTCTAGTTGTTGGCTTAAGGTCCAAAAGAGTGTGCTCACGGTCAAACTTTTCAAAGGTGCGACGACGGTATACAGGCACACTGAAGCCATGATGCCGTCCAACCTCACGACAAAATTCACGTTCCGTATTTACAACTCAGCAGGAATTTTGATAAAATTCTTTAATAATTTCCGCACACTCGGCGAGCGTGAAACGATGCATGATGAAATGGCAAACCTTAGTGAATATTTTGACAGCTGGATACCATTAGTAACTTTGACAGCTGCTGAGATATAACAGCTGGAAACACAGTCATTGATATCTGGTCACCCTTTTTGGGTAAAGAATGACTATTTTGTCGCTCTAATATGAGCAGTAACTTGAAATCCAAACAATGTCATGATTTACATCGTTAAATCAAAAAGGGAAACGAATACAAGATTTTTTGAAAAGCACAACATCACACGTTCGCGTTTACTTCAAGTTATGCGCTTTCTTCTTCCGCTATTCACCAGCAACGTCTTTCATGCGCAGTCTCAGCGTCTTCAGAAATACCCAACTATTCACATTTAAGAGAATCCATCGACAAGTATTCTATTCCATGGAATTCCCCACGTTTTTGCATTTCCCCCTTGTAACGAGCACAAGGGATAAATTCACAAAACTAATGACTATCTGTTCTGACATAAAACCAATAATAAATTTCTGTCGCACCGACAGATGCCCACTTAAGTTCAGGCAACAATCTGGAGATCTCATAGAATGTTTATCTAACTTTCACTGCAATCAAATACGACATTCGCTAAAAGCGCGCCGCCACCGCGCGCCTTTAACACAAGAGCATCCTGATATCGCTGAGAATCACGTGCATTCCTCACATAGCCCATTCGGAGGCATACGCTGCCTTACGAAAGGAAACAACAGCATTCCCCTCTGGCAGCACGGAACAAAAAGGCATTTTTATTGAAACGTTCAATTCTTTCACATCTCGGCGTGATTTACACCCGTGCATTCATGCATCCGCACCGCACCGCGACCTTGGCGGACACGCACACGTTTATCAATGAAATCTCGACAGTAGCCGCAGCTAAGTCGCCAGAACGTGCGCACACAGCACTAAGCGGAGCTGCCTCGGCGAGCTCTTACGAAATGCCAATGCCAAGGGAGAACAATGCTGCAGCGAAACGTGACTTCACCGTGCGACCGGGTGGTGCACAAGAGGTTCTCTCTCCGCCAAGAGATTAGACGTTGATTTCGGTCTTGAATTCTTACGTGGAACACCTGGCCCGCCAGAGGATAACAACACCCCGAATGTGGCCACAAACGCTGACAACATCTCGAGCAACACCTCTGAGAATGTCACCATTGTTATGCAGATCTAAAAATACGACAATGCATCGCCCCGTCCTCGAGCATCCGAGACTTCTGAGTCAACTACCTCAAGAGCGCTCAAGCCAGAACGATCGCGTATTGACGATCGCGATTTTATTGGCAAGTGAATTTGATTTACTGGCGTCGTCACAGCCTGAATTTGTGTATCTGTCCCTATGTGGCCGCCCGAACGGCCCACGCATGCATAAGCGAACATGGCCCGGGAAGGGCATAAATCAGTTTTGTGGATCGCGTAATTGTCATTTGTCAGCTGAATGGGTGGATCGTGGATGGAAATTTGTGACCTGGGACGTGCTGTGCGGAGCTCTTTGAGTCGGTTCAATGTCACCGGAGTATCTAGACGAGGATATTTTTTTGTGTATGTCACAAAAGTGTCGATAAATTTCTCCCCTCCCTCCCACTCCCATTCTCATCTGAATGGTCCCGTCCATTGATTGTGAATTTATTGAGAGTTAAATTGAAGATGACAAATGACGTGTTAATTTGCCGCGGAGTTGGATCGCACTGCGAAGCTTCGTCTGTCCACCGCAATGCACAGTCGTTCGATTTGTGTGGGTATTCGCTGTGGGGAACCCTATTCTGGGGATGTATCTGCGGATATGCAATTGACAGAGCAGTCGATGTGCTGTGTATTTTTAGAATTTGCTGAATGCGAACTGTCAAAGACAAGCCCCCAGATGCACATTGAGTATTGGTGTGTCGCGAGATTGTTTTTTGAAGAATTTAAAAAATTCCCCGTCTTGTTGTGTAACTTAATTGCACGTGATTCGATCATTTCGAGAGAATAATGGGGGGTTTTGCTACCGTAAAGTATTTGGCAGAAGGGCACAAGGTCTTAAAAAAGATACTAATTCTAACGTTGCTAACTTTTGATTAATTGAAAAAAATTCCACCGAATTCCCTGTTTTGTTGTAAGCGTCAGGCAACTGTGGCTGTGCGACGCCCTTTTAAATATTGTGGACAAGAGGAGTTTGTCTGTGAACATGTCCATTTCTCGACCAACACATCAATTCCCATCTCTGGTCGGAGACTGTTAAAGCACGACTAGGAATAAGATTTACAATTCTCTTATTGTTTATGAACAACCAACGTAGTGGTAAATTAAGATTTGAAGCGCCTATTTGCCTGCATTTGCAGATTTGGTGCGTCCATTTGCAGTTATATAATAATAATAATGGCGGCGCTTAAGTCCGAGGTGAACCTAGGCCTAGCTTCTCAGCAACCACTCGTGTTGTGCGTGCTATTGTTCTGTCACGAGCGGAGGGGACCTACAGTTTAATGCAGACTCCGAACGGTGATTTTAAGAAGCTTTTCCTAGACAGTTATACTCTTTGAGCATTGTCAGTGACTCGAAAGAGGTTGAGCCGTGAAAAAATGTTTGATGTTTTTTTCGAGATTCGAACCGACGACCTTAAGCGTAGGAGTCGACGCATCTACCTACTACGCCACGGCGCCCACATTTGCAGATATGGAGGCATATTAATTCCCTTTCTGGGCCAGAACATGAATGATATGTTGAGTTAGGCAGTTCTGATTGTACTTCTACTTGTGCGTACAAGGACAAGACAGACAGTGACACTGTCGATCTAACGCGTCGGCACTTTCGATGCCCGGTATACCCTTATCCCCAACAGATTGCGGAAAGTCACTTTCTTTTGTAGACATAAAAAACAAAGTTCCACCATCCTGGTGGCTCCTATTCGATGATGTGCCCAAAGCCTTTATGGACGACTGGTTGTCTATGTACAGGGTGTGATGTTAAATAACTTTACGAAGCCGATTTCGATACATGAGGTATTTAAATTTAATTTGGTCCTATACAATTTATTTCAACTAGTTTTTGAATACAACATCAATCAAGTGGCCGCCCCTATTGACCACATGTGCTTCTTTTGTTGCATTTCCCATCACTTTTTCGAGCATCTCGGGGGGTACGGATGTTTGCCTTAAGCTCGTCAATGGTCTGAAAGCGGATGAATATCTTGGTATCTTCGAAAGAAATATCCTGTCTACCAGCCTCTGACCCGGCTTGCTGGCGTACATTTCGATTTTGAAATAACTCCACAAAAAAAAGTCCGGCGGGGTCAAATCTGCAGATCTGGATTGACAGTCAATGTTGCCACTTTTTGACAGCACACGTCCAGGGAATTTTCGTTGCGCAAACTGCTTTATTTGATCTGCCGTGTGGCTTGCCGCACCGTCCTGTTGAAAGTAGTGAACGTTCAGATTTTTTCACACATTTGTGGACAGACATAATGAGCCAACATCCACCGATATCGATTCCCTTCGACTGTTTCGCCTCCTGTGAAGAGAAGTGGACCAATGATGGCTTTGACTCAAACGCCGGCCCAAACAGTAACTTTTCGGTCATGCAATGGTGTTTCATGGACCTCGTGTGGATTCTGCGTTCCCCAAATGCGACATTTTTGCTTGTTAATGGCGCCAGAGATTGTGAAATGGGTCTCGTCGCTCATCAAAATTTGCTTCCAAAAATCATGTTCAGTGTCAACAACTCGAGCGACTGTTTGGCCGTATTCCAAGCGGCGAGGATGATCTGTCGGCAATATCCTTTGAGTCAATTCCACTTTATACGGAAATAAATCCAAATCATCCTTCAAAATGGGCCGCAAGGTGGTTCCACTGACGGGAAAATTCTGAGCGCCGTGAGGATACGACACATATGGGTTCTCGATAGCACTCTCTCTTACCGCTTCAACCAGTTCATTAGAACGTCTTGACGGTTGATGAACGGCATATCGACGATCTCCCATTGTCCCGGGCTCAACAAAATTCGACACCAAACGACCTGGGCCTAGCTTCTCAACAACCACTCGTGTTGTGCATGCTATTTTTCTCTCACGAATAGAGGGGATCTACAGCTTGATGCCGACTCCGAACGGCGAGATTGAGAAGCTATTTCCAGACAGTTATACTCTTTGAGCATTGTCACTGACTCGAAAGAGGTGGAGCCGTGAAAAAATGTTAAGTGTTTTTTTCGAGATTCGAACCTGAGACCTCGAGCGTAGGAGTCGACGCACCTACCCACTACGCCACGGCGCCATCAATCTTTCCAATCTACGGCCACACTATTTTGGCGCGTTGTTGCGGTACAAAGCGTTATATGGCTAAAATTGCACTGAATTGACGTTTCAAAAACATGTCTACTCAAGTCAATCGGTTGATAAATGTCAAAGTTATTCAATGTTAGGTTACCGATATAAAAGATGGTGCACCATGTCATTGCTGATGGCATATGCTGATCAAGCTGGGTGTCGGTAAAGCAGTTCTGTCAAAATTCCCTCACAGCATCAAAATGTACCTCCCAAAGAGTTTTATAGACATAGCGACTTTCCATTATCTAATCAAGATCGGACAACATATTGAACAACGCAACCTCAACTCGTTACATGACAGTCCCGCTGTCAAATGTCATTCAATCAAATCTGTTAAATTATGACACTGATCGCACCCCCTGAGCAGTGAGCAGAAAATAGGATGTACACCTATAAACATAAAAAAAAGAGCCCACTTCCCCCCAATTTCAGTGAGAAAATAACTTTCGAATTCGTTTAGCTATCAATTCGATAAGATCTCGTAAAATGTCACGTTTCCCAACGAGTGGTCCTGCTGATGCGCCAAAAATAGGCCGAGCACATCTGAGCCATAAAATCATAAAAGAGTTACCAACTCATTAAAGTCAATACACTTAAAAAATTGAATGATTTATCGATTCCGCACAAGTGTCATTAAATTCAATTAAGTTCCACACACATTTTTACGATATCAACAGAGAAACGAATTGTCCACGGGCCAAGATCGTTTTTTAAGCTGTCCCACCATCATCCCGACGAGTAATCTGCCCCAACTAATCGGCATCAGAGCGTCTTCACGAGGAGGGAAAGAGCACAAGACAAAGGCGAAACGAAAAACATACGAAAACACAATCAAGAGGAGAATCGCTTTATTACACTTAACAAGAGGAGTATAAGGTGAAACGTCATTTATTCTCAACCCACCCACGGAAACTGTCGCCGCCACGCCACTGCCAACCACTCTGCTGGCAGGCGGTGCGCGATTATTGTTATCGTTATTGTTATGTCAAGCAATAAATAGGGGGTTGTAGGTATGTATGTGCCGTTTTTTCTGTTGTCTCTGTTGAAGAAGAGCGAGCGCTGCAGGACCGCTTAAGGCAGAATGGATGACAGCCAGCCACTGATGCGACACGATGATATTTATTTTATTGACCGCAATCCTGGCACGCCTCCCATCGCCGACAAAATGAATTGATAAACTTAATTTTACTAATTCACAAAAAAAGAAGAAAAAAACGAAAAGGAAAAAACTCTTGCGCGCATTGCATTTTCTGAACACAGCCCGGTTGATGTGGGATTTTCTTAGAAGTGTTTTTCTTTGACAGAAATGCTTCGTTTTTCCTCTTTCCTCGATCGGAAAATTCGTGTTTGATGTTTGCGCGGGCAGAATCGCTGTTTGGCGGTGACTTGCTGTATTTATCGACCAGTTCAAAAAAAGCAAAACTACCGCTAGATATCAAAGAACTTTCCTTTGGCTGCTTTTTATGATCGATCAGTGGGGAACTTTTGATGGGCAAGAGGCGTAAACAGTGCCACTGGGTGTCATCAAACGATTCAGTTAAAAAAGAATGTGTACACAATTTGTTCATATTTTCCCTTCGTTTCGTGTCGTGGGCTTTTTACTGTTTCGACACGCTTTTAATTAATGGACATTCGGACCAATTAAGGCACATGCCTGGATAATATCATAATTGAATGTAAGTGCCTGTGGATCAGAAATGAATGTGTGCTTCCTTCTAATTAAAGCAGAGACATCTACACTTCAAGGGTAAGTGGATTGAATGAGAGTTTAATCTAATTTGTGAGGGATTTCTTCAGAATGGATGTGAAAAAAAACGTGGATTAGTCGTAAAATTAGAGAAGATTTGGAGCAGAAATACTCTTTTGAGCTTTTGCTGGGAATGCGGGTGACATGTGTCACTTTTGTCAAAGATGGTGGTTAGACGTGCTGTCATGAGTGGAGGATTAAATGAGTCATGCCATGAAAGTGGATGTGAATTTGGTGCAAAAAAGGAGAAGTCGCAGTTTGAAGGTTTATCTCAGAAAGGGTGTTAAGTGTTTTTAACTTGTCGACAATTCCGATGTCAAAAAAGTTCTGTTTTTTTTTCAACTTAATAGTAATAATAATGGCCGCGCTACAGTCCAAGGTGGACCTGGGTCTAGCTTCTCAGCAACCACTCGTGTTGTGCGTGCCTTTGTTCTCTCACGAGCGAGACTTAGTGCTTGATTAAATGACTTGTCTTGGACGGCAGACGGCAGTAAAGGACCGACTTTCGTAGTCAGTCAGAGACATACGCGTTACTCGGTGACTACATTGACTTGATTGGCTGAATACAGTGTCCATTTAAGCGGGAAGCAGCTAAAGCCCGTCTGCAAATTCTTGATAGGAAAACAAAATAAGACGCAAACAGAACGTAACTTCGGGGTTAAAATGCCCTTTGGGAACATTTAACATGTCGTGTGTTTTTGAACACATCCCAAGTGGCGTTTCGTTCAGTTGGCCATCATGACAGAAAGAGAAAGAGATTGTTTTAAAGGAAAGTAGTAGAAGAGGTTTGAGGGTAAAAAGTATTGCACTTCACCTGAGTTCCAGACGAAGCTTAGGAGAATAACAAATTAAAAAAAATAATGGCGGCGCTACAGTCCGAGGTAGACATGGGCCTAACTTCTCAGCAACCACTCATGCTGTGCGTGCTATTGTTCTCTCACGAGTGAAGGGGACCTACAGTTTAATGCTGACTCCGAACGGTGAGGTTGAGAAACCTTTTCTAGACAGTTATACTCTTTGAGCATTGTCAGTGACTCGAAAGAGGTGGAGCCGTGACAATATCCAATATCTGGGCAGTTAGAAGACGACCAGCGGTATGTTCATACGCAACCTCGTCAGGGATATCTCTGGCACGTGTTTTGACAGACAACTGTACACTCTTTCAAGTGAAATTGTGAGCAGTTCAAGAGACAGCTCGCTTACTGTCAGTGGTTTCGACAGATGAAAAGTCTTATGGTGTGTACAGGCTGCGCCGTCTTTTATGTCGGTATGTTAAAATTGAATGACTTTGACATTTATCAACCGATTGACTTGAGTAGACATGTTTTCGAAACATCAATTCGGTACAATTGTTACCATGAATCGCTTTGCATCGAAACAACGCGCCCAAATAGTCACGCTGTACATTGAAAATAGTTGTTCAGTAGTCAACTCAACTCCACGTGCATATCGTCGAAAACATCGTGGCAAACAGGCACCGTTTACTATACGTCGTCTGGTGTCGAATTTTTTTGAGCACAGTACTTGGAGAGATCGTCAACACGCCGTTCATTCACCGCCAAGACATTCTAATGAACTGGTTGAAGCGGTAAGAGAGAGTGCTGCCGAGAACCCACATGTGTCGTATGGTCACCGCGCTCAAGATTTTGGCGTCAGTGGAACCACCTTGCGGCGCATTTTGAAGGATGATTTGAATTTATTTTCGTATACAGTGCAATTGACTTAAAGAATATTGCCGGTAGATCATCCTCGTCGCTTGGAATACGGCCAAACAGTCGCTCGAGTGGTTGACACTGAACATGATTTTTGGAAGCAAATTTTGACGACCGACAAGTCTTATTTCACACTCTCTGTCGGCGTTAACAAGCAAAAGTGCCGCATTTGGAGAACGCAGAATCCACACGAGATCCATGAAACACCATTGCATGACCGCAAAGTGACTGTTTGGGCCGGCGTTTGAGTCAAAGCCATCATTGGTCCACTTCTCTTCACAGGAGGCGAAACAGTCGAAGGGAATCAATGTCGGTGGATGTTGGCTCATTATGTCTGCCCACAAATGTGTGAAAAGATCTGCATGGTTACTACTTTCAACAAGACGGTGCACCATATCACACTGCAAATCAAATAAAGCAGTTCCTGCAATGAAAATTCCCTGGATGTGTGTTGTCAAAAAATGGCGGCATATCTCCAGATTTGATCCCACTGGGCTTCTTTTTGTAGGGTTATTTGAAAAGCAAAGTGTACGCCAGCAAGTCTCTGGCCCTCGAACCTGGCAGACAGGACATTTCTTTCGAAGATATCAAGATCTTCATCCGCTTTCAATCTAGTCCATGTCTCTTTGGCGAACAGCCGGCACTGTATAGATCGTCTCTATCCACGCTGTCATATGCGCCTTGAAATAGACGAATAGGCGGTAAGCGTCGATCTACATTTCTTGAGTCTTTTGGGGTGAAAATTTGGTATATAATGGACTCCTCTATCCTGAGCCTTCATTGGGCACATCCGATTGTTGGCGAATAGTTTTAGGCGTTCGCAAAAGCGGCAGACAAAATCTTGTACGCGATGTGAAGGACCCTTATCCCTCGATAATTGTCTCTGTCTAGGGGGTCTCCTTTCTTGTAGATCGACCAAACGATACTGAGACTCCCCTCATCAAGCATGCTCTCCTCCGACCATATCGCACAGATGAGCTGGTGCATTATGGTCCGTACGATATGGTCGAAAGAAAGTCCATATCGTAAAGACGCAACCAACTTGCCCAACCAGCTGTCTTGTGGGTCAATTCCACATCTTTCAAGACAGAGTACCAACAAATTATTGATCGTTAAAGAGGTTTCATGTTTCATCAACGATCTTGCATCGATCTTAGCCTTGATCAGTTAATGACCAAAAACTGTTCTCCTCTCCCTGTTCTCTTGTCTTCGAAAGACCTCAACTGAATTCAATTAGTTTCCACCCTCAATTTATCCTCAGCTCATAACACGTCTAACACTAGCCATCTTCGTCGTAAATTCAGCCTCTCGAGTAAGTTGTTTAGTATCTCATTTGCGCGAGGCGCATAAAGTTTCTAATTAATTCTCCCTCCATCGTCGGCAGCCGGGGCATCTGTGAAACGATCATCATCATCATCCGCCCCACAATACAACACGAAGCGATATAAAATATCTGCTCAATAGATTTCAAATCAAAATGCAATTTAATTTCGATAGGTCTTGGCTGTAAGCTGTGAGCCGTTAGCTTCTAGCAAATACCAAATATGTTGCGCACTCCAACCAAGGGATGCGCACTCTCAGGCATTCGCACTGCAGTTCCATGTCGACTCTTCACTCGTGCCCAGTTTGTTTACGTTCGGATACATCGTGTATTCTAGGAGATTCTCTGTTTCTAGCGGATATGGTACGTTTCTGGTGTTTTAAATGAGAGGAGATTCGCTTTCAGAACACGAGCAAAATACAGCGGGAAGCAAAACAAATGTCTGGCGTGATGTGAGCGAGGGATTGACTAGATTGTTTGCATCTTTGGGATTCTTTTTTTTGCACAATCTTTTATTTAATTTTTATTTTATTTGTTTTGTGTCTGCCCGGTCTATTTCGTATGCTAGAGCGGTGTCTTGTGCCTCGTGAAGGTATCGAGCGCGCACACTTGACCTTGTTTTGCTCAGGGGCTTGACGCAATCAATATATTTGTGCTTAATTCGTTGAAATTATTGTACTAGATACGGCTGTGTGTCATCCACGTAAGTGTGTGTGGCTGACGGGGACACAATGTGTTTTGTTTTTGTGCAATTAATTGATTTGATTGGTCATCATGCAATTTGGCTCTTCGGGGGACTGTATTCAATTAAAAGCTAGTGCGCTAGTGTGTGTCTGTGTGTGGGCTATTCTGTTGGGGCCGATGCAGATTGAGATGCATTCTGGGTCACCGAGTGTTTTTCTCTCTGACAACTGCAAAGGAAATCGTTCGGTGGGTGGATGTGGGGCTCAAAATGATTGATGATCTGCTTAATTTCATTGCTAATTGAAAGTTGATTTGGGTTTGATGTTATCTCTGGACTGAGGGATTGATGTCGAGTTGAATTGAAGATGCCTGTGGTTGGGGCAGTATCAGTTTTTGCATGTAAATTTCCGATTCATCTATGTTTTGTGGCGAGACTTGTCGGGTGGCTGTCGGGCATCATTCGCTTAGCGACCAGAATCTATGATGGGAAAGAACATCAGAGCAACGAATGATGAAGGTGGCATTAAGAATTCGTGAGATAGATTTTTGTGGGTCACCGTGGGGGAGTGGTTATGGTGCTGCTCAAGTTGTCACTGTGAATGAGTTTTCGCTCTTTGCTTTCGTATGAAAAATTCCCCTACTGTTGCCTAGAGACCACTTCTCTGTTATCTGGCTGATCACTTAAATTGAATTCATTCATTTCATGTGAATTTCGGGCACAGTGACATTGCGGTACGAACCGAAACGTTCCACAGCTTTCCAATGAAGAGGAACTCTGCACGTCAATCGCTACCACAAAACTCTTAATAAAGCTTCACGCTAAAAACTCGACCAACCGAAAGTGGATGGACAGAGGGTACTACGTGCCTCATTGGAAAACAAATATGTCCTACCCGAAGCAAATAGCTTCATTAGAATGAGAATATCACCAATAAGGACCTGACAGGTGCCATCACAAGGGACTGCATGAAGTCATGCCACTGGATTGGGTCACACCGACAAGAATTTCTTCCGTAGTTGAGATGGGGTGGGATGAGAAGATACTATCCCTCACCTTATCTGCAAGCATATTCATTCAATAATCTGAACGAGCTAAGCAACATTAGCATTAATCAACTGAATTAAGACACTGAGCCTGTGCGATAACGCAGCAGAGGACGTCCACAATTGGATAGGGACCTCAACCAACTGAAAGTGCGTAACTGGAGACAGCTAGAGAAAGATCGTGCTAGCTGGAGGAGCTTGTTGGTTGAGGCCGAGAACGACCTCGGATTGTAGTGCCACAAGAAGAAGAAGCTGTACTGTAATGCTTGTAATAGGCGTGCAGCAAAATCCATGCAGTAAAATTCTACAGGGTGATCTGATAAGAAGGATAGGAAAAGAAATTTAAATAAAACAACAACGGTGTGAGATATAAAATTGATTTCGTTTTAAAGCTACGTTCATGTCATTATTATTCAAATGGAGCGATCGCCGTGGGGTTGCCTGGGGATGGCATTAAACTCTCAGGTCTAGGTAGGGTGCCCTTGCGACTGTTTCGCGGATCACTGAGACCAACAGTTGGATCCATTTTCCCCTGGGCATGGGGAGGTGTACCCCGTGAGACCTACACTTTCACTGCTGACTAGAAGCACCCAGATTGTTGTATATATCCTAGGAGGTGCTTCAGCTCTATTTTATTCAGATCCTGCAGCTCGTCGAAGAAGTTACTGCCTAGTGTTAGAAGTCTCCTTCCTCGTAGGGCTAGACAATCGCACAGCAGGTGGCGGATGGACTCTATTTCCTCCTGGTCTCCGCAACTTCTACAGTAGTCGCTATGGGGGATACCTAATCTTCTAGCATGGCTGCCTATCGGACAATGTCCGGTGAGAACTCCCACCACCATCCATATATTCTTGCGACTTATGCTAATCATTGATAATGATTTCTTCCTGTTCAACACCGGGCTCTCGATGTTGACCCAATATCCAGATTAAGCCATCGCTCATTTGTTATACAACTTTGCATAGGGTGAGCTCATGATGGTGTGAATCACCCTTGGCTCAAGATCGAGCTTCGTCCTCTATTTCTTTTCTTAGGAAACTTAACTGAATGTTGACATAAGGTAGTGCTAGAGATTTATCTAACTCTGAGCCTTCCTTTGCCAACACGTCCGCTCTCTCGTTTCCTTGAACTCTTGTGTGTCTCGGTACCCAACAGAGAGCCACCGTGTTTAGCCTGGAGATTTCGTTGACGTTTTGTCTGCATAGGTTGACTAGTTTCGACTTTACAATATCCGACGCTATAGCTCTTATAGCCGCTTGGCTGTTGGAGTAAATAGTTATCGTTTTTTCAGTCAAACTAAGCTCTTTAAGCGTAAGCGTTGCCTCATTTATTGCTACCATTTCTGCTTGGGAAACGCTACATTCGTCGCTTAGGTTCTTAGGGATCTTTCAAAGAGATCGCAGAAGACTTCTGTCCCCGTTTCTGCACTCTTTTTCGAGCCATCAGTATATAGAGAGATCTCTTCACCCCCATTCGCTGATAGACCTTCCCAACCTCTCCTGTCTGAAATTCGGGTAGAGAACTTCCTCGTGGCTGTCCACTTTGAGAGAATGACATCATATGGCTTGTTTATTCACATCTTGGCTTTTTGATCACCTTCGGCCGAAGCTGAATGTTTTGCCGAAGGTGATATTTTTAGCCGACCCATGATGGGTCTCCATCTGAGAAGAGTATAACTGTCTAAAAACGCTCCTCAATCTCGCCCTCCACTCGTGGGAGAACAATAGCGCGCACAAAACGAGTAGTTGCTGAGGAGCTAGGCCCAAGTCCACCTCGGACTATAGCGCAACTATTATTTTTATTCTTATTCAAATGGCCAGCTCGGCTTCCCTGCCAATACTTCAATCGGTCGGTCAAATCTTTGATGACTATGTGCGACCTTATTCCAGGAATAGCGCGTCGAATGTTGGCCTCGAGCTCGTCCAAAGTGGTTGGCTTGTTAGCCAGACGTAGACCAGGGAAAGTATTCGAGTGGTGTCTAGTCGCATGATCGCGGCGGCCAATTGCTGAACGCTCGCCTTAAGATGACGCACTCGTCCAATTTCTCCTTTACAACTTCGAGCGTTGCGTTGCGACGGCCAATTGATGATGAACGCCTGCCGTGAGCGGTGACCCAGTCGTCAAATTTCTCCTTCATAACTTCGAGCGTTGCGTCGCATGTATGGTAAACGTGTAACGACTTCTTGTTGGAACCACTGTTCGGTTATATCGATGTTGTCGTGCTCTCACTACAGAGATTCGGTTAACATCGCTGTATACCTGAGATCATTGACGGTAACGGTGTCTCCTTCCTCATTTCGAAAGAAATAAGGTTCGACGATGCCGCCATGCCATAAACCGCACCAAACAGTCAATCTTTGTGGATGCATTGATGCTTTGTCGAACACTTGTGGATTGGATTCACAACAATAACGGTAATTTTCTTGTTGACATAGCCGCTGAGCCAGAAATTTGCTTGATGTTGAATTGAAGATTGATTGAAGATGTTTAATTTTTATCCAAAATCTGGATCACCGGTTATTATGTATTTCGAGCGCCCAATTAGCAAACTTAAGATGCCGCCTCAGAGGCCCCGCCCAGCCTTCTGTAACAAAAAAAATGGAAACTTGCTTTAAAACAAGAGAAGTCGAGAAATGTCCACAAAAATTGAGGTCGTTAATGACATTCGCATCAAATTTGGGAATCTTGCACTTTTTTGAAGCTTTTTTTCGATAAAATTGCTCACTGAACACTGAATCGCACTAACGATTTTCTGAAATCCGTAACCACTCCCATTTAACTTATTTTCAGCCCCTCAGTTGATCAAAAAACTCTCAACAAATCCAACAGCCTACCTGAACTGTCTTTGAGACTAATTCTCAAAATAGTGATTGCTCACCGTCTAGTCGCCCTATTTTCTCAATCCCACCAGCCACATCAAAGTCATTTTCGAACGTCAATGATTTCTAAAAATACTCTCTAAATATTTATCAGCAACACGCGCAGTCTAAAGGAGTTTCGTGGCTAAACTGTTTTCAATTTGGCAGATGCACAGTATTGAAAATTAGTTTTCGTTTATTTTCCCCGCACCAAACAAGAGACTGAGCTGACGCCTGAAAATGTGGGGCGCAAAAGAGTTTCGAAACTTTAAGGAACATCGAATTTTCGACGTTCGCCTCGGTCAAAAACAACGACATGTTCCATTTATTTATTTTCAGGTCAATCGTGTTCCTCTCTCCGCTCGCACAAACATTTTCAAGAAACGAACGAAAATCGATTGTAAGAGTTTCGAGGGATTCGGATTCGGATTCGGATCACCACCTTCAAGTTTTTCGAAAAAGAACACACAAGACAAGATGTTTTCCTTTTTTTTCGTCGAAATTTTGTAATTCAAAGTGGCAGACGTTGGTTTATGGCTTGTGGGTGCTGAAATTTGATTATTAAAAACTAATATTTTTATTAAGTATGCGATGAAATATTTATAGAGATTCTTGAAGTTCCTAATTTGTTTATTCGAGAGTCATTGAACAATTTTGACAAAGGGTGGGAATTTGATTTATGGAAGAAAGAAGTTCTGTTTGAAGTCATGGGTAAGGCAGCCACAGGAAATGAAGGAAATTTTTATGTGGATTTTAATTGAAACAACTTCCCACGGGCTGTTATGGTCAATTATTGAACTTGCTGAACATTTTCCAATAACATTTTGATCACAATTAGTTTGAAAAATGCGTGAAAACATGGGAAGGAACATAAAAGCCACATCAAAGGGTCGTTGATATGAAAGGTCAGCCTGGAAATTAATGAAGTGTGAAAGAAGTTCTTGAGATGAGGCGAGTGAATTGTTCGCCTTCATAAAGGGTGTTTTTGTTTAAGACAGTACTATTATTGATTATAAAAAGAAACACTTGAAATTTCAATGAATACCCATATATTTATGGTTTGTAATTAGGTTTTAAACGCAACTTTGAACACATTCCCGCCACGGATCAGATTCAGATCTGATGAATGTCATCCGAGTGGCAAAGCTTTAAGCCAATTTGTGCAGTATTTTTGGTCGTATGTCCTCAAAAAACATGAATAATTTTGGCTATCAAGGCTAGACTAGCGACTTTGCTTGTCACCAAAGAAAGCAATCAAGGGGCTTTAAATAAGTATTGGAGGCCAAGACCAGTAACCACGAGAAGGATTCTATCCGCAGGAGGACGAATACTTAACATTCACTTCATTTGCGTGCCAGGACACAGTGATATTCCAGGCAATTGCGAAGTATAAAATTTTGCTGCTAGTTCTTCACTGCATCCCGATAGAGAAACCATGCATGTCTGTACAAATTCCACCAACCGCAGTTGGTCCGAAGACACTACATGTCTCATTGCAAAACAAATCTTAAGGTCAATGCATCTTAGACTCCGACTCTGATAAATAATGAAAATAAGCAACGTTTTGGGACACTGCTTCATTGAAAGACATGCCATTGGACTAGGTCTCCCCGGTTATAACTTCTCCCGTAGTTGTAAAGATAAAGAAGAGAAGGACAAAATGTCGCAACTTCTATGCTTTTGCAGTGCGCACTCGCTTCGCAGAAATATGTACCTAGAACTCTAAGAAGATCAGGTTAAATTAAGATCATGTGTCTGCAGTGGTTCACTACTGTTTCACTTAAGCCAATGTAACCATATTGTGGTACCGCGTGGATGGGGTATCTCTTACACATGAAACCCTTCTGTGCCTGTTACAAAGGACTTAAGTTCACTCATGTTGATGTCATTCAGCTCACGCAAGGCGTCGAAGAAATAAGCTTTCCTGCGGATTGAGAGAGCACTACGAGTGCAGAGGGGATCCATCTCTTTCTCATCTAGGCTAAGAGACATTGGCATCAGTCAGTTCAATCGCTTCGAAGCTTTAATTGATACCTCTTACGTTTGTTATATTTTCGGAGATTTTTTTTTCGGAGTATTGAAACACTGCACTGGAACACTCGACTCAAAACTGGTTCATTGTGCTGTCAGTTATCAATCTACTCCAGTGCCGTTAATTTGATTCCAACGGCAAATGATGACTGGACCAGATTCGATTTCACTGGGATTCGAACCTGGGACCCCTCTAACTTGGGGCAGTCACTTAACCAACTGTGCCATCCAGTCGTATTATTTTCGGGGACAATTCACTATTGGCAGTGGGCGCCGTGGCCGTGTAAGTTCGTGCGTCGACCCATGCGCATTAGACTTTCACAGTCTAAGTTCGAATCCCAGTACAGACAAACAATTTTTCAAAAAATAAATTGTTCACGGCTCCACCTCTTTCGAGTCACTGTATAAGAGTATAACTGTCTAGAAAAAGCTTCTCAATCTCGCCGTTCGAAGTCGGCATTAAAGTGGAGGTCCCCTTCACTCGTGAGAGAACAATAGCACGCACAACACGAGTGGTTGCTGAGAAGCTAGGCCCAGGTCCACCTCGGACTCTAGCGCCGACGTTATTATTAATTCATTATTTGCACTCAGGCTGTTAGGGCGTCGGAAGAAACAATTTGTCAAAATTTGAAAGTCTAAGCCTCCAATTCGGACACACTGCTCCCTGTCATCAAAACTCTGCCGGTGTTCCGGTATTCCTCTTAATTTTCAACGATAATGTAATAATGCGAATATACAGCCTTGGTCAAATGTATTACGCACCCTTATCTTTTTGTCTTTGATGCCAAATCACTTATCGGAAGTAATTAGTTTGAATTTTATGGTTTTCGGTGACACTTTCTGAGGTCTTATCTCATTTCATTGAAATTTTTGTTTTTTGAAGATATAACGAATCTTAAAGGATGCCTTATACATTTGGCCAAGGCTGTATTCTTGGACGGAACTACACTGATTCGACAGTGTTGTCGCTGATATTTATACATTGGTCGACGTTGTCGACAGATCCACATCAAATTCGTCATCTCGTTTTGACTTTGAAACTATCACGTTTGTTGGAAACTCGGGATCAATGTCCCTACCGATGTTTACCAGCTGAATTAATTTCTAAAATATTGTACCTTCTTTATGTGTGCCGTAGCGTAGTGGATAAGTGCGTCGACACCTCCTCTGAAGGTCCATGATTTCAGATACAACTGGAACAATCAGAAAGAACAACAACTCGTTGCTGTAGCAGCTATCTACGGATTTTTTTAAGCGCCGTCCAAAGAGGAAGTTGATGGAAGAAGATGCACGTTAGTGTATCTCAAGTTTCCGAAATCCACCGCAAATCGGAACTCCCAATGGCAAGTTGAGAACAGTTTTATTTCAGACTGTGTTGACGAACATATCCACTGGCCATTAATTCTCCTTTTGCTTATTTTGTCATAAATTATCCCCTTCTGCTTGTGATTCGAGACAAAAGTTTTGAAAATTTGATGAAACTGTTTCCAAATTGAAAATCATTAAGAATTAATCACTGTTTATGTTTGTAACACATTTTCTTTCTTGATTTATTTTCAGAACCAGTAAAAATGCGCCAAAATTCGCGAGGCAATTTCCTTTTCATCGATCTCCCAGCCAATGAGTAATGTTTGGTTGCCAAGAAAATTGTGTTGATTAAACCAAAATAAATCCGAAAATCGAAGAGAGAGAGAGAGAGAGACAGAGAGAAATTTGAAGTCAAAAAACCGCTCTGTAATCAAAACAAACGGATTATCAAGTGCGAAAAGAAAAACCAGCAGCAGCGGTGGAGATTTTCTTTCGTTTTTTTTTCGATCCGGCATCCAGTACCGAATTCCCAAAGCATGACTCATTCGAATGTGTGTTTACATTCGACGTCCCAGAAACGTTCTAAAATGAAATCTACAGCATCCACCGATGGGATGCTTACAAACGCTTTACTTGTAGTCGTAGCATTTTCCATGCTCCACATTCACTTTGTGGTGGCCCAGCCCCGTAAAACGACCTGGCAGTCGGCATCCGATGCGGAACCGTTGCAGTTTACGTTAGGTGAGTTGTTGTTACAGTGCCTGTTACATTTATTACGTCGCTTTATGTCAAATATTGACAGATGTCAGTGCTTGTTAGAAAATGGAAACTTCAAAATGCATACACTTTCGAACTCTTGTGTCACATTCAATTTGTTCCGCGTGAATATTTTAGCAAAAGCAATTAAATGGCGGCGAGACCTTGTCTTATGAAAATATTTCGAAGCTCATAAATCACCCGGAATCACGGAATGCCGAGAACAAAGAGCCGATCGAAGGGAGTGGAAATGCCATCGAACACTTAACACATGTTTGCACTTCGAGTTGCATGCAGAAAGAAGGCCACTTACACACATAAAATCGCAACACTTATGGTGCCTGAAAAGTGAGACGTTTCGGGGGTGTCTGTCGGACAGCACTCCAATGTCAAGAGATCAAATGCAGACGACGCCTGTCTGGTTTTCGTGGTGTTTCCCAGGAGTTCTGTTCTTTTGGCAGATGTAAGGATCTGCTTCATTTCTTTTTTTATTTTTGGTTCAAGGAGTTTTTTTTTAAGACCAAGCCAAAGTACAAATTAAGGGCGAAGAATGCGCGTCAGAAAATACCAGATGTCACCGTTGACACAGCTTTTTTGTCTTCTTTGAGTGATAGGAAAAATTTGGGAAACCACACTGATTACGTATACACTTTACATTACAGTGCCTTGAAGACAAGTGATCTTGGATCTTGTTGTGGAGAAAAGTCAGTTTGACAACTGGTTGAAGAGAAAAGTCAGTTTGACAACTGATTGTGGAGAAAAGTCAGTTTGACAACTGATTGTGGAGAAATGTCAGTTTGGCGACTAGTTCTAGATAAAAGTTAGTTTGACAACTGGTTGAAGAGAAAGGTCAGTTTGACAACTGGTTGAAGAGAAAAGTCATTTTGACAACTGATTGCTGAGAAAAGTCAGTTTGACAACTGATTGTGGAGAAATGTCAGTTTGGCGACTAGTTCTAGATAAAAGTCAGTTTGACAATCGGTTGAAGAGAAAAGTCAGTTTGACATCTATTTGTAGAGAAAACACAGTTTGACAACTAATTGAAAAAAAATGTTAGTATGACAGGTAGTCTTAAAATTTAGGCAACTTCTCTGCAAAAACGCGTCCACCGCCTGATCCTCATCACTTTAAGATCGACCGCTCAACTACTTCTTATGCCTAAGAGTCCCGCCATCATCCTTCTGGGTGATCTTGATATTCTCCTTGCTGCATGTACACGCTTCAACTAACGACTTCGATACAAATAATCGCTCAGTTCTCTCTCAAGCCATCATCCATCACAATCCTTCAGCGACCATGAACTAAATTAAGATAAATATTTAGAATCATCACACATCCTAACATCCAAATCTCGCCAGCGAATCTCCAGACTCCTTTAATCCCACCGCAACTCCTCTTCATTTCAAGTGCCCTTCCAACCCTGTGCACCACATATCCTTCGGCATGTGGATGGCATCCACAGAAACTCATTAATCTCATGAAAAACGTCATAATTACAGTCTATGCGAATGCTGAATGCGTCTGTGGTGCCCAGCCATTCAATCGTTGCATGCGCCTCGAGCACGTCTGCTCAGCCATTGACTGCTGCTTCAGGAGAGGAGCGCCTGCGAATCGGCATCTGTTCCTGGGCGGTCACAGATTGCAGTGATGCATAAAAAACAAGAAAAGAGTGTCAAATGTGTTGTAGTTGTCTATGCGACAGATGCAACTGACATAATGGCGGTCTAATGAAGTGACACAGTGTGTTCACTGGGCACGAGAAGGCACACATGGTGGGCCTGTCGTTTGAAAAACCCAAGCTTCGGCAGTGAAGGCAAATGGGCTGTGGTCTTGAGACTCACCCTCTTTGTTCTTGCGCCAAATAATTGATAACCCACTCAACTGCGCAAACGAGACCCTTTTTCTTCGCTTCAAACTGAACGCACTCATCGATATGTATTAATCTTTACCTGTCACTTGAGAAGCCGGCTGAACACAGCCGTTACGACTGTCGGTAACGAGGTAGGCCTACGCTTATTCTCTGCCACTCGCTGTTTGCTGGTGATAAGTGAGACGAGCTTGCATTGTCGTCGTGTCTGGCTGGTCTCATCAGTGCCTTTGGGGAAATCCGTATACAGTGGAGGATAACGTGTGGGATGGGGAGTGTTCGTTTGTTTGCGATGATTTGCATATTTTCCTGCTGTGCAGACAATCGAAAGTTGTGAGACAAATTTTTAGATTATTGGTTACGTCACACCGGGAGACAAGAGATGGCAATCCTCTTCGGTCTGTTTTTGAGAAAGTTTGTTCGATGTCTCCATTTTATCAGGAAATGTCACTAAAGCAGTTCTTTTAGGCGGTGGAGAGGAGACTTTTAACAAATATGGTCCAATGATGCCCAAATGGCCGGCAATGCTGTTACTCCATAAGGGTCAGTGATTTTTTATGTTCCCATTGAGTGTTTTCGGAGCCCCAGAAGCGGCTATTCTATTTGTTAAGAAAGCAATGAATTTGGGTCAAAAAACTGCGCTTAATTTTCTCCGCAATCATTTAAATTAAATGTTTTGGAAATTTCAACAATTTCTCTCTACAACTGTCAAGTGGCAACTGACAGATGTCATTCAAACCGAAATTGCGGCCAAATAAAGTTGACATGGAACACCCTGTACTGGAATATTTTAACAAAATCTTCCAAGCAAGGAATGGATAAAGAGAGAATTGATAATTCTCCATTTTTGTCACACCACAATGACTGCCCAAATAAATAGACCGTTAGTGATCTTGACAACATCAAGATTGTCCACCATTAAGTGCTTGCATTTTGAACGCGTTCAAAATTTTAAAATGTCATTCATCACGTCACTGCTGCTATTGTTTACAGAAAATTCCACAAGCCCCACTGTCGTCCAGAAATCCATGCGTCGAGCAAGTTGTTCGCAAAATGCAATAAAACGACATTGCATTCCTGACATTATAAATTGTGAGACCGTTCATAATGATGATGCTCTTAATGTTTATCTAAGAGATTAAATGGTCACATTAGCCGATTAGCCGGAGTGTACATGCATGAGAGGCCTCCGAAAGCCGTGTACGAGTGGCATGTAGATACTTTGACTAAATTGCATGCAAGTGCGTTGTTAAGTATCTTTTTTTCTTTGCTCTCTCTTTCGTCCGAGGCCGTGTATGTTGATAAAATTCCAGTGTACTGTCATTCCTTTCTGCATGAAGTGATCCGTAGGATGTATAAGCCGCGGTTATCTTCTGTGTTGGATGTGATATTATGTCGTGGCAGTACGGTTCGCATAAACAATACGTTGCTTTGTGCAGGGAGAACGAGAGATTTATTGAAGCCCTGACGAAGGATGGGTGTGTTCCCTTGATTTGTCTCATTATTTATGAATTTTTAGTTTTTTTGAAAAAAAAAAAAAAAAGATAATGGAAGCTATTATAGCGGTCGTGTAAGACGGACAAGATGAGTTCAATGGTCCTCCAAAGGTTTTGCTGGATGCTAACTAGAACTTTGTGCCTTAGATATTTTGTTCAACGAAATCGTAGTTATTTCACAAATCGAATGAGGATTTATTAAGATTAGTGATTTGTGACACTTAAATGTTGAGTTCTTGCGATTTGCTAGGCGTATTTTAGTCGTTAGGCCTATTTTATTTACAAGTAAGTGTATAGCCAGTTCGGCAACAATTGTAAGGAAAACGGTTGTACTCAATTAATCTCAAAGATTGTCGAACATCGAACTAGCCGAATGAAATATAAATTTAATGTATTCTGGACCGCAAAAAAATATATGCGGCGCTACAAATTTGCCGTAAGTACTTATGGCTCGAATAGACGTTATCTAGCGGTATCACAGCTTTACTGCACGTCTAAAGCTGGGAATCCGTTGTGATACCGCTAGATTGTTTACTTATAATAATTACAATTACATATAATAACACATGCACAAACAGTGCCGCAGCATTAAAAAAAACGCTCGTGTGCACCGACTCTGAGAATGGCTGAAGAAAATGCCATCTCCCATCTCATCTCGTATTCAGTGACCCGCATGTTCCAGTAAAGGGGTCGAGGGGGCAATGCACGCACGTTAGATCTCCAGGCCACTAGATCCTCCGCCATCGACTCTAACTCATTAGAAGCTATGCCCAAGCGCAACCAGGCGAGTTTTTGGACTTGGTCCAACCATCTCGTCCTGAGTTTGTCAAGCGGTCGCCTACCTGATGGAATCGCATTCAAGGTACGCCTCGGAAGTCGTGATGCTGGGGACATTCGTCCCACGTGACGAAGCCACTTTCCGTTCGAAGAAGCTGTTGCCCAACGTTGAGTTCCTCGCGCACTGCCTTGTTTTTTACCCTATCCTATACCCTATCCCGGCGAGTAATTCCAACAACAGCACGCTGAAATCTCATCTCAATAGCTTGAGATCTTATTCTTTCAGTCATTACCCAAATTTCATGACCATAGGTGAGAGTTGGAACAAATACTTCGTTAAAATCCCCAAACTTGGCTTTGACACCAAGCTCGGCCTTCCTGACTGCAGATCGACCAAGCAGTTTCAGAATTGACCCAGCTTCACCAATCCTACAGGAAAGGTCAGCATTACTCCTCCCATCACTCGTGAAGAAGAATCAGAGATATTTAAACCTGTTTCAATGGGACTCCACTGGCTGGCTTCGTAGCCAATTTCCCAAGGCTTTGTTGATGGTTTCCGGCTGTACCTCACAGATTGCCTGGATGATATTGAACTTAAGTGCTTAAATCATTTCCGGATTGTTAGCACAACTGATGTTCCTTCCCGGTTCCCCCCAAAAAAAATCCAAAGGGGTCAAATCGCAGTTTCGAGGCGGTCAATTGACATCCCCAAGACGGATGAAAACACGATTTGGGAATTTGGTGCGCAAAAGATCGATTTTGGCATGGGCTGTGTGGCATGGCGCGCCATCCTACATGAACCAGAGGTCGTCCAACGCCATGTCTTCAAGTGATTGATTTCGCTTCCACGTAATTACCCGAGTCGACGAACTTAACGAAACTGAGCTAAGCGGTTATTATGGGGGATACCTACATATTTCAAATTTTGCAAGGTATGTATCCTTATAAGGAAAGTGCTGCAGTGTTACCAGATTCTATTTAGTACTCATGTCAAAGCGCTCACCAACTTTCAATGGCGTTCACAAGGCAGGACTGTTCGCTGACAGCTTGCAGGCCCTGGCAGACGACCAAGATCAAAACCAAATTAGCTTGATTCACCATTTTCCATTTGAGCGTCATGATTTCCAGCAATTTCTCTTTTGTCCATATTGCTCCACTGAACAAATGTGTATTTGTAAGAGGAACTGCATATGATTCACTCTAGACACTTCCTTATTTTTACAGGCAACTGAAATGCAGAAATTAATATTCTCGGAAAAAACAAAAACAAGGCAAGTTCGAATTATGACATGTTTACCTCGCGCACATCCCTGTGTGGGTGAATGCAAATTCTCACACCTTTTCGTGGGTCTGATGTTTGCTTTTTCCTCCGGTCAAAGCTTCCGGCTGTATTTCGAACTGTTCACCCCATAACTCACTCATCGACGTCGAGAACACATTCTTTCAAATGAATCGTAAAACGAAAAGGAAAATTTTCAGAATGTTAATCGATTGTAAATGGCGCATGCAAGCCATTTGTGATGAGTTTTATTGGTTTGCTGCGAAGCGAGGTGCCGCGCTGAAACGACCATGTGAACTTGGAGGGAACTACGAGTCTACACTGGCTGCATGGTATGTGCGAGGAATTCAAATAAACACGTTTGCACAGTAGTTCTAGCGGCTAGATAGTCATTGTATCGCACCCATGTTCCCGAGTGTGTTGCATGATTTCCGCAACTCATTTCCTTCACTCGCCGGCAATGAGAATTTTCACCACGAGACTCGGCCGTGGAATATTTCCACAAGAACAGAAGAAAACAAAATGCTTGTCGAAATTATCAAATTCGTGGGTATTGATGAGAATCTTTTAGCCGTTGATTTATTGGTGCATTCAATTTGATTTCCTCTGGTGGGCATCATTTTGGCTTGAGGTTGATCCGTTTTTTATTTCGATTCGTGTTGAGTTTGGGAATTTTGAAAAATTGAAAAACGAAAGCGATAAATTTGTTGAAAGCAGATTTTGGCACCCACATCTGGTTCAACAGAGGTTGTCGCTTCTGAGGGTCATTCAGAGAATGGAAATTAGTCGGATCGATGTGCAATGGGGAACATATGGTTACGAACTAAGGATGTCTAAGCTTTAAACGTGTGTTCTGCGAACACAATATGAAACAAAGGAGTTCACCTGGTCAGTGTGAGTCCAAACTTGTAGCTTCTTTGTTCATTCGATTGCATCAGCGGCAGACCAATTTTCTAAGCCTTTCGTCTTGGAAACTGATTGAATGCAGAGCGTAAGTCGTGAATAAAAGCAAAGATTTGTTGCCGCTCGTCAGGAGCATACCCATTTTCAAGTCCACCATCATCCTTGACGTCAATACAGAAGGCACTATCTTCAACAAATCCGTACAGTTGCTGGGCTACGCAGACGACATTGACATCATAGGTCGCTCCCAGCGAGCCATTATTGAAGCCTTCACGGCCATTGAATGAGAGGCGAAACGAGTTGGTCCTAAAGTAAATGAGGACAAGACCAAGTATTTGCTGTCAACAAACAAAGAATTATCGGTCCATCGCCTAGAACAAAACGTCACTGTTGGCAGCAATAACTTCGAGGTGGTTAAGGAGTTTACATACCTCGGAGTAAATGTCAACCCCACGAACGACACCCTAGTGGAGATTCGACGTAAGTCTTCGTCTAATCTTCGAGATTTGACGTAAATCTCTAATTTTCACTCGACGTAAGTTTTGGACGTAAATCTTCGAGATTCGATGTAAATCTTCGTCTAATCTCCACTCCCTAGAAAACCCCTGCTACTTCGGTTTGGCGAAACAAATGGGTTCAAAACTCCTAGGTTAGGTTAGGTTAGGTTAGGAGGGCTTTATGCTGTTGCCAGCAATTACACCCAGAGGCCGTGAAGACCCATTGTGTATGCCTAGTAAGGATTACATGTTGTCCGAGGTTAGCGCTGGGTCAGCTTGCAATTGTCAAAACCACCCTGATCTAGTTAAAAATTTCCTGAGGTCAGGGATTCAAAACTTCAGAACTCCTGACTCGAAGGACAAAATGCATGCTCTTCAAAACACTAATATTGCCAGTTCGACTATATGAAGCCGAGTGTTGGACGATAAGCTGAAAAGCAGAGAACATTTTGGGTACTTTTGAGAAAAAAATTCTTCGTCGAATTTTCAGTCCCTTATGTAAGATGTAAGACCCATCATCCTTGACGGGAGTTGGAATAGTTTCGTCAAAATCATCAGAAAAGTCCCATGTTCTAGCAGTTCTTGGAACTTGTGTGAATTTAGAATGAGTTCTAGTTTTTATCTAAATTTTTCGCCCTTGGTGTAACCTTGCCTGTTGCTAAGACGACTTGATGGCGCAGTTGGTTAAGTGCCTGCCCTAAGTCAGAAAGGTCCCAGGTTCAAATCCCGACGAATACAGTTTAATCCGGTTTTTCATATATGGTTATTTCCAGAACCTCTGTTCAATGCACTCTACATGTTAGTGGAGTCCCATCGAAGCAGGTGGAGAAGTTTAAGTATCTCGGCGTCTTCTTCACTAGTGATGGGAGGAGTAATGCTGAGCTTTCCTGTAGGATTGGCCAAGCTGTGTCAGTCTTGAAACTCCTTGGTCGATCTGTAATCAGGAAGTCCGAGCTTGGTGTCAAAGCCAAGTTAGCGGTTTTTAAATCAGTTATTGTTCTAACTCTCACCTATGGTCATGAAATTTGGGTAATGACCGAACGAACAAGATCGCGAGTACAAGCTGCTGAGATGAGGTTTCTTCGTGCTGTTACTCGCCGGGATAGGGTGAGAAACACGGCATTGCCCGAGGAACTCAACGCTGGGCAGCTGCTTCTTCGAAAGGCTGCACTGCGATGGTTCGGTCACGTGGCACGAATGTCCCCATCATCACGACTTTCAAGGCTTGCCTTGAAGGCGACTCCATCAGGTAGGCGACCGCTTGGCAGACCCAGGAGAGAGAGATGGTTGGACCAAGTCCAAACACTCGCCTGGTTGCGCTTGGGCATAGCTCCTGATGAGTTAGAGTCGATGGCGGTGACTGAAAATGAGATGAGATGAACTCCTCTCCACAGGCGACTGGATGGCGCAGTTGGTTAAGTGCCTGCCCCAAGTTAGAGAGGTCCCAGGTTCGAATCCCAGTGAAATCAAATCTGGTCCAGTCATCATTTGCCGTTGGGATGAAATTAACGGCGCTGGAATAGGTTGCTACCTAGCAGTACAATGGACCAGTTCTTGCGTCTGAGTGCTTCAGTGTAGGGTATCAAAAAATCTCCGAAAAAAAGACTCCTCTCCTCTCTAGTAAACCGTCTTCTGTTTTCGAAAACCGAAAGTCGTTTTGATGGATGATCCAACGATCACCGATTATGTGAAAGTGCATTCCCAGTAACATCCATTAAGTCGTCTCCACGTACACTCCCATCAAATATATAAAGAGCGCACTTTGACAATGCGCCCAGGTTATCACATCTGAAATATGACACTGCACAGAAGTCAAGCAGTATTACTCCAAAAAAGAAACCCCCTCTTCACACTTAAAAAACTCAGACAACGGCAAAGGTTAGGGGAGAAACTCATGTGCACATGAAGACACTCTCTAAGTCTCAAGTAGGTACAAAAATAACCTGACTGACCCTGATTGGAGTACGTTTGGTGATTGCTTGAACTCTCCCCCTCATCGCTCGAGAACAGGGGAGTCCACATCACTGTTTGTATCTTTATGCATTTTTAAATGCTGTTTCAGTTTATTTTTGGAGCAACCCCTTCTGGGGGAAGTAGCACCAGAACCACGCTGCTTTGTTTCATTTGCGGCGCCACATGAACAACAAAAAATCCTTAGAAGGTCAAGCGCCGATAATTTTACTCTACATATCATCACCCGAAAAGAATTATGACTCGCTTGCGCTTATTTTCTTTGCCTACTTCTTTCTTTTTTTTGTCCGCGAAAACTAAGTGTGTCTGGAGACGAAAAGTGACGACCGAGTTGTCGAGCGACGATTCCAGACAGCAGCGGTGGCGGCAGACAGTGGGATGTGTTCCCTTATTTCTCAGTAAATTAGCTTAAGTGCTCTTGAGATGCTGTAAGACGACAAAATTCACAAAGACATTGTCTGGCTAAGAGATTATAGTGATGGCATCTTCTGCAGACTTGTGGCACTGGAATCCGCTCTGAATAATTTTCGATGGGAACGAGTTAGTCAGACTACGGAGGAGGACCCAGTTTTAGGTGATTCATATTGAGAATGTTTTCCGTTCGGTATCAGTGGCGTCTAAAGGATTCAACCGGAATTCTTTTTTTGATTCCTTCATTGAGCCCAGATCTATGTGTGGGAGGCATGGATTGAAGAGGTGGTAGCATCCTAAGACGGCTGTTGACATCATTGTTGTCTATAATTTCAATTAAATAAAAATAGGATTCCGGCGAAATTTTTCTAAAAAAAATACGCTCTACGATGCAGACGCATAAAATATCGAAATATCGAAAGCGAATAATGAAGCTCTTGGTCTTTTCGAGAGAAAAATTCTGTATACTGGCGCAACCATAAGGCCCTAAGAAAACATAAGTCAACTATAGCAATCAAGCGAAGCCAGAGAAATGATGCCAAGTGGCCATAATAACCACTTTGTTCAGATTCGTTAAGTTCGTTGAGTTTCGTTAAGTTCGTTAAGTTACGGTTACTTACGTGGGAGCGAAATCAATTGCTCTCTGCGTACATAAAGGACAATCGGTGTTGAATTGAACAGAAAATACAGTTAAAATCGGTTATAACGACCTTCAATGGACTGACGAATTAGGTCGTTGTAAGCGATATGTCGTTATAAACGATTTCTTATGCTATTGGATTACATATAAAGGAGCTCAGGCGGGACCTATAAATTCGGTCGTTATAACCAATGTCGTTATAAGCGATTTTGATTGTATTTACTTTTATTCCTGATCTTCCACTTTCTCTAATGCACTCAATGTTCCAGTAACACCACAAATTATAATTAATATATTCGACTGCTCACTTGTCCCTTGCACTTCAACTTTGCGTTCACAATTTGAAAGAAAACACAAATGATAGCTGATAGCCGTATGGAAACTTAAAAGAACTGAAGCAACCGAATGAATACACAAAAACGATCCACTCTGACCATAGTGACCGCTCCGCTCGGGCCCAATGGACTGGTCTGAGTGGTCTAAGTGAGCCGCTTCGTTAAGTTCGTTCAATTTTTCCTACTTATGCGGGAAACGATCCACTCTGACTGTGGTAACCGTTTAGCTCAGTTTCGTTAAGTTCGTTACATTTTTTCTACTCGGCTATTATATAAGTTTCCAGAATCAACTGTAGACACTTTGAAACTTGGCAATAATTCTGATTATTTTTCGTTCGGTTCTGACCGAAGGTTAAGTTTCGTTAAGACAATTATGGTTGGCCCTAACGATATGTGACTCTGTTTGTGTTGATGGTGATTGAACAACAAGAGCTGTACGGAATGTACAGCGAAATGAATCTTGACAACAACTTAGCCCAAACCCGAGTAATCTTCAATTGTGAGCCTGTGGGTAAACACAACAGAAAATATCAACGATTTAGGTGGCGCACACAAGTGAAGAAATATCTTAGGCAACTGTAACAAAGAATCGAATCGAGTTGCCTGTTGAGGCCCAGGTTCAGTCCGGATTATAGTACTGTAAGAAGAAGAAGTTCTTATCCATATGCTTCGGCTGGCGCTTCAGTTCGGGGTGAACATGGGCCTCAGTCAACATGCCTCTCCATCCAGTACCGTCCTTTGCACCCGGTTTCCCAGCAACCACTCGTGTTGTGCGTGATATTGTTTTGTCACGAGCGGAGGGGACCTACAGTTTAATGCCGATTCTGAACGGCGAGATTGAGAAGCTTTATCTAGACAGTTATACTCTTTGAGCATTGTCAGATGGAGGTGGAGCCGTGAAAAAATGTTTGATGTTTTTTTTCGTGATTCGAACCTTAGACCTCGAGCGTAGGAGTCACCTACCCACTACGCCACGGCGCCCATGTTATCACTTAAAAAAAATAAAATTCCGTGAGATACAACCTTAGAAGGATTAACTCATCTTACTTCCTCTTTCTACAGCCACCACCTACTTTTACTTCCTTTTCCGCCGCAGATTTATGTGTTCAAAGCAATCAAGCTTCCATCACTTTGAATCTACACGCGAAAAGTACAAACATCTGAGTCACAAAGTTTTAAGGCCCAATTATTTCATTCTCAATTTTAACAACTTCCACATACAATACAGCCTGTTACAACGCAACACCAGTTTAAGCGTCACATTTCTTGTGTACATATTCAAATTGTAATCAAGTGCGAAAACGTTAAATTTTAATAACACGTTAGATCTCATAAGCGTTTGTGAACTTTGCACAGATGAGATCATCCGATCAGCATTCCAATTGTTCAAGTGACGACAATGTGTAGCACAGCTGTTCGTCAACTGTCAAACGGTCATCACATCACATCGCCCGTCCCCCACCGCATCGAATTAGACACAATCACCAAAAAGTCGGGTCTCACATTCCTCTGTCGCCCGAAAAAACCGCTTCCGAAAACTCGTTGTGTCGCGGTTCTAATCTGACTAGCACTAATTTGACATTTGAGTGTCTCTCTGGATTTCACACGCAAGAATTCAGTATGACGCAGCGAAACTGAAAAAAAACCGATTATCTATGCAAATCATCTGAGGCCCCTGATCGAATTGGATTCACATTCTTCTTTGGCGGCGCTGTGCATTCCCTTCACTCAATAACACTTCACTTCCCTCTCAATTAAGTCTGACATACGGGGACCGCACAGCGTCACGCCCGCGTATTGATCGGATTTTCATCAACTCACTGATTTTCCATTTCATGCTAATGAACCGAAAAACCACCACCAAACAGCAAACCTTCGCCACCATCATGAGCAATTCAGCGTCAACGTCACTTCAGAATGTGACAGCAAATCCTAGACGTTCCCCTCGAACAATAGACCACCGTTCGCCCCTATGCCCGGGCACATTCGAGAACCATTGTGCTATGAGAAAAAACGAAAACCACAATTGGCCGCGCACGCAATGTTGCGACCAACCAGGCGCACTCTGCCACTTTTGGCATTCTCTCAAGATCATCACAAAACACTCGTACGCCTGGACGAATGCTCTTAGACACTGGCGGCGGATTATCAGAGCGGCAAAGTGGCACGAGCCTTCCTCCCATCCGTCACTCTCGGCCCATCGAAAAGGGGTGAATGAATTTAATTAATGAAAACTCGCCGAGCCAGGGTCGACGGGGGGATGGTCTAATTACACAACGAAATGATCCTTGAATGAGTTGTCATGATTACTTGTCATTTTTCATCTTTTTTTTTGTCTGTCTTGCGGCAGTTGTCGTTGTCCACATCATCGTTGTTGTCATCAAAACGATCATCGCTGAGTGTGAGAGAAGCGTGGTTATCAGAAAAGCCAGAAAAGCGCTCGAAGCGTTCGAACGCACTTTTGGGATGGATAGCACTTCCGTATTCTTCCTCATCGTGACATGCGTGTGTGCGTCTGATTGAAATGGCACATGTGCTTTGCTACCGCTACGACATGAGTGTGGCTTTGTGAGTTTGTGCGATAAAATGTGCGCCCCAAATGCGAATGCTACGTTACAAATTATAATTCTTAAAATAAATGGCGCACGTAATCAGACGAGAAATACAATTTCAAATTGTTGCATCTGAGGCAAGAGAAGCGGAAATTTACCGGTACCTCCGAATAACATACTACCACACAACGCGGCAGAGGATTTGTGGGACTTCAAAGATTTGTTCTAAGAATGTTTCTTGAGAATTTGATACTTTCGAAGGTGCCTTTAACGCTTTGCGTTTTCTTGCACAATGCACTTTGTAAAACCAAATTTAAATAAATTTTATTTAAAAATAATAACATTCTTTTAATTAATTTTGTGACTTCATTATACAGCGGAATCTCGAAAAGATGAACAGATATAATAGGTGTACCGATTAATTCGTGTGGTTTTTTTTACCCGCCAGGAACTTTTTGCATAAAAAGTCTGCATTTTACAAAATAAGGAAGTTTTTTTGGACTTCTTTTGAACACTTATCTACTAACTAATCGATGCTGCCGTAGCCTGAAAAACAGTTCTCAATGAATTTTCAATTTTTAATATGTTTTTGAAATTTTCGCACTTCACTTGCTCCGCCGTTTATTCACGTCTCAACTTGCTAGCTTCACAGATTGTTTATTTTTTGCCATAATTCAAATAACGTGCTTAGCTTACCAAATGGTACATTTAAGGATCGACAGTGATAGTTGTCCCTTACGCGGTCGGGTATTTGAAATATTTGGCGGAAAAGTATGCGGTACTAATTAGTACCGTCAGATAGGAATTCAATTTAAAAAAATTAAGACGAGATCAATGATTTACTTAAAAAAATGGTTATAAATTGAATACTCAAAGTATTGGCTTGTTGGACACAACTTTTTCCCATTTTTCCGATAAGGGATGAATTCCGTATCGATCGGTTTATCGGCTATCGACAAATCGATTCAATTTTTGACTTCATCGTAATTGGAGAAGGTAGCCAGGCCAATTTTTGGGCCATACAGCGGTTGGGGCAGGACTTCCCATTTCAGCGTTTCTTTTGATCACCAGTCACAGTTCGTTGCTTTCAAAAACATGTTGTGACCATTTTAGCTTTTCTAGGTTCTGCTAGTTCAAGATCCGGTAAAGACTATACTGGACTATATCGGGTAATAGTACATGCATTTTAGGGCAGCCCATCTGATCGATAAGACCTAGACGCGAACACCGTTGTGTCTGCATTGGTACTCCCTCACGTAGATTTCTGTGGCGCCCGAAAGATGGTGAGTGAGTTGCCGTTGTAATAGCCTCTTGGAAACCTGGTCTCGGTTTGACCGGAGTCAAGTGTTGATTTGGCCGTAAAACAATTACGTTGAATTCTTTATGCCTCCAGACAAGCACAACACAAATGATGACAATTTTATAGAAAAAGAACGAATTCTGGTTCCTGCGAATCTGAGAACCAAACCAACTTGAAAAAAGTCAAGGATCTCTAGTTAGCTCGCTAATTTGCGCGTTAAGTACGCAGCCTTGGAAGGCTAATGCTTCTTTGAAATGCAAGCTTGGTTGGCAATAACTCGGCCATAATTTGACGAATATTTGTTTTCTAAACGCCAAGAGTTGGCGGATGCATAAGCATGATCTTTTGCTAAGCCCCACAAAAAAAAATCAAATGGCGACAGATTCCCCTGTCTTTGCTGACCAAAACCCAACGGCAAATGGTGTCTGGACCAGATTTGAAAAACCGGATAAAAGCGTATTAACTTTGCTTTCACCGGGATTCGAACCTGGGACCACTCTAACTTTGGGCAGGCACTTAACCAACGGCGTCATTCAGTCGCCAGGAGTTGAACTCCACGTGTATAAAGGCCTTGGCCAAAAGAATTAGGCGCCATTTAAGATTCGTTAGATCTTCAAAAACCCAACGAATTAATGAATTGAGAGGAAAAAAATAAGAATCGTTTACAACCTCAGACAACCTCGCCGAAAACCATAAAATTTAAATTACTTCCGATAAGTGTTTTGGCAGCAAAAACAAAAAGATAATAGGCATCTTTATCTACGTTTGGCCCTGTTTAGCCAAGGCTGTAGATGCAATCCTCGACCATGAGCCTGCGGACAACACAACAGAGCGCGTCCACATTTAAGGCTTCGCAAACAAGTGCAGGGAGGGACCTCAAACTAACTTGGCAGATGGTGACGATGATGGTGATGAGGTATACTGGTTGAGGCACAGATCCACCAAGAATTGTAGCCCCGCAGAAAGAAAATGCAAATCCAACTGCAAAATGTGCTGCGAGACGAGCCCAAATGCTGTGCTCGCCGTAAAATCGATGGATTTGGATCTTCCTCTACACTTTTACTAACGGCAGCCATATTTTCCGCAGAGCGTGCATTTCGATGATGCCATACGACTTCTGCAAAAGACCCAGTCTCTTCGAACTTCTTCACAGCTTTGCCTATAGCGCGTTTAGATGGACGCTTTTGTCGACCATAATCTGCAAACGCACCTACTGCAGAGTCACTATTTTTGCTGCATGTTTTCACAACTTGAACACGTTCAGTGATTGTCAGACTTTCCATATTGTTAAATGGCAAACCAAAACCAAAATATATACGGTCTCGAAAGACAGTTTGGTTTGACGTATGGGATCGAAACGGGGAATGTCAAATACGGACCACGATTTGGATGATCCTCTACAAGACAGTGATCATACCAGTTCTGCTCTATTGCGCAGGATGAAGAATCGGAATTCTGTGTGTGATCTTTGATCCCGTTTATGTTGATAACCAGTAGAGGCGAATAACCAGTAGAGGCAAGGACTTAACTACGGACTTCATCCAACGTCTAAGGTGGCGTGGCGTGGAACCTGCGAACAACTTAGCTCCGATTTTGACTGTATTCTGCAAGACCAACATTGCTCGTCTATACTTATTTCGACCAAGTCCAAAAACTTGCCTGGTTGCGCTGCGGGCATAGCTCCCGATGAGTTAGAGTCGATGGCGGAAAATCGAGTGGTCTGGAGATCTCTTGTGCATCCTTTGCCCCCGCGACCCGTTTAGTGGAACATGCGGTTCACTGAATAGGATGATGATACTTATTTCAACACTTTCGAAAATCAAAGTTCTTTGGTGTCTGACTGATTTGACTGTGACGTGTGGAAATATAAAATTTCGGACTTTATCACACCGTCAACCCTAAATCTTCCCAAAAACCTAATATGTCACCTGAGAGTGGTGTCTCATTCGTCCCAACGGTTTCCACGATCTTTATGAGGACCATTTAAGAAAACGCCTTCTCTTTTCCATACCGCCATAAAGCCCTTCTCGAGTTTATGATACCCTTGCGAGTTTTAAACTGAAAGCCGATCACCAACCGCTTGACTCCTTGAATAACTCTACACAATAAAACGCATCACACACATGCGCACCGCATGTACAATACTCGTCCATCACTCGATCCCGCAGAGAGCAACAAAAACCGAATTATCAGCATAAAATCCAGAGTGATCTACTTTCGGGCAGATCCCATGTGTCTAAATGAGAAACAAAAAGGATTCACGCCAAGTGAAATCCTTTCTCATTAAAAACACATCCATGCCGTCGCTCAACGCACGCATCTGCCGCACACATGGCCGGGACCTCCGAAAATATTTTCATTTCCCCGCCTCGCTCCGGCGGCGCTCGATCCTCCCCCAACAGCCGAACGAAAACTGCCAGATACGAGCTGTCAGAAATGTCAATTGATGTTTTTTCCCGGACGCATGCGTTTTCTTTTTTTGGGGAAATCTTTTTTTTTTCTTTTCCCAAAAGTGACAATGTCATTCATCTGAGTCTGGTGGTGGTTGCTGCTGCTGCGCCCCCGTCTGAACAGAAACAGTGGTTGTCTGGTCCGTTACTGTTTGGGAGTAGGTGTAGGCGAAGGAGTGGAGTCCCAATGAGGGTTCGGTGATGAGTGAGATGCTTAGGGATACAGCAATTAAAATAAGCACCTTCTGTCGCGTTGGAATTTCGGTGTGTTAGGGGGTAGATGGATGCACACCCCTTCCATCGGAAGGATGTCGCCATCCGTATCAGGATGCGATAAATATTTATGGCCCGATGACATTGAATGAACATAAATCGTTGCTTGAGTACGGAGGGATGAGGGCATGTTTGTGTTGCGGTAGGCGGCACCTGTTCCGCTGTGGTGGCACCAAGGACAATTGGCTGTTGCTTCCAATTAATTTGCTTGCATTAATGTGGCTGCTTGTTGGGGGAATCTTTCACTGTCTCTGTCCCTCCTCTGTCGGACAGAGCTGATAATTTGCTGGACAACATTTAAATTCTTCTCAATTGATTGACATTAATTAAGAGCTCCGCCAGACTTGGAGGTCAATTGGGGGTAATAAAAAAGCGAATAACATGCCAATAATTGCCTCTTTCCGATCGGAGGAAGAGGAAGATTGTGCTCGCACTGTTGCAAGGGCATCGAATAACGTTCAACCACAACCAACCGTTTTGTTGGGATGTTGAGGCATTATCTTTGTGTGTCTCGTCGTAGAGTCTCCTTTGATTTAACTCTCCAGCAGATCAAACGAGGGATGGGTGGGAAGTTGATTGTTCGATGGAGAGAAAGCAGCATTGTCCAAATGTTGAGTGAGATTCAGAAATGGATTGTCTGTGCAGCAAGTGTTGCACATCTCGATGCAAAGGTCATACAGTCAGCGAAGTTTTCATAGCGTCACTTCGCCGAAAATAAAGTAAATATTTCTGAAATGTCTGTTTAATGCACTTTTAAATTGCAATCAAGTAGAGAAGCTGCAACTGTCTCAAATCTCATTCATTCATGCATTCTCCCCTCACTATTTTCTGACAAAATTACTAGAAAAACAAAATAATTCTCTTAACTTGCTAAAAACGGTCACAAATCTAAAAACAATCTCTGACAGAATTGTTTTTATTCTCAAGACTGAGAGAAGGAAATCACAGTCAGCGGCCCACATAAACAATAAGACAACGTCCACTCGCCTGTTTACAATTACAGTCTTGTGAACAATTACATTCACTTAGCCAGCTTATAAAGGCAACATTATTGCTGTGCCAAAAATAAACCAGAATACGACCGCAATTATTCCGAATTGTGTGAGTGAATGGATGTTTGTGAAAAATGTATCAAGTGGAATCTGTCAAGGGGTTGTTCAGTAAGCTAATCGTTTTCAGTGTTTCTCAAATTATGGTCATTTGTTTCGTGATTTGTTTCATATGCACGCAGAAAATCATTGAGAATCATTCCATGTTCGTGCGGGATGTTAGTCTTTGTTTAATTTTGTGGAAAAATAAAAAAATTGAAGCATCAGAAGACGTTCACGTTTGAGATGACGTACACGAGTAGAGAAGGATCACAGTCAAGTTAGAGTGCGGCAAAAGATGGTGCTAGTTAGAGAGTCTTGTTAGTTGAGGCCCATGTCCACCTCGGACTATAGTGCCATAAAATTAATGTAATGTCCTGAATACACCCATTTTTGATAATGATTTACGTAAGCAGTTAAATTGTATTTCTGATCGGAGGAGGAGGAAAATTGCGCTTGTACTGTTGCAAGAGCATTGAATAACGTTCAACTACAAACACCCGTTTTGTCGGGATGTTGATTCATTCTCTTTGTGTGCCTCGTCGTAGTCTCTCCTTTGATTTAACTTCCACCAGATCAAACGGGGGATGGAAGGGAAGTTGATGGTTTTCTTTCATTCTGTCACTCTGCAATAAAGATGGCGTGTGAGCATCTCTTGCGAAATACGAGTAAAAGTGTTTAATTTACAAAGAAGAAGATTGGTTTTATTCCTCGGGCTTGATTGCGATGAGGCGCTAATTAAAATTCCATGTAAGCTCACTTCTGCATAAAATTTTAGAGAATCATAGTTCAATTTAGAGGAATCTTTCGATACTAAATACTCACTAAAAGGCTCTTAGTTCGAGTTGTGAACTTATGGCTTCGAGAAGATAAAGACGTCCTCTGGAACGATTTCGAAGGGTGTAACAATTATAATAATAATAATGGCGACGCTACAGTCCGAGGTGGACCTGGGCCTAGCTTCTCAGTAACCACTCGTGTTGTGGGGACCTACAATTCAAGGCCGATTTCGAACGGCGATATTGAGAAGCTATTTCTAGGCAGTTAGTCTCTTTAAGCATTGTCAGTGACTCGAAAGAAGTGGAGCCGCGAAAAATGTTAAGTGTTTTTCCGAGATTCGAACTGAATTCGAACGAAGATGGACTACTGCAAGTAGAGTCGCTTTCGAAACTCAGAAATTGGAAAACTATTTTTGCAGACTATAAAATTGTGATGAAGACATAAATACCGTGGTCAGGCTGAATGTTCAACTGAACTTGGACGATGATAGAAGAGAATTCCGTCTAAAGGAAGTCAAGACAGCAACATCGGGTCTAGAGTCAAACTGTGCTACTGGAGTGGAAGGGCTGTTTGGTGAAACCTTGAGAACAGCTGGGGATGATCTGGATGGGTCAGCATGCACCAGCTCATCTGAAAGATATGGTCGTGTTCTCTGACGAGCAAAAGTGTATCTATAGTTTAATGCCTACACCGAATGGCGAGTTCGGGAAGCTTTTTACTATACAGTCATGGGTCTGAAATAACATCAGCGAAGCGGGCACCTCACTGCGACTACCGATCAGTGCATTGTACCAGATCATAAGCGATACAATACAAAAGAGGCCAAACTGACTTGGCTTGCAAGAAATGACTGTCACATGACAAGATCAACGTGGCCAGAGCTTAACTACGGCAAAACAAAGAAGCTTCTGGCGATAGACCGAAACTCGACTTGTGTGCTCGTCGGATTGATCACAGGACACTCCCCCATCGGAACAATGCTCCGGAAATGGAATGCGGAACCCAGCAATCTCTGCCGGAGCTGCGGAGATGAGGAAGAGACCGAGACGATCCAACATCTGTTTTGCCACTGCCCAGCTCTCCAGAATCGGCGCCTAGCTTCGCTGGTCCAAATATTCTTCACAGAGACTGCGGACTTAGCGAATACAGTTTTTTTTGGGCACAATGGCCTCATGGTCATGAAATTTGGGTAATGACCGAAAGAATAAGATCGCGAATACAAGCTGCCGAGATAAGATTTTTTTGTGCTGTTGTGGGAATTACTCGTCCGGATAGGGTGAGAAACACGACAGTGTGCGAGGAACTCAATGTTGGGCAGTTGCTTCTTCGAACGGAAAGGGCTGTACTTCGTTGGTTTGGTCACGTGGCACGAATGTCCCCATCATCACGACTTCCGAGGCGTGCCATGAATGCGATTCCATCAGGTAGGCGACCGCTTGGCAGACGCAGGAGAGAGAGATGGTTGGACCAAGTCTAAACACTCGCCTGGTTGCGCTTGGGCATAGCTCCTGATGAGTTAGAGTCGATGGCGGAGGATCGAGTGACCTGGAGATCTCTCGTGCATGCATGGCCCCCGCGACCCTTTTAGTGGAACATGCGGATTATTGAAAATGAGATGTGATGAGATGAGACAATGGCCTCATAGTGGTCTAAGTGAGCCGTTGACATGTTCTTCATGTAAGCAAGGGCACTCATCTACCTAATCCAGCGAATGCAGATATGTCGGATCTTTACAATTCCTAAGGAGCACGGGGTGGTTTCAGCCACCACGTGACCGGACAGTTTAATAGATTTTGTACTCCACAAATGAAGAGATTTACAATGGGCCTTATGGCCTCCGAGTAGAAGTGACACTCACACTCCCATTCCAAAATCTAATCTAACCTAACGTACTATACAGTCATACTCTTTAAAAAGAAAATTGTTGGTCCTGTTGTTGAACCTAGACTGAAAGTATAGTGCGCAAGAGTCTATGCACATCGCGTAGAAGATCTTCTCAGTCATTTTATGTGAACGCCTGAGATCTTTCGTCAACAATCTGAAGCCTTATCAATGAAGTTCGAAGCCAAGAAAGTCCCCTATAGAGCAGATTTTCACACCACACTACGGCAGATCGTGGATAAGGCCCAAAAAAGTGAAGATTGACCCACGCCACTTGTTCGTCGATTTCAAAGCCGCATAAAACAGCTTGTATAGATACGACCGAAACCTTCAGCGTCAAAAAATCTTTTTTGTAAGACGAAGCGCTATCGTTGGACTTTTTCTACATTATTCTTGAGAAGATCGTGCAAAACTGGTCAACACTAGACGCACAATCTCCAAAAGTCCATACAACTGCTGGCATATGGTGGTCAAACACAACGAGTTGTCAGTGAGTCGCTTCCTGACATTTAAATGGAAGAGACTAAGCCCTAAGCTAAGGGCCTAGTTGTAAACTACATGCAAAGTGTATTATATACTGTCTGGACGATCTCGACTTATGGCGCTGTACATCTTGTATAGTTCGTGGTTGAATCTTCTTCTCCAATCGCCATCAACGCGAACAATATCAAGGATTGCACGCAGAACTTTCCTCTCGAAAGACCACTGGATGACGCAGTTGGTTAAGTGCCTGCCCTAAGTTAGAGGGGTCCCAGGTTCAAATCCCAGTGAAAGCAAAGTTAATACGCTTTTATCCGGTTTTTCAAATCTGGTCCAGTCACCATTTGCCGTTGGGATCAAATTAACGGCACTATCACTGGAGCAGTGTTGTGAAATAATGCCGAGTGAAATGACGACGAATTTTGGAATTCGTACCACACGGTACCCACTGGAGCGGTCGATCAGTGGTAGAAGTCTGACTGTGGGTATCACAATGGACCAACATGGTCTAAGTGTTCTGATGAAATTACCTGCAGCCTCCTTAGCTAACATTCTATAAGGAGGATGTCGATTCGATGACTCTCTAACCACTTGTATTCCTGTGGGTGAAATGTACAAAGTACTTCACTGAATTTGCGGTTACGCCAACAACGAAATCACTGGGATATCACTTCTTCAATCGAATGATCTCACGCAACAGGGATGTCAATTGGCGTCCGTTGTCAACGAACTTATCACAAAATGACAGTTGCAAATGAAACGCATGTGTCTTCCTCTGCGGCTCCTAATTACCACAACGCTTTATGGTCGCTTTATGGTCTTCTTTCAATTCCATCACCAGCACTTCCTTGAAAGCGAACAAGCCTCCTCTCCCATTGTAACATGTGAACACTCCCAACATCCAATTATGGGCAAGTTTTGGCGCCACTTAGCATTCAAAGTCACCCGTCAATCCTATGTCAATGGTCGCTCAGTGTACCCATACCGAGTCATCGAACTCATCCCCTCGCCGGTTAATCGTTTTAGAAATTCACTTCGTTTGTTTATGGTCGACTGTTGTGCGTCGTTGGACAGCCTGTCCTTTCACATTTGGATGGCACAGGATTTGTGAAGTTCTATTGCCTGGGCGTGGAGTCAACGCACACGCCTTGCAAAAATTCTCCTTCCATCAACTTCATCTATTAAATGGTGATGCACATGCCTCCACAATTAATGGCATGACGCGCGGAAAAAGACGAAAACAAAACCCCAGCAGCAGTGGTGACTAGAAGGGAAACAGAACAAAACAAAAAAACAAAGTAAATATTATCGAGCTGGCAATCATCTATCTATCCATCCATCTATCCATCCGTCCATCTATCTACGCCAGCACATTCTGTAAGCAAACTGTTGTCATGTGCGCCTTAGCAGCAACAGAAACATCAGCAGCAATGGCCGTAGAAATGACGGTAATCGTTCGAATTCTATTCGTAGAACAACACATCCAGCACGGGAGCAATTACATATTCCAGAGAGGATGTCCAAATCATACGTTGAGTCCAGAAGGTTCACCCATTCATTGGACTCTTCGTTTCCATTAATTTGCATTCAGCAGCTAAGCACAGACCCCTCGGCCTGCAGTTGTGGGTTTAATTAAAAAGGAAGAGACGAAGGAAACAAAATGGCGGTGAGAGTAATGAAGGACCATTAAGAAAGACCGCAATTACTTCGTATCTATCTGCTTCCCTTCCCTTCCGATGGAGATAGACGTTTCTAAGCGAAGTTCAATCGAAAAACAAGTGGCAAACGTGGATTAATCGAAATTCACCGCACACACGCAGTTTGACTTTCCTTCCTGTTCCCAATTGTGAATGCTGAAGACGGGGCAGAGAAATAAAAAAAAACAACAACGAATCGACCGAAGTCAGCGATGGAGGACAGAGTGGAGACGGAGAAAGGTCTTCGCGTTTCCATATGCGCGAGAGGTCGGCTCTTATGTGCTTGCTTCCGGTGTTGAAAATGAAACCGAACTCTGATGGAAAACCGTAAGGGCTTCACATCGACGTGCACTCGACGACCGTTGGTTATTAATATTCATTTCCTTTATGGGAAATTACAATATTAATTGCTTAAGGTACGAGTACATGTTTTCTTTTTCTTATTTTTCCCTCAAAGACCCCTGCGGCTTTGATTTCGTGGAAGAAACTTGAAACCAAACAAACCGCCAAGGGGAAGGTGACAGGTTTTTCGTCAATTGAGAAAGTGAGGTTTTTTTGACAGCTGTCACGGGAACGATAATCATTTTACGCGAGTTGCCACTGAAACTGTTCGGAAACGTTTGTTGTGTGATTTGAAATGTTGTTCGTAATGCTTTCCAGACCATTTTGGCTCCGAACTATAATAGCCGTACGAAAACTTAAGCTAATGTCAAAACCAAACGAAAAGTAAGCAGGAGCATCGTAAAGGTTCAATGTGTCCATGATTGCTTAAGAGAAACTTCAGTAGAATTTAGCTGTCAAACGACATTAGAGAGTGATTCATTTCGCCCCCACATAAGTAGGTAAATGTGAACTCATCAGATTTTCAGTGACGCGCATGTTCCACTAAAGGAATCGCGGGGGCCATGCATGCACGAGAGATCTCCAGACCACTCGATCCTCAGCCATCGACTCTAACTCATCAGGAGATATGCCCAAGCGCAACCAGGCGAGTGTTTGAACTTGGTCCAACCATCTCGTCCTGGATCTGCCAAGCGGTCGCCTACCTGATGGAATCGCATTCAAGGCACGCCTCGGAAGTCGTAATGATGGGGACATTCGTGCCACGTGACCATACCAACGAAGTACAGCCCTTTCCGTTCGAAGAAGCAGCTGCCCAACATTGAGTTCCCCGCGCACTGTCGTGTTTCTCACCCTATCCCGTAATTCCCACAACAGCACGAAGAAATCTCATCTCGGCAGCTTGTATTCGCGATCTTATTCTTTCGGTCATTACCCAAATTTCATGACCATAGGTGAGAGTTGGAACAAATACTGCGTTAAAAACGCTAACTTGGCTTTGACACCAAGCTCGGCCTTCCTGATTACAGATCGACCAAGCTGTTTCAAAATTGACCCAGCTTGACCAATCCTACAGGAAAGCTCAGCATTATTCCTCCCATCACTCGTGAAGAAGACCCCGAGATACTTTAACTTCTCCACCTGTTTCCACTAACATGTAGAGTGCACTGGACAGTCGTTTTGAAAATAAACATAACCTCGGTTTTGTCCACGTTAACCTTCATCCCAGCATCAGCACATACGGCCACAAACTTATCCAGCGCGCGCTGGAGTTCAATCCGGGAGGATGTGGGGATGACTAAGTCATCTGCAAAAAGTAGATGACTTATCCTCAACTCTCCCAATGTGAAACATTCCTCGCCTCGACTGCACTGCAACATCCAGTCCATATATATAAAAATATATAATAAAACAGAGGGGTGACACGGTGAAAGGTGTTTATTTACTACCGTCAACCCGAACACAGCTGCTACAGTTTGTGTATAGAGACTGAATGGCCCTCAACAAAGACCCATCAATCCCATACTCCTGCAGAACACCCCAGAGTTTATCTCGAGGAACTCGGTCGTATGCCTTTTCCAAATCTACAAAACAACTGTAGATCGGTTTGGCGTACTCCCAAGCCGTCTCAAGTACCATTCTTAGAGTCAAGAGCTAGTCGTTTGTGAACGAACTTAACGAAACTGAACGAAGCAGTTACTATGATCACTGCTAATCATTTCTGTTCCTTTAGTTCTCTTAAGTTTCCGCAAGGCCATTATTGTCGTAGCCCGAAATACACCCTTAATACTGTGCTCTCCGTGAAATCGATAGATTTGGATTTTCTTCATCACTTTCACCAACGACAGCCATATGTTGCGCCAAATTCAAAACTAAAGAAGCTCAACTCATCCCGAAACTGTTTTCTGCTGTTCTAATGGGCTTGCCATTTGAATTTTGATTCCATAAGGTATTGCTGACCATTGAAGTAGTCACAGGGCTTAAGGCATAGTTTCGTATTCAGGCAGCTGCCAGTATTAGAATTAGCCAGTATAGTTGCATCCTCTTCGTCGTAGACCCATTCCTGGTTGCCACCCATGTTGGTCCACTGCGTGCAGGCAGAGGTCGTCTGACATTAGATTAGGTTAGGTTAGGGGTCTACTAGTGAATTCACCACCTAGTGAATTTCACCTGCATTGTCAAATCCAAGCTCATGTGGGAATGCCTACAGCAGATTAAAGAGCGGAGTAGGAGAAATAACGTAAAACTCTGCTCTACCTGGCCATACGCGGATAGAAGGCAATGAAATGGCCCTGAAATCCCTAGCAAGGAAAGCAGCACCAGAACTCTTCACAGTCCCCGAACTATTCTGCACTGTAGGAGGCCATGTCCTCTAAGAAGAATTCAGGAAACTAGAGAGAAGGAACCGGATAGAAAACTGGAACAAAGCTCATGGCCTGAAGCAGGCTAAGAAACTCCTAGGGCAGTACAACGGCAAGAGATTTGAAGCATGCATCAGAAAGAGCAAGAACAACATTCATATCCTAACAAGCTTCCTGACAGGACACTGTAGACTCAGGGAGCACCTAAGGAAACTTGGGTTATCAAAAGGATGCCTCTGCAGATTCTGTGGAAAATCTTACGAGAATCTAATGAAATTCCAGAACACGTACTGGGATTCTGTGAGATAATAGCCCACAAAAAAAGATATCTGCGCAAGTACCTACTATCAGAGGAAGAAATGAAGCCACAAAAACCATCTCTCATTCTTAGATTCGTGAAGGAAACTGAATTCGAGAGAATACTCCAGAATAGATTTCTTCACCTATGCGCAACGGGAGTCCATAATCCTCAGTACAACTCTGAGAAGAACTGTATTTGAGGGGAACTCGTAAGAGTGCAAAGGTATTAAAAGCGGCACAATAGATCTGAAGGTCGCGGTGCAATACTTCCTCACTTAAGGTGGCGCTACAACCCGGGTGGACATGGGCCTCCACCAACAAGCGTCTCCGGCCAGCTCGATCTTTAGCTAGCTGCTTCCAGTTTCACGCACAGTTGGTTGAGGTCCCTTTCCACTTGCGTGCGCCACCTGAGTCGCGGTCTTCCTCTACTGCGCTGTCGCTCGGGGGTGGATACGAAGACTTTCAGGGCCGGAGGATTGGTTTCCATTTGTTCTACATGACCTAGCCATCTTAATCGTTGGATCTTCCCCCTCCTGGCTAAGTCGATGTCGCTGAACAGCTCGTACATTTCGTTGTTATATCTTCTCCTCCACTCAATCTCTATGTAGACGGGACCGAAAATCACCCGAAGAATTTTCCTCTCAAAACAGCCAAGAGCAACCTCATCCCCTTTTGACAAAGTCCATGCTTCTGCGCCATATAGCGGGAATGTGACGATTAAGGTCTTATACAGGGTTACCTTGGTTGCCACTAATTTTGTAATGAAGACGACTATATGGCGCAGTTGCCCCAAGTTAGAGAGGTCCCAGGTTCGAATCCCAGTGAAATCAAATTTGGTCCAGTCACCATTGGGCTCAAATTAACAGCACTGGAGTAGGTTGTAGTCTTCGACTCTGAGTCTGTGGGACAACGCAACAGAGGACGTCTACGTACAAGGTGGCGTACACAAGTCGAGGGGGGGCTCGGCCGGACTGGAGACAGCTGGCTTGAGAGGCATGTTGAGTGAAGCCTAGGTCCACCTCGGATTGTAGCGCCCTAAGAAGAAGAAGTAGTTTGCTACCTGGCAGTAGAATGTGACAGTTTTTGAGTCTGAATACTCCAGTAGCGTTTCAAAAATCCTCAAAAAAAAATCTATCGGGGAGAAAACGCCACAAACTTTTCTGTCCCAGACCCAATATTTCTCGCTGGCATAGATTTTAAAGATCTTTTTTTTTTAACTACGTATATTTTGAAGCACCAAATTGTTCATCACCATCGTGACAAATTTCTTACAACATTTTCTTTCTTCAATTTCAGATGGCAAATTAATGACGGAAGAAAAAATACCGGTCAACTCGAGAGTCGTCCTGAAGTGCAAGTTTGACAGCCCGATTTGGTTTCGAAACGGCGAGAAACTCCACACGAACACACGAGGCTCAAAAGTGTAAGTGCAACAATGTATCATGTATCCGAACCGTTTTCAAAATCATCCCAGCACAAATGTGTTCCTCCCAAAAAGCAATTTGTTTTCTTGTGTTCTGTTTTTGTACATGTGCCAACCTCTTGTACACAGGCCCACAAGTGTGGGAAGTCAACATGCATCCCGGGCAGAGGGGGCGTCAAATTAAAATAAACAAACGTCAAGCGCGTGTTCGCCGTGGGCTTTGTGCCTCCAAAAAAAAAAGAACTCACTGCGCTCCGGGCTCGTATTTTGTTGTTATTTTGGTCTCCAAAACCTCGATAAAAAGGGTGAGGTCGTGTGGACATCCGAAAGTTGAAGGGTAAACACAAAATGTTCCAGTGGTCGTCGCCGGCTGAAGAGATGAAGCGACACCAAGACTCATCACTCTGGTGGGATACAACGTCTCTCTTTTTTTTGTTCTTTTTTTTTTTGTCTTCACTTGTCATGACGACAAGTTGACGTCTGAGCTGCGATGGAGTGGGAAGGAAAAGACCAACAAAATAAACGAAAATAACAAGCGCAAGAGAAACAGACAAAACACGAAGGAAAACACAAACTCTTGGCAGACAGTTGCTTGAAAGTCCATCCGCTCTGGCGCGGATGAAGGGTGAATCAATCCAGAAGCGCACCAAAGAATAGGATGTGCATCCATTAAGCAGCAACAAAGCCATCTGCTCTGTCTTCACAAAAGGGGATTCCTTCTGTGCTGTGCAAATCCGCGAGAGATTGTGCCCGCCTGGGATGCTTACTCGCTTGGAAGCTGTGCGAATCGTGGCCTAACTAGCATGTTGATCGCACTCGTGTACTTAGCGCGATGAAATATATACGCGAGAGGCGTGCGTTGCCAGCTGGAAAAGTGAAAATACACACCATCACCTCATCGTCCTCCTACTCCGTCATCATCATCATCACCATCATCATCCACACCGTCATCGTTTCTTTTGTGCAACAGTTGCCGTTGAGATCTGATTCATGAGACCCACACGATTAAAGTGGGATTACCACGCGACGAGGGCATTTGTTTTTAATTTAGTTCCACACTCTGGACGCCCTCAATTGCGACCGGGATACTTAGTTGTGGGCTTGAGCCCATTTCAGCGTTTAGTGTGTAATTTCTCACAGTGCCGCCTCGCCGCAGTGATTGGTGATGGAGCAGTCGCGAGGCATTCACAAAGGATTACGTGGCTATTTTCAGACGAGTGTGGCCTTGATGAGAAGATATTGAGAGGATTTTGCTGTGAAGTTTAAGATCTTTGAATTGCAACTCCGAGCAGCTGCTGTTTCCACAGATCTCGAGTGAGTTACGCCAGCAGTTAATTTGTTCTGCTCTCAAAAGAAAGTTTCTCATCGCGCACACGTGACGGATCAGAATGACAGTTGACAGCTGAAGGACTGGAGTCAATAAAATCAAATGGACAGTGTCTCCGTGGTCACCCTGTGATGCAAATTCCACTACAAATGAGTAACTCCAGTCACCGATGAAGTGTCATGTGATGAGGAGATTGTCAACAATGGAGCAGTTGATTGGAGTTAAGCATTGTCCCTTAGCACTTAAGCGTTCAACAACTTCTGCAGATGAACATCGCAGGTTGGTCAGTCAATCAATTTCCCATCCGGATAATAGTTTTTTTTTTTAAGAATATGATGCCTGTCAATTGGCGGCGTCATTGATTTATATATTTTTGAGAATAACGTTGACGAAGCCTTCACCGTCAACGGCGAGCGCTCGACGGTCGATGATTACCAACTTCTTTTGGCCCGATTTTGATGATATGGACACCAACGACATGTGACTTTAGCAACACGGGTCTACGTGCCACACAGTTCGCTCCACGTTGGAAATTGTGCACGAGTTATTTGAGAGTTGGCGCAGTTGGTTAAGTGTCTGCCTCAAGTTAGAGGAGTCCCTGGTTCGAATCCCAGTGAAATCGAATCTGGTTGGTATGAAATTAACGGCACAGGAGTGGGTTGCTACCTGGCAGTACAATGGACCAGTTTTGAGTCTGAGTGCTTCAGTAATGTTTCAAAAATCCTCGAAAAAAAAATGGTCATCTCACGTGGAGGTGATGTGAACAGGCCATCACCACAATTTGACCCCGTTAGACTTTTTGTTGTGAAGTCGCAGGTTTCTGCGAATAAGTCCCAAGCCATAGAGGTCCTCAAAGCGAACATAATCCATGCCATCGATAAAATTCAGCCTGATTTATGCCCCGGGGTCATAGGTCGGTTCGATTCCCGAAAAATCACCTAAATATTTTTTCACGGCTCCACCTCTTTCGAGTCACTGACAATGCTCAAAGAGTATAACTGTCTAGAAAAAGCTTCTCAATCTCGCCGTTCGGAGTCGGCATTAAACTGTAGGTCTCCTCCACTTGTGAGAGAACAATAGCACGCACAACACGAGTGGTTGCTGAGAAGCTAGGCCCAAGTCCACCACAGACTGTAACGCCGCCATTATTATTATTATTATGTATACACAGGGTGGACCAAATACAAGTTTTTTTTTTTTAAATAAAATGAACAAAGTTTAAAAAAATGTCCATGTATTGGACAAACATTCCCATTCACAGTTAAATGGAAGTTAATACAACGTCGTTCAAGTGGTGCATTGGCTGGCTTCGCATTCCGCGCATTCTGTCACCCCATTTGTCCAAGACCTTGTTGATGGTTTCGGGCTTTAGCTCATGGATTGCTTGGATGATATTAGCCTTAAGTGCTTGAATCGTTTCCGGTTTGTTGGCAAATCATCGCTCCTTCACGGTTCCCCACAAAAAATAGTCCAAAGGAGTCAAATCGCAGTTCCGAGGCGGTCAATTGACATCGCCAAGACGACTAATAACACGATTTGGAAATTTTGTGCTCAAAAGATCGATTGTGACATAGCTTATATGGCATGGCGGGCCATTCTGCATAAACCAGAGACCGTCCAAATCCGTGTCTTCAATTTGAGCAAAAAAAAGTGGGTTAACATGGCTCTGTAACGCCCACCGTTCACGAAACGTTGTTCCCAGCCTCATTTTCGAAGAAAAATGATCCAATAATGCCACCACTCCACAATCAACACCAATCGCAACTGTCACTCTCTGTGGATGCATGACAATAGCGTGCAGGTTTTCCAAGCCCCAGATGCGGCAATTTTGTTTGTTAACGCAGTCGCCGAGATGAAAATGCGCCTCGTCAGAAAAGTTGATCTTTCGGCCAAAGTCGTTGTCCAATTCAAGCTGCTCTAACACACAAACTGCGAAGCGATAACGAAGCGGATGATCGCGCCTTTTCAATTGCTGAGTCAATTGGACCTTGTGAGCGAATAATCCGAGATCTTTGTGCAGAATTCGAATTCTCCTCAGGCTAGTGCGTGAAATGTTGAGCTGTTGAGATCGATGTCGAGGTGATGTTCGTAAATTGAGTCTCACACTCTCGGCCACAGCAGCCATATTCTCATCTGTGCGCACCGTCCGACGACGGGGACCGTGTTAACCACAAGCATACCAGTCTCACGAACTTTTTGCACAAACTTGCGTACAGCTATCGTTGTGGGTGCTTCATTTCGGCCAAAACTTCTTTTCAAAAAACGCACTGTTTGGGATACACAACACTCACGCCATAAAATTTCAAAAGTATTGCTTAGATTCACCCGAAATGACGCACCATGCAGTCTCCCTTAGAGGGCGTAATGCTCTTTGGTTTTTCAATTGAGGGTTTTCATTTCTTTTTAGGAATTACTCTGCTTATTATTAAAGCCAATCCTGTCGAAATAAAACATATTTCAAATTAAAACGATCAAAATAATGGTTTTGTTACTTAAATAAAATGTGCATTGTCCTAAGCCCATGTGGCCACCTTGGCCTAGTAAGTAAGTGCATCGACTCCTACGCACTAGACTCTCTCTTTCGATTCACTGGCAATGCTCAAATAACACACCTGTCAAGAAAAACCTTCTCAAATCTTGCATTCGGATATTCTGAAGGGAAGTGAAAGGAAGCCAAAAACTGCGGTGAAAAAAGTAATTGCTTTTAAAGAAAAAGAGAAATTTCAGTAAGTTGTTGTTCCATAACAAATCGTACCAACCACTCTCTTCTTTTTCTTCTTCTGCTGGCGTTACATTCCGGGGTGGACCTGGGCCTCAACCAACAAGTCTCTCCAACTGGCACGATCTCTAGCCAGCTACCTCTAATAAAGGTAGCCTTAAACGACGAACACGCTCGTTTGCGTTATCCCCTACACGGCGAACGCATTTGGCGAACATTCTTTTCGTGTTATTACTCCAAACCGTCAACATGTGTGATAGGGAACCGCAAGTGGTTGCTGACTGTTGACATTGTGCTTAATCCACGATATGCACTCGGCGACGTTCACAGCAAAAATGAGGTTTGCTCGCGAAACTGGCTCTCACGGCGAACATGAAAGCCAACGAATACGATAAAATCGAAATTTTTCGCCAACAAGGAGTGGTTCGGGAACCAGCCCATACACGACGAAAATGCGACGAGCACGAGCAAGTTCGGCGAGCATGTTCGTCGTTTAGGGCTACCTTTACGCACGCCAAATTTGCTGAGATCCTTCACCACTCATATGCGCCATCGGCTTCGTGAGCGTCCTCTATTGCGTTGTCCCACGGGAGCGAAGACGAAGACTCCCTGGCAAATGTGAACTGACAGATGTCATCCTAACCAAAATGGCGGCGAAACGGAATCGATCTTGAATATGAAAAGTTTTTTTTTTTTGAAAAGACAATTTTCACACGCAAACCTTCAGCTTCACTCTTATTCATTCCGGAACAAAGCTTTTTTTTCCTGAGAATAGACTTTCACGGATCTCCGTTCTTGTCCATTGCTGAAAGAAGAATGCAACGCATTCTCTATACCTAATAATTTCCTTTAAACCCGAGTTTCAACATGGTTACGTACGCCCCTACTCGTCTAATTGAAAAATTCCTGAGACAGCATGTGCCAGCGGCGGTGTACATTTTCCATAAAATACCCACCCCTACTCATCTCCCATGGCACCAGTCCACCTCTTCACCGTTTTATTAGTTTGACATGGTGTCTTATAGCGTCCCAACACGGTTTTATGAGTCCTCTTGAATTATCTTCAAAAATAGAACCTCTTATCCAATTTGTCATACAAGTTCAAATGAAATCACATGCGTCCCACTATCTCCTCCTAGGTATCTGAACACACACAACTCTGCACTCAGGTTTGTATGTGTCTTGCATAAACTAAAACTTCATAAAAACCGTTTAATGAACTCTCACAACACAGAGTAACCCCAGCACAGTCGGCAGATGCAATCTTCCCGACTACGTACGCATTTCGAAAACGTTTTCGAACGATGCCCATATACTGCAGCCTCGAACTCGTACATTCAGTTTTTATGAGTACACAAAGCTGACTCCATTAAAACTCTTCATGGGCGTGCTCTATCTTCTTCCACAGATCAGAAGAAGTTTTCATTTTTTTTTTTCGTTTTCTTAGATCGATTTTTCACGGAGATTTTCATCCGTGTATTCTGGGAATGCTCGGGAATGCTGCGCCGCGTTCGTGTTTAGATTCACCCGCATCGGACCGAATCGAGCCACCATCTGGACGCGTGTGGATGGGTGTAGCTTTACATTTGAAATTGTAGCCTTTGCAATTGCCGTTGCGCTCTATTTTTATCATCGGTTCTCTATAAACAAATACGCTCAGGTTGAAAACGCTTCTTTTTCGAAAAACATAGCACCCACAATTATCTCAACCACAATCAATTATGTTTTCATTGTAGATTGATATTCGAGAAAATGCAGAGCAGCGATGGCGGCACATACTCCTGTCAATCGGAGAGCGATAAAACACGTTCCACCGCGGATCTGGTCATAACTATGTCACCTGTCAGCGACAGCATTGAGCCATACTCACAAGTGTCTGAAAATGGAAGTGCGCCCTCAAACAAGGATCAGCATCATAGCGACAAGTCAACCGATGACGATGGCGACAAGGAGCTGAACGACAACGCTGACAACGATCAGGACAAGAGCCATACCGAGAACGATCGGAACCAAGATCTTATGCCCAGAAATAAAGTTGACATCCCTCATATGGTCTTCAAGCCTTCCGGTGCCTCAATCAAACTGAATTGCGCCGCATACGGTGTGCCCACGCCGAATATCACATGGACAAAGAACGACCAGCAAATCGCGCGCGCCATGGGCAAAGTCACCTACAGGAGGTGGGCCATTTTCATGGAGGACGTTGTTCCCGACGATTCAGGCAACTACACGTGCAAACTTTGCAATATTCACGGATGTGTGAACTACACCACAACAGTATTTGTGCAAGGTAAGTGCAAAGTTTTACACCGCTAAGTCTTACACACACACTTCGGTTCGCATGTGTTTAATTTCGTTTTTTGAAACTTCACTACCACCTGCCTACAGACCGCATCCGATCACGGCCTTTAATATACGATGGATTCCCTGCAAATATAACTGTAACGGTCGGAGAAACGGCTACGTTCGAGTGCAAGGTAATATCGGATCTAGAGCCCCACATAACTTGGGTCACTTACCTGCATTGGAACGAGACAATCATGGATATTTTCAAAAACAACACTCATAATAACGTATCGGTTAATTTTACGCGAGTTTTGAAGGTATAAATCTTTTTTTTGAGAAACAAATGCGGTGGAAGGTTGAAAACGTTTGTGTGGTAACTGGTGGTGGTAAAGGGCAGAATCATTTATATATTTTACTAGTCTTTTGAGAAATATTTTTTGTCTTTGTTTGTGATCCTTCTAGGGTTTCAGGGTTTGAATGAAGTGTGTCTTCTTTTCCCCTCTCTCTTTTGTGTGGTATGTAGACTTGGTCCTTTAAGCTAGACCGGGAACGTATATAATCATTCCAAGGATCTGATATGAAAAATATAAACGAGTACGAGAAAGATGTCATTCCATATTCGAAGTCTGTCTTGTTTAAGGATAATCATTCCCACTCATCCTCTGAATGCTACTCTTTTTTAGACATCTGACATCCCTGTATTTTCCACATTCCCCATTTATTCTCTACTTAAAGCAGCGCCCTTTATTTTCTGATCAAATTGTGATCGATTTTGTTCGGATTTTGACGAAAAAATCTTCAGACTTGTATTGGAAACTGAAAATACAAGGTGCGCCATCTACTGGTTTCTTTTTTAAAAAGGTTATCAATTAAATATTGTTCAATACTTTTCAGCGATTATCGCTTAATTGAAAAGAGTAAGCTTTCCGATTAATTTAGAATTCAATTATATTCAATTTATGTCTTGGAAGAAGGTCATTCTGTCAAACCAATTGTTCAAAACATTTTCGATAGTTTCGGAACATTTTCACGAATAGCTTCACAATAGTTGTTCTTGAGTACCCGAATCGCCTCTGGATTGCTCGCATAGCATTAATTTGTACTGCTTATAATAATAATAATAGTAATGGTGGCGCTACAGTCCGAGATGGACCTGGATCTAGCTTCTCAGCAACCACTCGTGTTGTGCGTGCTATTGTTCTCTCACGAGTGGAGGGGACCTACAGTTTAATGCCAACTCCGAACGGCGAGATTGAGAAGCTTTTTCTAGACATTGTCATTATCAGTGACTCGAAAGAGGTGGAGCCGTGAGTAAATTTCTCAAAAATTGTTACTTGTGCCGGGACCTGAACCTAGACTGTGAAAGTCTAGTGCGTATGGATCGACGCACAAAACCACACGCGTCAAAGTCGGAAAATTTCTGCGCTCTGAGTTGTGTCCATGAAAGTAATTGAGAAAATAACTGGGATTCCAAAAGAAGTTGTCCATCGTATTTTTAAAGAGGATGTGGAAAAGAGAATGATCTGAGCGCTATTAGTTCCACATTTTCTTCCGGAGGAGTAAACAATTCAAAGAAAGACCCTGCATTCATGTCATCTATCATAAAAACTTGGCGCTTCCAATGCGAGCCACTCATGGAAGACTCCAATTGAGTCGAAGGAGAAGCAAGTGCAAATCGACCTGCGAATTCATTTGGCCTTGAATTCTGTTTGATGATTCCTGTCAAATCGTTGAGATCTGTCAAATGCTGTGTATGTCAAATTGGATCGAGTAACAAAACCCCCAAGCATATTATTTGCAGCATCATCTTTGTCAGTTGCAGCAAATATGGTTGTCTCTTTGTCAGGCAATCTCTCAATTTTCTGTATTTCACGATTCATGACCCTATGTTTTTTGAGGTGACGTGAATTAAAGCCAAATTTCAAATTTCCACGATTTGTTATACAAATTTTGTTCCAGAATTGAAATTTCAAAAATATAATGCACACGATTGGTTGCGTTACTTCTCTTTACTTTCCCAATTTGGTATTAATTCATTTGATACGGAAATTAGACAAAATTTCACATCCCCGAATCAAAATAATGCTCAAATGGCCTTATTTCGTTTTCTGAAGTGAAATAAAGCCAAAGTTTTTGGCTTATTATACCAATTTCTTTGAAATTCGGCTTTACTTCATTTGGTCTTATTTCACGTCACCTGTTTTGCACTTTTTTTTTTAAATAAAAACGATTGGCTATCGCTTTTGGTTAAGTGCCTGTCCTAAGTTAGACGGGTCCCTGGTTCGAATCCCGATGAAAGCAAAGTTAATACGCTTTTAGCCGGTTTTTCAAATATGGTCCAGTCACCATTTGCCGTTGGGATCAAATTAACGACACTATCACTAGAGCGGTCGATCAGTGGTAAAGGGTGGTCTAACCAAAAAGTCACGATAATAATTGTAAATAAAACTAAAAGTTTTCAGAGAATTATCTTTTTTTTTAGGATTTTTTGAGACAGTACTGGAGCACTGAGACTCAAAACTCTGCCAGGTAGCAACCTACTCCAGTGCCGTTACTTTGATCTCAACGGCAAATGGTGACTGGACCAGATTCGATTTCACTTGGATTCGAACCTGGGACCCCTCGAACTTGGGGCAGGAACTTAACCAACTGCGCCATCCAGTCGTCGAGAATTATCTTAATATTTCCTATTATGATAGAAGGATCTATGACAATTATGTGTGAAACAAAATATCCGATGGTCAGTATTTTCAATGACTCTGAGACATAATTGAGGTTCAATGTCGTTAATATGCCGAATTATCTCATCCTTTAACTCTTGAATTGTTCTTGGCTTATTGACGTACACTTTTTCTTTTAAATATCCCCAAAGAAAGAAGTCCAACGACGTCAAATCACATGATCGTGGCGGCCAATTAGGTTAAGTTAGGTTGAAGTGACTGACTGTAGATAGCAGTCACACTTAGGCCAATTTAGACCCACTGTGATACCACGCGGATCTGATGTTACCTATAAAAAAAACCAGTCGGTGCTTTAAAACAAAGCTCTTTAGAAATCATTGCGAGGAAGTCCCATTCTTGAGGCGTGAATGCCAATGGCACAGTGTCCTGTCATGACGGCCAATTAACATCGCCACGACATGAGATAACATGGCCATTGAATTTCTCGCGCAAAAGAGCAATTGTTTCGTTGGTTGTGTGGCAAATGGCACTATCCTGTTGGAAGCACATGTCGTCCAGGACCATATCTTCAATTTTTGGCCACAAGAAGTCCGTTATCATCTCGCGACAGCGAACACAATTCACGGTAACTGCTTGGCCGACCTCATTTTCGAAGAAATACGGCCCGATGACGCCGCCAGCCCATGAAACAGTCACTCTTTGTGGATCGGTCGGCTTTTCAATAATCACATTTTCTACAGACCCTGTTTGCTGAAATTTGCGCATAATTCTACCGATTGTGGACACATTTGGTCGATTATGCTGACTAGAAAAAATTATGAACTCCCATTTTCGTAAAAGGCTTCAACAATCTTAACGCGCTGCTCAATTGTGTGCCTCTCCATGGTTGAATTTGTCAAAACACTAAAACAAAGAAATGTCAAATTAAGTTGCGCAAAAAAAGGTGTGACTCACAATTAACATCATGCATTATGGTTGGACCACCCTTTAGTAGTCTGACTGTGGGTATCACAATGGAATTACTCGTACATAGTCTAACTGTGCTGGCGAATTCACTAGCAGCTTCCTAACCTAACCTAACTTACCGCACATTTTCTCTCGGTACAAATGTCATCCTCACTCAGTTCTTGAAACTGGAGAAACTGCACTGGCGCAGAAGTTACCAAAACAGGCCTAATACTCTGAGGGTGTGACTGTCCAGCAAAGCTTCTCAAACTTCAGAAAAATGGAGGTTTCTCCACGAAGAGTCTGGAAAGCTACAGTCACTGCATCCAACTTTTCAGTTCTCATAAATTGTCAACTTTAAATAGTTACAGTGGACGCTCGAAATGGTGAATAATCCAATATAGTGAGCACACAAAATTGTATACCATTTGTTCTATTCATCGTGTTGTGCGAGAATCTTGCACGATTAGTTCTGTTATGTGTATGGTCCACAGTTTGGGGTTGTTTGAAGCAAATACAAAGTGCGTGTTGCTTGTATAAGGGATGTATTATTTTTGTTGCGTTTTACGTTTTTTTACGGGTGAGTTGTTTTTGTTAAAACCAAAATATTCTTTTTTATAAATATTGGCTTGGTTTTTAAGTATTGCAAAGAAAAATTGTAATTAAATTCTATTTTTGATGAATTGTACTTCAAATCATCGCATTTCAATGAAGTTTGCTCCAAGCAGCCCACGCTCGTATACTATGAACAATCTCGCTCCAAAGAACAGGACCGGTTTTTATTAGTTCACTATATCGAGCGTCCATTGTACTTCTCTCCACTTCGGATCACTTGTAGATGTCGACTGGTCGCTGCATATCTGTTCGCAAACATCCATTGACAGGAAATATTCTCAAATAAAACTGTTAACGTCTTCCAAGCCGTGAACCTAGGAGATCTGGATCAAGGATGCATTTAATTGTCTTCTCTCTTATCTTGTGCAGAAGAATCGTCTGCCACTTTTTTATTGCTTACTTTAGTGCTCACATTCAGATATTTGAAGCAATACCTTGTGTTTATACGAGCGACGTTTTAGTTCAAAGTATCTGCCACTTTTTTTTCCGTTTCTCTGTAAAAGATTGTCAATTATTCTTTGTGTTCTTTTGTTTTGTGTTTACGCCTCTACAGTCTCATTACATTTTGGCTTCATTTACGCTTCACTTGAATTTATTTTCATTTTATTATCATTTTATTGTTTTCCTCTTATTCTGTTTCTATTACTCATTTCACTGATTCTATTTCTTGTGGTGATGGTATCTGAAATTTTTTTTAAACAAAAGAACAAACACTTAATTATGTTTTCAGATCGTGTTAATCATAGGCCAATCTTACTTACCCCACTGTCAAATTTAACATTACACCTCAATGAATCTGGTGAAGTGAAATGTGAATATTTATCTGATCTTCATCAGGAGATCGCTTGGACGTTCACGCCGTGTAAAAATGGAATTTGTTTTAAAGAGCAACAAGCAGTTATTGAGGTGATGGTTGTTTTTCGCTTCATTTAGTTCATAAAATACTTGTAGTATTGCTTGTCTTGCGAGTTATATCGTATTTTGTGTGCTTTTTTATTTTGTATTTCTTCTTGCATGATATTTTCTTAAATTTTTCCAATTTTTTTTTTGAATTTTTGTATGATCATTTTTGAAATTAACAGTAAAATCGAATCTCCTTTGAGTGAGTTTATATTTTTGACAACATTTTGACACGAGTTGGTGAAGTGAACATTCTGCATCAGTCTTCCGTTGTTAACGGCGCCAATAGTCACTTCTTTGTTAACAGCCATTTAGCTGGACATCTAACTAATTCGAGCCAAGAAAAATAGTTTTGTGTACTAACCTTACTAGTCAGGAGGCTGTAGCACATCTCCTGTGGTGCACTCTTCATCCGGAGGAAAACTAATCTGAGAGTCTACTTCGTCGACGTGATGAATGAGCTAAACGAAATCAGCAGTCACCTTAAACGCTTTATAGCAAGCACCAACTGGCGCTCCTTTTTGGAAAGGATATACCCGATCCGTGTGCTACCTCGTTGGCCAAAGTGAAACTGTTAGTCTGCACTTAAGCTAACCTAATACAGGGTGGGCCAAATACAATTTTCTTCTAAAAAATACAGCAAAATTAACAAAATTAAAAATATGTTTTCCATGCATTATGACTTTATTAGTATGAACAAACATTCCCATTAATTATGAAATACAACGTTCAAGTGGCTTCCTCGGTTGGCTCCGCTGTAGCGCATTCTGTCATCCCAATTTTCTAATACCTTGTTGATGGTTTAGGGCTGTAGCTCACGGATTGCTTGGATGAGATTGGTCTTAAGTGCTTGAATCGTTTCCGGATTGTTGGCAAAACGTCACTCCTTCACAGTTCCCCGCAGAAAAAAATCCAAAGGGGTCAAATCGCAGTTCTTAAGCGGCCAATCGGCATCGCCAATCGTCATGACGGCTGATAACACAATTTGGAAATTTGGTGCGCAAAAGATCAATTGTGGCGTGGCATGACGCGCCATCTTGCATGAAAAAGAGGTCGTCAATGTCTTAAATTTGAGTACAAAAAAAGTGGGTTAACATAGCTCTGTAACGCCCACCGTTGACCGAAACGTTGTTTCCAGCCTCATTTTCGAAGAAAAATGTACCAATGATGCCACCACTCCACAATCCGCACCAAACTGTCACTCTCTGTGGATGCAGTGGCTTCTCGACAATAACGTGCGAGTTTCCCGAGCCCCAGATGCGGCAATTTTGTTTGTTAACGTAGCCGCGGAGGTGAAAATGCGCCTCGTCAGAAAAGATGATTTTTCCCCCAAAATCGTTTTCCAATTCAAACTGCTCACAGCTGGTCAAAACTGCGAAGCGATAACGAAGAGGATGGTCGCGCTGCTTCAATTGCTGCGGAGTCAATTGGACCTTGTGAGTGAATAATCCGAGATCTTTGTGCAGAATTCGAATTCTCCTCAGGCTAGTGCGTGAAATGTTGAGCTGTTGAGATCGATGGCGAGTTGATGTTCGTGAATTGAGTCTCACACTATTGCTGTGGTCGAAGCAATCACATTCTCATCTGTGCGCACCGTACGACGATGGGGGCCATTAGTATTGTCCACTAGCATACTAGTCTCACGAACTTTTTGTAAAGACTTGCAGCAGCCGCGATGGGTGCTTCATTTCGGCCAAAACTTATTTTCAAAAGAGCGCACTCTTTGGGCTACACAGCACTCACTTTGGAAATAAATTTTCAATATTTCCCAACGTTGTTCAAGCGTAAAGCAGTCAGTATGATACTGACTTTCTGTCAAGATTTCGAGCGGGAAACAGCTGCCAGTGTCAAAATGGCCTGTGATTTAAAAAAAGGTTAAGTGCCTGCCCCAAGGGGTCCCAGGTTCGAATCCCAGTGAAATCGAATCTGGTCCAGTCATCATTAGCCATTGGGATCAAATTAACGGCACGTGAGTAGATTGCTACCTGGCAGTGCTATGGATCAGTTTTGAGTCTGAGTGCCCCAGTAGAATTTCAAAAAATCCTCCGAAAAAAAGTCCACACTGCTTCTCAGAATTACCGTCATAACAGGTTTTAACAGTATCCTTTGGGCAAACTATAGTGAAATTCCACTCTACGGGCCTGTCCATATCTTACAGATGAGCTGGTGCATGCGCCGAAACATGATCATCTCCAGCTGTCTTCAAGATTTCAGCAGCCCAGCAGCTTTGTTAGACTTCAGTCTTGATATTGCTAGCTTGACCTCGTCTAGATCGAGGCGAGCGACGGAATTCCCTTTTACCATCGTTCCAGTTTAGTTGAACACTCTGACTGAAGGCGGTATTAGTGTCTTCATCGCAGTCTGCAGAAATGATTCTTTCAAATTCTCAGTGTCGACTGGGTCTCTACCACAAGCTGTCCATCCTCGTCCCAGCAGAATTCTGTCCGAGCTTTATGTCCATTCGATAAAGATTCCTATCCATTTCCTCGATTACGCGTTTCTCTTGCTCTTTCTTTTTCTTCCCGTCGCTTCTTTTCGTAGAACTAACGAACAGCTCTCGCATTTCAACACAGCGTTGGTTCATAGACCTCAATTCAAGAAGCCTAATTTTTTTGAAACACTACTGGGGCACTCAGACTCAAAACTGGTCCATTGCACTGCCAGGTAGTAACCTAGTCCAGTGTCGTTAATTTGATCCCAATCGCAAATGGTGACTGGACCAGATTCGATTTCACTGGGATTCGAACCTGGGACCCCTCTAACTTGGGGTAGGCACTTAACCAACTGTGCCATCCAGTCGCTTCCACTTTCAGGAATACTCGATCCGTAAAGTTCCTGGTGGTCTGTTGCGATTGCACGTTTCCGATCTCAAACCGTGGCGTTCTTTCTCGATTTCGTTGTTCTCTTGATATCCCTGCTGCTGGTTCCTCGAAAAGTTCGGACATCAACGTCGATCGCAACGTGGTTGACGGTTGAAAGATCAGGGGACCGCAAAATTTGCCTACGTTTTGACATATATAACTTCATTTCCAGTCCTGCACCTAGCAGAAATGACGAGTGCCTCACTGTTAACTAAATTTGGTATTGTCTGAACCCTTAACGATCACTCGGCTTGATCACATGGAGTAGATCAGTAATAAGAACTCTGACAGGTGTCATCACATGGCACTGCTACATTGAAAGACACGCTAATAGATTGGGTCTTTTGGCTAACAAACTCTGCGTAGCAGTACGAATGAAGAAGAGAAGAAACCTATCTATCACTATCCTTCTCTGATTGTGCAGTGCTTTCTCACTCCGCAGAAAGATGCATCAGGGAGCTAAAGAACGCATCAATCACCTCAATCTCTTCACTTCACGTTCCAGGTTGGTTCAACTGAAATAGAATTACGTTTGATCAGTTTGGCGTCACAACGACCGTAAGTTGGTCTAAACCAAGAAGAATGTAATAAAAAAATTACAAGACGTGTAATCTGTCGCTTGAGTTTAACTAAAATTAACTCGACCTCAAGGAGATTCGATTTTCCTTTCAACTAACCAGCATGCACTTCTTTGATCCAATCGCCTGACTTTGCTTTAAACAGGGCCAATGAGAGTAATAAGTCTGTATCAATTCCAATTAATAACTTCTTTCCCCCGCCTCTTTCCCATGCCCAAACAGAATGATCAAGATGAGACGAATGTCTTGAGGATCCAAAACGTTACTTACGAAGATGAAGGCTGGTACACGTGCGTCGCCGCCAATAGCTTGGGACAAACAACATCAAATGCATATCTCTCCGTCGTCGACTGTGAGTATCCACTCCTTGTCTTCACCGTCAGCCCAATTAATCAATTTTTCGTTTAATTTTTCGTAGATCAACCGGAATCTCCCACAATAGCATCTTTGAATCGGAATCACAATTTGTATATCGGAATTGGCGGCTTTGCCCTGTTGTTCCTGTTCCTGCTCGGAACCATGTTCATTGTGTACGCCATGAGGAAGTTTAAGCACGAGAAACTGCTGAAGCACCGCATGGACACGGTCCATCAGTGGACAAAGAAAGTCATCATTTTCAAGCCTTCGGCTGATCCCAGCAGTCCCGAGACCATGGTCATGCCGATCATCAAAATCGAGAAGCAGCGGACTACTCTGATGCAGAGTAGCAACACAGATCCAGCACCCTTCAACGAGTACGAGTTCCCATTGGACTCGAACTGGGAGATTCCCCGCAATCAGCTCATTCTAGGCACCACTCTTGGCGAAGGTGCCTTCGGACGGGTGGTGATGGCCGAGGCCACTGGACTGAGCAAATACCCCGGCAGCTGCATAGTGGCTGTGAAAATGGTCAAGGAGGGCCACACCGATGCGGACATGGCCAGCTTGGTGCGGGAAATGGAAGTGATGAAGATGATCGGGAAGCACATCAACATCATCAATCTGCTCGGGTGCTGCAGTCAGGACGGGCCGCTGTACGTAATCGTCGAGTACGCCCCGCATGGCAATTTGAAGGACTTCTTGAAGAAGAACCGACCGCCATCCTCGTACGAGATGTCCATGATGGAGAACAACGAATACGAGCACTTAACTGAGAAGAATCTGATCTCGTTCGCATTCCAAGTGTCTCGTGGAATGGAGTACCTTGCTTCAAGAAGGGTAAGTTCACATGGACTTCAGCTTGAAGGAGCACTTCTAACCTCCACTTTAGTGCATTCACCGCGATTTGGCGGCAAGGAATGTCCTCGTGAGCGACGACTATGTCATAAAGATCGCTGATTTTGGACTTGCAAGGGACATCCAGGACACCGACTATTACAGGAAGAACACAAACGGACGGCTGCCCATCAAGTGGATGGCACCAGAGTCATTGCAGGAGAAGTTCTACGACACCCAGAGTGATGTGTAGGTTTTCCACTGGCATTTCAAACGAGAACCTATCTAATACTGGTCTTTTCTTGTTTTGTCCTTAGTTGGTCCTATGGAGTGTTGCTGTGGGAGATTATGACGTACGGCGAACAACCCTATCCACACATCATGTCTGCCGAGGAGCTGTACAGCTACTTGATGTCGGGACAGCGAATGGAGAAGCCCCCTAGATGTTCACTGAATATGTAAGTATTCCTACGTAGCAAACGCTTGTCAGGCTTTTCGGAGTGATTTGGAATAAGGCAAACGTGAAATGTCAAAATGACAGCCAAGCGGAACTGTCAATTTTTCACCAAAAAGCCTTCGCTAAAGACTGAAACGCAATACTGCGTCGGTGATACAGTCAAGCGTCAATTTCACTTTCAACACAAGCAATACAACGTCACACCCCGAAATAATAGGTTGAGCTAAGAAGTTAACGTTAAAAAATGAAAGCAACTAAAGCAACGTAAACACCCCACTGTCACTTTGCGTCCATTTTGACACTTCTCGTAAAAATTTCAGAGTGTATGTTGAGAAATGAAGCTGATTTGAGTTATCAAAATATCTCCGAAGGACTGTTTAGGTAACGCATAAACAGCAGCAACGCAGTATTGTATTCCTTCCTGCGTGTTCCATTTCTCCATACAATTCCAGTCTGTGCCATTTTTTCAAATTTCTAATTCAGAAGTAAAATGCTGTTTCAAACAGTATTGATTTGTTTTACGGTTTGCGCCAATAAATGTGGAATCTTCAAAACTAGTGAAATTAGCGCAATTCCCTTGCGCATACGCACTTAACCACACCGTTGCACACTTGAAACACTCTCGCGGGGATCTACCGTTAGGTATACCGGGCAGATAAGCAAATATGCTGTATTCAACAAGGGCTCTTCTGAAAGTTTCTGCCTTTCATAGCTTGCCTTTTGCATCAAAAACTTCCGAACAGACCCCAACTACTTTCCAATCTTGACATTTGTACGGTAAATGAGGTTCTCTGGATTTGACAGGTTTCCTTTGCGTTCTGCAAAATCTCTACAACGTGTTCTGCATCCTCTTTCACATTTGAGAATTCTGGACAGAAGGGCGAACTATCGTGACCATGTTTATAAAGATATTTCCGATAGCCAGACGAGACATTCTTTCAACGTGATACAAAGTCGAATATTCCTTTTTCGTAGAAGTGCTAACTTTTTGAGGTAAGGCTCTTATGACCTCTGCTCGGTACCGGAAGACTTTCTTGAATAATTAAATAATTAAATAATTCTTGAATAACGGTACTTGTAACGAACCCTAAAGTTCTCACATGTCAAGCACACGTACCACTTTATTTTATAAGAAAAGAATCGTTCTAGCACAGATGTTCACTCGAGAACTTATTTCCGACTGAGTGAAAATCTGACGTCTCATGTCGTGCAAGCCAATAGTATTTTAGTCCACGGTTATTACCACGGTAATTACCCCGACGAGCAAGCTTCAACCTAGAAGGCAAGGCCCATTGTTGTTATCTTGGTCAAAAGCGGCGGTTTCCCGACCTTTATAGACCTGTGCTCCGAAAAGTAGTGGTAGTTCTACAAGGTGGCGCAAAAGATCATCCCTAGGAAAGGAGTCCCCGTCTCATAATTGTTACAAGCATGGTTGGCTGGGCCACGGTGACGGTGAGTAGGACGGCGGCACGCTTGCGGTTGCACGGCTTAGCTCGTCGGACGGGGCGGTTCTTGTCCTCCCACTCCCACCACCAGTTTGCAAACAAAAAAATCTCGTGCCTATAGCTAGCTAAGAGAAGATAGAAAGAGGAGAAAAGATAGCGAGAGATGAAAGCCTAATACCCTAACAGACCACAGACGGACAACTAAAAGATAGGACAGAGAAGAGAAAGAAGAGACAGGAAAGAGGAAAAGAAAGGTGTTCAAGGTCTATGCCTTTACCACCAAAAGAGACCGGAAGGGAGCTCGCGGAGCTAAGCTATCTATCCTATACTACACCTAAACTAACCTACCTAACTTAAAACTATACCTAAACTAAACCTAATCTACCTTAAAACTACCTAGCTTAGCCCTAACACGAAACAACACCCTTCCAGTGTCGTTTGGCGATGCAGGTTCGTCAAGAACCCGAGGGTGCCTGTTGTTGTAGGCACAAGTCCGCCTGCCCACCCCTCATGTCAATCGACATGACCTTCGCGATCTCCCTTCCGGTCTCTTTTGGTGGTAAAGGCATAGACCTTGAACACCTTTCATTTCCTCTTTCCTGTCTCTTCTCTCTCTTCACTTTCCTATCTTTAGTTGTCCGTCCGTGGTCTGTTAGGGTATTAGGCTTTCATCTCTTTCTATCTTTTCACCTCTCTCTATATTCTCTTAGCTAGCTATAGGCACGAGATTTTTTTGTTTGCAAACTGGTGGTGTACGAGTGGGAGGACAAGAACCGCCCCGTCCGACGAGCTAAGCCGTGCAACCGCAAGCGTGCCGCCGTCCTACTCACCGTCACCGTGGCCCAGCCAACCTAGATGCAACATAATCAAGGTACTGGGCACTCAGGATTCCCCGCGTGGAGGTGAGAGTAGGGGTTGGTAGAGAGAGACTAGAGCTTCGGCACTTGTACCTTCAGAAAACGATTGATTATCATTTGAATCCCAGGGCTTAGACAGGGGTGTTAAAGTTGATTATCTGGGTTTTTGTGGTAAAATGCGTCATTCCGTTCGTTTATTTCATAAATTTGACGCAAAGCAGGTCAAAAATATTTCTAATTGAACTCAAAAACTCTTGAAATTTACCAATTGTTTCTTTTTTTTTCTTTCAGATACATGCTGATGCGTCAATGTTGGCACTTCGACGCCAATGCTCGTCCCACATTTACGGAGATCGTTGAAAATTTGGATAAAATCCTTTTAGCGAAAGTGAATGCTAACGAAGAGTATTTGGATCTAGCACTTCCAATCCTAGAAACCCCACCATCTAGTGACGAAGAATCCGATACAGATACACTACGGGAAACAGCACTCCTTCGATATCACTACAAATAGAGAGAGAGCGCATCCGAGAGATGACGCACGCATCAATACGAAACGCCTGCTCGTCTCCGCTTCATCTCTTAGAAATATTTATCTTATTTATTGAGGTTATTCACATATTCTATATCTTTTCTTTTTTCAAATAGAATTCTTAGAATGTTTTCGGGAACATTTCCTCACAAAAAGGCATTTACACGTGCGAACAAAGTGAGTGGGTCCCTCTACGTGCCATCAAACACAAACCAACTAAGACTGTCTCAATCGCGTCAAACTGTTTCTTCCCCTCTCATATGCATATATCTTAACAAGACTACACTCACTAGTCAGCTATCGAATACATCACAGATATCTTTAAGTTTAATTCACTGTATCCTGGGGGCTTTTCATTCGTTCCCCAGAAAACCGTTAAATTCAATACAGACGAAGTCATTGTTTTGTGGCAAAGAGCGTTTTAGATTAAGGGCTTGAATTGTTAAAATACTTAACAATGTGTACTGTGTATATAGGTTGTATATAAAATAAAAAATAGGCTTGTAATAAGGTAGTCCTAAGAGTCTAGATGTAATTTAAGCAGTTAACAGCAGATGCACGTGGCACGATGGCTTGTGTCTCGGACTTTCAATGATTTTTCTTTCGATTTTCTAACTGAGTGTGCAGTGAAATTTTGGCCTAGGATTAAGTGATTTTTTTATCGAGATTATAGTTTAAATATTTAAGGAGATTGTAATGTATTATGTGCCAAAGATTATAAGTTAATCTTAACTCAAACCAATTCTACGTTTAATTTTGTTTTTATTTCTTGTGTGACTTAGCTTTGCTCAAATGCATCTGAAAAGTGTGTCGCAGATACTTTGGAGCTGGCTGCAAGGCTTGAGTCATTAGTAAGTAGATACCATCAATAATACATTACTTGGTAGTTTGTTAACAACAAGAGATTAATTTAGATATTATTATTCTTTAAGGTTGTATATCGAAATGATTAACTGTGCATAAAATAAAATGTATCGCTAATGTAAATGTGACTGTTTTCGAAGTTGACTTCATTGATTTCAGGGGAAATACTTCGAGGGAAGTTGCTGAAACTGGTGGATTCTTAGTGGATTAGGTTAGGTTGTTGCGTAGTTGTGCAAAAAGTGACGCCTAACTATTCAGCGCTCATGTACCAGAACTCATGTACTAGCGCTCATGTACTAGAACATGCAAGGTATTCTTAACCGACTTGCAGTATCAGATGTCGAGAGCGACTATAGGCTCTCTCGGATTCCTCGACTTTGAGAAAACTTTCAATTGCCAATACCCCACCAGAGAGGAGTGGGCGACCAATGAACCCATCAATAACACGTCCATAAAGGTACAGGCGCGGGCATTTTCTCCGATTAGCTAAACTTGCACTGCTCAATCAGACTCCCTGATTATGGCAGTGTGTTTCAAGCGGCGGTCCTGGCGGTCAAAGAAACGGCCAGAACAATATCAAAGACGGCAATACCACCAGCTGATATTACCATTCTTATTGACAGTCAGGGTCAGAGTCAGTCAGAGGAAACTATTGTTCAGCATCTACAGCATCTATAAGGGTTGCCTCAGGCTAGGCTATGTTCCAAGGAGATGGCGAGAGGTAAGAGCAATTTTTATTCCGAAAGAGGGGAAGCCAAGTCATACCAAAGCCCCACAGCCAAGGACTACAGGCCCGTTAGCCTGTCATCCTTCCTCCTGAAAACATTGAAACGACTCATTGACATATGTGCAAGGGATGTGATGGGCGAAAACTATCTTTCAAAATCACAACACGCATATATAAGGAACAGGTCAGTGGATACTGCTCTTCATAACGTGGTTTCTACAGTAGAAAGATCCCTGCATCAAAAAGAGTACACACTAGGCGCGTTCCTCGACATAGAGGGAGCGTGTTACTAACGATGCAATTCAAGCAAGCCTTCAAAGAATAGGAATCGATGAGGGTCTGTGTGAATGGATCGGACTTATGCTGCGAACACGTCAGAACAATTCCTCTTTCGGTAATACGTGCTGTAAGAGGAAAGTGGATAGGGAAACGCCGCAAGGTGGGGTCCTCTCACCTCTTCTGTGGATCCTAGCAGTGGACGAGATCATCAAGATGTTGGAGATGGATTTACTATCACTGCATATGCAGACGATGTAATATAATAATAATAATAATAATGGCGGCGCTACAGTCCGAGGTGAACCTGGGCCTAGCTTCTCAGCAACCACTCGTGTTGTGCGTGCTATTGTTCTCTCACGATTGGAGGGGACCTACAGTTTAATGCCGACTCCGAACGACGAGATTGAGAAACAGACGATGTAGCTATCCTGATATCTGGGAAGTTTCTATCATGGATTGAAGTTGGTCAACAATTGGACTCCCACTCGAGGCTTGAAAGTCAACCCAGAGAAGACAGAACTTCACGAGAAAAAGGAGAATTCTGGAGTTTACAAGCCCGCATATTAACGGGGTGGAACTCAAACTCTCAAGGGCGGCTAAGTATCTGGGTATTATTGATTCCAAACTATACTGGAAAGAGAACATCGAGGAGCGGATCAAAAAAGCGTGTGTAGCTCTCTACACATGTAAGCGAGCCTTCGGAAACACCTGGGGTCTTAGAGCACGTGTGGTATACCGGCTATACACAGCGTTAGTAAGCCCCATCTTAATTTACGGATCAAGAGACAGGTGGCAAGCACTGGAGAAGAAATACCTTCTTTTTAGCTTGACGAAGGTCCAAAGATCGGTCTCCTAAGGAATCACGGGTGCCCTAAGGAGAACGCCGACAGCAGGATTGGAGGTCCTACACTATCTTACCCCTCTTGACATCTTCCGTAGTAGCAGAGCGGCTATTATCGCAATGAGACTCAGTGAAGTCAAGATGTGCAAAGACAAGCCATATGGGCACGCGTCCATCCTCTCAAAATGGACAGGATCACACAGATGAAAAACCTCGGATTATCTGCCACCAACCCTGACTACCACAAGGAAGTTCTCTATTCGAATTCCGGACTGGAGAGGTTGGGAGGAGCTATCAGCAAATGGCGGCGAAGAGATCGGCCTATATACTGATGGCTCGAAAACAGGTGCAGGAAAGGGGACAGGGGTCTTTTGCGATCTCTTCAAAAAATCCCTAAGAACCTAAGCGACGAATGTAGCGTTTTCCAAGCAGAAGTGGTAGCAATAAAGGAGGCGGCACTTACGCTTAAAGAGCTTAGTTTGACTGAAAAAACGATAACTATATACTCCGACAGCCAAGCGGGTATAGGAGCCATAACGTCGGATATTGTAAAGTCGAAACTAGTCAAGCTATGCAGACATAACGTCAACGAAATCTCCAATGTAAACAATGTAAACGAGAGAGCGGACGTGTTAGCAAAGGAGGGCTCAGAGTTAGATAAATCTCTGGCACTACCTTATGTCAATATGCCGTTAAGTTTCCTAAGGAAGGAAATAGAGGACGAAGCCTTAGAAAGAGCAAATGCGAGTTGGCTGAATTTATACATTGAGTCAACGATGAAAGACCTATGACCGATGTTGCAGGGACGAGGTGGAAATAGAGTCCGTCCACCACCAGCTATTCGATTGTCCAGCCCAACGGGGAAGGAGACTAGAAGAAGTTACTGCTTCTTCGACGAGCTGGAGGATCTGGAAAAATAAAGCTGAAGCACCTCCTGAGATATATACAACAATCTGGGGGTTCTAATCAGCCGTAAAAGTGTAGGTCTATTGACAGTCAGGCGGCTATGAAAGCTATTAGGTTGTACCACATGAAATGTCGAATTTATCACTTAATCCTCAATTAGAAGCTGTCGAGTGAACATCTGTAGAACACTGAATTTTTTTTTTCATAGAATACAGTGGTATATACAGTCAGCGTCAAAAGTGAGTGAACATCCAGTCATCTGATGAAGGTTTATCCACTAAATTAATATTCACCGGAATGCGGTAGAGCAGACATGGATATATAAAATTAAAGCTCAAAAGTCATACTTTGAAATATGGTAAATAATATTTAACATAAGTGTATATATAAAACAATTAATTCAATTTCAAAGAGAAAAGTGCGAAAAAAGTATTGAAAAATGAGTATATCTATGGTTGTGTCAGCGACTGTAAGACATAAAGCTTCGATTCTGTTAGACATTTGTATGAAAATTAAGACCGCCATATACGATAACTGAAAAAGCGGCAAAGGCATACTAAGTACAATTTTTTCTCAATGAGTTACTGTTTTATAAAGAGATGTGTTCACTCACTTTTGACGCCTGTTTTTAGCCCCTTTTTTCGTTTGAACTAAATAAACTTCTTTATGCTTACTGTTATTTTAAATGAAATATAGCTTATTTTGAAGTATGATTTCAGAGCTTTTATTTGAGGTATCAGTGTCAGACGTAGACCATTCCAGTCAATTTTAATTTAGAGGAATACCTTTCAGCTAATGAATGTTTACTCACTTTTGACGCTGACTGTATATGTGTGTTTGATATGTACGACTTTTGGGGTCCGTTGCAAGTACAGTTATTTCTTTCTAGGAATTTGTATATCATGCTGTCAACGGTTCAAATTCGTACTCTTTTCCTTTACGAGTTCAAACTGGGACATAATGCGTCTCTGGCAGCCAAAAACATAAATGACGCATTTGAGAATATAGCGGTGAACGAAAGCAACAAGCCGTAAAAATATCAAAGGTGTTTTTTTGGAAGTCGAACCCAGACTTGGAGCGTAGGAGTCGACGCACTAACCCACTACGCACGCACCATTCAGCGTTGGTTTGGTAAGTTCCGTAGGGGAGATCTAAGCCTCGAAAACGTACCGCCTGGGAAACCGGAAACGGTAATTGACGACGCCATTTTACAAGAAACGATGAATGCAGATGCGAAGCATTGCACACGACAATAATATTGTGAGGAAATCGATATAATGCATAAAAAGTTGGCTGAAAAGCAGCCTGCGTTGGCAAATAGGCATGGTCCGATCCTGTTGCATGACAATACTAGACAATGTTACCTCGCACGTAACGGTACAAAAGCTGCTACAGTTGGGATTCGAAACTCTTCCGCATCCACCGTACTTACTCTCCAGATATTTATCCAACGGATTATCACCTTTTCCGCAGTCTGGTGTCATTTTATCGGCAAAAGGTGTTCCGAAACCGAGCAGAGGTCATAGAAGCCTTTGAAAACTTTTCATCGTCAAAAAATGAAGCTTTCTATAAAAAGGGAATAATGGACCAAGGTCCATCACGGTGGAAAAAGGTTATAGAAGTCAATGGTTCATATCTTGACTAAATAAAGTTTTGTAAAAAAAAATATTGACTTTGATATTGATTTACCGACATTTCATGTGACACAACCTAACATATCCGCAACAGAACTTAAGTCCAAGCTAGTCGCAAGCTGTTGCGAAGATCTGAAGGTTCCTGGCTCACAGCACTCGATCAATCTGTGCTAGGTCCCTGGACATAGCGACATTGCCGGCAATGAGACAGCTGATGAACTTGCCAGAACAGGGTCAGTGACCGACGTGTCACAAGCAATTTATGGAATCAAACCACCCCTCTCAGAGCTGAGGAAAAAGGTGGATATAAAGATTCTTGAGATGACAAACAGTAGATGGCGTGCCCTGTCCCTGGAGCTCTCACTGGCCATAATCATCTTAGAAACCACGCCATGAAAATGGAACTCTCCAACGAGAATATTTGTAGCGGAACGAAAGGAGCAATAGGATACTCCTCACTACCTCTGTCACTGCCCTAGTCTGTGTGGGTTGCGTCACAGAACACTGGAAGAATTTTTCTTCCAAGATCTACACGAAATCTCAAATAAACCTCTAAGATTTCTTTGCAAGCTCATAAGAAAATCGGGATGGCTACGGTACAACGAGGAGGGAAGAATGGTGGTCTTTGCCGAATTTTAACTCAGTCCCCATTTGATGATATCGTATAGGGTCTCCTCCATTTTTCCTCTGACTTTGATTACTATGTCATCGGCATACGCCTGACATCTGATGCCATGGTTTGTCAGTATATCTAGAGGCTCGTCTACAACTAGGTTCCACATGAGAGAGATAGAACTCCGCGCAGTGAGCAAATACACGCACCCCCCATAAGAACGACTATAATGGAGCCCACGAACAATTCGGAACATTTCGTTAAGCATATGCGAATTTGACAGATGTCACACAAACACACAGGAATCCCAAAATGGCATCTAGTTGAACGACATTTTTCAATTGAATGAAACAAAACACGGGAAGGTATGCTGACAGATGGCTAGGTACACATGTGTTTTGTGCAAACATGACGAAACATTTCGTTAAAAATTGATCAGTAACGATTCAGAATCTCTTTTCCTTCGCGGACCAATCATTTTGGTACAGGCTCTTCTTCCTCCAGTCTATTGACGCGAAGTCATTGAGGCACAGCACCACGTAGCGGCATTTTTTGTCCCTGCCAAAGGAATATAGAATTCTGACAGATCGTAAGCAGGAACAAATTTCCATAGAATCTTTCAATTTAGTCGTGATTTAAAGCGATATTATCTATTAGAAAATAAATGCTTTTAACTACAGTAAATGTTTTAATGTTGAAAGCATGTACCAAAGTCTGGATTTAAGTGGTTGTCAAGTGATTATAAGAGACAGTTCAAGTATAATAGTGCTTTGAAAAATGTGAAAATTGCACTTGTGGCAAGAAGAAATTGTTGTTTTTTCTTCTTTAATGCAGCGTTTGTTTATTTAATTGATCAACAAACACAGTTTGCATTATGTACTAGTCACTTAAAATTCAATTGAACATGAAAAACATATAAAATTTCCTCGAACACACGTGTTTTTCTTGCATTTTTCAAGGCACAATTGTGTATAATGTATCACTTCTAAACACTTCACAACCAACAATATCAAAAGCAACATATTTTTACTCGATATTCCATAATAAATTGTATTTGAAACTAACAATTTTATGTTAGCTTTTACAAATTTATTTCTCCACCAAATTTCAAGTTTCAATATAAATTTGTTCCCGCCGTTGAACTGTCAGAATTCTATATTCCCCGGTAGCTACAAAAAATTTCCGCCAGAAGTACTTCAAGTCGTCAATAGGCTACAATCACCAAAGTCCTATTTTCTTCAGATCTGTAGGTAGCGTCAGCACCCATTTCATTGTTCCTCTCTTCCAGCCAACGAAAAATTCAATCAAAACGAATAATCCCTCAAAAAACTGAATATATTTTTGGCAGAAATCAATTTAAAACAAAAAGTCCGTTTATATTATTCCTCGCCCCTAGCGTTGAATAGAATAAATCAATTCGCATTCTACTACATTGTGTTTGCGAACAGCTGACTGTGACAAACTGTCAAAACATATAAATGTCGCACTTGCATTGTGGATTATCTGCAGGAGCAATTGTGAAAGATCCAAAAAAGGTGCAATCATATCATAACCACCTGGAGTTTCACTTAATATTTCCAAGCCATGGACGAGGCTATATACAACCTTGAGATGGAGATTCTTCGACTTCGCATGCAGACCATAGAAAAAGAGAAGGAACTCGCCATACTAAAGCGCCAACAGGTAAACTTAAAAACAAGGATTTCTCCAAAATTTGACCTACTTTAATGGTTTCGATTCCTGCTGCCTAGCATCAAAGTGAAGCTCCCTCATCATCGAGACCATTGTCAAATGAGGAAATCGCTCGCTACAGTCGTCAGTTGATACTTCCCGAATTTGGCGGTGTTCAAGGACAACTGAAACTCAAATCAACCTCATTCCTGATTGTTGGCGCTGGTGGATTGGGATGCCCAGCTGCACAGTATCTTGTCGCTGCTGGTGCTGGAACAATTGGAATTGTCGATTATGATGATGTGGAGAAAAATAATCTTCACCGACAGATCCTGCACACGGAGGACTATGTTGGGGAGCCAAAAGTGGCGTCTGCTAAATCGGCTTTGCTCAATTTGAATTCTGGTGTGAATATCGTGACATATCAACGTCTGCTGCACAATGACAACACACTCGACCTGATTGAGCAGTACGATGTGATCTTGGATTGCAGTGACAATGTGGCAACCAGATATCTGCTGAATGATGCGTGCGTAATGAAGGGAAAACCATTGGTGTCGGCTAGTGCACTGCAGGTAATCTTGAAAATTTAATTGAAACTCATTTGACGAGTCAACTGTAAGGTGATTCGTTTTAGTTTGACGGACAACTCACAGTGTACAACTTTAACGGAGGGCCTTGCTACAGATGCCTCTTCCCAGTTCCGCCCCCTCCAGAAACTGTGACGAACTGTGGCGATGGAGGTGTGCTAGGAGCAGGTAACCACTTAATTTCGTTGTCGAAGCAATCTCGCTTATTCCAATCCCATAGTCACTGGAGTCATTGGATCCCTTCAAGCGCTGGAAGCTATCAAAGTTGCTCTTGACCTAGGCGACAATTTGAGCGGACGGCTGTTGCTGTTCGATGGAATCAAGACGACGTTCCGAAACATTCGCCTTCGCTCGAAGCGAAAAGATTGTGATGTCTGTTCAGAGAATCCGTTCGTCACGAGACTCATCAACTATGAAGACTTCTGTGGGATGCGGGCATGTGACAAGGTATGAGCGAAAGTGGTGTGCATTTTTACGTCTTCTCCCATTGCGTCTCATTATAGGACTTCTCGCTTTCGATTCTACACGAAAACCATCGAATGTCTGTATACGAGTATAAGAACATTTTGGACAAGCAACACCTCCTCATCGACGTTCGGAACCCGGTGGAGCATGAGATGTGCCGACTTGACAACTCAACAAACATTCCTTTGAAACACATACTTGACGACAGACATCTCAGCGACATTAAGGCAAAAATAGAGAGTGGAGAAGTCCCTGGTAAGTGTGCATTTCCCTCATCATAAGTTTACACGAACTCAGCCTCATCCCTTTCAGTTGTTGTTGTCTGTCGGCGTGGCAATGATTCACAAATTGCCGTGCAACACTTGAGAAACAAATTGCAGGGCTGTCAAGTGAAGGACATCATTGGCGGTCTGTACGCCTGGCACTACAACATCGACCCAACATTCCCAATCTACTAGTGAAGCCGAAGTAGAGCACACCGCACATGCACTTGTACATCGATGTAGATTTATTTTATGAATATATGTCTCAAAGATTTATTTTTCAATTAAAACAGAAAATATCGATCATGCAGCGCCCGACCGTGAGCAGCGAAATGGCGAACAGTCGCCGACGACGGTTGTGCGCCACACAATCGACATTATCATCACACCGGAGTAGACAGTTGATTTCATTTGGTTTGTCTTACAGATAGATTGGACAGAGAGGCTTGCGGTTTGTATTTGTGGCTTATCGGGATGTCCGGTTGAATTGTCCCCAGTAGTCGTCAGTGGCTTGATTGCGGTACACCACCTTGTCCATGTACTCGCGTCGTGCTTTTTGTTCCTGAGCCAGCGCCATGTTAATCTTGTTTTGCTCTTCCAACTGCGCTCTGAAATTTGGATAGTTAATGGAAAAGTGCTACTAGTTGCTGTGGAAGGGTATACTTTTTAATCTTTTGCAGCTCCATTTGCTTGAGAGTAAGCTCTCTAGTCATGTTGATGGCTTGCTGTTCCCACATCTTTTCTTTCATCTTCTCTTCATCTTTTCGCTTCTGAAAAACAAACAACAAGCATTTGTCGGGTGCATTTGCCAACGATCCACAAAAAAGGAGACCCTCTGAAATGCGCCAACTATAGAGGCATCAGTCTTCTGAACATTTTATCTGCCGTGTTGTGTGAACGCCTAAAGCCATTCGTCAACAACCTGGTTGGTCCATATCAGTGTGGCTATAGGCCAGGAAAATCCATCATCAACCAAATATTCACACTGTGGCAAATCTTGGAAAAAATCCAGGAACAACAAATCGATACCCATCACATTTTCATCGATTTTAAGGTCGCGCATGACAGCATCTATACAGACGAGCTATACAGAGCAATGTCTAGTTTTGGCATCCCTACCAAACTCGATCGTTTGTGTAGGATGATGATGGAGAATGCACGCTGCTCCATCAAGGTCGGTAAAGAACTAACCGAGACTTTTGATGTCAAAAAAGGGTTCAGACAAGGCGACGCGCTGTCATGCTTCACTTCTTCAACATCATACTTTAAAGAATTGTGCAAAACTCGCACGCCAACACCAGAGACACAATCTTTCAGAATTCCGTCCAATTACTTGCATATGCCGACGATATTGACATAATCGGAAGAACACAGCGTGATGTCAATGACACTATTGTGAGTATTGCGACGGAGGCCGCGGAGATGGGTTTAACGGTAAATGAGGGCAAGACCAAGTATATGCTGTCAACCAGAAAGGACACCCAACACCAACGTCTCGAACAGAACGTCACGGCAGACGGATATAACTTTGAGGTAGTCAAAGACTGTCTACGTAGGAACCGCTATCAACTCAGACAATGACACCAGCGCTGAAATCAAACGAAGAATAACTCTTGCTAATCGTCGCTTCTTTGGGCTAAGAAAGCAAATTATAAACAAAGCCCTTTCTCGAACAAACAAGGTAATCCTGTACAAGACCGTAATTGTCCCAGTCCTGCTATATGGCGCAGAAGCATGGACTTTGTCAAAAGCGGATTAGGTTGGTCTTGGTTGCTTTGAGAGTAAAATTCTTCGGGTGATTTTCGGTCCCGTCTGCATAGAGGGTGAGTGGAGGAGAAGATACAACAACAAACTGTACGAGCTGTTCAGTGACATCGACTTAGCCAGAAGGGTGAAGATTCAACGATTGAGATGGCTAGGTCATGTAGAGCGAATGGAAACCAATGCTCTGGCCCGGAAAGTCTTCGAGTCCACCCCCGAGAGACGGCGCAGTAGAAGAAGACCGCGACTCAGGTGGCGCACGCAAGTGGAAATGGACCTCAACCAACTGTGCGTGAGAAACTGGAGGCAGCTAGCTAAGGATCGAGCTGGCTGGAGACGCTTGTTGGTTGAGGCTCAGGTCCACCCCAGACTGTAGCGCCACCTTAAGTAATAAGTAAGTAAGTGCTAACGCAAGAATTCAAGCCGAGTGACCGTAGACAATGCCATGAGTTCGCTTATTGATGGCCCGGGATCCGGATTTTAGCCAAAAAATCATCTCAACCGAGATCCATTTTTGGCGTAGAGGCTATATCCACAAGCAAAATTGCCATTATTGTAGTAACACAATCCACAGGTGTTTGACCAAGCCTCAATGCATCCGCAGAGATTAACTGTTTGGTGCGGTTTATGGCATGGCAGCATCATCGGACCTTATTTCTTTCGAAATGAGGAAGGAGACAACCTTATCATCGATGGTCTCAGGCATAGAGCGATGTCGAATGACTTTCTATAGTCAGAGTTCAACAGCATCGATATATCTGAACTGTAGTTCCAACAAGTCGGCGCTACATGCCATACAAACGACGCAACGTTAGAAGTTGTGAAGGAGAAATTTGGCCGCTGGGTCATCTCACCGCGAGCGTTCATGAATTGGCCACCGCAATCCTGCGACTTCGCCCCACTCGACTATTTTTTCGGGGGCTATGTCAAGCTAACAAGCCAACCAATTTGGACGCTCTCGGGCACCATTCGGACGCTATTGCTAAAATAACGCCGTTTTAGCACGCACAAAACAAATGGTTGCTCTGGAAGCTAGACCCACTTCCTAGAGGAGCGCCACCATTATTATATCAAACCTATACAGGATATCATTCGTTTATCTTTTACTTACCTTATTCTGCTCTAATTGTCGATTTTGTTCATCACGAAGGAATTTAGTCTCTTCCGGGGTCATGCCTCGGTACATGTAAGCAATTTTCTTATTCAGTGACACCTTACTGGCCGCCACGTCTGGATTTTCACTCAACATGTCGCTTCCAAGCATGTTGTAGATCTCTGCCAAATTGTCTTCTTGAGTCTGCTGCTGCTGGAGTTTCATATTTTCACGTTTCTCAAAAGCCTGCAAACCACCTTAATTTGTGTGAAATTCATACAATTGTCTGTACCTTACAAGTTCTTCGTTGTAACGACGAATGGATTCCTTGATTTTGGTGCGGTTCTCCCGTTCAGCGACTGACATGTCCATTAGCCGTTGATCAATTGATTTCATTGAGTTGTCCAGAATCGTCTCGGCTTTTCGACGATCAGCATTAGCTTGCTGCCTCTCCTTCATCTGGAAAATTGTGCGAGATTTTTGATGAGAATGTGATGTTCGATTGGATGGAGACTTACCTGTTGATCAAGCCAGGCTTTCTGTTGGTCTTTTTGGGCGCGTTGTCGCTCGGCGTGATACAGATCCTCACCGACAAAACTAGAAATTCAACGATGGGATCACATAAGGGTAAATCAGATAGAGTCAAGTTTGGGGGTTTCAACAGGGGGTTGGATTGTTGCGTAGCGCAGCAATGGAGAATAGAAAACTGGGCAGTTCATAACAGACTAGGTGGCTGGCTGCAGACTTACATTTTAACTAAGGCCCAACAGACGACTGGATGGCACAGTTGGTTAAGTGCCTGCCCCAAGTTAGAGGGGTCCCAGGTTCGAATCCCAGTGAAATCGAATCTGGTCCAGTCACCATTTGCCGTTGGGTTCAAATTAACGGCACTGAAATATGTTGCTGGTGCAATGGACGAGTTTTAAGTCTGAGTGCTCCAGTAGAGTTTCAAAAATCATCAGGAAAAAAAAAGGAAAAAAAAACATCTCCCCGCTGAATCTCCAACTACTTGATTTGAGGTCAAAATCTGCATCATGGACTTACATCTGAGCACTGGATATACCCAAGCGCGTGTCATCATCAGCCAGACGTACAGGTTCGCTAGTTCTTACAATATCTGGGTTGGTTATATCAAACTCCCGAGCGAGATCTTTACGCTGGTAATGGCATCGATAGTAGTTCAAGTCCATATTCCTAAGTTTGATTATCTGCAAAAAAACACAATGTTCCATTCAACTCATAACTACGACCACACCCACATTTTGCTGCTCGATCTCTTTAGCCCGTAGAAGATTTGTCTGCCTCAAGGCCTCTTCATTGTGTTGCCTTTCACGTTGCGCTGCAATCACTTTACGCGTTGCATTTTCAGCAATTTGCTTCTCCAAAGCTTCATAGTCCAGCTAGGAACGGTATCATTTACTGTTTGTCGATTGAATCACATGGGAAACGGAACACTTACACCAAAGAGCCTCTTTTTGCCATTGAAGATACGTTTCTTTCGTTCCTCCTCGTATTGCTTTCGTTTTTCAATTTTCGCCGCCTCTCGGAGGTCTTCCTTTGTGGTTATGACAAATTTAAGCATTTTTCTATTTTCACGTGTAAATTGTACAAAATATGTAAACGTCTCCGTGAAGAGGAATAAATGGCAGACTTTTCGAAATTCTCGCCGATAATTGTGTTTGCTTGACACTAACAAGTGAATGCTATAGGAACGTTTAGCTTGGAAGCGGTTCATAACCGCCTTGACAACCACTTGGGGGCATTTATGCGTATCGATTAACTGAAGTGCAGTCTTTTAAAAAAATGGGATTTATCCAGAGACAGATTTCTGGATCTTCGTAAAACTCTTATAGGACAAACTTTTTCAACCAAATTCGCTAACATTAACAGCCTTTTTTCGTTTAGCAACCACCACTCACACACAAATTTAAAGGTATTGTGAGTTTCGAAAAAGCCAGGAACTTTGAGGCATTTTCATTTTCATTTCCAATACATTCGTAACATTTTTTGTTTGTTTTGAATTTTTAATAATAAGAGGTCCAACGTTATGTTGGCACTGGTCCAATTGTTCTTCTTAACCCTTTCGGGGCGCAATTCAGGTGATGAAGTTACAGAAAAATAAAATACAGTAGACGCTCGATATGGACACAAATCCCGCTGTCAGGCAGAATGTTCCACTCAACACAACGGACGATGATAGAAGAGAATACCGTCCCCCCGACCTAGACGAAGTCAAGATAGCGATATCGAGACTGAAGTCTAATAAAGCTGCTGGTGCAGATAGTCTGCCCGCCGAAATGTTTAAAGCAGCTGGAGGTGATCTGGTAGGGCGCATGCACCAGCTCATCTGTAAGAGATGGTCGGAGGAAAGCATGCCCGATGAGTGGAATCTCAGTATCGTTTGCCCGATCCACAAGAAAGGAGACCCCTTTGACTGCGCCAGCTATCGAGGGATAAGTCTCCTTAACATCGCCTATAAGGTCTTCTCTGCCGTTTTGTGTGAACGCCTGAAACCATTCGTGAACAAACTGATAGGTCTTTACCAGTGTGGTTTCAGGCCCGGGAAGTCCATCATCGATCAAATTTTCACACTGCGGCAGATCCTGGAGAAGACCCAGGAAATGCAGATCGACACACACCATCTATTTGTCGATTTCAAGGCCGCATATGACAGCGTGCATAGAGACGAGCTATACAGCGCCATGTCTAGTTTTGACATTCCTGCTAAACTCGTCAGACTGAGCAGGATGACGATGGAGAACTCTCGCTGCTCCATCAAGGTCGGTAACGAACTCACCGAGACCTTCAATGTAAAAAAAGGTTTTAGACAAGGCGACGCGCTGTCATGTGATTTCTTTAACATCATTCTTGAGAAGATCGTGCAAAACTCACTGGCCAACACAAGAGGCACGATCTTCCAAAAGTCCGTTCAACTGCTAGCTTACGCGGATGACATTGACGTGATTGGGAGAACACAGCGAGCCGTCGATGATGCGTTTGCTGGCATTGAAACGGAAGCGGCTAAAATGGGTCTGGCGATAAACGAGGGCAAAACAAAGTATATGCTGTCATCGAGAAAGGACGCACAACATCGACGACTTGGCCAGAACGTCACCATAGGCAGCTATAACTTTGAGGTAGTAAAGGACTTCGTCTACCTTGGCTCCGCGGTTAACAGTACAAACAATTTGGCGCACACAAGTCGAGGGGCACCTCTGCCGGCTTGGTGTGTAAAACTGGTGTAAAAACAACTGGCCGGAGAGGCATGTTTGGGGGAGGCCCAGCTCCACCTTGGACTGTAGCGCCCTAAAAAGAAGAAGATGGAGAAGAAGGAGTTTGTCTACCTTGTGGCAAATGTAAGCTCCACAAGCGACATCCTGGTGGAAATCTCACGCAGGATCGCCTTTGGCAACCGCTGTTACTTCGGTTTGTCTAAACAGCTAGGGTCAAAACTCCTGACTTGAAGGACCAAAATCATGCTCTATATTAATAATATAATAATAATGGCGGCGCTACAGTCTGGGGTGGACCTGGGCCTAGCTTCTCAGCAACCACTCGTGTTGTGCGTGCTATTGTTCTCTCACGAGTGGAGTGATCCTATATACAGTTATTGTCCGTGACTCGAAAGAGGTGGAGCCGTGAAAAAAATGTTAGATGAAAAAGATGTTAGACTCGAACCTTAGACCTCGAGCGTAGGAGTCGATGCACATGCACCTATCCACAACGCCACGGCGCCCACTTTAGTAGTAGTAGTAGTAGTAGTAGTAGTATAGTTTATTTAGTATTATATACCATTTAAGAATTCATACAATTTAAAATAATTTACAATTTCTTGTTTTATAAACATAATAATTTAAAAATTTAACATATTAATTTAACATAGAGAACAAAAACAAATAGGAATATGCGTGTGCATTACATTAGTTTACATTTGATTTCAAATAATTTAAACACTTTCTCTTAAAAATATTGAAATTTCTTTCGAATTTTATATCACTTGGCAATGAGTTGAATGTTTCAAGTCCTTTATGTTGAATAATACCTTGAGCAGCTGTTGTATTTCTGAGGACAAGCCTGAAGTCTTCAGCGTTGCGCAGTGTGTACGGTTGCGATTCACCAACACTCTTCAGTTCACCCGTAAGATAGCACTTAGCAACATACAGAAATTTAAATTTTCCTCCCTGCCAGAACCCGATTCCCGAAAATATTATCAATCCACGTTTCACTGTCTCATATCATATAACGCCTGGAAATAGTAAAACAGCTCGAAAATAAAGTAAGACTTCACACGAAAACTTGCACGAGATGGGTTTCAACCTTGACTTTATTAAAAGAGATCAAATCAGCTCATTCTGATCGGTTAAATTCAACAGACAAAGTTTCGTGTTTCGTGTCACGAAACGTTACGTTACGGATGATTACAGTAATTCGAGAAAATTAATCGATTATCACTAAAAGTCATCGAGATACTTTTGCCATCACTTTGGGGTATTTAAGGAGAACTTTCTGTTAAGTGAGCATCATAATACAAGTCAAACATCCCCCACGTTAGACAAAATGAACAAGCTCTCAATTTGTGTCCTGGTCCTCCTTGGACTCTTACTCACCTCAGTGAGTAAACATTGAAAGCGTTCTCAGTTTATAATTAATCGTGTTATTTGATCTTTTAGGATACTGTTTTCTCAGATGACGTAGAGTGTGGCTTGACCAACTGGATGAACGGTGGTAATGCAAAATTTGATCTCACCCTTCCTATTATTGGTTACCTGCCGTTTGAAATGAACTGGGGCCTAACCTGCAAAAGTTAGAAAGCATAATTACAGTTATGCATAGACCGTGAATAAACGTCATGTTTTAAATCAATAAAATCATATCTACTGCTCCCAGAAAAAAGACTGTTTTTTTGCTTCCTTCGTATAGATTGGAAATTGATTGAGAGGCATTGTGTGGCGAGCTGAACTTTCAAAATCGACTTTGGTATGGTTTTACCAGCATTAACTTTACTGATGGCCAGCAGACATTTTCATTGGTGTTCGTGTATTTCTATAAGCAGGACTCATCCTAAACAGTACAAACAACATCAGTACTGAGATCAAACGCAGAATAACTCTTGCCAACGGCTGTTTTTTTGGGCTCAAAATGCAATTGAGTAGTAGAGCCCTCTTTCGGAAGACCAAGCTGACTTTATACAAGACCTTGATCACCCCAGTCCTGCTGTACGGCGCAGAGGCATGGACAATATCCCAAGCGGATGAACAGTCTCTTGGTCTTTTCGAGAGAAAAGTTCTGCGCGCGATCTTTGGTCCTGTTTCCGTTGATGGCATTTGGAGGAGAAGATTCGACCACGAACTGTATGGGCTGTACAGCGACATGAGTCTAGCCAGGCGTCTACGGATCCAACGCCTAAGATGGCTAGGCCACGTAGAGCGTATGGACAACTTAGCTCCTGTGGGACAACGCAACAGAGAACGTCCACGAACAAGGTGGCGCACACAAGAGGGGGACCTCGGCCGGCTTGGTGTGCGAAACTGGAGACAGCTGACGAAAGATCGTGCTGGCTGGAGAGGCATGTTGAGTGAGGTCAGGTCCACCTCGAACTGTAGCGCCCTAAAAAGAAGAAGAAGGACTCATCCTAGACGATGCCTGATGCGTGGAGTTCCACGTGAACCAAATTGTTCAGTTATTTCGTTTGCCATTTTTCTAGTGAAGCTGGTTATGAGCTCTACGAACAGAAAAGGGGGAGCGACCCTGCTTTTCAGGAGGAACAAAGAATAGCACAAAAGTTGCGTGATCGAAGAGATGGATAGGAGTTAAGGCAGGAATGATCTGAGAAAGACTTGCCAGAGAGGGAAATGCCGAAACGGGAATGGGCAGCTGATACTAGGGACGTAGTCAGCACTGAGAAATCGGAAGAATTATTTTTGCCGACTGTTAAACGGCTATGAAGACACAAAGCAGCTGCCAGGCAGAATATTTCTCTGAATTTGGACGATGATAGATGAGAATTCCGTATCCCCGGAATATGTAGATGAAGGGAAGACAGCAATATCGAGACTGAAGTATAACAAACCTGACGACTGGATGGCGCAGTTGGTTAAGTGTCTGCCCCAAGTTAGAGGGGTCCCAGGTTCGAATCCCAGTAAAATCGAATCTAGTCCAGTCACCATTTGCCGTTGGGATCAAATTAACGGCACTGGAGTAGGTTGCTACCTGACAGTACAATGGACCAGTTTTGAGTCTGCCTGCTCAAGTGTAGCGCTTCACAAAAAAAAGAAAGGCAACGTTAACTTAATGAATAAAAAATTACAACGGTAACCTCGTTTCTGATTCTACTACAAAAATGAGCTTTCCCAAAATTGTAAGCTTTTCTACCCTAACCTTGATTCTATGGCAGCTTTAAGTTTCATTAAGCTTTCCCTTGAAAATCAGCTGTTCCACCAGCTGACCACCAACCAGCAATTGCCATCAGTATTGAAGCAGTTAGTAAACAAGATTTTCTTAAGGTTGTGCTTAGTAAGAAGCACCGCCTTCGCGAGTATCGACAGCAAAATGAGAAAATTTTGCACTCAAAAGGTTCATCATGAGCCGCCGGTTGAAGCCCGACGAGACGAAGACCCCAAACTCCCATTCGTGTACTCGAAACACTATGGAGTGCAATTTTGCGGACTTCAGAAATTACATCCCTTCGACGCCGCTAAGGGTCATCACATCTTGAAGGTGAGACATGTTTCTGAGCTGATTTCATGAACATTTTGTTTCAAATCTAAACTCATAGATCCTAAAAGCGGAACAGCTTTTGTCCGAGGGTAGATTCTATGTTCCTGAAGAGATCAGCAAGGACGAACTCCTCAAAGTGCACAAAAAGGAATACCTCAACAGTCTAAAGGTATGTGTGCTCTTGACTGTTGTTTATGGAGTTTAAAATCTTGTGTTTCAGTGGAGCATAAATGCAGCAAAGATTTCTGAGATTTGTCCACTGCTGCTCGTTCCAAATCAATTCGTTCAGCGGGGTTACCTAAGACCAATGCGTTTTCAGACCGCGGGCTCCATTTTAGCCGGTAAATTGGCTCTGGAGAGGGGATGGGCGATCAACTTGGGAGGAGGATTTCATCATTGCTGCTCATACCGTGGAGGAGGATTCTGTGCTTATGCAGACATCACATTACTTATTCGGAAATTATTAACGGAAGAGAAATCGATAGCGAAAGCGATGATAGTCGACCTTGATGCTCATCAAGGAAACGGACATGAGCGTGACTTCAACGAGAATGAAAACGTATTCATCCTGGACATGTACAACGCTTCCATATATCCCAAAGATGGACCGGCCAAAGTCGCCATTAAATGTGCGGTCGAATTGAAGCCATACACAGAGGACGCATTTTACATGAAGAAACTAACCAAGTTTGTGCCTCCTGTCTCTCTTGCTTCATCATTTACACTTCTGATTCCCCGCAGATCACTAAAAGACTCAATAGCATCATTCCAACCCGATTTAATTGTGTTTAACGCCGGAACAGATGTCCTTAAAGGCGACCCACTCGGGCTTCTATCCATAACACCACAGGTCATTTCATGTCAATGTTCAGCAAATTATTTTCTAATCGATATTTCCTTCCAGGGTGTCATTGATCGTGATGAGTTTGTCTTTTCCACATGCTCGCAAACCAAAATTCCAATTGTGATGCTCCTGAGTGGTGGTTATCTGAAATCTTCGGCCAGAGTGATAGCTGATTCGATCATGAACTTAAAAGAAAAGGGACTACTGATTGAAAAATAGTTTTTTTGATCTTGGCTGCATTTTTTGAACGAGTACCTTGGTAGAGTAGGATTTCAAGGCGGGGATTTTTCTTAAGTTGACCATTTCGTGTCAGTTCCCGAATGAAATGAGTTTAAAATGTTCCTTAACCAAAGAGAGTTAGAGATAATTTTGTATACAAAAAACAAGCTTAAGCAAATATGAATATTTTTTAAATAAATATTACAAGAGACTATTCGATTGCATTATGATCTGGTGGTGAATTATAAATGGATTGAGTTGATACCTCATTTTTTACCAATATTCATGACAGCTAGAAATTTGCTTCCATTGCTATGCAGATTGTACGTGAAAATCATAACTTACCATATCATCCAGGTATAAAAGATGAGTCGAGAAGAGCTTTACGGCAACGCAGGAGGGCGTTTCAGAGGTGAGTAGTATAATAATAATAATTATTATTATTATTTTTATTTTGGCAGCGCTACAGTCTGAGGTGGACCTGGGCCTAGCTTGTCACCAACCACTCGTGTTGTGCGTGCTATTGTTCTGTCACGAGTGGAGGGGACCTACAGTTTAATGCCGACTCCGAACGGCGAGATTGAGAAGCTATTTCCTGACAGTTATACTCTTTGAGCATTGTCAGTGACTCGAAAGAGGTAGAGCCGTGCACAAAATTGTTTGTCTGAACTTGGATTCGAACCTAGACTGTGAAAGTCTAATGCGCATGGGTCGACGCACGAACCCACACGGTCACGGCGCCCACGGCCGCTCTTCAGAGTTGAGTAGACTTCAGAAAATTGTGTATAGAGATCCATTCTCCAAAGTCGGTTTCATTCGGGACAGAATGGGAGTGATTGGTAGAGAAACACTGGACCGTATGAACTTGTGTTGCTGCAGTCCTAGCTGGAGAGGCTTGTATATTGATGACCAGGTCGACCTCGGATTGTAGCATAACAAATTCCTACGATCCAGTGTCGAACTGGTCATCAATATACAAGCCTCTCCAGCTAGCACGGTCTTTCGCTAGCAGTCTCCAACTGCTGTCACCAAATTGGTTAAGGTCCCTCTCCACTTGTGTGCGGCACCGTAATCGTGGACGTCCATTGTTGCGTTGTCACACTGGTTCAAAGTCGAAGATTGTTCGACCGGAGCTGAGTTCTTCACGCTCTCTCTCTCTCTCAATGAATCCGTTGAAGTCTGGCTAAAACCACATCGCTGTACATTGAATCTTCTTCTCCAACTTCCATCAACGCAAACAGGACCGATCACACGAAGAACTTTTCTTTCGAAATGACAATGAGCTTCTTCATCCGCTTTCGATATTGGCCAAGTCGTCGATGTTATGCTTTTTTTGAAATTCCCTCGTTTATAACCAGCCCTATTTTAGCTGCGTTCGAATAACCACTTCAATGTGATCCGCGTATGCTAGCTACTATAGCTGTTCGAATTTTTGGAAGATCGTGCCTCTAGTGCTGGCCAGTCATTTACACAATCTTTTCAAGGACGATGTTGAAAAAATCACATGACAGCGTGTCGCCTTGTCTAAAACGTTTTTCGACATTTAAGGTCTCGATTAGTTCGTTACCGACCGCCTTGAGATCGATCTGCATTTTTGGATCATTTCCAGCATCTGCTGTGTTTTTTTTTTTCAGTGTTTTTTTTTTTTAAACACTACAGCACTCAGACAAACTGGTCCATTGTACGGCCAGGTAGCAACCTACTCCAGTGCCGTTAATTTGATCCCAACGGCAAATGGTGACTGGACCAGATTCGATTTCACTGGGATTCGAACCTGGGACCCCTCTAACTTGGGGCAGGCACTTAACCAACTGCGCCATCCGGTCGTCTGAGTTCGGTGTTGATGTTGCCCCCATTATGTTTGCCATCCCTTCTCTATGGCATCGACAGGCAAGCGATCCGCCTGTCTGCCTCTATTGGGACGAGCCTGTCTGCCCCTGTTGGGACGATATGGGTAGTATTTCATATTTCAAGTGGATTATGTTAACTTGTACGCTACAAGTTAGGAAAGTTTATGGTCCAGTATAACAACCAAGAACCTTACCTCTTCCTTCACCGCAACCGGAATTTCTGTAGTTTTGATAGTTTACGTGGGGCGTTCAATATATTCTCGGTATCGGGGTGAAGCTGTAGTTGTATATATAAATTGACTTATTTATCAAGTAATACTATTATTTTAGTGCATTCATGTACAATTTCATATAAATGTGATTATTAATTCGCGTTTTATCTCTAGTTAAACAGAATCATAATGGCAACTGAGACGATGATGGTGAAAATTGAGCATCGCGCTGTAATTAAATTTCTCACTAAGCAAGGAAAAAGTCAAAAAACTATTCATGAAGAGATGGTGGCTGTTTACCAGGGTTCCGCACCTTCATTATCAACTGTGCAAAAGTGGTCAAGTGAGTTCAAGAGAGGCAGAGAGAGCATTGAAGACGACCCCCGCTCCGGCGCCCCGGCTACTGCTTGTACGGGAGAAAGCATCAAAGAAGTCGAAAAACTTGTTCTTGAGGATGCCCGAATAAAGGTGAAAATGATGGCAGAGATCACCAAGCTTTCAATTGGTACCATTCACACCATTCTTCATGACCATCTTAACCTTTCAAAGGTCAATGCAAGGTGGGTGCCACGAATGCTCACAGCGCCTCAGAAAAAAGTGAGAATCGCATGCTGTAGAGAGCTTTTGGAGATGTGTAGTGAGAACGCGGACGGTGTTATGGATCGAATTGTTACTGGTGACGAAACATGGGTCCACCACTATGAACCTGAAAGCAAACAAGAGTCCATGCAGTGGCATAAAAAAGGAACAGACACCCCGAAGAAGTTCAAAGTCACTCCGTCTGCCGGGAAGCTCATGGCCACAGTTTTTTGGGACTCAAAGGGAATCTTGCTCATTGAGTACAAAAAAAAGGTGAAACCATCAACGCCACATCCTACGCTTCCACTTTGCATAATTTGCGGAAGGAAATTAAAAAGAAAAGACGGGGTAAAGTCGCAGCGGGTCTGTTGCTTCTTCATGACAACGCTCCTGTTCACACGGCGCGAGTTTCCAAGGCTGCTGCGCGAGATTGTGGTTTCGAAGAAATCCAACACCCACCCTATAGTCCAGACCTTGCCCCTAGTGATTATTTCCTGTTTCCGGATTTGAAAAAAATGTCTTCGTGGAAAAAGATTTTCGGATGATGAAGAACTCAAGTCGGCAATAAATGGGTATTTTGCAGAGAAAGAGGAAATTTATTTTTTTGAGGGTTTAAAAAAGCTTATCTCAAGATGTAATAAATGCATTGATGTTAGGGGAGATTATATTGAATAATAAATACAATTTAAATTGAATTCGCATTTTCCTTCATATCGATACCCAGAATATATTTAACGCCCCTCGTAAATCGTATTCGGTCTTCTTTTATTAAGTCGAATGACGTTGATTTTGTTGGGAGTTATGGAGAAGTCTATGTTGAAGTTCATCCTTAAGGACACAATCGCCGATTTTGTTGATCTATATCGCAGTTTTAAACCACTGGCGCACCCACACACCTAGGCACCTAGTAAGTGCCCCCATTTCTTGCCAAAAATAAAAACACAAATCGATTGGTTGATTTAGTTATTTAATGAATCTATTTTATTCAGTAGCAATGAGTTATTCACCATATCAAATTATTTAGAAAAAGTAATGTCCAATTTTTATTTGATTTAATTACAATCATCATTACAACGATGTGTATACAATTAATAAAAAAAGAAACAAATATCCATAAATATCAATTTGTAAGATCTAATTTGTTGTTGCTGCAACGAGAACCAGGACGACACAAAACAAAGTCACGCTCAATGTCCAGAGAGGGATAAGCATGATTTAGATGGAATACATTAGTTTTCTGTTTCATATTTCAACTAAACGGAGAACAAACGCAAGCAACACCTTCGTTTGCAGCAACCTTAATGTCTGACATTTCTTACAGTTAAGACATATCTACTTATTTACATACATACACTCACAGGAAATTTAATTTAATAAAATGCTCTTACTTTAGTAATAGAAAAAAAACGGTCTTTCATACTTGTCTTTCATTTTGCGGTTTACATTTAGATTACGAATTGGTTAACTTTAGTGAGTTATAAATATCTTATTGGCATTGTTTAGGTTTATAGTTTCTTTTGTTTGTTTGTTTAAATATCTGTTAGTTTAGGCATGTTTCTTGGTACAAGAAATTCTTACGATTAAAGAATTAGCGTGTTTACAATTTGCTATCTGGACTATGATTAATTTGTTTTCGTTTAGGACTCTTATTGGTTTTATGTGTGATTCTGAATTAATTGGAATTACGTCTACACTCCTATACTGCAAAGAACAGCTTTAAAAATTACGTATTATGTGCATTGGTCGGAATGTGTACTGGGTGTTGTGTTTTCTGTGAAAGAGGAACTTCAAATATATTTTACATCTGATTGATTATATTGAATGAATGCTTCGGTGGATATTTGTAGAAGAACAACTGCGAGAGAGTATTTGAGTGGATAATAAAAGATTTGTTTTGTTTGAATTTATGACGTGTTTTTTATCCTTCTCTACGATTTTCAAATTTCGTTCAATTCTTTTCTAATTTTTATGCAATTGCGCATGTCCGTGCTTATTCAATTAACAAAAGGCTGGGCCACTTTGAAAAACTGTTATACTACAGAGATTATACGGCAAAACAAGCAGCCGTCGTTTGTTTCGTGCAGCTGTCTGTGCCACAAACCCTCCTAAACTACAAGATGTTACGAAATTTTACGATAATACACGAAATCCTCTTCGAGGGCGGATGCATTTCGCAGTTATTTGCTAAAGAGAACGCTCATATTTTTGAGCTGCAGTCCGGGGTAAAGTTGGGCCTAGCTTCTACAGCATCCCTCTTAAATCCCTCCTAACTGCAATTTGTTACGAATATTTACGAGAATACACGAAATCCTCTTCGAAGGTGGACAATTTTCGCAGTTCTTTGCTAAAGAGAACGCTCATATTTTGGAGCTACAGTCCGAGGTGAAGTTGGGCCTAACTTCTACAGCAATCACTTCTGCTGTGCGTACTATTGTTCCCTCACGAAAGGAGGGCACCTACAGTTTTATGCCGATTCCGAAGGGCAAAGTTCAAGAAGCTCTTTTGACAGTTGTACTCTTTGGATACCGTCAGTAACTCGAAGAAGATTGAGCCGTAACCTAAGAAAATAGTGTTGGGAATTGAATCCAGACTTTTACTGTGGGGAGTTGGTGCAGTTACCCACTACGGCCAAAACTAAAAAAAAAAGGTTAGCAGTCAGGTTCTACATTTCACTTTCACTCGAAATTAAATTGAAATCGACACAAAATTAAATTTGGTGTTCTACAATTCTTTTTTATCGATTTGGATTTAATTTTTCTCGAAATTAAATCGACGTGAATTTCGGTGTTCCACATTTCGATTTGATTGATTTTTGGGTGATTTGAATTCGATCAGATATAGGTAGTGTGAATCGTGAAATTTGCCCTGCTCTGGTCAAAAGTAGACAAGAAACCTTAGGACAGCTTTTCTTCAAATCGCTAAACGATATTGCTTCCGTGAAGCCACATCTTCTCATAAAATTTGCAATAACCTCAAAATCCTTCTGTCTCAATGAAGGCTATTAGGTCGACACTTAAGTTAACTCTGTAAGTGGTAACACTATGGTAATTGAACAGCTCCGCAGTGATTCAAGCGAAACAATTTGGGCCAAAAAGTACAACATTGCGAAGTTCATCAGTTGTATTTTTAACAAAAAGGGTGAACAAGTTATAAGGTGTGTGAACAACACATTTCGATCAACAGAACGAACCAAAGGCGCATTCTCACCGGCCCCTTGCGTAAGGTGAAAAAATAAAGATCGACTTCGGCATGATTGTTACAATCACGGTTGAAAATGTGTCTTCCCAGCCATAAGTAGTGGACTAATTTAAACATAAGTTGCATCAAACAATTAATACTATGGGTCCGACCACTTATTAACTTTATAATGCAGACGGAGTTGTTCTGGAAACAAGATAAAACTAATGTTTCGTGGCAGAGGAACCAACAAGTAGTGCATCACTTTCCTTGCTTGTATGAATGCACCTGGTTTGGTCAAATTGAGGTTATTGAGAAAGCTAAACTACTAGCTATGGAAAGTAGAATACAAGAGTGATTTTAGCAAAATCATTTCTGTAGATGCACTGTACAATTGAAGACATTCATCAACAGAACGAAGTTACAAAACACTGTCAATCCGGATAAACAGATGCTGCTAAAAGAAGAATCATTTACTTTGCAAATAAGACTCTGTGGAATGCATGATATCTACAACTAATGCAAGAACTTTTCTACGATATGCTAGCCCTGTTACTTAAGAAAAAAATCCTTAAAATGAGGGTGATAAAAAGTATGTGTCCTTGTCCTTCCGTCTTGCCTAACTCAAATATACTGAATTTATTGTGCAGTGTAGACATGCACAACCATTACCAATGAATCAAATATATCACATGAAAGTAGCGTGAACTACAGTTTAAGGTCGATTCGTCAGCAGTTTTTCACCAAACAACAGGTTCCCAGATCAAAAGTTGGATTTGTCAGATCAAAAACAGGCCGTATGAGATCAAGGAGGTGTCTTGTGAGATCTTTACTTTCATTTATTGTGGGTTTTTCCTTCATCTACCCTTTTGCATGCACACATCTTCTAACGTTTCATCTCCTAACCGCGACCTACATTATATGCACCCCCCTTAGCATTCCTCTTCAGAAATCTGTTACTTCTTCTGTTTTTCTTTCTTTCTTTTTTCTGTTCTTTCTTCTATTGTGTTCTTTTCTTCTTCCACCGCATTCCAATAAAATCAATTATCCGAGGTTTTTTCTCTTATTTCTCTTTACATCATCAGCTCTAATGATAAAAATTCAATTATGTACATTTCGTAAAAATTATTTGAAAATGTTGCACTCCAGAGCTTAGACTCGAATTACCTTTTGATTGTCGAAAACACACTCACACTCTGCGGAAACTTCTCCATTCATTATAATGCATCCAAACATCTTCCACCAAACAATAAATAAACTATTTCGGCATTACTGTTCTTCTTAGTCGAGGAGCAAGAGTCTAAAACATAAAACAAAAAACAAAAATAAAATAATAAAAAATGCTCCTCTGTAACTGCATTTCTCGTGTTTATGATTTGTGTGCCCCTTGCTTCAGCATCTAATGAACGATATCTGCGGTCTATTCCTCATATTGATTTCCACTGCAAAGCTTTATAGATTCAAGAAAATGATTCCTGTTAGGTTTTCTAGACATTTCTTTGTTTAGGCTATCAGTTGCTATGCTTTTTCGTATTTTTCTAGTGCTTCAAACAATTCCACTCTAAGCAGTGATTAACATTTCTCTGCCTATTGCACGACTTTCTAACTGAATCTTGCGGTTAAATAAAAAGAAAAAATGTGTTTATCAGTTCATTCCAAAACACTTCTACGCTTCTACGCCTCAGACATCACTCTCGGTTTTAATTTTGCTTGTTTGAAATACTTGTTGACATAAGTATAATCGTCGGTGTCATTACAGGACACTGCCTCGCAGGAGATCACGCCAGAGGAGTAGGAACTCCGGCTAACGATTTCTGCAGAAGCTGCCTACGACGAGGAAGTGGAGAGCGTTGCACATTTCCTCTGCTCCCCTCCGTTGAGAGCTTATGCGAACTTAGTAAGGTTCTTATAAGCAATCTACTACGCTACATCCAAGGCTCCAAATGGTTCAATTGGATTGACCTCAGTCAAACCATATGGCTGCACAATGGATCAACACTGGTCTAAGTGCATACGCCAGCCACCTCAACCTTACCTAACCTAATACTTGTTAACAGTATTCTGTTAATGGATGGTCTCTTCTTGAAGGCAACAACTTTAACGAGCTCGTGGTTCTCGCTCCTATTTACATGTTACAGGTCATTGGAAACGCTTTTTTCGAATGGTTAGTAAGCGAATGCATTGATAGAGCTCACATTGATTGTTGGACAACAATCCTTAAAGAATCGCTTTCGGCAAGTATTGAAGTACCAAGACTGCCCGAAACAAATGTTTTATTATTTTGTCTTAGAAGCTATGTCGTTAGTTCATTACCTGGGGGCACGATTGGGGTTGAATCTAGGAGCTTGACCCCCAGACCATCCATACGTGAATAAGCCACATCATGTATGTGGTGTCCCTGCTTCTATTAAATATGGTGGATCTCGGGGACAACTCTACAAAACCCTAAATTCCGGATATCATCCAACCGTGTCAAGGGACGAATGACATTACCATGGTTATACTGTCACAAGGACATAGCCGGCAATGAGGTAGATGATAGAATTGCTAGCAAAAGATCATACCCTTACTTGTCGCAAGCGATAGGCTAGGTTAGGTTAGCGGGCTGCTAGTGAATTCCCCAGCACACTTAGACCATGTTGGTCCATTGCGACACCCACAGTCAGTCAGACTACTACCACTGATCGACCGCTCCAGTGATAGTGCCGTTAATTTGATCCCAACGGCAAATAGTGGCCGAACCAGATTTGAAAAACCAGCTAAAAGCGTATTAACTTTGCTTTCACTGGGATTCGGACCTGAGACCCGTCTAATTTGGGGCAGGCACGTAACCAACTGCGCCAACTGTCGCAAGCGATACAATGGATCAAGCCTCCACTCTCCGATTTGAAAAAACAAAAAAAGTGGACAGCAGGAGTAAGCAAGAGAGCACTCGGCCACTATGGCCTCAATATGATCCAGCTAAAACCGAAAAATAAAGGTTGCTGTAGACGATAGTTGGAGCTCTTCCCGGTCACAAGCCTCTTAAGAACCATTCCATGGAACCATTCAATGGGACTCACCAATTACAATTACATATGATAGGTCCACATGTCACGTCTTACACAGAGGAAGGCTGTCTGAGGAATTCGAAGTCCAAAGTGGGGTTAGGGAAGGCTGCATACTTTCACCAATACATTTTCTATTGGTGATTAGCGATGTGCTGAATGCGGCTTTGTCAACAAGAAATGCAGGAATTCGATGGGCTCTTACATCTGAACTCAAGCACCTTGACTACGCCGACGATGTATGCTTTCTGTCTCACAGAATAATGAACCTTCACCAAACGACAACAAATGTGGAGAGGGAAGCTGACGTCGTTGGGCTGAAAATTAAATCGGCAAAAACAAAAATGATCAGCTTAAGACCAAACTCATTGACTTATATATGTATTGCTGGACAGACGGTTGAGAGAGTAAAGAATTTCCAATACCATGGGAGTATTGTCTCAACCGATGGCGGCACCGAACTGGATATAGCCACCCGCATAGGCAAAGCAAAATCTGCGTTTGGGATGCTATTCACTGTTTGGCGAAGTAATTTTTTTTCGTTATCGGAGATTTCTGTAACACTACACTGGAGCTCTGACTCAAAAACTGGTCCATTGTACTACCAGGCAGCAACCTACTCTTACTGAAATTTTTCATGGTCTTCCGAAGGAAGACCAGCAGGCGCTTCTGTGATGAGGAGACTACATCATCATCCCTCACCTCATCAGCACCGAATAACTGCCACCTGATCCGAAAAGGCGAGACAATGGCAGAGGAAGTGCTCTGGAGTGTCATCGTCATCTCCACAGACGTCGCAGAGGGTTTCATCGCTTAGGCCAAGCACACTTGGGTGTCTGGCGAAGGTGTAGTGGCTCATTAGTACGCCGTTAATTTGTCTGCAGTCTTTTCTGTTAAGAGATAACAAGTAAGCCGCGGGTTTCTTACAGACGTTGGGGAGCATGAGCTTGGTCTGTCTACATCCTGGAGAGTCATGTAACCTGCGGTTGTGCTCTCGAGAAGTCCAACCATCGAAGGAAGCCCTAACCAAGGACGCAGGCAGTCCCAGCGTAGGTTAAGGTCCTGAGAATGCCTCATCTGATTCTTGTCTAGCAAGTTCATCGGCGATCTCATTTCCTGTGATCCCGTGGTGCCCTGGGACCCAGACAAGTCTTAGCGAATTTAAGTTACCGATCAAATTCAGAGAAGACTTGCATTCCTGAACTATCATGTAAGTGGTTAAAGGGTTGAGCAAGGCCTTAAGCACAGCTTGGCTGTCGCTACAGACGCAAATACTTCGTCCCTTCTACCTATTTTTCATAATATAGTTCGTAGCCATTAGGAACGCGCAGGTTTGAAAACCGACGCAAATTTGCCTAACAAGGTGTGCAGTTGAGGCACATTTCTAGAAACCGCACTCGATGGCGCGTAGGCATAGTAGAGGCCTTCGGACAAGGGGTACAGGACATAAGTAAGTAACCAATTACAAGATAGATATGTAGGGGCTGTCGAGGGGGACCTCGTCCGGCTTGGTGTGCGAAGCTACAGACAGCTGGCGAAAGATCGCACTGGCTGGAGAGGCATGTTGAGTGAGGCTCAGGTCCACCTCGGGCTGTGGCGCCCTAAGAAGAAGAAGAAGAAGATTGTTCAGCGTCGAAGCATATCGCAAATGTTTTGGAACGAGCCATACCGCCACGCATGGGTTCGTTGTTGATATCAAATGTGTTTGCTTTTAGTCGATTAATTAAACAAGTCTTGGATAAATTCGTACATTGGTAGTATCTAGGTTACAATTGTCTTTTTGATGCCTTAAAATGAATACTCTAATTAACAAAGGTATTGTTATTTTCCTACATTAAACTACGCAAACAAGAATGTCACTCTAATGAACGGTCTCTACTTCAAGAATATATATACAAAAAGCAAAAACAAACACCGTATGAAAATCAATCAAAAGAATGTTGTGTGACTTAAGAACTATTTTACATGTTTCGCTTGAGTAAGCGCAGTCTTTCTGATAAGTTATTCTTTTCTTTTGTGTTAAATATCTTTACACTACTACTAACAAGCCGCTGGTTCCGTTATCCTAAATGAAGAAAGGAGGAAGAACATGATGAAATGATTGTTGAAATGTACAAAACACTAGGTCGTATAGGAAAAAAATGAAGAAAGAACTTACGAAGATCTCGTTGGAGCGTTTTCGAACAGAACCTCTGATCTGCTGTTCACAAGGTAAACTATGCAGAAGAATAATAACGTTACAATTAGTCCAATTGAAAGCGTTACTGTTTCGTGCAGTTTGGACGGTCTTAGGAATATTCTAGCACTGAATTGGGTCCACGTTGATTCAGTCCAAGTTGAGTAGTTACCTGATGCCCAGTCATAATCTGGAAAATTAAAAGAAAGCGATACACAAAACGGCACGACAACCATAAATTGCGTTAAACAAAAAAATGTGGACCACCGATTCTTGTCGGACACAGCTAGAGTGGCTTAGAAACACTTCAAAGCACACAACTCCAATGATATACAACTTACCGTCAATTAAAAACGCTGGGCTCATCGCCACACTGTAGTTCTGCGTAGTGAACCGGCATTCTCCTTTTCCATCGTAGCCCGCAAACCAATGCAACGGCAAATAAGTACAATTCTCTTTATTCACTTCACTGATCTTCTGTGAAAGTATGTAGCCCATAAGTCTGTAGGACCATCCAGAAGCTTCTTGCGATGCACCCTGCACGCTTATGTACCTTCGTTTCCAATGAAAAGAAAATGTTAGATTTATTCAAACAAATATCGGATAGTCTCACCTTAGAGGAGGTATTGGTATCCTGACCTGACTGCTGGGATGTGATGCCGCTTTGAACAGAGGACAGTCCGCCGACTGGAGGAAGCAGAACAAGAACTCATCGACCAAAATTGGATTCGCCAGTTTGTTTCCATCGTACACTCGACCAGTCAGCATTTCGTACAGCCCTAGAGCCAGGGCGGATGATACGTTTCTGATTTTCATCTGTACCGAGTCGACTTGGAAATGGTCTCGCGCCAATTCGGTTTCCATCAGCACACCAAAATCCATTGTTGTGTTTCCGTACGTGAATCCAATGTTCCATTCGTCGTCGTAGATTGAATGGTAGAACTTGTTATAGGGCACAGCGTTTAGGATGACAGCTGGGAACGTGTTATTGACTCGCAAAAAGGATTGCGCTGAAGTGGGAGGCAAGTTGTCACTCACCACCGAGTTAAACTTCACTTTCAGGTCATATTCCGCGGAATAGTTTCGGATTTTTCCAAGGAATTCCGACGCAATCTGCATGCTCTGCAACGAGTGTAGATTGATCTCGCTCAACTCATCCAGTGCGCCGATGTCAATCATGAGAGCTATGTTTTCGAAGTCAATCGGATTGGTGCGGGTGCTTCGAGTGGGAAACGCCTTGTTTTGAATGTCGTACACGAATCTCTGTGAGCCAATGTAATCGTATGTCTCACCGTTGAAGACCACAAACAGAACGTTATATTTTTCGTTTTTCTTTTGCGGCAGGAGACGTGCTAGCACGTGCGCCACGTTCACCAACGTTGCGTAGGACAGAAGAGAATCCATAGCACCGAGACCAACACCATCAAACATAGATGTTGTGTCCAAACGAGTGGTGACCATAATGAACTTCTCTGCTGGGTCGATCTCGCGCTTTTCCACGCTGTTGTTCCTTGGGAATAGTGTGCCGTAGATATTCCTACCCTCCAAAGGATCACAGTACCGCGTTCGGCTGAGGTTGTTTAGAAAATTTGTCCTGCGCATGCACACCTCAGAGCTGACAGCTGCCGACATGAATGTGTTCACTTGTATGCTGCACAGGGGACGCACTGCGTGTTGGTCATAATCAAAGTTGTTGAACTTCTCCCAGCAGTCGAGGATTTTCTTCTTCTCATCGGGGTCGGCTACGTAGTAAATGGGAAATGGAAAGTCCTCGTACAGCAAGCCAGTGCCAGCGGGGTTCCACAGAGTTTCTGGTCGCGACGCGTCGCAGGAATCTTGATTTATGTTACTGTACCGATTTGGGCATGAGAGGTCGTGACTGAATTGCGTCATGTTCTCTGTGCGATTGACGACAATAACCACCGAAACATTCTTTCTCGCTTCGTTCTTCAGGCGGAGTATGTTGGCACGGGTGAACAACGGTGGCGGCACAACTGCCGCGTAAGGCGGTGATGGCGGATTGTTCACCAAGAAGTCGATGTCCTCGACCGTTCTTACCACATGAATAACGCCAACAGATCCTGAAAAACTTGCTGAAATTAGAAGTTTTGATTATTTCTTTGGGTTAGATAAATGCATTGTGGGTCCTTACATGAGCAACCGGTTTGGTGTGTGCCGTTCAAGCGCCGAAAACAGCTGGCGCCACTTATGGGTTCGTACATCTTTTCACGGTTTCGTTCAGCTCCTGCTGGAATAAAAACTAAAGAGAGTGATTGGTTAAAAATGTAGTGTTGGCAAACGTGTTGAAAAATAAACACTCAGCAGTTGTCGGGTTAGGTGCATCAGCAACTGATTTCTCTTTAGACATAAAAATTATTGTTAAGGAATTGACCACGTTTTTGGCATTTTAGAGTTGAGAACAGTGCACAGCTGAGAACTCTACGAAATGTTACTCGATTTCTCGTAGATTACATTACTCCCGTGACAACAAACGGTAATACAAGTGGTCTCTAAGGAGCGACAACGTCGAACAGTTAGAATGAGTATAGTCTGTGTGAGACCCTGGTGACCGGTGTTTCCCCTTTTCATAGTCATGAACTTAAGCAAGAAAGCTGGGCAAATTTGAACGTCTAATATTTTCTGCTGTTACTTACCAAAGGAGATGAAGGCGTAATGAAAGAATTTGTATACTTTGGTGGACTAAAGGGAGCAAGATTATTTTTTATTCAATTTGGACCTTTACAACTTATTTGGTCCACCTCTATTGACCCAAGCAAATTGTTCCCTTTTTCTGCGTTTTTCCATCACTTTTTCGAGCGTCCGTCAATTTTATAGCGAAGATTTTGGCACGACTGTTTGCCCTGAACACGCCAATGTCGAAATTATTCTACGACACACGTTCAGTGAATTTTCGTTGCAGAAACTGAAGTTTGATTGGCAGTGTGGCATGACACACCGTCTTGTGGAAACTTCCAGACATTTTTCACACATTTGTAGGCAGACATAATGCGCCAACATCCACCGATATCGATTCCCATCGATTGTTTCGCCTCCTCTGAAGCAATTGTCACTTTTTGCAATGATGTTTTATGAATCTAGTGTGGATTCTGTGTTCCCCAAATGCGACAATTTTGCTTGTTAACGACGCCAGAGTGTAAAATGGGGATCGTCGTTCTCCCCTCGTTTACTGCCAGACCAACATTAACCGCTTTCGTTACAATGCCAGCATATGCCTCACTGACGACACGCTGTGTTAAACTAATCACGTCAATATCATTCACGTATGCTAACAGTTGTAGGAATTTTTGGAAGATCGTGCCTCTATTGTTTAGTTTTGAAACGGTCTCCTCAAGAATGATGCTGAAGAAGTCACATTAAAGCGCGTCGCTTTGCCTTAAACCTTTTTTGACATTAAAGGACTCGGTTATTTCGTTACCGACCTTGCTTGAGGATTAAGAGCTCCCCATCTTCATCCTGCACAATTTGACGAGTTTGGCAGGAATGTCAAAACTAGATGTGGTGCTTTCCCGGTTGGATTTTGCAAATTTACGAAAAGTAAAAAGGTGTGCATAAAAACGAACGAAGGAATAAGAAATGAACATAGCTGGCCAACACCCTAAACCATAAAGAAATCCAAGCATTCGAATATTTATTTTGGTACTTTACCCTAAACATATTAGCTCTGTCCCCACCCTCACACAACGCCTAAGTATTTAGGCAGACTATAAACTATAAACCAACAGCTGGCATTAATCGTAAATATTCCTAAGAGCACAATGACATCATTTACCATCTATGTGATGAGTATTCAGAGGTAAATGAACTCTGATCTCTAAGAAATTGCAATAAAATCAGAGGCCAACAACAATAAATGAGGATAAAAGGTTCTCATTAACCAAAGCCATTGAATGTACAGCACTACGTATGCAATGAGAGGAGAAAGTCAGCTATTCCCACACACATCATGAAACTACTCATAGCGCGTACTTTGTAATAAATCCATTTACTGCATATCTTCCACAAGAAACCCATTTCTAAGTCGATTGAACATTATGCAAAGATTATACGAGAACACGTCAATATCGCTAGCACAATCCACACACCAGCACAAAGGAAGCAAAAGCTATTCATCTTCTCCAAGATATGAACTGATTAGCACTTGTTTGCCTTAACCAATGGATCATCTCCCAACGTTCCAGCTGGTTTTGTATGTTTTCTTAAATTGCCATAAAAAAAAACCTCCTTAATTCCCACGCCGTATTCCGCAAATAAAAATAACATGACTTGTGTATTTAGCTGTCTACTTCCCACAGCAATATATCTCAAGCACACTCAAATAAGGAGTTTATTTAAAGAAGCACAAGGAATACATAAATTCATGGTCATTTAAAAAAAAAACACTGCATTAGCTAGCATCAATTGCAATGAGTCACATCCAAATAGTGGGAGTACCTTTCGTAGTTCACCGAATCACTGGAGTCATTGATTTATGTCCTTAATTTTATGGGTCAAATACTTGGCCGGTATCCAAGTAAGTAGTAAATGATTTATGATACGGTGAAGAACACTTGTAACCATTTTTTTTTCTTGTTTTATACGACGCCTACCAACGGATTCTGGGTATAGACCACAATTCATCGATAATCCGATAAGGTATAGAAATTCCCAGCACAAATTGATGCACTTACCACAAAATAGTGTCTGCAGTAAAAATATTAACAATAGATTTTTTAATTTAAACATATTTATAGAGAAATATAGTATCGCCTGATTGGAAAGTTTCAAACAAAAAAATCAAGAATTCAAAGGAAATGACTTTTACTGAGAAACCTTTTGTCACTTCTGACTGAACTGACTTTTACATATTCTGTTGTAGTAAAAATTGTTTGCGTATTGTAAGTGACAACAGTGGATTACGTTACGTTTTGCATGGGTGTGTTCATGAGAAGTGAATTTAGATTAAGGCCGTGTGCTAAATGTGCAATAAAAGTTTGACGAAGAAAAATATTATGCAAAGGATATTTTTTGACATTTATTTGCGTCAACGTCAAAAATTATTCTTTGGATAACATATACACTTTTGATGCAATTGGCACACGGCCTACGATGACTGATGATGATAGGTTTGATGTCATGTACCGTTGCCAAAAAATTAAAATCTAAAAAAAGTCTTACCCTTTTATGAATGATTTATGACATTTACTAAATCTGTCAAATTGTAGTTTGTCTGTCTGTCAAAGTATAGTTCTGAGGTTCGACTTTATTACCTTTCTCTGAAATTGCACAATTTACAAATTTTAGCGTAGAAATGGACCTAATTTGCCGGCCCTAATTTGTATCAAAGTTTTTGAGAAATATAAACAGACCGATTTTTGGAACATTTTATCGCCAAATTAATTGCTTAAACGCAGAATCAAACCTTGAAGTATGTGCATACAAATGCATATGAATGCACCTGTTCACATTTAATCTGAATTACAGGTCGTGCTTACATCAGCATTTGTTATCTGTTATGCGGTACACCTGAATTGAACCAATTACAACAATTTTAAATACGTCCTTTTTTATGGATGATTGACGAACATGTTTTCTCGGGGGATGCAACAATAATGTTTGTAAGGCGTTGTAATTCTAATTGGAGGCAGTGCATGTGAATGAGCAATATCTATAGAATGCCACACTTCATTAGGTGTTATTACATGAATGATCACCAGCAAATAACGAAAATATGACATGTATATGGAGCTATGGGAAGCAAGCAGGTATACTTCACTCGACAAATCAATTTTTAAATGGATTTTTGGTGCAACCATAACATCGCTTTCGGATTTTGTGAAATGAATCACTCCCTTTCTTTCAGACACATTTCATTGCATTGAAAATGTGACCAGGTACATACATTTAAGCAAATTGCAACTTTCTGACGTGACAAGTTTGACAGCAGCTTACTTTCTTCAACTTCAAAAGCGACAACATAGTTCGATACGGAAAACTGAAGAGTAAATAGATACCGAGTTTAGTTCACGGAATTGTTTACATTTTTCCTCTTCCTCATAATTGCCGTCTATGGGGGATTATGAAATGATTAGGTAGTTTATAAAGCGTACGATACTTCTTTTCTCGGATAAAGAAACAATGCTAAATACGGCGCTTATCGAAAAGACCATTAGCCAAAATTGTTACTTAGGTATGGTCAACAAAGCAACCCTAAGAAATTCAGTTAATAAAAGTTATATGGAAATATGCCACAGCATAACAAAAGCCAACGACCACGTACTAAATTTGAATGAAGCATCTTTAACTTTCATAAATTAGCTTACAGTAACCAAGTGTAGTCATTTCCAACATTGCTTTAATACGAATCCAATGTTCAATTTGTTCACTTATAAAAACAAAATTAAACCACTTAACATTTTAATTTTATTCGCTTTGAATGACGCCTACCAACAGATTGCAAAAAAAATTACTGCAACTGATTAGGTACACAAAGAAATTCTATGCACCTGATAATTAACTCACCATAAAATACTAACTGCAGTAAAAATACGAACACTAGATTTTGTAACTTATACATATTTGTAGAGAAATATTTTATTTTTCGGCTTTAAAGTGAGAAAGACAAGATTTATTTTTGCTAGAAAGAAGAAATTAAATCCAAGAAACCGAGTTTAAGCAAATGACAGAACATTGGGTGAAGAAAGTTTTGTCACTTCACTACCAAACTGACTTTTACACGTTGAGTAGTTGTCAAAAATGTAAGAAAAATTATTACGTTACGTTGTGTTTGAGAATGGTTGTGTTCAAGAGGTAATGTCATACCTCTATGACTATGAACAAGGTACATATATGTTATTTTCGATTATGTTAAAAAAGATGATCTGAAATTGCCTCGTTTTAAGGGTCACTTTGTTCTATTTTGGGAAAAAGTGCAAAACTGGAAATAAATGCGTGTTATACTGTAGAACTGAAAACGGGCTACATTGATTCAGAGCATTCTTCAACAAAATATTGACCTGAGATATTCGACAGTACAACAACATTGCCTTACAGAAACGCAACATCTCATTTCATTTCATCTTCAGTGATCCGCATGTTGCGCAGGCACAGGGGTCGGGCAGGCAATACACAGTTGTTGTTATACGTATGACAGCTGCCAAAAATATATTTTTTATTATAATATTTCCTCAAATGTACACCACATTTGTGGAATTCATAAAAATGCATACAGAACATTCGCTGCGACTGTGCATTTTAAACACGGAAAATGACAGCAAACAATGACAATTGTTTTGCAATATTGCTTACTTGACGAAAAAAAGAAAATTGCCCTATTTATATTCCTCTGGCACTTTTTAGGTCAAAATCGAAAAACAAAATGCAAATTTAGAGCAAAAATAAGTGCCTTCCTTCGATTTTTAAGTTTGTTAGCTCAAAAATTATTTTTCCGAATTAGAAACACAAACAAGCAGTAAGTAAACGGCCGGGTTTTTTTTTATGAAATATAGAGAAGTGGGATTGCCGGCATTCACTACTGATCGACTGCTCCTGTGATAGTGCCGTTAATTTGATACGAACCGCAATTGGTAACTGGACCAGATTTGAAAAAACAGATAAAAGCGTATTAACTTTGCTTTCACTGGGCTTCGAATCTAGGACCCCTTTATATTACGGCAGGCACTTAACCAACTGCGCCATCCAGTCGTCAGTTCCTGACGAGTGGTGGGGAACTACAGCTTAATGCCAAATTCGAACGGCGGGGTTGGTAAGCCTTTTCTTGACATTTATACTCTTTGAATCAATGTCAATGATTCAAAAGAGGTGGAGATATGAAATGAAACGGTTTAGTAATGAAATCGACTGAAATCTTAAGACTTTCTCATGATTAGTGGTGCTGTAAATTGAGAATTGGGCAGCTTTTTTGAACAGTAGCCGATACACTATACCAATGCCTCACGGCATTCGACTTTTCTTCTTATATTTATTTAAGACTTATTGCAGTTTATTTTCGAATCAATTGTGCTCAAGGACAAAAATACTTAAAGTTTTTTTTCACCAGTGCTAATGAAGTTTTCATTTCGAAAAGACACAACGTAAGCATTTTTTTTTTTTATTTTTTAAATTTATTTTTTGTTTTATTTTGAAAAATTATTTACTTAAATGCTAGATACAAAATACTTAAAACTAGCTTAACTTAACTTAACATATGTTTACTATTCTAACTTACTGACCCTATGCGGGTGCTCTAAGATAACCTAAACTTATTATAAATTGCCTTTCGGCGCAAGATTTTATTTTTTGTTTTTATACGAAAACTTAATATTAAAAATAATATACCAAGAAAATTTAAAAAAAAACTTGGCAACAAGCAACGTAAGCTTTAAACTGGATACAATTCCATCAAATAGATTTATTGAATCTAGTGGTATAACTCATCACAAAAACTGCAGCGTTGTCAAGTATTTGTCTTGTAAATACAATTATATGCATTTAATGTTGGAATGTGCTTCCCCAGTCTGTCTTCATTGTTTAGAACCACATCAAACTGTCATTTATATGCAACATGTATAACGTCACAAACAGCTGTTCCAAGCAAGCACGCTTAACACTCACTGACATTTCATCAGTTTTCTCTTACAAATAAAGTTTCACTTCTGTGCTGTGGTAATCTCTTTCGCTTTCATAGACATTCTTATTTTCATTTATCGGAGGATTTCACGCAAAAAAATAATCATTTACCATGAACAACACGAGTACAAGTTAAATCTCCAACGTTTACACAATTACTTTTAAAAATACCTCAGTGACAATTCATTATTTCGATTTTATTCAAAAATATTCCCTGACGTCCGCGGCGAAGCTGAAAAGAACAATGTTTCGCCGATTTTTTGCAACGTTTATGGACCAACAACTCACCATTTCTCCAGATTTTATCTTAAACTCACCAAAAATTGTGCACACATTTGGATCGCCGGGATTAGAGAGTCTGTCGTGGCTATATTCGCACACACCATGTTTTCCGCTAAATGGTGATCAAATCAAAATCATTCATGAGCCAAGTAAGTTCTACGAGACTCTGGTGCAGAAGAGTGCCGAAGCAAAGGAGCGCATAAGTCTTGCCAGCTTGTATCTAGGAACTGGTCAACTTGAGACAGCATTTGTTCAGACAATCAAGAAGAACCTAGAGCAAAACGAAGCGTTAAAAGTCAACGTCTTGTTGGACTTCACTCGCGGAACACGCGGCGAAGTGAATTCGAAAACAATGCTTATGCCACTGCTCAAAGAGTTTGATAAGAATTTTTCACTCTCAATGTATCACACCCCAGATCTACGAGGCTTCACGAAACGATTTGCTCCCCCGAGATGGAATGAACTGCTCGGGCTGCAGCACATGAAAGTGTATCTCTTTGACGACTCGGTTATGATAAGTGGAGCGAATCTGTCCAATGACTACTTCACAAATCGACAGGATCGATATATCCTGATTGAGGATCGGAATTTAGCGGATTTCTATGCCAAATTAATTGCCAAAGTTCAAGAGTTCAGTCTGTCCGTACGACGTGATGCTGAGGTCGAATTGCACAATGACTGGGAGGTGTTGCCCTATGAGGGCGATAAGGAGGCATTCATAAGGACGGCAAAGCAGCGAATAACGGACTTCTTTCAGGATATCTTCAGCAAACAGAAGGCGACCTTGGAGAGTAAACCTGGTGAGTAGACGAAAGTACATGATCGAAAAATTTGCTGTTAAGCGTGTGGCGTTCAACATTTTTGTTTGATCTCATGGCTAATTTGAAATGAGCTTTACGACGAACACTCTGCTTGTGTGATATCAGACCAGGGTCTACGTTAAGTCACTTGCTTCAATAAAAAGCAATTTTAGATCATTATGGCGTTGTCATTTAAAGCTTCTGTACATGTGTTTATGTATGTCATCGTTTGTGGTTCTTTTTTTGTTAGCAATGGAACAACTTTGTGCAGGTGATGGACCGAATACGGCTCTTTGAAAATTGTTGTACTTTTTTGGTTTTTTCTTGGACTTTTCAGATGAATTTCCGACGTCGGATTCCTTAAACAAAGAATTGCATAAGTCATCAAGTAATATTTCGGTTGGAACAGGTAATTGTGTTAGTAGAGGTGATTCACAACAAAATATCTGTAGAATTTGTTTGTTTTTTAAAGAAAAATACAAAGGTGATGTGAGCATTTTCCACTGATTCACCCAATCGAATTTGCAGGACACCGAGCGAGTCGTGCCGGCTCAGATCTAAAATCGGAGTATCGCATTTTGGAGAGCTGGTACAAAGCTGATACATTGGGTTCCACAGTATGAACTGTCAAGGTGAAGGGTCAGGAATGTAGCTCACCGCCGTCCGGTATGGACATTAAGTTTTGTACTCCTTCAGTAGTGTGAAGACTGTAGTGGCAGGCAGTTTCCAAAAGATGCAAGTCGTATTTGCTGCGTGGGGCTAAACAGTTGTAGGCGATCGCCGTTGAAGTGATCAACTGTTCAGTTTTCCTTTCAATAATTTGAGTAGTTTCTCAGCGAAATAGATATTAATTAATCCTATTAAATATGGATAAGGTTTTACGCAAGGCGACGCGCTGTCATGTTACTTTTTGAACAGCATTTTTAAGAAAGTCGTTGCCAACACATGAGGAACGATTTTACAAAAGTCCGTGCAACTGCTAACATACGCGAATGGCATTGACTTGATTGCCGGGCCATGAGCCAATGAGGCGTTTGCTGGCTTTGTAACGGAGGCATCTATAATAGGTGTGGCAGTAAACGAGTTAGTGGAATGGGACCTTAATCAACTTGGTGTGCGCAACTGGCGAATGATCGAGCTATCGGCTGAGTCTTGATGGGTGAGGCCTAGGTCCATCCAGGCCATAGGAAGGAAGAAGGAAGAGGTAGAGAGATATGGATAAGGTCAGGCTAAGGAATTCAGAATTTAGTTCCACTTCGTTTGCCGATTGCCACGGCTATTTACACACATTTTCTGACTTAGGCAGCCAACTTCTGCCCCATGCTAGCTATCTATTAAAGGTCTGCAGCAGAATAGTATTGTAATTTGGCAATTAAACCAATAAAAGCTATTTCTCTCACACGAATGCTCTTTGATAGCAACCGTGAACGAACAGGATGTACATGGAAGACCACATACAAGTTTCTTTTTAAAAATGCAATAAAATTAAGAAAATTAAATTTTTTCCATGCATTATGGCATTATTAGTAAGAACAAACATTCCCATTAATTATGAAATACAACGTCGTTCAAGTGAGTGCCTCGGCTGGCGTCGCCAAATCACCACAATTTTCCAAGACCTTGTTGATAGTTTCGGCCTGTAGCTCACGGATGGCTTGGATGATATTGGCTTTAAGTGCTTGACTCGTTTTCGGATTGTTGGCATAATATCGCTCCTTCATGGTTCCCCACAAAAAAACAGTCCAAAGGGGTCAAATCGCAGCTCCGAGGCAATTATTAATATTAACGTAGCCGCCGAGATGAAAATGCGCCTCGTCAGAAAAGATAATTTTTCGCCCAAAATCGTTGTCCAATTCAAGCTGCTCTAAGGCCCAAAGTGCGAAGCGATAACGAAGCGGATGGTGGCGCGCCTTCAATTGCTGAGTTAATTGGAGCTTGTAAGCGAATAATCCGAGATCTTTGTGCAGAATTCTCTCTCTCCTCAGGCTAGTGCGTGAAATGTTGAGCTGTTGAGGTCGATGGCGAGTTGATGTTCGTGAATTGAGTCTCACACTCTTGGCCACAGGAGCCACATTCTCATCTGTGTGCATCGTATGACGACGGGGACCACGAGTGTTTTTCACTAGCATACCAGTCTCACGAACTTTTTGCGTACTGCAGTCGTGGCGGTGGGTGCTTCATTTCCCAAAAAATTCTTTTCGAAAAAACGAACTGTTTGGGCTACACAGCACTCACTTTGGTAATAAGTTTTCAATATTTCCCAACGTTGTTCAAGCGTATAGCAGCTCATTTAGTTTCGCGGATGATACTGACTGTGGTACTGACATTCTGTTAAGATTTCAAGCGGGAAACAGCTGTCAGTGTCAAAATAACCAATGATTTAGAATAAAACAACTAGATGGCCCAACCTGTACATAGGTCGATAGATACAGTCCCTCTCGTTGCCCAAGCTACGACGAACAACGAAATCTTATAGATCTATGATACATAAGATCAGTTGAAAACACTGCTAACCCTCACAGCTTGTATCCTGATGTCAGCTATCTTTGAGACTTTCCCTTAGCAGTTCCCTTAGAGGACTCTGATACACTGCCAGATAATCGATTGTTTGTATGTGCTTTAATGTTGATGTTATATCCTTTTGTCAGTTTCCTGGTCAACGCTCTTTTGACTCGTTCAAAGAGTCTACTGCCACAATAATGATCATCATGAGTCAACAACTAGAGTCAATCTTATTGCTGGCATCATTCGTATTAGTGTGTGATAAAGCACTCTTCTGACCTCGCATCTGAACTCACAATCAGCTTTGTATACTAGTAGTTTTCCTCAATGTTTCTGATGCCTCTTTATTGTTTCCGATTATGGCGATCGAATTTGCTTAAAGACGTGTTATCGATGTCATATGAGAGAATCTTTTAAGTTTCGCATTGGCACTCTGAGAAGCCACAGGAATTCAATTGAAAGACGAAAGCATCAATTGTTCTATTATTCTTGTATGTAATACACAAATACATGCAACATCTGACTTTAACCAGTCCCGTGAGTCAAACGTACAAGTGAATGATCCACTGTCGGAATTCGGTGATGCTAGAACAGAAAACCCACATGCGGAGACATTTTTATTATATTGTGGAGCGCTACAGTGCAGCGTGATCTTGGGCCTAGCTTTCTACAGCAACCACTCGTGTTGTGTGTGCTATTGTTCTATAACGAGTGGTACAGTTTTATGCCGATTCCGAAGGAAGAAGCTTTTCTTGACTTGGCTTTGACTCGAACGTGACTATGCCATAACAGAGACATTGCAACTGGATTGGTGAAATGGAACTTCTTGTTCCGACCGATTTCAGCCTTGAACGCTTGCCCAAATTATTGAACAAAAGAATCTGCTGAAATGATGCAGTACACAAGATTTGCTGACCTTTCTCATCTGACGTCTGGGTCTTTTATGATAACCCTTCTAAAAATAACCGTTTAACATTCTTGAATCGTGCCATAATACGTATTTGTATGCGAAATAAAACAATGTTGCAAAAACTATGAGTGACCTTCCTTTTACTTTCCCATTTAGACGCCGATACGTGGGTATTTCCGCTCATCGAAATGGGACAAATTGGCATCCATCACGACAGTGTCGTCACAAAACAATTGTTATCATCATCTGTGAGTGGCTCTAGACTTAAACTAGCGACAGGATATTTTAACTTAACTCAAGACTACATGGACACAATAACAAATAACTGTTTGGCACAATGCAGTATTCTCATGGCGCATCCAAACGTAACTAGCCTACCATTCAAACTGAAAGCACTCAAGTGAACAATGTATTCTGTTTCAGGCCAACGGATTTCAGGGAGCAAATGGACCTGCCGGTGGCATTCCAGCGGCATACACTCTGATTGCAAAACATTTCTATGAGAATTTGCTCCAAGCTCAACAAGCCCACCGAGTGAATTTTTTCGAATACGAAAAGGATGGCTGGAGTTACCACGCAAAGGGTTTGTGGTGAGTATCGCTGGCAAGTAATCAAATTCAGAAAATGATCCATTCACTTTTTCAGGTATTATCTGCCGAATTCAGTTTACCCTAACCTCACACTGATCGGTTCATCGAATTTCGGTGAACGTTCCGTGAACCGAGATCTAGAGACACAAGTGTGCCTGGTGACAGCGAATAAGTCGTTGCAGAGTCGACTACAGGAGGAGGCTGACAAATTGTACAGTTTAGGGTCAACGGCGGAAACCGAAATAACAACACGGCATGTGCCGCGGTGGGTGCAGGCGGTGGTTAGGATATTTCGAAACTTCTTTTAAATTCTCATCTAACATAAGTCGCCAGAGAGGAGTCAATCGTTTTTTTGCCTTCCAGGTGTACTGATTTCCTGTTTCCCCGTTCCAGTGTTACATTAACGTCGTGTGTTGTTTGGAGACTTTTTTCCCAATAAACGCAATTTCAGAGACATACATAATTTTGGTTTCACTTCTTAATCGCCTTTAGTGTATCTTATCTGCTAGTTGAACGAACTTTAATCGTTCATATTCTGCTGAACTTGTCGTCTCCCTCGTGAAAGCATCACGAGATGTATCAGATGGTGTCTCGTTTTTAGCTTACAAACAGAATTGTAAATTAAATTAACATATCAGTGGGTCACATACGAAAATCGCCGTAATGGGATGAGCAAACATGTTCGTTTTGTTTATTCCGGGGCATGTGGTCAGTTGGTTTGTTTATTTCTATCGAGTGTATCATCTGTGATGGAAATGTTGTAAATCTATGCTGTAAGTTGTACGTCTAGTGTATTGCATCAACACAATTACTCTGCTCGGTGAACCCTGGTGAACTTGGAGTGAAAGACGATGGGGGAAACGTGATCGAGATCGTATGATTAGTGCTTAAGTTTATGGAGTTGTGGGGGGGTGTTTGATGCATTAATTATCACATCTGGTCGTACCTTATTACTCTGGCATGTTGTAGGCTAGTTAATGAACTTCATGACCCGAAATGGGATGTGAAAGTACTGGTAATAGTTAATTTCGACGTGTTATGCAATAACCAATTGGACAGCATACATTTTTAACATGTGGATTTTTAGTCAGATTTTTATCCATACCATGTGTTAAAGAAAGATGTGTGTTCGTAATTCAAGCAACTGACTTATTTAGGTTAGGTTAGGTTGAAGAGGCTGACTGCAGATAACAGTCACACTTTCATTCAGATTCAGAACACTACACATATGGAATAACCACCATTAAGATCATTTCATCATTCTAGATAACCTCGAGTTTCTACCGCACGACACTGATCTCCTACTACCTCATCTCCTCTTTGAGAAAAACTTCTCTACCAGCATATCCTCCAGGTCCGACTGGAAGTCTGACACTCAGACGCTTGACGGTCCTCTGCGTATTTTCACAGATGAGTCCAAGACGGACGAGGGAGGGTGGGATTAGGTGTCTACTCAAAGGATCTCAACTTTAACATACCCCTCCACCTTCCAGAACATTGTAGCGTATTCCAGGGTGAGACGATGGCAATTAAAAAACCCCTGTTTTGGCTCAAGAACAACGTGATATCCAAGAAGGACATCATCATCTGTTCGGACAGCCAGGCAGCAATCAAATCCCTGAGCTCGGTCAATTTCTTCTCTAAGACCTCCCTGAATTGCCGCATCTCTCTGAACTGGATGGTTGAGCTTTTTAATATTCACCTCATGTGGGTGCCGGAATACAGTGACATTTCCAAGCAATTGTGAAGCCGATGATCTCGCCAGGAGCGGAATGGTCTCCACAAACCTTTCTTCCTATTCCATTCGCTACTAAAAGCTAACCTAAGATGCCTCATCACAAAGCAAATTTGGCCTAAACTTGATCTAAAACGTTCACTTTATCTTCTTAGAATGAACAAGTCATCTCTAAGGACCCTCGTCGGCGTTATCACAGGGCACTGTGCCATTGGCACTCACGGTTCAAAAATGGGACTCTCTCACAACGACTTCTGCAGAAGCTGCAGAGACGGAGAAGAAGAGGAAAGCATAACGTATCTCCTCTGCACTTGAAACGCTCTCTCCACCTGCAGGAAGAAACACCTTGGAGCCTACTTCTTCAACGACTTGAGCGAATTGTACAATGTCGGCATTCATCAAATAAAAAGCTTCGTGGCAAACACCAAATGGTTTTTTGGATAGGTGACATCAGATCCTCGTGGTATCACAATGGGCCTAAGTTGGTCTAAGTGTGACTGCTATCTGCAGTCAGCCACTTTAACCTAAGCTAGTGTTATCATGGGACACTGCCTTTTATGAGAGCATGCCAGAGGACGGAGTCGGAGTCATCATAGACGACATCTACAAAAGATCTGGATAAGGAGAAAATAGAGAATGTTCTAAACCTTGTCTGTACACGTTTGGTACCAGCGTTCTATCACGCTTACACTTAGGAGCCTACTTCTTCGACAACATCCACTTCAACATGCGTGGCTGTCTGACTTCCTTGTAACCACTTGAACAGCCGCCTCTTGTTACGTATCTTAGCAACTTCAGGATAGTTGCCCGACAGAAGCTCATTAGCAACCAATTAAAGCCGTAAAAACGACTGGATGGCGCAGTTGGTTAGGTGCCTCCCCCAAGTTAGAGGGGTCCCAGGTTCGAATCCCAGTGAAATCGAATCTGGTCCAGTCACCATTTGCCGTTGGGAACAAATTAACGGCATTTGAGTAGTTTGCTACCTGGCTGTATATTGGACTAGTTTTGAGTCTGAGTGCTCCAGGAGTGTTTCCAAAATCCTCAAAAAAAAATTTAAGGCGTATCTTTCGAAAATTCTACCACTCGAATGGATTACACATCTTCGGAACCCTAAAACTAATCCCGATGACGATCTGAAGAACAAATCAAAAATTTTTCAAATCTCACTCACACAAGGTATATGACGCAGAGTTTACAACGCATTTCTACAGTCAGTGTCAGAAGTGAGTAAACAGTCATTAGCTGAAAGTTATTCCCCTAAATTAAAATTGACCGGAATGGACAACTCCTGACATTGATGCTTCAAAAAAAAGCTCTGAAATCATACTTCAAGATAAGCTATATTTTATTTAACATAACCGTAAATAAAGCAGTTAACTTACTTCAAAAGAGAAAAATGGCTAAAAACAAGCGTCAAAAGTAAGCAAAGACACCCTATAAAAGAGTATCTCATTGAAAGGAAATTGTAGTTTGTATGCCTTTTACCGCTGTCTTCAGTTTTCGTATTTGCCCTATTTGCTCACACAAAAGTTTAATAGAATCTAGCCCTTATGTCTTACAGTCATTGAAACAACCATATGTACACACAATTATGAATGCTGTGCTTAGCACTTATCCCTTTTAAATTTTGTTGCTTGTTTTATGTTTACCCTTATTTTAAGTAATATACACTCTACTTCAAAGAATGGCTTTAGAGCTTTAATTTGATGTATCCATTTCTGCTCTACCTTATTCCGGTGAATTTTAATTTAGTAGATAAACTTTCATCAGATGACCGAATGTTCACTCACTTTTGACGCTGACTGTATGTGTTGATACCATGAGATATCAGCTGATTTATATGCCCAGACGTAGTGGTTCATGCCACCGGTTTACTTTAGGAGAGAAACACTTGCTTGTCTATGACATAGCGAGATATTCCAAACAGAATTTAAAATAAACGATGTGATTACCTCACATTTGGTCTTTCATCAATTTCAAGTTCCGCAAGTTCGTACTCGTCAGACCTAAATTCGATGACCTCTTCATGTGGACCGTTTGGGAGATGAAAGTGTCAACAAAAATAAATTAATGCGTGAAAACATCAAAGTCAGCAGTTCGTTGAGAATGGTCACAATTCCCACAGGACTACATTACAGCACATAGAAAACTTTAGACCCAAAAATTAGGCAACTGCAGCATTTTGAATTGGTAACAATTGCTTTAGCACTTGAGTGCTGACGACTGATGCCGCCCAGTATGTGAAGAACGCACTTCAATCAATTTCATAAAGTTCGCAAAAGGAACCGGAAACAATGATTCGTCACTTTTCCAAAATATTCGTTTTTCTTTTGTAGGCTAAGTACTTATCGGACCACCTTCGGAGGTGCCTGACTTTACCTTGCAAGTATCTGGATCAAGTAATAAGTGTTGACATGTACTTTGAAAAAACAAAGTAGGACAGTGCTACTCAAGCGGTTAAAGAACATAATCCTTGTTTTATCACTTATCACCAAAAGCATAAGAAATTAATGCCTAAGTTGCTCTAAGTTATGGCATAGATTAGCAAATTAATATAAGGATGAGCTGTCTGAATAAGATCATGCAATGTCATCAGCGAAACCTGTACGGCTTCCCTTAAAAGTTACGAGTATACCAACAATTGAATTTATGTACACTAAGAATAGAATCCGACCGAGTACAGAGCCCTGAGGTACACCAATTTTGATATCAAACAGTTGACTAAAATGATCTTCACAACCTGTATGCGATTATTGAGATAAGAAAGAAACCATTGAAGCACAAAACTCCCAAACCCAGGTTTTTCTTGTTTAGAAGATAAGATACCATGATCAAAGGTATCAAACGCCTTAGTGATGTGACTAAAAAGAGCAGCAGTATATTTTTGTATTATTAAGGCTGAGACAGTTGTAGTTATTGAAACTTAGGAGTGCATTCTAAGTGGATCCGCTATGACAGACGCCGCCCAATATGTGAAGAACGCACTTCAATCAATTTCATAAAGTTCGCTAAAGGAACCGGAAACAATGATTCCTCTTCCAACGTACCCCTTCGTGTAAAAATGGAAAGTGGAAAATTTGGATTGAAAATCTCGTTCCAAATTTAGAGAAAAATACGTGTTCGTCTTGGTTCGTTTAGCAGGACAATGAGTTTATGTATTTATATGCTTTCAACCAGAAAGCAGTCATTAGAAACGCGGGTGTTGTTAAAGCAAAGCAGGATCCAGACATATTGTCGAGGTCGGAAAATACACTGAACTCGAGCGAAAATTTAAATATTTTGCAACCATAATATAAGTAAATTTAATCTTTTTGGTTCCATGATTGTTAGCGAGACTGTACTTATTCGGTCTTTAGAACTACGACATATATTGTCATCTGATCGTATGATTTACCCGAAACGTCTCCAAATCTGTTTATATCACAAATCTAAGCATGTTTTTTTTTTTTCCTCTTGTACAACCCTGCCTTAAAGGCTGCGACACTGCGACCTAAAAAGATCTATTGTATCGACGGGCTGGAGTTAATCCAAAAGATTTACCACTTTCCTTATGAAAGATAGTATATCTTTTGTAGTGGAGTTTTTCAATTCCACTGAAGTCAGTATTTCCCTGTGGAGAATACGTTTCCTTAACCAATGTAGTGCCGGACATTCACATAAGATGTGCTGAGATGTTTCGTCTTCTTCAAGACAGAACCTACATTCCGTGTTTTGACACAAGTTCATTTTGTTAAGGTGGTAATACAAGCCGCAGTGGCCAGTAAGAAAGCCCGTTAGCTTTCTTATGCTCTCCTTATCTAAGCTAAGGATTTCCTTGTAGGAATAGGGTCTGATTAATCTTTTGGATTGCCTGAGACCTGACCCATTGGTCCAATGATCTAGGCGAAGTTTGTTTTCCCATTCATTAATCAGCGCTGCAGCCGTCGCCCAATTGACACTGCAGTATGGTTCAGGGCCTATGAACGCAGTACTTGAACCCGCTCTAGCGAGTTCATCTGCTGATTCGTTACCTGCAATCCCTTTGTGTCCAGGGACCCAACCAAGTTTCACTTTGTTGTGTTTGACTAGGGATTGCAGAGCATCGTGGCAACATTTGACGGCTTTGGAGTCTATTTGACTGGACGATAAGGCCTTAAGTGCTGCCTGGCTATCAGAATAGATTTGTATAATTGCGCCCTTGATACCTTTACCAAGATTATGTCTCGCGCAGATCTCAATGGCATGGATTTCGGCTGGGAACACAGTGGGACTAGACCCCATCGGTACAGAGATCCCAGTGTTGGGTCCACAGACACCAGCTCCGACTCCAGAATCCATTTTCGATCCATCTGTGTACCAAACTAGACTTCTGGGGTCTAGTGTTGGGACACCATTGGACCAGTCTACCCGGTCCAATATTTCAACTTCAAATAACCTGCCGAAACAGTTTTGCCTGACCATAGTGTCCGGCATTGTACAAAACATGTCTCTATTAGGGATTGAGTTGAGTATCCTAAGGTGACCCACTAGGTCACCTGGTTTGAATTGATATTCTAGCTGCAGTTTAATGGCATAAGTGGCAGCTATCTTCCTAACGAAGATGGGTAAAGGTGTCAGCCCGATAATAGCTTCGAGAGCTGTTGTGGGGCAGGTGCGCATGGCACCTGTTATGCCAAGACTGGCAACCCTTTGCAGTTTTTGCAGTTTGTTTGCCGATGACTGTTGAAGGGTTTTTGGCCACCATACGATGGCCGCATATGTGATAATGGGTCTCGCCATCATTGTGTACAACCAATGAATAATTTTGGGAGAGAGACCCCAAGTCCTACCGTAAAGACGTCTACTGGCCCACAGTGCTCTGGTAGCTCGCTCTATGGCGGACTTAATATGTGAATTCCAGTTAAGTCGTCTGTCCAGGATTACTCCGAGATATTTTACCTCGCTGGAATAAACTAGTGTGGTGTTGCCGATTATTATGGGTTCAAGGTTGATACGAGTCCTCCTTGAGAAGGGCACTAGAACGGTCTTGCAGGGATTGATCGATAAACCCTCTGCGTTGCACCATTCCACGACTTGTAGTAGCGCACTTTGCATCATATTGCAAATAGTCGTGTCGTGCTTACCCCTTATAACAATCGCCAGGTCATCAGCATAACCAATTGTGGTGTAGCCTGATCCTTGAAGATCTACTAACAGTTTGTCGATAACTAGTGACCATAATAAGGGGGAAAGAACCCCCCCTTGTGGGCAACCTTTTGCCGCGGTTACAGAAACCGACACTCCTCCGGAAGAAGATGTAATCGAACGACTTTCCAACATGGCTCTGATCCATTTGTTAGTCGATTCTTCGATACCTCTGCTACTGATCGCTCTTGCGATCGAGTCGTAGCCAGTGTTATCGAAAGCGCCCTCGATGTCGAGGAATGCACATAGGGCTATTTCTTTGGAAGCAAGTGCGCCTTCTATCTTTTTGACGAGATAATGAAGGGCACCTATGGTGGATTTACCTTTCCTATATGCATACTGGTTCGAGTTTAGAGGGTTAGACAACTCTAATCGTTCTCTAATGTAAACATCAATTAGTCTCTCCATCGTTTTGAGTACAAATGATGTTAGACTTATAGGTCTGTATGATTTAGGCAGCTCACTAGGTCTATTACCCGGTTTGGGAATGAATATTACGTTGACCTTTCTCCAGGAGATTGGTATGTAACCCCAGTTGTAGCTGGCTCTAAATAAAGCTGTCAGTTCCGGTAGGATGAGGTCTATTGATCTTTGCAATAGTGCAGGGAATATACCGTCACCACCGGGAGCTTTGAAGGGATCGAAAGTGCCAACAGCCCATTCAACCTTATCTGTACTGAAAATTTTTCCAGATAAACTTTTAACTCTTCTATTAACAAGGACCCTATGGTCTGTTGTGTTAGAGTGCACTTGAGAGGTGCTATAAGACGAGCCTGGGAAGTGCACCTGAAGCAACGTTTTAAGTGTTTCTTCTCTGCCCGTCGTGTAGGTACCGTCGCTTTTCTTTAAAAACCCTACACAGTTTGCCTGATCTTTTGCGAGCGATTTGTGGATGCGTGCTGCTACTGGCATGTTCGCAATGTTTTCACAGCATTTCCTCCAAGTGGCCCGCTTGGATCGTCTAAGTTCAGAATTGTATTCTGTGAGAACGGACCTATATTCGTTCCACCTCTTCGTTTTCTTGGCAGAATTGAAGAGTTTTCTGACTTTACTCCTGAGTTTTGTCAGATGATCATTCCACCAAGGCACTTTGCGATTATTTGAAGTGGTCTTGGGGACACAACTGTCGTGATAGGAATTGATCATTACATTGTTTAATTGGAAGGCTGCTTCATCCAGGTCCCCTATGGACTCAATAGACGTAAGAAGCATCCCTTTTTGTGAGAGAACTAGTTCTCGATAGCGATCCCAGTCGGTGCGTTTGGGATCGTATCTGTTAGAGACATATGAGAGTTGACCAGGGATGTCAAACCTGATATGTTGGTGGTCTGACAAAGATGGTTCATCTGACACATGCCAATTTTCAATAAAATTCGAAATAAATGGACTTGCAAGTGTGAGATCAAGTACCTCTTCGCGAATCGTATTTATGAAGGTAGGCTTTGAGCCTCTATTTAGTATATCTATTTCACTACTAATAAGATATTCTAAAAGACACTCACCTCTTCTGTTGGTGTCACTACTACCCCAGACCTCATGATGCGCGTTGGCATCGCAACCGATGATGTAGTGCAGGTTGCCTGATTTGCAGTAACTGATGAGGTCCTGGACGTCCTTAGGTGGTATGACGCTGTTGTCATCCGGGAAATACGCCGAGGCGCACACGATGTTATGTGTTCCCCTCTCCGTCGGAACTTCCAGTAGTAGGGCCACCAGGACTCTGTTAATGAAATTGGGAATGGGAAGAAAGTTAATATCATTGCTGATGAGACAGGCCGCTCTTGGCGCAGGGTCTCCACATTTAGAGATTAACTTACTGTTGCCATTCCGGAGACCTTTAACATGTCCGCTTCTAACCCAAGGTTCCTGGATAAGTCCAAGGGTTATATTTTCTTCGGCGAACCGCTTGCTAAGGGTAGCGGACGCGCCCTTCGCGTGATGCAGGTTCGCCTGTAGCACCTTGATGGAGCTCATTGATCCTCCATCGAGGATCTGGCCTGCCGCATCAGTTGGGCCTTTTTAGGGCCTTTCTTCTTGCGACAAGCAGCCGTTGAGGGATGACCTTTTTTGGAATTCCCCCCCGACTCTTCCTTCCGAGTAACGTGCCCTGCGGCGTCGGTTGTTTTCCTCGGAACTCCGGGCTTTATGCCGGTATTTCGGTTTTTCGGTTCAACAACACGAGTCACCGTCTTTCCTGCTGCACCAAGGCCGCTGGTGCTAGCAATTGGCTCGCTGTCAACGGTCTTGGTTGCTGAGGCAGTACTGACCTCTCTTGCATGCCCGACAGCGCTGCAAGAGGGGACTGCAGATGACGTTGTTGTTGAACCGGCTTTTTGCTTGTTATGTGCAACAACACGGGTCACCTTCTTTCCTACTGCACTAAGGCCGCTGGTGCTAGCAATGGGCTCGCTGTCAGCGGTCCTAGTTGCTGAGGCAGTACTGTCCTCACTTACATGCCCTGCAGCGCTGCAAGTGGGAACTGCAGATGAGGTTGTTGTTGCAGAAGCAGATGGAGAATCATCTGCGTTGACCTTCTTGTGGGAGACGATCAACTTGACCTGACCAAATCTATAGCAAACCTTGTTGTTTAGTTTGCTCAGGGTCTTCATGGACGCACCGTCAATGGCAAAGACGAGATGAAGGAGCGAACCTTCTTTCATCCTTTGCATTGCCTTCCATGAAGAAGCTTGAAGGCCCTCATTTTGTGCTTCAAGCGTCGCTAGGACATTGGTCGTTGGCAATTCGGTGCTCTGTGGAAAGAAACCACGGACTATGTGAGATTTGGGAAAGGATCCCTCCTCCACAAGTACAATATCAAGACCACTTTTGGCCTTGATAGCATCGAAATTGCTTTTCATCCACTCAGCAGTAGCACTGTCAGAGCAGATGAAAATTAGCCATCCCGACTTGTGTTGAGAGCCTGAAAAATGTGGCCACACGCCCCTGTTTCTCAGGTCAATCGACACGTCGATGACTGCCTCCTGGATTAGAGCCATTTGCTCTGTTGACAGAGGCTGTTTATCTATGTCAGCTGGGACGATTCCTAGTCTGACAGTACTAGCAACCTGACTGAAGGTGGGCGCGTCAGGCGCATGTCTGGCTTTTGCCTTTTTGGCTGCCGGTTCAGAGGGGGTGCGATCCTTTGATCTCACCCTTTTGAACTCATTTCCAAGAGGAGATTTCGCATATACTAGGGCATTTTCCCTAGTTTCGCCCTTGCGAATAGCTTGGTTGTATCTTCTCTTTTCAGCTGAGTTCAGCTTGACAAATCCACCTGGTCCTAGACGCAGCTTGTCAAGTTTCTTCCCAATGGAAGAACATCCGGATTTCTCCGTGACTACACTGCAAGTGTCTATGACCGTGGATGTGTCAGACTCCTCTGAACTGACACTAGCGCTGGTAGCTGTCAAGGATTGTGCCCATTTGGCCCCAATCTCCTTGTCAGCTAAGACTGTAGCTGGCTCGCTTTCGAGCTGGTTGACTATGGCCGAAGGTGGAGCGGCCGTCGGAGGCTCAGTAGCGTCCCGAAAATTGCCGTCTGCATGCTCCACAGCATGAACAGACGCTGGTGAATTTGGAGCTTCACCATACTCATCTTTTTTTGAAATTGGTTTGGAAATTATGATCCCACGAGTATTCGGGAAATATATGTCACCCTAGGTAGCGCCCGATATGCCTAGGGAAGGCTAGATTAAAACCGAAGGTCGCCAGGTATTCGGAGTTCACATACTAGAGACTAAGCTCTCTCTTAGCCACGCATCCCTCGGCGTATGCTGTTCCACCATTGGATTAGAGATTATTTTAGGAGGTTTACTCCTCCCGTCGCATACTTTGGCCGGATGTATACAGTTGAGAAATTAAGGTCGTGCATCGCAGGTTGGCGCCAAGAACCATTTGTTCATTGTGCGAGCCTGAGATACCAGACCTATAGTCTCGCTGCAGCATTCGTTGCCCGGTGGCCGCCCCGTGGAGGCAGTATGTCTTCTTGAAACGGTTTCTCAATAAGGATCGTCCATAGACTTTACCCTAAGAGCCCGCACCTGACCACCAATCTAAGCATGTTATTAAAATGTGAACAAAAAGTATAAAAGCATGAGAAAAAGTACAGTATACTCGCGAATAAAATCGAGACATTCAAGCAGAGCGTTGGACTTTGTTTTTTTTTTTTCGATGGTTTCTCTTTTCTTTCGGCTCTTACAATAATTTACTTACCCCGCGTCATGGCGTAGTGAGTAGGTGCGTCGACTACTACGCGCGATGTTCTCGGTTCGAATCTCGAAAAAACATTTAACATTTTTTCACAGCTCCACCTCTTTCGAATCACTGACAATGTTCAAAACTGTCTAAAAAAAGCTTCTCAATTTCGCAGGTTCGGAGTCGGCATTAAATTGTAGCTTCCAAGAGAGAACAAGGTCCACCTCGGACTGTAGCGCCGCCATTATTATTATTATTATAATTTACTTAAGGAGAATTAAGCTTATGACAAAACTTAACGAAAATTAACTAGAAACCTCGTCAAATTCGAAAGAATCAAAAATTGCTTCCCCGAATTCAAATAAAATTCAGTTGTGAAACCAAAACTGAAGTGCGGAAGAAAAATGAGCAGCCGAACATTTATTTATCGACGTATTACTGAAATTCAACGAACTTAACGAAATTGAGCGAAGCGGTAATTATAGTCCCAGTATGTAATTTCTATGTATTCGCCCGATTGATTTATTTGACTTATTTTTCCTTACAGCCCTTATGGTCATTATAGTTACATTTTAAGGAATATTCCAAGCAGTGACACGCATAGAGTTCCAATTGCATTAAGGCCCGTGAATTAACAAAAATTCTTGTTTTTAAATTTTCTTCTATTTTTTTCTAAATGTCTTCAAGACTGCCGGCAGCAACTCATGGCAACTCTTCGTCATACAACTTCCACGCAACATGTATCCGATCAAACGCAACGCAACCACCTTCAAGCAAAACATTTCAAACTTCCAACTTGAACACAACACAACACCAAGATCACACAGTCGTTGCGTTCCCGTTCAGTCTTCTTCGAGTTTCTTTTGCGGGTGGGTGTCGACAAATCACGCTTGTATTCTTGCGCTACGCTACGTTGATCGTGGTAACCATGTGTTGTCGTTCTTGAAGTGCAAATCTCGTCGTTCTGTGCTTCCAATGAATGTCATCAGGGTGCTATCAAAACGAAAACAAACCGCCGCATCACGCAGCTTTCAATTTATCTAGTTCAACCCCAGTGCAACGTTCGTCGGTTGAGAATCGTTATCGAGATCACGCAGCCGATCGACCGCGACCGGATGACAATCGATCGTGATATCATCGTTTTCTTTAAACCGTTCTTGTAGATTGCGGGCGAGGATAAATTACTCTGGCACATTGCAACGTTTTGACGGTGAATCATTCATCGTTTTGAGGGCAGCCAAAGCCGGGGATGCTGCTGTAATACGATCGCGAATGCAGAGCTGCTAGAGATCACCACCAGCGCAACACTGGTTGCCGATCCTTCGTGCCAGATGTGCTCTTCGCTGTGCCGATGGTGCTGCTGTGAATGGGACCTCTTCTGTCGGTCGGGCCATGCTGATTTGATGTGATGTTGAAATGATGGTGATAGCATCTCGTACGGGGAGAGATGTCGTGTTGTTAATTACCAACATTTGATAGTGCTCCTTTGCAGTGCGTGAACCAGTGCAGTGCAGTGCAGCAAACCGATCTCAGATCCTTTGTGTTCTCGCTTGCGATTTCCCACACCGCGAGTTGTCGTTTGGTGGCGCGTTTAATTGATTGCGGGTTTTGTGAACGTAAGACGAGTCGAATAAGAATTTTTTTCGCGTTGTGCGTGTTGTTCGGGAGATGAGGCATCAAGTGTCAAGCTCGGGCCCTCCTCCAACGTCATAGGAGAGCAAGAATGAGGTCCGCTTGCTGATCTTCCGCGTGTGTGTGTGTACGAGTGTGCATTGCTCAAGATTGATGGGAATTTTATGTCATTTTCACTTGACATATCGCATGTGATCACTTGCCATTTAACAGTTATCGCGACGAGAGAAAAGAAGATAAACAAAGAGGAATACCAGTGTTGTGAAGTGTTTGAATCGGTCAGGGGTCATCTCTTTGGCTGTGTTATGCCCAGGATTTGTGAAGACCTACGATCGGCAACAGCAAAAACAGGGCTCAAAGAATTGTTCTCACAATGACCCTCGCGTGCGGATCATTTTGCGTCGGTTTGGACTGGAATCAGCGCAGAAGACGGAGGAGGAAGCATCCTCACGATCTTCCCTTCATTGGATTATCATTCATTTGGGCAGCAACGCTGGCCGTTGGTTCGCTGGAAACAATATCGGCCGCCGTCTACCATGGAAGTGGAAGTACACTGATGCTGAATTCTAGGAATTATTCATCGTCGGATGGTGTGCGGGGTGCAGGTGCACCAGCGGTGCCTGGAATGAAAATCAGTTCAGGTGAGTCGTTCGTTCGTTTTTGCCGATTGGTCCCTTTGCTTTGAACTTCGTTTGAATTCACTGAGGAACGAACCATGAAATTTTCGGGAACGGTCGCTTCAGATCTGCCACCACGAGAGAAGGGAAAAACCTGATTCGGTGATCTAAGTGGATCGGGTTGTTGCTTCGAAGCAGGTAGCCGTAGCACGCGATCCAGATCTATCTCTTTGCTTGGGCGAAGTCTTTGTTTTTTCGATTTTTTCTTTGTTCTGAGTGAGGCCTGGGATCAGTTTCGCCAAGTTCTCCTTGTTTTACTGTTTTTTCCCCCTTGGTTTGCAAAAAAGAATTCATTTTAAGTGAAATCGCTCGTAAAAATCGGATTAGAAGCAAATTAGAGGAGAACTGGTTTCGAGCCGAATCGTTTTTTGCTTGGATTTCATGTCCGGCCGGTGGTGATGTGCGTGATATCCTTTCTTTTTGCACGGAATTGGTGAATCAGTTTCGCTTTCAACACGGCCTTCTTTTGTGAGTGTTGAAAATGAATTTTCGACGACATTGTTGCAGTCACGTCAAGGGGCATTGGTTATTCAGCGCCATGTTCCGGTCCATTTCTAAGAAAATGATTGCAATCAGCTAAGTCTGAATTGTGTCGGCAAAGCTGGTCAATTGGCATTCAAGGCAATCTTCTGAAAATATATGTTCGGTTTTGAATCCTGATTGAATCTATTGATTTATTGACTCATGAGTGCCCTGTCACGTTGAAAATTGTCCGCATATTCTCTGCAAGAAGTTGCTTGGATCGAAGCAACACCATAAACCGATGTAGGGAACATTGTTGTTAAACATAATCGCATTAGGAGTGCCGTGATTTACCCATAAATGTACATACGTAGATGTACAGGGTTTCCCAATGTACACAATTGATTTGTCAACGTGCGTTTTGTGTGACTGTACAAATAGTTTTTGACAGATGTCATCAGTGAAGTTTGACGTTTGTTTTTTTCTGAGATTGCACAACACATACCTAGGTACTGTTATTTTTGTAAAGTTAAGTCAACACAAAAAATACTCTTATGACTCTTATTTGGTTGATCCTTCTGTTTACAAAATCAGCTCTTTGTTATAAGGCCGTTAGCTATCCATTTCAGCGGACTTTCAAATTTCATTTCAAGAGCTTTTGGAACTAGTGACGTTTTCCTAGGATTTACAGTGCGATTTATGTACAGCCTTGATCAAATGTGCTAGGCAGTCTTTAAAATTCGTTATATCTTTAAAAAGCAAAAAAATAATAAAATGAGAGGAATAAATAAAAATCGTTAACAACCTCAGATAGTGTCGCTGAAAACCATTTAATTCTAACTAATTACAGTAACAAAGACAAAGAGATAAGGGTGCCTAATACATTTGGCCAAGTCTGTATGTAAGCACGTGGTTTACTTTTGGGTAACCCGTGTTGTGCGAGCCATTGACCTCTAACAAGTTGTGAGGGATCTGCAGTGTCGCCTCTAAACGATGCAATTGCGGAGCGTTTTTTGACAGTTTTACTCTCTCTACTGAGACTCTATCTCTTCTGTAGACCGAATTTGGACTTGGTTCTCAACTAACAAGCCTCTCCAGACGCATATAAAGTTGGTTCAAACCTCTCTCCACTTATTTGCGTCATCTTAAACGTGGACGCTTTCTGTTGCGTTGTTCCACAAGCTCAGAGTCTAAGATTCTTCGCACAGGCTCTAATTTGCCCATGCGCTACACATGAACAACCATTTTAGGCGCTGGATGCTTAGATGCCTTGTTAGACTCATATCGCTGTACAGTCCGTATAGTTCGTGATTGAACCTCAATCACCATCAACACAAACAGGACCAAAGATCGCACGCAGAAGTTTTCCGCTTTGGAAATTGTCCATCCCTTTGACGTAAAGCAAGACTGGGTTAAAAGAGACCATAGAGACAAATAAAGATATCACGTCGTGAAAGTTTATGTGGTTGGGATCGAACCATGGAACTCTAGCAAAGGAGTTGACGGACATATCCACAACGGCTGGACGATCATATAAAAATTGTTATGCTCCTTGTTTAGGTTCTTGGTAGGTTGAAGGGGCCTGAGCACTTAGACCTGTGCTATCATAGTGTATGCGTGTGAGTGACGCTCTAACCGGTCATATGTAAAGGGAGTGTAGAACATTCCTTTTTTTCGTCGTAGGTTTTTCTGGAGCACTCAGAATCAAAACTGGTCCATTGTACTGCTAGGTAGCAACCTACTTTTACTGAAATTTCGCGCTTCTGTGATGAGGAGACTACATCAACAGCTCTCACCTCATCAGCACCGAATAGCTGCCACCTGATGCGAGCAAAGGCGGGACAGTGGCAGAGGAAGTGCTCTGCAGTGTCATCGTCTTCTCCATAGGCGTCGCAGACGGTTTCGTCGCCCTATAGTACGCCGGTAAGTTGCGTGCAGTCTTTTCTGTTAAGAGATAATAAGAATGCCGCGGATATCTTACAGATGTTGGGGAGCATGCGCGCTTGGTCTGTCTACATCCTGGAGAGTCAGGCCACTTGCGGTTGTGCTCTCGAGAGGTCCAACCATCGGTGGAAGCCCTAACCAAGGATGCAGGCATTCCCAGCGCAGGTTCAGGTCCTGAAAATACCTCCTCTGATCCTCGCCCGGCAAGTTCATCGGCGATCTCATTTCCTGTTATCCCGTGGTGCCCCGGGACCCGGACAAGCGAATTTAACTTACCGATCAAATTCAGAGAAGACTTGCATTCCTGAACTATCCTGGAAGTTTTTGTAAGGCCCTAAGCACAGCTTGGCTGTAGCTACAGACGCCTCTTCTACCTATTCTTCACAATATATGTAGTTCGTAGCTACGAGTAGTTCGTACGCCTAGTTGGAAAACCGACGAAAATTTACCTAACAAGGTGTGTAGTCTAAAGTTGTCGCTCTCCACGAAGGCACCAACACCAGATCCTTCATTGGTCTTGAAGCTGTCCATGGATATTCGACTACACTCCCTTCCTGGCTCAGATTCTGGCCAGAGCCAGTCCTGAGTGCATTTTCCACTTCCTCCTCATTTTTGATCTGTCAAGAGAGATCTTTTGGAATCTAGCTTAGGCCGGATCATTCACCTAAGCACGATATGCCTTTCACCCATCTATTGTTGAGTTGTCACCTCTCGTAACAACAGTCTGCACGTAGCAAATGGCATGCCTATATTGCTAACTTAGCAGATAGCGGTAATGTGGTTCCATGATTGGCCGATTTGCAGTTGCGTGGCATGTCTCTAAGGCCCGTCACCCAGTACAGGTGAATGTTACCCTGATCAATCATCTTATCAAGAGATAACCGACAGTTTGTTGCTACAGAAGAACTAAAAGTGATCATAATCTTGAATCTAAAGCTGTTATCCGTTCCGGAAATATCTGCAATCAATTCAGAAGCATTCGTTCCTTTTCTCTTGATATCGGTGGAAAATATGTTAAGGGACGTGAGTTAGGTTAGGTTAGGGCTGCTAGTGAATTCACCAGCACACTTAAACCATGTTGGTCCATTTTGATACCCCTAGTCAGACTATTGCCACTGATCAATCGCTCCAGTTATAGTGCCGTTAAATTGATCCCAACGGCAAATTATGACTGGACCAGATTTGAAAAACTGGATAAAAGCATATTAACTCTGCTTTCACTGGGATTCGAACCTGCGACCCCTCTAACTGAGGACAGGCACTTAACCAACTGCACCATCCAGTCCCAAGGAGCGTGGGCTACTTTTACTCAAGCTTATGTACACACCTTAAGAGTTTTTTTCTAGTTTTACAGTCAGATTTCCGGCCAGATGTGCCTTAAGCGGCTTTCGGAATTTATTAGTTATTTACAGACCGGATCTGGTCCTCAATCCATAAGCTTCTCCAAAATAGACAAGCAAGAATTATGATTTTCGCACCACTCATGTGATGCCTTCGCATGTGGTTATGATAACTTCCTTGGCACCCTGTAGAAGTTTGTCTGGAATAATTGTCAGGGGGAGCTGTCACTTTTGTCGGATAACAGTTGTCAGAAGGAAAAAAAAACGTGATTGAGTCCCAACCAAGTAAAAAATAAAATCCAATAACATGCCTTATGAATGTATGCATTTGTGTGACCCATCTCCTCTAGTCGCCATCGCCCCAACAATGGACCACAGATAATGGAGTCTTCTCCACTTTCCTTCAGAATATTTCAGACATCATAAACCAAGACTGTAATTGCTTGCACGCACTTTAAAAGTACCCGTTTTCCTTCCTTTGCCTTACCCAAAGTGACTTGTGTCACATTCAAATAATGAGAACTGTCAATATCCGCAAACGTCAAATTAAACGTCAATAAAAATATGAAACAAACGTCATTCGAACAATGTTGCTTCTGGCAGCACACCACATTTCAAAATACCGAGTTCCTGCTAATCTTTGTCAACAAAACTCCACTGAACTTAGCCCTTTCCTTGCCGTCCACTAATCAGCAACCAAACTGTCACGTTTATCACTCAAAATTTCCTAGAAAGCTATCAGAAATTTAACTACACCATTCTGACACATGATTCATGATTATCTCCTGGTCGCTGTCAGGGCAGACAATTCATTCCAATTATCGAATACAATCCTCAGCCACTTTAAATCGCCTATTAAGCCGGATTCGTTGTCACATGTTCCCTCAGCAGTGCGTAAGACATCCCATGAGGGAAAATGGAACACCCAATATGTCACTAGTTGATAAGCGTATTTCCCACTTTCCCCACAAGCTTATCCCGTCCCATGTCAAAACATGTCACGACAATTCCTCTAATTCTATCAATTAGCTAATTCGTTCGGTCAATACTGCGGCAGTCAGCAATCCAGCAAACATTGCTGTTCCTTACATCTGTCTAATAGGCTTAAGCGTGGTAGGGTCCCCCCGTCCAGCTTAATCCAACCGAACAGCGAACAGCTATCTGAACTAAATTCGAGCGAGCGGAATGGGAAAGAAGCGCGCACGGGATTTATTGCCTCGCTGAGTAGCGCTATAAGTCAAAATGCTATCTGTCAGTTCTGGTAAGTGACATATAATAGATGACCTACAACAGGGAGGCAGAGAGAGAGAGAGAGAAAGAGAGGGGGCAACGCTCTGCTCATCCTCATGCTCGTATTAGGTCAGTAGATCGACGGTCGTCGTCCAGGCATCGAGAATACGACAAGCACCAACTCCACTAGGCATTGTTGATCTCATCTATAGCGGTGCAGTCAAAACATGAAGACAAAGCGTTTCTTTTTTCTCTTCTCGGAACATAACGTCAGCCAGCAGTACCGAACACAGGGATTACAATAGACTCTGGGCAGGGCCTTAACGTGGAGCGAAATGGGGCACATTTAAGTGTATGCGCGCCGAGAATGAGTTTGATCGGTGATCTTCTATATTTATGATCACTCCAGAGTCAGGAGAACACATCTCAACTGAGTGGGCAGTGTGCAGCTGACATAGAAATGGAATGTTTCTAGCACCCTAGCCGCGACCCACAATCGTGTTTATTGAATCTAGGGGGAAATGGTAGATCTTAACTGATCGTATGCTCCGATTACAAGTTGCCTGCTGACGCCTACTTGAGGACGTCGTAATGTGATTAGAAATCGCTCGAATGGGTCGAGAGGCTCGTGCCTTGCCTTGGCATTGCGCCCTTGGTGGGCACCACAAGCACGAAAAATCTGTCGTCCTCTCCCACCCTCTCGGCGTTGAGTGATGAACGAGCAGATGAGGGGGAATTAATAAACTTTGATGCGCTAAAGATCAGAAATTCCGCCTGTCATCATGGTGCGAGCGGCTTCGTGTTGGGGATAAACAGAACGCGGACTATTTTTTTATGGCTTCTCAAAGATGATCTCTTTTAACGATTCGCATGTTGATCTTGCATAAATATTTGATTGGACGCGCGCCAACCCGTGCTGCTTTTGTTGAGGTGCCTTGGTGGATTTTCAGTTTGTCCCCGTGACGTTTATTAACTGACAGCTCAGTTGTTGTGCGGAAATAGCTGAACATTTTTTGTTTGATGCGGCAGGCAGGGAGTGTTAGAAATTTATTTTGATTTTTATAGAGTAATCCAGTGAGTTAAGGGATACTTACTTTTGACAGAAAACGGCGCCAGTGAAGGTATGACAATTAAATGACAGATCAGACAAGACAAAGACGACCGAAGAGGATTTATGTGTGGCAGCGTGACTCGTAAAAGACGCAATTGTCACGGGCACTTTGAGACGTTCTGAATCACACAAAGCTAGCAAATTCATGGGGAATAATTTAATTAGAAACCCGCCCGTTTGACTTGCAACCGATGCGGTCATTAGTATGATAGTCACTTGAAAATTTATAGCATTCTTCCGTCAGCTGTCATCTTGACTTCTGTTGACTGGTGTCTACAAGTCCGGTGTCGCGGAATAAATCTGTCTGCGATGGTGACGACATTTGATTTGATAAGACGAGAATATTTATGGAAAATGTCTTGAAAGTTTTCTCAAGATTCACGTCACGGAGGAAAGCAAATTAAATTCTGATGCATAGATAAGTCGATAATGACGTTCTGTTTATTGGAGAATTTTCATAGTGAGCGGGACTGCATACAGTCAGCGTCAGAAGTGACTAAACAGTCTTTAGCTAAAAGTTATTCCTCTAAATTAAAATTGACCGGAATGGACTACGCCTGGCATTGATGCGTCAAATGAAACCTCTGAAATCATATTTCAAAATAAGTTATATTTTATTTAACATAACCCTAAACATAAAGCAGATTATTAGTTTGAAAAGAATGAAGGGATTAAAAACAAGAGTCAAAAGTAAGTGAACACAAACCATAAAAACAGTATCTTATTGAAAAAAAATTGTACTTTGTATACCTTTACCGCTGTCTTCGGTTTTCGTATTTGACGGCTTTAATTTTCATACAAATGTTTAATAGAATCGAGCTCTTATGTCTTACAGTCGTTGACACAACCAAATATACACTCACTTTTAAATGCGACTTTTAGCACTTTTTTCTTTTAAATTGCATTAATTGTTTTATCATTACCCTTATGTTAAATAATTTACACTAAAAGCATCATTTTGGAGCCTTAATTCCATGTATCCATGTCTGTTATACCTCATTGCGGTGAATATTAATTTAGTGGTTAAATCTACAGCAGATTACTGAATGTTCACCCACTTTCGACGCTGACTGTACATGTGCTTTGCGGATCGAAGCCTAAGTTAGTGTTCACATTTTGAACTTTGTTACGACCGGTCAGTGATCGTGTGATGATGCCTTTAGACTGTTTTTTTAGAAACGTCAAATCACTCGTCCATGCCAATAAGTCAACGTCAATTGCAGCATTGGAAGATAACATTACACGTGTTCTTAGTGAGATACCAGCTAATACGCTCGAAAAGTTGACTCAAGATTGAACTCTCCGTATAGACCACGTAGTCGTTACACGAAATAATCTAATAGCGGCAGGCTTCGATTCATCAGCTCAAAAATCATCTATCGCAAATCGGTCCCATATTTTTCACATATTTGGGACGTTACCAAGGGCAACCATTCATTAATGTGCCGCCATTATTAAAATTTAGTTTGAGAGAAAATGAGGAAATATTTGTGCATTCATCATTAAATGTCAAATTTATTGCAAGATTCATGAATAATTTTTGAATGGGCTAAGGGTTTTCCTGCTGGAAAGTTACGCATTTTTATATGGCTGTTTTGTGTTGTATACTCTTTGCCACTTTCCTGTATTTCTTTTCTTTTGACAGTTAAAAACCAAACGCCTCAAAAGTCACCGTTTATATTTCTCATGACCTAGATTAATCTTTCAATTTCATTGCGATCAACATTTTTAGACGCATACATCATCGGCTGTCTTTGAAAACTTACGGGTGAATTCCTAGACGACAAATGCAACGTCAAGTTTTTCTAAACGCAGCATTTTGTTTTAGCTCGTGTGATACGCAGGGTTAGGCAGCCTTTGCAACACAAACAGATGTTCTACAACATCCGATGCTTTGCCATAAAAAAGTAGCGTCGTAAAGCCTAAAAAATGGTATCATTTACTAATGATGCGCATTTCTGATGACATTTGAGAATTCACTTACTTACTTAGCAGGCCTGCGACCCATGGGGGGTCTGAGCCTGAGCTATCGTTGACGGTCCTGGGCACGCTGCTTCTAGTCATTAAGACCAAGCTGTTTTACGTCCGGAGGTTCGGTCTTCCTCTCCTTCTCGAACCAGGAGACTCGTATTCGAAGACCATCTTAGCTAGAGCGTTGTTGTCCATGCGCTCGATGTGGCCGAGCCAGTGCAGTCGACGGATTTTTGCCTTCCGGACTACATCCACATCCTGGTACAGCTCATAGAGTTCGCGGTTGTGTCTTCTCCTCCATTCGCCTTCCTCGCAGACGGGACCATATGTATATCCGACGTAGAATTTTTCTTTCGAAGGCACCAAGAATCAGCTCTGCAGTTCTGCTCAGTGTTCAGCTTTCGGCTCCATATAGCAGGACTGGCAGAATAAGAGTTTTGTAGAGCATAATTTTGGTTCTTCGAATCAGGAGTTTTTGAGCCCAGTTATTTTGACAAGCCGAAGTAACATCGGTTGCCAAGAGCGATTCTACATCGGATCTCCACTGTGATGTCGTTCGTGGAGTTCATGTTTGCCCCGAAGTAGACAAACTCCTTCACTACCTCAAAATTGTAGCTGTCAATTGCGATATTTTGCCCTAGATGGTGTGCGGCGGATCGTTTCTTGCTCGGCAGCATATATTTTGTCTTATCCTCATTGACCTTAAGACCAGCTCGTTTCGCCTGTTCTTCAATCGCCGTGAAAGTTTCCACTACGACGCGTTGGGAACGCGCAACGATGTCGATGTCATCTGCGTATTCCAACAGTTGGACTAACTTGTAGAAGATAGTGCCTTCGGAAGATGTACAGCAGCCTGCCGCACTATCTTCTCCAGTGCCAAATTGAAGACAACGACACGACAGCGTATCTCCTTGCCGGAGGTCCTCGAGCCGAACTGCACGGTGCATCGCGTATGTGTTAGCGTGATCCGACACAACCGGATCAGTTTTCGCGTGATCCCGAATTCAGCCATCGCTTCGAATAGTTCTTTGCGATGTTGTCGTATGCGTATGGTGCGATTTTGCACGATTGAAACTCGCTGGTCTTCTTCAGGATTTGCCTTAGTGTGAAGATATGGTCTATAGTCGATTTGCCAGGCCAGAAGCCGCACTGGTAGGTGCCGATGAGTGCGATGCAAAACGGCCTTAGACGTTCACATAGTACGCTGGACAGGATCTTGTAGGCGACGTTGGGAATTCACCCCGCATGTTATTCACCAAAAATGTAAGGTTTCCTCCTCAACCTTGTGTTTCTAAGCTACAAAAAATATACATTTTGTGTCCAAACCACTTTTCAGTTGCGGATAATCGTTTCCACACGGATGTTCAATTAAATGCTTTTGAAGTTCTTCAGTCGTCCGAAAATTGACAAAACTTAATGAAACCACTGACGTTTGTCATTTCAACCTCCTACATGATGTACAGCTTCGTCCGACAGCCGTTAACAGAAACCTAGTCAATCTCCGCGCTTCTGGTGTTGAGAGTAACCCTGTGTTTTTCACGCAGCATCATTTTCACGTAGCATCATTTTCATGCAGCATCATTTTTCCGCAGCATAATTTTCACTCGCATCATCACGCTGCATCTTTGCCGCTCGGTATTTGTTGTGGCTTCAACGGCAAAACCACCTTCTGTGACCGCCTTTGTTCAGTCAAATTTGATCAGAATTCCGAAATTTAAAAGTCAATTTCCACACACGTGAAAGTTGTTTGAACAGAACCAATCTAGTTTGCTTTCGTTTTATCGCATCAAAACCGAAAGTAAACAACCTGTCAAAAATACTTGTATTTAAGTATGTTTATGTGCCTCTTTAGGAGATTACTAATCCGACCATATTAAACAATCGGCGCCATGCTGTCACATAAAATCGCCCATCCATTACCTTCTTAAGAGTTTTCCTCCGTGAGACAACCTTTCTCCTTTCGTCTCTCTCGGTGTTTCCTTGACCCGAAATTAATCTTCAAAATTACCATCTCTCCGAAAGCCCACATGTAATTTGAGATATCGTATCTTCTTCTTCTCCCTCTCTCTCTCTCACACACTCGATCTCCTCGTTTTTACGACAAACATTTGATCGCCATGTGTCAACGCAATGTTGACAGAATTACCACAGTGCAAACAGGATATACCCATGACGTTGCTACTGTTGAAGTACACGCACACAGAGTGCGCGGGAAGTGTCACTAGTGGAGATATTATGACATACGTGCTTAATCAACTTTTTTGACAGTGTAGAAGTGGATACTCTCCAGTTTCCACTTCCTCTTTTGTTTCACTTCATTTTCTTTCTGCGGTTTTTTGCCCTGGATACTTGTGTCTTTTGGCATTCGTCGTCTCAAGATATTATCTAATGAAATGCTTCCCTCCGGTTTTGGAGAGTGTTCGCGTGGAATAACGTCAGGTACGATTTTGGACACGCGGTCGGTCTTGTATTTTCGAGCAAAAGAGAGAGGGAGAAACTGATAAGTCTCAAGTGGTTCTTCGGGTAGAATTATTGGATGAGATGCATAAATGATGGGAAAGAAGCCCTTTAGTGAACGAGTCCTTACCACGAAACAGGTTTCAGATCTCCACATGGGACATAATCGAGCGCGGAGGGACATCGTGGACGTGGAAGATTTACCATCTTCACTTTGATTGTGCGCCACGAGGACCGGGCCAAAGGCGACTGAATGCATCCAGGGACTAGAATCCCCTCGAATGGCTAATGAAATGTTTAGAACCGCAATAAATATACAAAAGAAGAATAAGAAACGAAGAATTGTAAATAAAAATAAAAGTTCTGTATACAATGGCAGGGAGAAGACAGAGAGTGACTAGCAAACGACACGACAAGATGTAGTGATGCAGGGTCAGGTAGGCGATGGAGTCCCTGCGAGACACGGTACATGCCGCAGGAGCACTTGATGCTTGAATTTGTGAGTTTATTGAGTTGCACCTCTGTTCCATGGGAGATGTGTGAACATGTATTCTGTGAAATGAGGAACGGAGTCGCAGCTTCAGCGCTGGTTCCTTGAATGAGCGCACTTTTATGATCATGAGAAGTGTCAATATGAGGGAATCTTATGCGATATTTATAGGACTCATTTATTTGGGGTATTTTAAAACAAAACGCTTGCTCTTTTATCCTCAGACTCGGATCGGGACGCACCAAGGTAGTTGCTGTGCTAGACACGCATCTGTCTAACCCTTTCTTCGTTTTGTTATGAGAACATTTTCATTTGGATTTTGTTTACGGATGGGAAATTCTTGGAAAATGTAAACATGTTGCAACATTATTATTATTCTGATGCGAATTGGCATGTAGATTGGTTAAGATGGTAGTGACGAGTTTCATCCTTGATTCGTGGGAATTCACTACGTTCTAGTGACAGTTGTTTGTTGAAGAATCTCGTGATTCCTTCAGAAGGAACGGACACGACATTTTAGACCAAACAATAATGGCTCTACGCAATGATAAGTTAACTGAAGCAATCGAGGGAATATACAAAAATTATTAAGTGTGACCATAATAAGTGGGCGTAGTGGGTAGGTGCGTCGACTCCTACGCTCGATGTTGTCGGTTCGTTTTCCAAAAAATCACCTTACAAATTTTTTCACGGCTCCACCTCTTTCGAATCACTTACAATGCTCAAAGAGTATAACTGTCTAGAAAAAGCTTCTCAATCTCGCCGTTCGGAGTCGGCATTAAACTGTAGGTCCCTTCCACTCGAGAGAGAACAATAGCACGCACAGCACGAGTGGTTGCTTAGAAGTTTGGCCCAATTCCTCCTCGGACTGTAGCGCCGCCATTATTATTATTATGCTCATAAATAAACGGTTTCGCTCAGTTTCGTTAAGTTCGTTGAATTTTGTTTTTTTTTTTGTCGGAGGTTTTTGATGCACTACACTGGATCACTCAGGCTTAAAAACTTGTCCATTGTACTGCCAGGTAGCAACCGACTTTTAATGAAACTTCATGGTCTTCCGAAGCCCAGCAGGCGCTTCTGTGATGAGGAGACTACATCATCATCCCTCACCTCATCAGCACCGAATAACTGCCACCTGATACGAGCAAAGACGGGACAGTGGCAGAGGAAGTGCTCTGTAGTGTCATCGTCTTCCCCACAGGCGTCGAAGAGGATTCCGTCGCTTAGGCCAAGCACACTTAGCTGTCTGGCGAAGGTGTAGTGGCCCTTTAGTACGCCGGTAAGTTGTCTGCAGTCTTTTCTGTTAAGAGACAACAAGAAAGTCGCGGATTTTTTACAGACGTTGGAGAGAATGCGCTTGGTCTGTCTACATTCTAGAGAGTCATGCCACCTCCGGTTATGCTCTCGAGAGGTCCAACCATCGATGGAAGCCCTAACCAAGGACGCAGACAGTCCCAGCGCAGGTTTAGAATATCTCCTCTGATCCTCGCCTAGCAAGTTCACCGGCGATCTCATTTCCTGTGATTCCGTGGTGCCCCGGAACCCAGACAAGTCTTAGCGAATTCAAGCTACCGGTCAAATTCAGAGAAGACTTGTATTCCTGAACTATCCTGGAAGTGGTTAAAGGGTTGAACAAGGCCATAAGCACAGCTTGGCTGTCGCTACAGATGCAAATACTACGCCCCGCGAGTTTAGGTGCTCATCAACTTTTGACGCTCGCCCTGTTTTTCTTTTGAATTAAATTAACTGCTATGTGTTTACCGTTATGCTGAATTAAATATAGCTCGTTTTAAAGTATAATTTCAGAGCATTTATTTGAGGCATCACTTTCTGGCGTAGATCGTCCCTTTCAATTTTAATTTAGAGGACAAACTTTCAGCTAATGACTATTTATTCACTTTTGCCGCTGAATGTATGTATTTTGATCTAATAATTTAGTAATTTTTCGTCCGCATTTCAAACTTTGTGTCCACAGATTGGTTTGGCAGAGAACGTAAATAAATGACAGCAGAATTTTGGTTAAATTACCAGATCCAATTATGGAGACTTTAAGATTTGACGATGCTCTGGTTACTTTTCGGTCGGTTCTGACATACAGTGGTGTGCAAAATAAAAGGTGCGAAGCCTTAATTTTGCAATTATCCTTTTAGGATGGGAAATGCTGCGCCGCGAATTTTTCATATGTTAATTTTGTTTACAAAAACAACAACTACTTCGACTTTCCGCTCCCTTAATATAGTCATCGTGCGATGTTTAAGTGTTATGCTGGCATAAACTCAAAGAAACGCGAGTCTGGCTGCGTAAAAAGACATCTAACACCGATTCCGGGCGCCGTGGCATAGAGGGTAGGTGTTTCTACTCCTACGCTCCTTTCCTCATCTTCAGTGGCCCGCATGTTTCAGTAAAAGGGCCGCGGGAACAATATACGCGCGAGAGATTTCCAGGCTACTCGATTCTCCGCCATCGACTCTAACTCTAACAACCAGGCGAGTGTTTGGACTTGGTCCAACCATCTTGTCTTGGGTCTGCCAAATGGTCGCCAACCTAATGGAATCGCATTCAAGGCACGCCTCGGAAGTCGTGGTGATGGGGATATTCATGCCACGTGACCAAACCATGGAAGTGCAGCCATTTCTGTTCGAAGAAGCAACTGGCCAACATTGAGTTCCTCGCGGACTGCCGTGCTTCTCACCCTATCCCGGCGAGTAATTCCGACAACAGCACGAAAAAATCTCCAACCCAACCTAGAAGACGAAAATCCTTTACCAAAGAGCACTTAAATTAATCCGGTTGGTACTGAAAAGAAGCATTTATGGGTGTCGTACGATGAATTATGCCGGCCAGATCGGTGATCATGGATTGAAATCGTATTAAATCCAAAAATTCCTGAAGAAAATATCATAAACTCCGGTTCAAAAAAGTTTTCTGCTTTCACTTCATAAATAACTTTCGATATTCTTTGAAAAAAAAAACGGCACTAATTTCCCCTCATATAACTACCGTTGGCAGGCTTTGTCGTAACTTCCAACAAAATAAAAAATATATAAAAAAATCGCCCATTCAGTTAACGTTCGCTTTCAGGCAAGGGTTCTAAAACCTTCTAATGGTCCCAACAAAACGACTCAATTAAACGAAAGTGGAATGGAAATGAATTATTTATCCCATTACGCGCGAATAGTGAAATAAAATCAAACGCCCATAAAGCGTCTTCCGCGGAAATTAAATTTTATTGTAGTCGACGACACAACGCCCAACATCTGTCAACAGTCTGACCTTATTTTCAGTTTCAATGCAGAGAACATGCTGACGGTTGTACATTTTAATAGTTTAGTTTATTGGTGAATTTTATATATTTTTGTTTTTAGATGTTTTAGACAACTTTCCACTAAACTAAACTAAACTGAGTGAATAAAGATAGAATACGATTAAATTCGGGAACTGTGGGATAAATGTGCACTCGTGTTTGCTAAGAAGACAAGCGTAATATTCCTGCTGACAAGTTCTACGATCATGTCAAAAGAGCAATAATGAATTTATTTCGATTTCATCGTTAAGTTGAGCAGAAAAGCTGGCATATGGACTTGAAAATCAACCCAACCTTTAGATCAATCAGCAGTCAGAGGCAGTCAGACATTTCTTCAAAATGTTTGCTGTCAGAACCGAGTGTGTTCACCAGCTCGGACTTAGACATCCATTGACATTTCGATGAAATGTAATAGATTTTTTTGAATACTGCACTGGAGCACTCAGACGCAAAACTGGTCCATTGTACTGCCAGGTAGCAACCTACTCCAGTGCCGTTAATTTGATCCCAACAGCAAATGGTGACTGGACCAGATTCGATTTCACTGGGATTCGAACCTGGGACCCCTCTAACTTGGGGCAGGCACCTAACCAACTGCGCCATCCATTCGTTTTGAAGGACAGGGTACTGCCGATTCTTCTTGTTCTTAATTTTCCATTTCCCCTCGATGTATTCACTCGTATCCACTCGTACTTCGCCCTAGTTCATTTTCTATTTCCACTTTCTTCCCAACACCTCGTTGAATACTTCAAATATCTTCGCTCGATTCAGGTTTTTCAAAAGCAATTTCCCAGATTTCATGTCTGGGTCACCTCGAAAGAAGAAAAATGAAAGGCTGTCCCAGCTGTCACTTGACTTGTCACTTGTCCACAGTCAAGACTTCAATGGAATTTCATATACAGGTCATGGGCCACGCACCACAAAGTGGGTACGCGTTCATTTTGGGGCCGTGACACACTTTAACCAACGCACATTTCTCTCCCGATTCGATACGCATTCTCCGAGATCAAACTGAATCATGCGGTCATGTGTCCACAACTTGATTCCCGATTAGCCGTTCCCTTCAATAACGTTTCCGTTTCCAATTCCAGAAGCCATTCAAATCTCAATTGATTCGCCACGCCAATGTGTTTACAACTTCAATAATCCGATCAGCCTCGTAGCCCCCAATCTCGCGATGCATAGATAACGAGTCGTTACACGATACCCGTCGATGTAATCCGCCCATAACTCTCGATGCCAAAGCCATTGTACACGAAAGCCAAACAGCCTTAAGCTCATAATCCAAATAGATAGCGGTGTGTGTCGCTGAGACCGGGGCCGGGGAGTGATCTTGAATTTGCATACCAGCCGCAGTCGGCTTTGTTTACCAAACCACACACGAAACAGGGTGTAACTTCTGGGTGGCTCGCAGCGGCGATGCCAAGGAGAAATCATGGCTTTTCTCTGGTTTCTAACACCCGCATGAAGCAAACCTCAAATGCGGGCCACAGTGCCCGTCCTGCCGTGTGCGTGGAACGGGCCCAAGTGCACCCCGCCCCTTTCGTTGGTCAGATCGAGTGGTCTTTTGGGCACGAAAAATTGCAAACGCTGGGCCGTTGGTTTTTGTTTTTCCGCTTTCTGGGAATCGAACGCTCGACTGCATCGCGCTGACCCCACAGGCGACTGACGGTCATTAAATATCCACAACCACAACATGCAATAACTTGGTCGAGGTTTGGTCGAAACTGACGGCACAGCGACAACGACGACGGCGACGATAAACCGAATGTGAAACATGGGAAATGGGAGTTCAGAGAGGAGTGAAACATCTCCCGGGCGAGTCACGTCTTTATGACAGCGAATTTGAGAGTTTGTCAGAAGTATCGGACACCGAGTTGGAGTGGAGTTGCATGAACTGAACTCTCAACTGACTCGGGGAGTCGTTGAATTATTCAGTGCAGCTGATGGATGCATCGCACGACGGACGAAAGACAAACTGTGGAAAAGTAGCGATGCTTATCGCGCACATCTGTAAAGTTGCATTTTCGCAAAGTGAACGGTTGAACAGATTGCTCGAGGGGGGCTGTTTTCCTCCTGCCGTACCAGTCCGTCTCAGGAAGTACGGAAAACGGAATGGGGTTGAGGAGCAGGGGGAATTTTCGGTGTGGCAAGGCCTGTAGAATTTAGTTACTTCCCGGCTAATGATGAGAGAATCTTGATAAGTGTCAGATAACGCCGCCAAATGAGGGCACTGCGAACTGGGTGGCCTCAGAGTGTGCCTTTCGAGTGAATGAATGATAGTAAAGTGGCGGAGTGGTGGTTTATGGGCTCTCCTCATTATCACACACATTACTGCAGGTCGTTAAGTTTGTTATGGTATTTCTTTCTTCGTTCTTCCATTCGACTGACTTGAGCTGTGGAAACGAACTAGACGTGAAGCCGGAAACGGTTCGATGAGGATGTCCTAAAAGCAAATCTATTGAAATTCGTACAGATCATGGAAGCGTCCCCTATGACGCAGTGTTACTGCCAAGCTTACGGAGCACACGAAGCCAAAAACCACGACGGAAATCGGTGTACAGCTGAGTTTTACATACTTAACCAGTCTTCTTCTCAGACCAGCGACACATTTGGGATCCGAGCACGAGCTATTGTTGCCTTTCATCATGACGATCCCGGGTACGTTGTTTGTTGTGCTTTCCAAAAGCTTGCTTGACGGACCGAGGTCAATGGTGACCATCGAAATCTTTTCCAGAATCCGGTTGGCCTCCGAGAGGGCGGTCTCCATTTTCGTGCTCGCCGCTGTGTCGAAACCCTTGGCCAGCGCCTCCATGCTGAGGATCGCTTCCTGGGCGTCGACGTTGGCCATTTTGGTCAGGTTGTATACTGCTGAGACGTTTGCGGGGAGCGCCTGGGCGGCCTCCTGGTTCTCTTCCGCGTTGGAGCCGGTGTAGTTGAGACTCTTTCCAAAGGTCTTGATGGCGCTTTCCAGTTCGCCGACAGGGATGGGTTGAAGTTGACACCCTTCGGGTCGAGCGCCTCCACTTCGGGTCCTCGATCAAGTGCATCGATCAATCACTTTGTCTTTATACCCTACGTTTTGTCCTCCTCTCCTTCTATAGTTTTTGCCAAAATGGTTTAACATGTTGAAAGATTTGCGTGAGAGAGAGAGAGTCTATTGTTATAAGATACGACGCTGCTCTCACTTTTTAACAAACTTAGGATCGCTAGCAAACGCCTAAGATGGCTAGGCCATGTAGAGCGTATGGACAACTTAGCTCCGGCCCGAAGAGTCTTCGACTCTGAGTCTGTGGGACAAAAAAATTCTGCACAAAGATCTCGAATTATTTGCTTACAATGTTCAAATAACTCAGCAATGCAATTCATGCGACCATCCGCTTCGCAGTTTGGGCCCTAGAGCAGCTTGAATTGGACAATGATTTTGGGCGACGATTTCTGACGAGGCGCATTTTCATCTCGGCGTCTACGTTAACAAACAAAATTGCCGCATCTGGGGCTCGGAAAACCCGCACGTTATTGTCGAGAAGCCAGTTCATCCACAGAGGGTGACAGTTTGGTGCGGATTGTGGAGTGGTAACATCATTGGACCATTTTTCTTCGAAAATGAGTCTGGGAACAACGTTTCGGTCAACGCTGGGTGTTACAGAGCCATGTTAAGCAATTTTTTTAAGCGAAATTGAAGACATGGATTTGAACGACATCTGGCTCATGTAGGATGGCGCACCATGCCACACAGCCCATGCCACAATCGATCTTTTGCGCACCAAATTTCCAAATCGTGTTATCGACCGTCAAGACGATCGGCGATGTCAATTGGCCGCTTCGGAGCTGCGATTTGACTCCTTTGGATTTGTTTTTGTGAGGAACCGTGAAGGAGCGTTGCTATGCCAACAATCCAGAAAGCACTTAAGGCCAATATAATCCAAGCAATCCATAAGCTACAGCCCGAAAGCATCAACAAAGTCTTGGAAAATTGGGGTGACAGAATGCGCCACTGCGAAGCCAGCCGAGGCATCCACTTGAACGACGTTGTATTTCGTGATTAATGGGAATGTTTGTTCCTACTAACGAAGCCATAATACATGAAAAAAAATTTTATTTTGTTAATTTTATTGAATTTTTAAAAAGAAACTTGTACTTGGCCCTATATTTCCTGCTGAACTTGAATTCAAATGTCTATCAAGTTGAATTATATTCAATTTTACTCACAGCACAGCACACATGCATCTGTCGTATTATCAGGAAATGCACATGCATGCAAGATCGACTGGCACTACGATGACGGTATTTTTCCTTTCCATGATTTACAGATTTGCGTATGACTCACACAACACTCGCTCGCTGTAAATTACCCTCAAGTATGTTAATTATTTTTACATCATCAAAATGCGATGCGGCTTGGAGTTATATTAGCTTAGAGTTACATTAGCTGGGCCGCACCTTTCGGTTTCGCTTCGAAAAACCCATCAAAACAGACTGAATTGTTGCTGCTAGCTTGCACCATTCTTCCGTCATAGACTCCGTCAGAGGTAGCTTCAGATCACTTGGGCTGTTGTCTGTGTTGCAGGCAATGTTTCAATTAACGCGTTTTCGTTGAAATGCGCTCTCATTTAGAGCTAGTACACGTTCTAGAGCCGTTTTCTGTATGCCTCTGATAAATGCCTGATTGTCCAATGCAGTGACCAACTTTCTTGCAACATGACCTTCATTTAGATGATCCAACGCATGCAGCAAGGCTATTGCCTCCTTGCTTGGTGGACTAAGGTATGATTATCTGTCCCCGGTGTCATGTGACAGGCTTCAAAGTAGTGACGCACTTCGTCTACCTTGACTCCGGTTTTCCGAGCTGTGGCTGTACTACTCAATTGCCTTTTTGAGCCCAAAAAAGCAGCGGTTGGCAAGAGTTATTCTGCGCTTGATCTCGGTACTGATGTTGTTTGTACTGTTTACAGCGGAGCCGAAGTAGACGAAGTCCTTCACTACCTCAAAGTTATAGCTGCCTATGGTTACGCCTTTTACCTCGAATTCTTATTAAAACCACAGTCATGTTGAGGCTCTAAAAGATTATGTTGCTTAACTGTCTACACTCGTTGTTCACATGTAACATTAAAATCCATTTCAAGGTGACATACGTCACTCTGACAGCACGCGCACTCATGACATGTGTAGAAGTCAGAATAAACTTCACTAGTCCGCCTTGACGTGCACTTTATCCTCCCTCAGCCGTGGACACTAATGAATCCCAAATCTGTCTCCAGATAAGAATAATTGCTCATTATCCCCGTTGACAGTTGGGTGTACAAATCAAACACCTATTTGCGTTGCGCAAGCTCGAAAGCAACATTCGGGTTGATTTACAGCCCATTCCAAGGTCCGTCTTGCGTCTTCAATGAAACTCGATACAACGCTCTCCACGTTATCCACCCTCGTCCGAGCGAATGCTGTACACGCATCTAATCCGAGGCACGATGGGTAGAATGTGGTTTTTTACGATCGATTCCATTGTTGAATAATAAAACGGAGATTTGCCTGCCCGCTTGCCGGGTGAATGGTGGCTCAATTTATAAAGCTCTCCGTTGTTGTGCTAATGGACGGGCGGATGGACTGGCCGAACCTGGGGTGCTGGCGACGACAATAACCTTAAGCAGATGTGGTTTTATGGGACTCATTGTGGATCTTCAGCCTCGGACACACCCATTGTAGGTTGAATTATGGCTGCAATCATGGGGTTTCGCCTGTCACATGGAGTGAGAGGTGCAAATGTGTTGCGAAATGTTTCTTGTTAGAAAGTGGAGGAACGCTTGGTAGTCGGAGTATGTTCGTTTGACGGATCGCTGCGGACATCTAGTTGGCCAAGCTGGGGCTTATTAAAATTTAGCGCACATACTCAATCGCTGTGCGGAGATATTGAAACAGAGAGTTGCGAGGGTTCACTGAACTGTCAAAAGATTGTTACTGTTAATGGCGAGTGCGAGCATAGGAGCGGAAAATACCGGTTTCTGCGAAAGAATGCCAATGCTTCTGGTTATTAAATGTGGCAAACTGGCTCGTTGTTAGATTTTGAAACGGATTGATTGTATTTTTGACGTATTGGAATCTTTTCAAATGGATACTGGCTGGGCCAGTGACAGGTAGTGGAGCATTTTTGATGCCGTGATATGGTGTCAATTGAACAAGCTTCGACCAGTTCGAACAATGAGCAAAGGTCGTGCGTGTGTGAAGCTACCGCATGACAGAAAGTGATAACTGTCAAAAAGTCACGTAATGTCGAAAATTCAAATCAAAAATTCAAGTGCTTTCTCAACCATTTCTGATTTATTTACTTTCGACGCACACACAAGCGCATGACGAGTACATAGTAATTTAATTCAGCGCGAGGGCTTGGTTGAAGGAAATTGTGTGCCGTCCCGCCGGCTAAAGCGTAAAGCCCAAAACGATAAACTCGAAACTGATATGCACTTGTATTCCATTTTTCATATCTTCTTGATGCTAACCCCATGACAGAGCGAGCGTTTTCTTATCGACTTTCGAGGAAAACGAAACGACGCAACAGAAGTCGCGTAGAAACGGTTTTTGTGTATTGTGCAATCGTATTTGTTGGATGCAATCTGGGAAGCAGCCTTCTCTTCGTGCACTATCAAAGTTCAAATAAGGGTGGACGACAAGGTTTTGGGGAAAGTGCAGGTCAGGTATGACGTGTTCTTTGATTTTAATTTGATTTTGAATTAAATCCCGGTTGATCGATGGTTGAGATTTTTTTCAGGAGACTCTGAAAATAAATCGAATTTTGTTGTTAGAGAATTGTCTGGAGCGGTTTGTTGCAATCTGCCTTCAACTCCGTAGCTGCTCCTAAAATACCTCTATGACTCGCAATTATTCTCAGTCAGTTTTACTACTTTTTCAGAAGTTCCCAATCGCAAAACCTTGCAGTTGTGCATATGAGACTGGTTTTGTTGTTCCCTCAAAATTCGAATCGCATTTGCTTTTCCTTAGACCTTTAGTTGGTTTTAGAACACCATCTATCTCTTACTTGTCTGCCATTATAAAGTTCTTGAAGAGGACATTCTTAAGGCCAATCTCGTGCTGGGTCTCACGCACAGTAGGTGGATAGCAACATCTCTACGACCCTCCAAAACACAATAACGCCGCTCACATCGTGTAACTTATTCATTAACTCCCAACATGGCCTATCCATGAAACATCCGGTATTACATCGAGGTATAAAAACTATTGACGTAAATCCTTCCAAAAATTTCGCATGTCCAATGAAGTGATCCGCACCGCTTAGCATATCGGCTATAGACCAAACATAAACAAAGAATCCTGGAAAAGTATCTCCAAACCCTTTGAAAGCTGCAACGGATTTCTGTAAGAATATGCACTGTCTGTGACTTTTTCAATCTGAATTTAGAAAAGATTGTACAAGGTGGCGCCAAACTAATTATTCTATGGAAGATGTTATAATTTTTGCAAATGGCGTCGTACGTCAATCATATTTGACATTTGTGAATTGTATACAATAGACAGTATACAAACAGACAAGCAATGGAGTGCTATACTCCGCAGGAGCGTGGAGTAATTGTACCTATTTTTTTGTTACCAATAATTGGTCGGTGATTTAACGCAGCGTGAATTTCGACTTCGGATTTCGAAGCGTTAATACGCGAACCATGCAGACACAAGCGTCTGCACCTAGCCTCTATTAACGAACTCCTACTCTCACCTCCCCGTGGTGAAATCCGGGAGCCGAGTACCCTCGACAGAAGATGGGGTAACCAACCCTCGTGGGACGTCTTGGGCGGCTGCAAACGAGAGAGGGGGGAGTGTGAGTCTACCAGGGCTCATCACTCTTTTTAGGATGGCGGCGGAGGAGCTGGTCAACTGATTGGCCAACGGCGGCATCCACAACTCCAGTCAGCAGGAGCTACCTGGTTTCCATGGTAAGGTCGGGACCTTGGAATAGAGATGAAGGCGGATGAGCCCTTCTTTTAGGGCCAACGGCGGCGCTCACAGCCTGCAAGAGGCTACCGACATCGGATCCCTCCGGACCCCTTTGTCCGGGGGCTAAACAAATGGACCTGTCCTCCCAGCTGGAGGTTGTGCGTGGGGTTAACTTCCTCACCACGTAAAAAAGTAACGAGTTCAGAAAGCACAAACTGCCTCGGATATGGACGGATTTACTGTTGACGACCCCAGCAAACGAAAAAAGGACAATGACTTTCGGTTTTGCACGTGGAATGTGAGGTCCCTGAATAGACCACGTGCAGCCGATGAACTCGCGGAGGCCCTAGACTGCTATAAAGCAGACGTTACCGCAATCCAGGAAGTGCGATGGGATGGGCCGGGCAAAAAGAGGATGAAAAACTGCGATATCTACTACGGCGACTGTTACAGAGAGCGAAGGCAGCGATTATTTGGATGTGGATTTGTTGTTCGAGGCAGACTTAGGCAAAAAGTCTTAAGCTTTAAGTACATAAGCGAGCGCCTCATAACAATCCGCATCAAGGCTAAATTCGGGAACATCAGCCTAATCTGCGCCCACGCCCCAACGGAGGACAAAGATGACGATAGCAAGGATGACTTCTATGATCTCCTAGAAAGAACGTACGATCAATGCCCCAGCTACGACACCAAGATCGTTCTAGGAGATTTCAACGCTAAGCTGGGTAAAGAGGACATCTTTGCTAGAGTCATCGGTAAACACAGCCTGCACGACACCACGTCCGAAAACGGACTCAGGCTGGTCGACTTTGTTACGGGGCGAAACCTCTCTGTAGCTAGCACGCGGTTCCCACACCTCAACATCCATAAAGGGACCTGGCGGTCCCCTGATCATTCAACCGTCAACCAGATTGATCACGTTGCGATCGACGTCAGACACTCCTCCAGTATTCTTGATGTCCGAACGTTCCGAGGCGCCAACATCGACTCGGACCATTTCCTTGTTGTAGCCAAGGTAGGGACACGGATATCGAGAGAACAACGGAGTCGAGGAAGACAACCACGGTTTGACGTCGAAAAGCTACAATCGCAACAGACTGCCAGGAACTTTGCCGATCGAGTCTCCCTGAAACTCTCCGAAAGTTCGACGCCGCCTGCACTAACAATAGACGAAGAATGGAAACGTTGTCAAAGAGCCATCAGAGAAGCCGCTACTGATGTGCTGGGTTTTAAAACGCCAACAAGAAAAAACCCCTGGTTTGACAACGAGTGCAGGCAGGCACATGCAGCAAAGCAAGAAGCCTACCGGGCAACGCTGCATCGAACCACGAGAGCTGTTCGTGAGCTCTACGAACAGAGAAGAAGGGAAGAGAACCGGCTTCTCAGAAAGAAAAAGAAAGAGCACGAGAAGCGCGCGATCGAGGAGATGGAGAGGTGTTATGGCAGGAATGATGTCCGAAAGTTTTACCAAAGGATAAAACTTTTATCGAATGGATATAAAGTTCGGACAGAAGCTTGCCGGGACGAAAATGGACAGCTAGTAGTAGATTCGCAGTCGATACTGAGAATTTGGAAAAATCATTTCTGCAGACTGTTGAACGGCGATGAGGACACAAATACCGCTGTCAGGCAGAATGTTCCACTCAACACAACGGACGATGATAGAAGAGAATACCGTCCCCCCGACCTAGACGAAGTCAAGATAGCGATATCGAGACTGAAGTCTAATAAAGCTGCTGGTGCAGATAGTCTGCCCGCCGAAATGTTTAAAGCAGCTGGAGGTGATCTGGTAGGGCGCATGCACCAGCTCATCTGTAAGATATGGTCGGAGGAAAGCATGCCCGATGAGTGGAATCTCAGTATCGTTTGCCCGATCCACAAGAAAGGAGACCCCTTTGACTGCGCCAACTATCGAGGGATAAGTCTCCTTGATATCGCCTATAAGGTCTTCTCTGCCGTTTTGTGTGAACGCCTGAAACCATTCGTGTACAAACTGATAGGTCCTTACCAGTGTGGTTTCAGGCCCGGGAAGTCCACCATCGATCAAATTTTCACACTGCGGCAGATCCTGGAGAAGACCCAGGAAATGCAGATCGACACACACCATCTATTTGTCGATTTCAAGGCCGCATATGACAGCGTGTATAGAGACGAGCTATACAGCGCCATGTCTAGTTTTGACATTCCTGCTAAACTCGTCAGACTGAGCAGGATGACGATGGAGAACTCTCGCTGCTCCATCAAGGTCGGTAACGAACTCACCGAGACCTTCAATGTCAAAAAAGGTTTTAGACAAGGCGACGCGCTGTCATGTGATTTCTTTAACATCATTCTTGAGAAGATCGTGCAAAACTCACTGGCCAACACAAGAGGCACGATCTTCCAAAAGTCCGTTCAACTGCTAGCTTACGCGGATGACATTGACGTGATTGGGAGAACACAGCGAGCCGTCAATGATGCGTTTGCTGGCATTGAAACGGAAGCGGCTAAAATGGGTCTGGCGGTAAACGAGGGCAAAACAAAGTATATGCTGTCATCGAGAAAGGACGCACAACATCGACGACTTGGCCAGAACGTCACCATAGGCAGCTATAACTTTGAGGTAGTAAAGGACTTCGTCTACCTTGGCTCCGCGGTTAACAGTACAAACAACATCAGTACCGAGATCAAACGCAGAATTACTCTTGCCAACCGCTGTTTTTATGGGCTCAAAAGGCAATTGAGTAGTAGAGCCCTCTCTCGAAAGACTAAGTTGACTTTGTATAAGACCTTGATCATCCCAGTCCTGCTTTACGGTGCAGAGGCATGGACAATATCCCAAGCGGATGAACAGTCTCTTGGTCTTTTCGAGAGAAAAGTTCTGCGCGCGATCTTTGGTCCTGTTTGCGTTGATGGCATTTGGAGGAGAAGATTCAACCACGAACTGTATGGGCTGTACAGCGACATGAGTCTAGCCAGGCGTCTACGGATCCAACGCCTAAGATGGCTAGGCCATGTAGAGCGTATGGACAACTTAGCTCCGGCCCGAAGAGTCTTCGACTCTGAGCCTGTGGGACAACGCAACAGAGGACGTCCACGAACAAGGCGGCGCACACAAGTCGAGGGGGACCTCTGCCGGCTTGGTGTGCGAAACTGGAGACAGCTGGCGAAAGATCGTGCTGGCTGGAGAGGCATGTTGAGTGAGGCCCAGGTCCACCTCGGACTGTAGCGCCATAAGAAGAAGAAGAAGAATTTCGACTTCGATTTCCTGATCTTGTCGCTCCAACTGAGCAAACATTCCGGCGCTTAGCTGATCGACTCGAACAAACTGGAAGCACGAGAGACCTAGCAGGTCGTGGCGTGGCTTAAAATGTTCATAATTTTTTTCTGGAAATCTAAGCAAACTTCAGCTGATTGCTGTCAAGCTAAATTGCGAAAATTAAATTGAAGTGCGGAGAAAAATTGAACAGCTGAACATTGTAGGTCAATATACAAGTTCCTTTTTTAAAAATGCCATAAAAACAAAATTATTTTTTTGCATGTATTATGGCTTTATTAGTAAGAACAAACATTCCCATTAATTATGAAATTCAATGTCGTTCAAGTGACTGGCTTCGCAGCAGCGCATTCTGTCACTCCAATTTTCCAAGACCTTGTTGATGGTTTCGGGCTGTAGCTCACGGATTGCTTGGATGATATTGGCCTCAAGTGCTTGAATCGTTTCCGGATTGTTGACAAAACATCGGTCCTTAACGGCTCCTCACAGAAAAAAAGTTCAAAGGGTCAAATCGCAGATCCGAGATGGCCAATTGACATCGCCAATCGTCATGACGGCTGATAATACGATTTGGGAATTTGATGTGCAAAAGATCGATTGTGGTATAGCAAGGGCTGTGTGGCATAGCGCGCCATCCTGCATGAACCGGAGGTCGTCCAAATCCATATCTTCAATTTCAGTGAAAAAAAAAGTCGGTTAATATGGCTCTGTAACGACCACCGTTGACTGAAGCGTTGTTCCCAGCCTCATTTTCGAAGAAAAATGGTCCAATAATGTTACCACTCCACAATCCGCACCAAACTGTCGCTCTCTGTGGATGCATTGGCTGCTCGACAATAACATGCGGGTTTTCCGAGCCCCAATTCGGAGCTGTAATTATGTTTGTTAACGTAACTGCCGAGATGAAAATGCGCCTAGTCAGATAAGATGATTTTTCGCCCAAAATCGTTGTCCAACTCAAGCTGCTTTAAGGCCCAAACTGCGAAGCGGATGATCGCCCGCCTTCAATTGCTGAGTCAATTGGACCTTGTGAGCGAATAATCCAAGATCTTTGTGCAGAATTCTCTCTCTCCTCAGGCTAGTGCGTGAAATGTTGAGCTGTTGAGATCGATGGCGAGTTGATGTTCGTGAATTCAGTCTCACACTGTCGGCTACAGCACAGCAGCCGTATTCTCATCTGTGCGCACTGTACGACGACGGGGTGACCGAATATGAGTGTTGTCCACTAGCATCAGTCTCACGAACTTTTTGCACAAACTTGCGTACAGCAGTCGCGGTGGGTGCTTCATTTCGGGGAAAACTTCTTTTCAAAAAACGCACTGTTTGGGCTACGCAGCACTCACTTTGGAAATAAGTTTTCAAAACTTCCCAACGTTGTTCAGGCATAGGGCGGCCTATTTAGTTCCGCGGAGATATGATACTGACTTTCTGTCAAGATTTCGAGCGAGAAACACCTATGATTTAAAAAAACCACTAGATGGCGCGACCTGTACATAGAAATGATTCGTGGAAAAAAAGTGAAAAATTTAGGAAGAAAAAGAAGTATTTTCAACTTAATTTAACACCAACTGTCATTTATTAGTGATTTGTCCAGTTAACACAAGAAAAGCCTAAATTTCACGGGGACTCCGTATTTTTGCCGTTTTTTCCTCTTGTGACGCTACAGTTTGGGATGGACGTGGATCTCAACCAACAAACCTACCAATTGTGCCAATTGCGGACACCAAGTTGGCTGGAGTCCATCTACACTTGGGATCGCGACCTTAGACGTGACCGTCCTCGGTTTCTTTGTCCCACTGGTTCAGAGTTCACAGTCCATGCACTCTACATGGCCTAGTCATCTTAGGCGTTGAATCTATAGACGCCTGGCTACACTCATGTCGCTGTACAGCCGTGGTTGGTCTTCTCCAAAAGCCATCAGCGCAAACAGGACCAAAAATCGCACGCAGAATTTGCAAATCAACACTACATCGTCTGCATAGGCAATCGCATCCACTCCCGAGTGTTTGATCTCCTCCAAAAGCAAGGGCGACATTAATCCGTGTCTTCAACGGATTTGTCACCAATTTTCCTAATTATTCTTCTACTTCGTAGTCTTATAAGGGACTTACAAGGGCTTGTAAGGGACTGCTCGATTTTGGCTTCCTCAAGAGCGCGCTTAATCGCCCTCGTTTCCACGTTGTTAAAAGCGCCCTCTATTTCAAGAAATGTGGCAAGTGCCGTCAAAGACTGCCTTAGGAGCATTACAAAATCAAAGACACTCAATCATCCACCAGGAGACTACGAGTTTTATCCATTGCTCACTTGTTGCCTCGTAAACACTACTGACGTAATATTCAGAGTTCACCTTTAGTCACTAAGTGAATTCCAACGCACAGCATATCAACTCAAACATTCCATTCACCTCAATCTCATCTCGAATTGCAGCAACTGTACTCCTGAACATATCCTACATACGAACGAACTATTGAGTAACCAAAGCAGCCACGAACATCATTTTCAGTCCATTAAAGTCAAAAATGTGTACATGATTTATCGGCATGTTAGACGATAACTACATCATTTCCACGAAACACAGCCATTCGCATGCACGAGGCCACTTGCGAGCGAAATGAATGCATTCAGTCCGCCGCTTTCATGTCTTGCAATCCACGTGGTAAACGCACAAGGCATTGCATGCATGCATTGACACATCTCATCATCGAGCCAATGAACCCCAGAGAATTCTTCCTAATTGACATCTTAAACGTTGCCCTTACAAATTACCATCCACACAAGCGTACGTGGGTACGAGTGCTTTACTCGCGAAATTTTAATAATTTCCTGGTCGTGTTTTGTGGTGAATTTTTGTGGTTTTGCGTTTGATGGATTGCAAGTGCTGTCGTTCATCTCTTAGTTATTCAAACATCCGCGGTGTGATTGGAAACAGATGGACTTCTTCGCGCTGTACTTAGCCATGAGCACGTCACTGTGATGTAATGTCGTCTTTATACATGTCAAATGTGACAAGTATGTCATGCGCATGAAGATATGTGTTTTTTCGATCATTTTTTTTTTTTGGTAAGTGGTACCTTTGTTTGACGTGCACGACGTACAGAAGTCGTTGTTGTGTGAGAAAATGTTGTTTTGTTCTTACAAATGTCACATCTTTCACTTTCCGGAAATAAAAAGCCATCATTGTTTCAGGCAAATGGTTTCGCTTTACGTTTTCAATTTTACTTTCTCTTCGTTCTCACTTTTCATTGCCACCACGGGCAGAAACGATTAAGTGCCGCATGTGAAATTTGACATTTGCTTGTCTAGAGTAAATTAAGTGAGCATGGGATTTCATATTCTTGTGATTGTTTCCTGTATTCTTTTAGCAAAACATTGTGATAGAAAGTTAAAAGAGAGTTGGGATACCCTTTAAGCACTCGTTTGTGGGATATGCCAAATTTGACACATTCTGAGAACAATGACCTTTCAGACGTATATGTCCTTGAAATGAAAGTCTTACGCTGTGTGTTAACTGGCTAAGGGCAAATGTCATCTTGAGGATAATTTTTGAAGTTACCACAAAGGTGAATACAATGTTTCCGTTTGCTGTGGTAAGATGTAAAAACTCCAACAAATCAGATTTGTTGTCGAATTGTACAGCTTTCTTTATCGTTCCTTCACAACTGCGTACATGTGTCAAAAATGAACTCACAGGATATTCTAAAAGGAGCTTTAGAGCACGTGAAATTTTAAAAATCTATATTCACCTCATTAGTGTCAAAAAAGCCTGAAATGAACGCAGTTGACACACGGCCCTTAGCTCTATGAAAATTAAGAAAATTTTCATTGAATGTTCAATCACTTACTGCACTGCACAACCTCCTAACAGTACACTGCATTAGATTAGGTTAGGTTAGGTTAGAGGGCTGCTAGTGAATTCACCAGCACACTTAGACCATTTTGTTCCATTGTGATATCCACAGTCGGACTACTACCACTGATCGACCGCGCCAGTAATAGTGACGTTAATTTGATCCCAACGGCAAATGGTGACTGGACCAGATTTGAAAAACCGGATAATAGCGTATTAACTTTGCTTTCATTGGGATTCGAACCTGGGACCCCTCTAACTTGGGGGAGGTATTTAACCGACTGCGCCATCCAGTCGTAATGTTGGGCGTTACAGAGCCATGTTAACCCACTTTTTTTTACTACAATTAAAGACATGGATTTGGACAACCTCTGGTTCATGCAGGATTGCGCGCCATGCCACACACCCCATCACACAATCGATCTTTTGCGCACCAAATTCCCAAATCGTGTTATCAGCCTTCTTGGCGATGTCAATTGGCCACCTCGCAGCTGCGGTTTGACCCCTTTGGACTTTTTTTTTTTTGTTGGGAACCGTGAAGGAGCGATGTTATGCCAACAATCCGGAAACGATTCAAGCACTTCAGGACAATATCATCCAAGCAATGCGTGAGCTACAGCCGCAAACCAACCATCAACAAGGTCTTTGGGGTGACAGAATGGGCTACTGCGAAGCCAGCCGAGGCAGCCACTTGAACGACGTTGTATTTCATAATTAATGGGAATTGTTCTTACTAGTAAGTTTATAATACTGTTCAATTTATTGCATTTTTAAAAAGAAACTTTTATTTGGCCCACCCTGTAAGGGCTTCCACTCCTACGCTGGTGGTCTAGGTTCGATTTCGGACACAAAACGTTTGATTTACACAGCACCACCTCTCTCGATTTGCTAACAATGCTTAGAAAGCTGCCAAAAAAAGCTTTTCAAAACTTCGCTGTTCGAAGTCAGCGTAACAATTTTGGTCAGCTCAACTCGTGAAAGAACAATAGCCAGCACAACGCGAGTAGTTGCTAGACCCAATTCCACCAAGGACTGTAGCGCCACCCGAAAGAGAAAAGGAAGATGATTTTGTTGAAAATGAAAATGACTTTTAATTGAAGGAGTACAACCCATTCTAGCAAACTCTCTCAAACTGAAAGAACGTAAAGATCTCTGTCGTATCATCTCCAACAAACAAGTTCCTACATCACTCAGAAACTGAAGACCAACTTAATAGATCAATTAAACAAAAGGTTCAGTCTCTTTTCAGTCCTGGCCACTCAAACCAAACACAATTTTAGACCGATTTCCTGTAAACAGGGACGCAATATTCAACTCTCTTCTTCGCAAATTGTAACATTGTCACTCCGCTAAATGTGATTAAAAACCTATCAATCAGGCGGCTAAATTGCTGAATGTGAAAGCTCTAAGACAAATCATAAATCTCACGTCCTCAATAGAGTCATAAGAAACATAAAATTACAGAGGGGATTTCTCAAAGATTCAATCCGCACGATCAGCCAACTAATGAGTTCAGAATCCACATAATGAACTTGCCCCCAAATAAACTGCGCTTCCGCTGATACAGCCTTTCACCATCTCGTCCGCTTGTTGAGCCAGCCAGCCGGCTACACACATTCAAGCACATCCGTGAGTGGAATAAGTGATTACATTTTTAAATCATTTTCCAATGATTTATCATTCAACGATTCATTAGGCAATGCAACAATGCAATGTGAAGCCAAATGCCCAACCCCAAGTGAGCCGCCTGCCTTCTACTCACTACACAACTGTCAGAGACAATGACTTCAACATGTCATCCTAAGCATTTCCCCCTCATCAACACTGACAGCGTTGCATAATTCACCTCACAAAAGTCAGTGATGGTTATTTAATAAAAAAGGAGAAAGAAAAAAATTCACCGAGTGGCCTCTGAGGAGCAGAGATCAAGATGAAGTCGACGGCGGCGCCGGAAAAGTTAAAAGCCGAGCCCGCACACAGTTCTGTAAGAGTGAGATAAATATTCATCAACCAGATCACTCTAACGTCGGTAACGATAGCTGCGGCGGCGGCGTGCGATTTATTAGAGTTTAATAACTCTCGTAATTACACTCTTGGACCGTCCGTCGTCCGCACACTCACGAGACGCGGCCAAGGAGGTAATGCGCCGCGGTACTTGAAAAAAAAAGTGCCATGTCGCAGCGATGGCGTGGAATAATTAATGCTAGAAGTGGATATTCATAAAATTTATTGATTGGCGGCTACACTCGCTTATGATTATTGCCCATAAATCAGTGACGCGTGATGGTGAACTCATTTACAAGAACCGGCGACTACCGGAGGCTTGGGTATGAGTATGAGGTGCGGTTTTGAAACGGTAGCGCCACATAGTTGTCGGCGTAGTGCTTCAGAATTAATCGTTCGCTCAATTGCAGAAAGTTCTAAGCCGTGGTGAGTAGACACTGCGCAAAATATTTGCAAAGGGTGTGTTACCTTTAAAGTTAAGGGTGCGTTCACAAATAAATTATGAGTTTGAACATTTTCTCGGTAGGTCAATGCTTTTAGTTGGCAACGTGGTGCGAGTTGTAACAGCAAGGTCTATGGGATGTTAATGCATTGCAGTCATACATTGAATACGACTGGATGGCGCTGTTGGGTAAGGGCTGCCCTAAGTTAGAGGGGTCCCAGGTTCGAAACCCAGTGAAAGCAAAGTTAATACGCTTTTATCCGGTTTTTCAAATCTGGTCCAGTCACCATTTGCCGTTGGGATCAAATTAACTGCGCTCTCATAGGAGCGGTCGATCAGTGGTAGTAGTCCGACTGTGGGTATCACAATGGACCAACATGGTCAAGGTGTGCTGGTGAATTCACCAGCAGCCCCGGCCCTCTAACCTAACCTGTGGGTGACAAATCAAACATTCTAAACAGTCCAGGCAATTGGAGATCTTACTGCAGTGGTGAATGGTCTTCAGAACTTGTTAACGCGTCACAAGATCAAAGATATTTTTGATTAGGTGTGGCAAACTTATGTCATGGTTGGGCTATTCGACGTATCAGGTCTACAATTGGATTAAGCCTTAATTTTCAAAACAAGGCTCCCACTCAGCTCCCTTTAGGCTCCCATTCGAGCGGAATATGTTGATGTATTTGAAGCAGTGAAGCACTTCGTCTGCTAAGAGCGCTTCTTCAAAAATCTCCTACTGTTGAATGAGCTGAATGTGCTTCTCTTTGTCGAAGACCAGAACGACGCTAAAAGGACCTGCATGTCCACAAACCTCCGAAGAGCCATGATGTGATTTTCACCAGTGAACTGATTGGCTCCATGCAGATCTTGATTGCATACGCCGATGACTTGGTGGCATACAGGACAGCGCCGACGGTTGAGGACATCAGCATTCAACTGCAATGTGACTTCGAGAAAATTCAGCCAAAATTGCGACAACTGGAAGTTGAAAATCAACTACCAGAAGTGTGAAATCATCCTTTTCCGAACTCTGTTATATAAGGCCTCAAGGGACACGAAAGAAAACTGACGTAAGTTCGGCATAGTTGACCCGCAGGGGGAACCGATAGATATATATACATATAACTACTGCTCTGGGCGCCGTTGCGTAGTGAGTAGGTGCGTCGTCAGTTCGAATCTCGAAAAAAACATTAAACATTTTTTCACGGCTCCACCTCTTTCGAGTCACTGACAATGCTCAAAGAGTATAACTGTCTAGAAAAAAGCTTCTCAATCTCGCCGTTCGGAGTCGGCATTAAAAACTGTAGGTCCCCTCCGCTCGTGAGAGAACAATAGCACGCACAACACGAGTGGTTGCTGAGAAGCTAGGCCCAGGTCCACCTCGGACTGTAGCGCCGCCATTATTATTATTATTATTATTATTATAACTACTGCTCTGACGAAAGCTAGGAAGGCCTTTGCTGTGGCAAGAGGGTTGTTTTTTAGCAGCCAACTTGATACCAGGGTGAAGGTAATCTGCTACATGGCCCTCATCCGGCCAGTCATGCCGTAAGGTTGTCCAGTGTGGTACAACGTGAGTCCTTCGCAGATGGAAAAGACGATGCTGTTCGAGAGACAGTGTGTCCGGGCTTGTCTCAAAAAGTACAGAACCCCAGAATCTGAGTACAAGAAATTCGATTCCAACGAGTTCTTGGATAACGAAGCAAATGTGAACAGGGTGGATAATTTTATTATTAAGCTGATTCGAAGGCACGTTGCACGAGCCATGATCTAGGAAAATGAACTGATATTTGGAGCCTACTACCCCAATGAAGCATATTTCGAGAACGCTCGCCGAAGTGGATTCATTGCACCGAAAGTGTTCTTGTTCCTTGACCAGATTAGCTTAATCCAAGACGCGGAGGGATGTCCATTGATCTACCACGTGGTGCGAGGGACTGTGGATAGGCGGCTCCTCTACGAAGGCGATGTCGCAAGAGTTAGTCCAGATGATCTCCGGTTCAGTAGATCCATCCCTGTTCGCGACAGAACGGAGTGTGATAAGGTTCGAGGGTTTTACTGGTGGTTGCAGCCCCATCAAACTCCTCAGCTGGCGTCAACTTAATCAGATAGCTGTTGATCCCTTACGGGCAACTTGCATTTAGGTTAGGGAATTAGATTAGGGTAATTTTAAGAAAAAAAAAATAAAAAACCCAAAAAAAAAATACGCAAGAAATATTAAAAACAAAATAAAAAAATTAAATATGTTAGTTTAGGTAAGTTTAAGTTAGGTAAGTTAGTTTATTTTGTTTAAAATGCTTAGAGTATTAAGTTTTTAATAAGTTTTTCTTAGTATAAGTATTATTAAAAAAAATATTTCAAACTCACATAGGAAGCCGAAAGGCAAAACAAATTATAAATGCTTAGGTTAACTTAGAGTGCCCGCATAGGGCCAGTAAGATAGTACTAGAAACCATTTGTTCCATATCTAGTTTAAGTATTTTTCCTAGAATGTAAGATTTGTTTTAAAGATAAAAATAAAAAAACCCCGTTAATTTTAGACCAAATGTTTACGCCTGTTAACCCTTGTTTTAGCAGAATATGAACCCATTTAGAATTGTCTTAGCAAAGACATGCATTCCTCGCTGGGGGTGACTTTCAAAGAAACGACACACACTCAGTGCCCAACGCTTTAGTCAATGTATCACAACCAAAGCAGACGGCGCATTCACCGAATGTTATCATGCCCCAAAGCATCATTGACATCAAGAGCCACCACCTCCCACCTGAGATGACCAAACCCTCATGTTCAATTATTCATAAATCATTGTCAGCCAATAAAGAGCCGTCTCCAAATATGCACGCTCTGCGCTGGAATGCCTTGGCATGTCCATAAGCGTGTCGTTGAATTACCATCCTTACACCTTATATGTAAAACACTTCCACGCAGGGTGCAGCCGCCGTAGCACATGACACGCACCGGCTGGCATCTTCATACGAAACCTGCAGTCGAGCGTGTGAGCGTTGTTATTAATTTGTTGGACAACGCCGCGAGCATGCTCACGCACATCGACATGAGTTGACGACGTTCCATAACCGGTCACCGTGAGCACAGCGGGGGTGGCGGTGATTACGGCAACGATCACCATTCAATCGATCGGCACCAATCTTCAGCTTCAGATGTCACTCGGCATCGAGGCTTCCTCTTTGATACGCAGACGACATGCTTCGTGATTATTGTTAATCTTGTGGATTACTTCACTTCCAGGTACACGCTCGATACGTGAACGGTGTGTAGCGTGATTTATCTCCTCGCTCCAAGCTATTCACCTCGCAGATACTTTTATTTACATTTTTCCGTTCCCTCTTCCCGGCGCTGATGTCTGAGTGCCGCTCGCATCTGGATTTGGTGCGATCACCTGATAGATGTGAACGCTCGACGCTGTCCTAGTTTTTTCCTTTTTTTTTTGTGTTTTTTTCCGTATCTGAGTATCTTTTCTGTCTTAATATGGCGGTGCGTGGTTTCGCACCTCGGGGCGATACTCTGCTGAGACCAGGTGTAGGGTAATCGCTGGTAATTGTCACTTAACATGCGATCCGGACTGGAATCTGATCTTGATCTGATTGCTGCTCTGTTTTTTGTGCTATTTCTTGTGGATCGCAGATACGGCCAGGCGCCGGTGCCGGATTTTAAGGGGCGTTTTCGCTTTTGCTGGTAATTACCGTGTCTAGTGGGAATGCCTGCAAGGTGGGTGAATCGCGCCCACACACGTACTCTCGCGGTGGGTAATTGCGAGACGACACTTAGAATTTTTGTTTCTTCCCAGTCATTGTTTGCTCGTGCACGAATGAAATCGAGAGAAGCAAATATTTTGCTTTAAAAGTGAAACTTAATTTTAGGGAGAGACTGCACGTCATGTTCGGGTTCTCGGTGAAAGCGTGGATTCTCGATCCAACCGGAATGCGGTTAATTTGCGTGTCAACAAGAAAACGTGCTGAAATCGCTGTGTTGACGGTACGTACTTTACAAACATCCAGTGGCCTGAATTCTTCGAGCAGTACGATTTAGCGACTAAACATTCTGAAGAAGAGAAACACCACTCTCGGTTGTTGGTTTTGCAGCCAATCCCAGTCTGGGAGGAGGACTTGAAGGTCTTCGAAATTGATTGATTGCTTTCGAGTGAAGAACGGACACTTGTCAATGGAATGAACATGGAAGCAGGTGGAGGAGACTTCAGTTAGTTGGTGGTGATGATTTTTTTCCACTTTGACACTGACGTGAACTGGTTCCTACCGTCTTTGCGTGTGGAGATCTTGTTAAGATAAAAAAAACAAAAAACATCTTTGGGGCGTTACTCTCTTTGAAATTTTTCGAACAACCTCAACAGATCGGATAAGCCCTGTTGAACAACCGGTTGGAACCCCAGAAATACTGTTTGAACCGGAACTGAACTGGATATTGCCAAAAAGAACCGCTGAAGCTAAGTCCGCGTCGTAATTTTTTTCTTCTGAGGTTTTTGAAACATTACACTGGAGCACTCAGACTCGAAACTGGTCCATTGTACTGCCAGGTAGCAACCTACTCCAGTGCCGTTAATTTGATCCCAACGGCAAATGGTGACTGAACCAGATTCGATTTCACTGGGATTCGAACATGGACCAGATTAGATTTCACTGGGATTCGAATCTGGACCAGATTCGATTTCACTGGGACTCGAACCTGGACCAGATTCAATTTCATTGGGATTCGAAACCGTGAACAATTTTTTTTTGAAAAATTGTTTGTCTGAACTGAGATTCGAACCTAGACTGTGAAAGTCTAGTGTACATGGGTCGACGCACAAACCCACACGGCCACGGCGCCCACAAACTCCTTAACTCGATTGTGACATTTTGTCTCAGATGGTGGACTATGGACCCTTTTTTGCTCGGTGGGCCATCTATTATTAAGGTTCCGTCTACAAAAACGGAACCTTTATAATTTCGGTGTGTCCGTCCATCCGTCCGTCGTGCCTGTTACACTTTTTTATCTCCGAAGTTTATGAAGATATCGGCATGAAATTTTGGAATCAGGTACTTCACGCCTGGATATCATTGCCCATGCCCAAATTTAAAAAGTGAGGCCATTTGGGGGTGGCTCCAGTACAGGTGAAGTTGCCATTAATTTTGAAACATTGTCGCACCCCATCGAGATCATCATCAGTCGACAGATCTTTTGAAATGAGGTAGAGATTAGCTTCAACAGTTTCTGATCCAAAGTGTGGTTTGGAAAATATGGAGCTCTAAAGTTTTTTTTTTAATGCGACCCCCCTGACATTTCTAAGCCAAAATATCAATTTATGTTGAAATTTTGAGATATCTAAGATTTAAAATGATAACTATTTTAATTTTCACACATAAATTTCATGCTATGTTCGACCACTCTATTCGTTGATGAGTGTTATCTTTTGGATCTCAACCCCTAAATGCAGTGACTAGGTATGTGAATGATGGAAGGAATTTTCTGTGTTGGATAAACTTCGATAGTATAGGTATAGGTATATGTATGGAGGTATAGGTATATGTATGGATGAATGTTTGTTTGTTTGGATGTATGAATGTATGAATGAATGGTTGATTTGTTTTGAAGAAGTTAGAAGAAAATTCAACTGAAATAGTTTGGAAACGTCGTTTGATATTCAGGAATCATCCATCAATATTATGCGACAGAACCTTCCCCGTGCGAGTACAACTCGCACTTGCCCAGTTTATTTATTTTTTTTAATAATTGGTTATTTTGACACTGACAGCTGTTTTCCGCTCGAAATCTTGACAGAAAGTCAATATGATACCTCCGCGGAACGAAATGAGTCGCTTTACGCTTGAACAACGTTGGAAAATATTGAAAACTTGATTTCAAAGTGAGTGCTGTGCTGAGTGCCCAAACAATGCGTTTTTTTAAAAGAAGTTTTGGCCGAAATGAAGCACCCACCGCGACTGCTGTACACAACTTTGTGCAAAATGTTCGTTAAACTGATATGCTAGTGGACAACACTCATGGTCCCCGTCGTACGGTGTGGCGTGGTGGAGAGTGTGAGACTCAATTCACGAACATCAACTCGCCATCGATCTCAACAGATCAACATTTCACGCACTAGCCTGAAGAGAGAGAATTCTGCACAAAGATCTCGAATTATTCACTTACAAGGTCCAATTGACTGAGCAATTGAAGGCGCGTGACCTTCCACTTCGCAGTTTGGGCCCTAGAGCAGCTTGAGTTGGATAACGATTTTGGGCGAAAAATCATCTTTTCTAATGAAAAGTCGCATCTCGGCGACTATGTTAACAAGCATAATTGCCGCATCTGGGGCTCGGAAAACCCACACATTATTGTCGAGAAGCCAAAGCATCCGCAGAGAGTGACAGTTAGGTTCGGATTGTGGAGTGGTGGTATCATTGGACCATTTTTCTTAGAAAGTGAGGCAACAACGCTTCGGTCAACGGTGGGCGTTACAGAGCCATGTTAACCGACTTTTTTTTTCATTGAAATTGAAGACATGGATTTGGATGACCTCTGGTTCATGCAGGATGGCGCGCCATACTACACAGCCCATACCACAATCCTATTTTTTGTTAGCTGCTGTATGTAGCTTGGCATACATACTCCCTACTCAACCTACTCGTCGGCCATTCCCCTGAATAGCTTGGTTTACAGGGACGCCCAAGGTTGCGCACGCTACGAAACCATTCAGCAAGTTCAATGGGAATAGTGTTCAGTAAACCTAGATTTTGTGGTAACATTTCGGACCTTTGCTTTTCTGCGCTCACTGCTCCTGCCGCCAGTAAAGTCTAGCCTAACCTGCAGGTGATCACAAGCTGGTTCACACGTTACTACTTAGAACCGTGAGTTTGGAAGTTAAATCATCCGAAGAAACAGAATTTTTGTAACTTAAGCAACTGTCATATGCCCAGTAGTTCACGCGTTCACCTACATGCTCCACAGACTGCTTTCGTTCAAATGATTGCAACAAGATATTCAGACAAACCAAGACTTCGTGGCCTTTTATGTAACAAATTAGAAAAGAGAAACGGCAAAAACAAACAACTCCGTTCATCGTCATTGATGATGCGCTCCTCCCGAGTCACACGTACCACACGGTGTCCGCCCTGCGGATGCTGCATGGAGTGCGATCGCTTGCACTGAGACTATTATTCCTTTCCAAGGCTCGTGCAGCGGCCATGCCTCTAACAAATTCTTCAGAAACCATCCGAGCTGTGCTCTGGGGTTCAACTAACTTCGCTTTTTGGTCTTCTTCGTTGCTGGTCAACCGAGGCACAAACAGAAGAGACCCACATCCACATCACTGAACTCTAGCTCTGTTGCCTGTTGCGGAACACAAAAAGCTATCCCCGTTCCCATTCGACTGTGTCGTGGCGGAGCGGCGGTGTATCCGTGTGCATTTCTGTGCGGCAAACCTGTTTTCGGTCGCATGTCTAACTTCACCGCTTATATAGAGTATCTCACGGGATAGTCACATTCCCCACTACCCACCGCCCTGCTTCTCTTCCCAGGCCCAGCCGCACCGCAAGCGCGGAGTTAATGTCTTCCCCGGGTTGGCTTTTGTTGGGTATCGTGCAGCAGCACGCCTAGATGCTCTTTGTTGTTAGAAGCACACCACTCACAGGCGAGGTTGGGAAAAACAAGACACGTTCGACTGGACGTACATTCGTTTATGGTTTCTTGATTTTTGGATTTGAAATGATAAGACCCGGTTGCTGGGTACGCCATGTCTCCCGATTCTTGGAAGTGACGTCGTTAGTTCGCTCGAGGTGCACAAAGATCCATAAAACCAAACGAAAAACACAGCAGAAGATATTCATAACCTCATGGTGTCTGTGTAAGGAGCTGAATCGCCTGGGTTCGAGATGAATTAATTAGTGAACAAGTGTTGGGTCTCTTGGGCTGCCTCGACTGTGTTTTGTCTCAAGCTTTCGACTTGCGCACATTGACCTTTGAAGTTGATTAACGAAGAGGCATCCTCTCTTCGTCTCTCTCTTTCTCCGCTCGAGGGGGGATGTGATGTAGTGTTGCAATTAAATTTGATCACGACTATCGGTAAGGCTGTAGTGAAGATAACCTTTTTGACTGGCGAGGGTCAAGACAGGGGAGAGAAGTGGGCACGGAAGAAAACGGCCCGCAGTCGGAGGCCTACAAACAAAAGCCGCGTAAACAGAAGACGAAAAGTGTTGCGGGTATGGTATGTAAATGATTCGTAATTCGAGGGTTCAGGGGCATTCCTCTCGACCAGATCAATCATTGGTTCTCGTTTAAGTGAGCAGTACGTCCAAGTCGACGCGAGTGTACAGGCAAAGGCGACTCAGTAGGCAGAGTTTGGTTTTCGTCTAATTAAATATTTCCGACAGGGCAACAGTGCCTATCAATCCGTTTGGCAACACACTTTGGAATAGCTTGGAGGGCTATGAGATGAGAGTGGGAATGATTGGCACTACGTATTTGAGGAAAGGAATGAACGTTGTTTCAGAGGTAGAGCGCTGATTGCCAAAACCTTTCTTAATTTTCCTTAATTTTTTAAATAGTTTGGGTAACGACTTTCTGCGTGAGTTAATGAATTTGTTCTGAATTCAGCGGATTTTTTTGACAGAAAGGTTTTAAGCAGCTTTTATAACATGCATTCAATGAAAAGACGTGAAATAAGGGCAAATGAATTAAAGCCAAATTTCAAAAGTTCGGTATTGTTCAGTGCTCAAAACCAAAACGAAACCCAAATTCCCAGTTCGATGTTAAATCATCCAAAGAAACAGAATTTTAGTAGCTTAACCGACTGTCATATGCCCAGTAGTTCACGCGTTCACCTACATGCTCCACAGATTGCCCAAATTCCCAGTTTGGCTTTATTTTATTTCGATTTGATTTGAGGACGTGAAATTTTCTCTTATTTCCGTGTCAAAATTGAAATAACACCTAATTTAGAAGTAAAGGGAAACAACGGAACTAATAGTTTTCTTTGCACTATATTTTTGGAAGGAATGGAAGGAGTTTACCTCAACATCCATGAAGGGACCTGGCGGTCCCCTGATCATTCAACCGTCAACCAGATTGATCACGACGCTATCGACGTCAAACACTCCTTCAGTATTCTTTATGTCCGAACGCCAAGATCGAATCGAATCATTTCCTTGTTGTAGCCGAGGTAAGAACACCGATATCGAGAGAACAACGGAGTCGAAGAAGACAAACACAGTTTGACGTCGAAAAGCTATAAACTCAACAGACTGCCAGTAACTTCGCCGATCGAGTCTCCCTAAAACTCTCCGAAAGTTCAACGCCGCCTGCACTAACAATAGACGAAGAATGGAAACGTTGTCAAAAAGCCATCAGAGAAGCCGCTACTGATGTGATGGGTTTTAAAACACCACCACCGAAAAACCCCTGGTTTAACAACGAGTGCAAGCAGGTACATGCAGCAAAGCAAGAAGCCTACCAGGCAACGCTGCATCGAACTACGAGAGCTGTTCGTGAGCTCTTCGTCTCTGTTTGTTGAAGGGAAGAGAAGCGGCTTACGGCAGAAATGAAGTCCGAAAGTTTAACCAAAGGGTGAAACTTATATCGAATGGGTATAAAGTTCAGACAGAAGCCTGCCGAGACGAGAATGGACGACTAGTAGTGGATTCGCAGTTGATACTGAGAATCTGGAACCAGGAAAGTCCACCATCGATCAAATCAAACACTGCGGCAGATCTTAGAGAAGACCCAAGAAATGCAAATCGACCCACACCACCTTTTTGTCGATTTCAAGACCGCATAGGATAGCGTGCATAGAGACGAGCTATACAGCGCCATGTCTAGTTTTTACATTAATTCCAAACTCGTCAGACTGAGCAGGATGACGATGGAGAACTCTCGCTGCTCCATCAAGGTCGGTAGCGAACTCACCGAGACTTTCAATGCCAAAAAAGGTTTTAGACAAGGCCACTCGCTGTCATGTGACTTCTTTACCATCGTTCTTGAGAAGATCGTGCAAAAGTCACTGGCCAACACAAGAGGCAGGATCTTCCAAAAGTCTGTTCAACTGCTAGGTTACGCGTATGACATTGACGTGATTGAGCGAACACATCGAGCCGTCAATGATGCGTTTGCTGGCATTGAAACGGAAGCGGCTAAAATGGGTATGGACAACTTAGCTCCGGCTAAGCTCCGAAAAGTTTTCGACTCAGAGCCTGTCAACGCAATAGAGGACGTCTACGAACAAGGTGGCGCACACAAGTCGAGGGGGACTTCGGCCGGCTTGGCGTGCGAAACTAAAGACAGCTGGCGAGAGATCGTGCTGGCTAGAGAAGCATGTTGAGTGAGGCCCAGGTTCACCTCGGACTGTAGCGCCCTAAGAAGAAGAAGAAGGACGGTCTGTCGACAATATTCGGAAACGAATGAAAAAAATCCTTCAAAATGCGCCGCAAACGCCAATATGCTGAGCGCGGTGACGATACGACACGACACATGTGGTTTCTCGCCAAGACTCTCTCTTACCACTTCAACAATTTCATTGGAACGTCTTGGGCGTTGATTGACGGCATGTCGACGATCTTCCATTGTCCCGTGCTCAATAAAATTCGACACCAAACGACGAATAGTTCTGTCAGATGGTGCTTGTTGGATATTTTTGACGTGCACGTTAAGTTAACAAAATCGAACGATTACTTTGAATGTAGAGCGTCACTATTTTGACGAGTTTTTTCGGTGTAAAGCGATTAATGGGTAAAATTGTAATAAATTGACGTTTCAAAAACATGTCTACTAAAGTTAATCGGTTGATAAATGTCAAAGTTATTCAATATTTACATATTGACATAAAAGATGACGCACCCTGTATTTCAGTCCAAAATTTGTATAACAGTTTTAATTTTTAAAAAAGAGGAGACAGCGCTGTTCGAGCGTAAACAACGCACAAAGGCAATGAAACAACGATTTACTTCACTTCATTTTAAAGCTATAAGTCCAGAACAATGAAACTAGGTCTCAGTTTACAACATGTCACTTCAACCTAAAGCTATGTGCCATAAAATTGATTGCGGTCTAAGTTCAGTAACCGTGTAATCGGTCAATTTGAAAATACCTCGATACGTTTGACGCCGAAATGACTCTTTTTAATAAGAGACTGCTAAAGTGTCTGCCATTGTTCCTGCAATCGAAATGACAAAATACGTGCGAAAAAGGTAATCATCCATCGACCTTGTTTCTTGAAGTTGAAATAAAGACAAGAGCTACGTAGATAGGCACGTTAAGCAAGTGAATGATTTGAAACGTTTTTAGACGGAGAGAGAATATACAGCCTTGGCCAAATGGATTAGGCACCCTTTAAGATTCGTTATATGTTCAAAAAGCAAAAAAATGAGATAAAAATCGTCTACAACATCAAATGGTGTCTCCGAAAGCCTTAAAATTCAAACCAATTACTTCCCATAAGTGATAAGCAGAAAAGACAAAAAGATAAGGGTGCCTAATTCATTTGGCTAAGGCTGTATGATCCATCAAACTGTTAAAAAGAGGTATGTTTTCAGCGCATCCAACCCTTTTCCAACGGTTTGAAGAAGCATACACTCTTTCTCTTTGCCTTCTTTCACTCATATAAACACCGAAAGTTGCAGCAAGATCTGTTAAAAGGAAGAGGACCAAATCATAGGATGTGTGGGTTAATTCGCTTAGATACCAAAACACGGGACTAAAGTTTCGGATAAATCCAAGCACAACCTCAAAAAACAATCAAGCACAACAGTTCTTTGTCCAATATGAGAGAGTTCCAGTTTCGAAAACACACTTTTCCACACCTTGCGGTCACAGAGTCTTAGTCCCGTGCAGCGATTCGTCTTTTTTTACCTCCGCATGTTGAAAACCACTGATCCGCAACTGATTGATAGTTCAGAACGACTTTCAAAAGCTGTCCCCAGTCAAAGTCCACTCGATAATTCACACCTCACCCGTACCTCACACAAAGCACCAGCCTGTATCTCGCCGGAAGATCTGTGAGTATGAACACGGCGAGCAGGGCGTAGCAAAGGAAAAGCACATTTTCACTCAGTCGCGAAACGTGATTGTCGAACAATCCAATCACGCTCGTGATTGATCGATTCCCTTGGTGAAAACAAATCTCCGTTCTCGACCAAGTTCTCGCCAAATGACATCATCCACAACATTAGTCCGCCACAGTCGTTAATTATCTTAACCCAATTAATCGAAAACCCATTCCCGATTAGCATTCGTGAATCATTTCATCACCCAGTTAGACACACCTCGCTAATTGACGCATCAACTCATCGCAATGTCAGCGTTGGCGAGGCGGTAAACAGCCGCTGATCTACATTAGCCATAATCGATCGATTTGACACTTCCCCGGGGGCAGTGAAATGGCAACTGCCATCTTTGCTCAGGTTATGGAGATGAAATTGTTTCGCTATCACAAGACTCTTTGAAGTGCGCTCTCTGTTTGGAGGCGCGCTAATTGACGTTATTTTTTCTAAAGTCACGGAAAGGAGATGGCATGTCATTTTGCGCAGATAAAACCTGTTAACACAAAAATTATTCATTAGCTCGATGATGTAATCAAGAAAATTGAATGGTTCCCCATCCCATCCCATCACAACGCGCGGAGTCATCAATGCCAGCGAGCAAGAGATCACTTCTAGATGCGAAGCCGTGTGGCAAACGAGTTACGGGCATTTACATAAATGGCAACTGAAGACACAGCGGTATCGTGCTGTGTGTTAACTAAATGCTAGTTCGTTTGCTAATGATCACCTCACAGCGGAGCGCCCACAGACGGCGATATCCATGGCGAAGGAAGCGAGAGCGAGAGATCACTGATCAAATGTCTTCGGTTAGCACGCAAGACATTTGTTAGATGCCCCATAACCATTCATAGAGCACTGAGCAGAGTCATAGAGTGTGAGTGGAAGAAAACAAATTGCTATTGGTCTTCAGTTTGCACATTTGCAAAGGCCTGCCGCCGCCGGTGGCAAGAACAGGAACTTCTTCTTGTGTGCTTCGTGCGCAAATGAGTCTGTCATGCGGAAAGTGCAAAGTGTATCTAATCAAGTGAACGATCGATCTTTTTTTGTGAAATGAAATGCTTGTTGGCTGCAGAAGGAGCACAGCCTTCGTGGGTAACTGGGAATGAATGAACGAGCGAGATGCCTCTGTTTGAGAGTTGTTGCGGACAGTCAGGCGGGCAAGAAAAGGTAATTGAGGTGATTGATCTCTGATCTTTTAACTAATTGAACTAATTTTTCTCTCGTGGATGTGGTCTGAAGTGGCTGTCAAATTATTTATTAAGTGACAAGAAGCAACAACTAAAAACGTTGCGGACTTGACAGCCGGTGACCTCATTCAGACCTCTAGTCATAGTCGGACAATTTTTGGATTTTTCACAAGAGTAGGACAGCCTGGGAGTGGATTTCAAGTTCATCATTGGGTTAGAGACAAAATCCAGCTAAAATCTTAAAAACAGCTGGGAGTTAGAGATGACCACGTTTTTTTAACTCCGATATTTCATCTGCCATTAGTTGGTTGATGAAAAGCTAGGCCTAAGTTCACCTCGGACTGTAGCGCCGCCATTATTATAATTATTATTATTATTTTATCTCCCACACGCACATACTGCATTTCACAGTTTTTAACTTCTTCGTCTTCTTCCTCAAGCCGTTACCTTTAGTTCGAACATAATTAATCCCCTGACCTGTCAAAATCTCTTATCTCCGCTGTCATCGAATTTCACGATCTTGTCACAACAATTAAGTGAATTTCATCGCCTGAACTCATTCACCCTCATTCACATGTTTCCTCTTCTGCAAACAGGCTCCTGTGACAGATAAGTCCTTTCCACTCCGAGGTGACCTGTCAAACTTTCACCAGATCGCAGTTCTGTTCGCTTTGCCGTAAACGAGGCTGAATTAAGTAAAATTAATCGACCTGATAATGGTCCATTTACATGCCTCCTTTCGGCACAACTCAAACAAATGACAGCTGTCATTCGATAACTGAATCTCACTCGAATTATATTTTAATCAAATGAATTGGAATACTTTTTCCAATCATAAAACAAGCAATTGGGACGTAAACGCCACCGTCCTGACACAGTGAACGGTGAATGACGACACGCCGCGCGACTCCTCATGCCATGTTGGCGTGTGTCACTCAACCAAGAAACTTGTAATTCACTTTGTTTTTGTTGTTATCTCGTTCTACGCTCCACAAATGAACGATAAATCATTTTGGCGCAATGACTGTGAAGAGGATGCCTCCGAAACCTACTTTTCAATGACGACCATCACCGTCGCCATTTGTCTGTTGGTCATACCTGTGTTATCGATGTAATCCATCGTTGCAGTCGATGATTGCTGGTTTTGTTTTATTGAATGCCAAATCGTTTAGTTGGCTCATAGGATTTTATTTATTTCGAAATCGTGCAAAAATCTGAGTCATTTTGTCGTAAGATTTCGGCACTGAAATGTTGCGGTGAGTGTTATCGAGTTTTACGAGTAATTTCGATTAAAAATAAACCTCAGATGGTGTACGGTGATGATTTTATTTTTGCTCGTCTGTTGGAATGGCTTAGTTGAGGTATGATAAGCAGCTGTGAGCACAGCATTTTTGGGTTGGCGAAGATGCAAGAAACAATTATAATAACCGTGACATCATAGTCGTAAACTTAAGGGGGCGTTTAGCACACCGTGAGTACAAATATTGACACTTCGAGAGCAGAAATCTGGCGTTTAAATGTTTTGAACGTGAATCATGGTCTTTGTACCGTCAAAATGCCTCCGGAGCAGACAAAGACAACACCCTCTCGAACATTCTATTGAATCAGGTGTGAGAATTCCTTCGTTTTTTGCTGAACGACGCCAATTGATTAATCAAAAGCCAATACGTTTTTTGTTGCTTATCCACTTTTGATGGATGCATGTTTATAGTCCCCCAGCATAAGTCAACAATAACTGCAAAAACTGTTTTTTGGTGAACTTACACGGCTCTACGAGCTTGAGTTAGACAATAAGTCACCTTGAACATGTTTCTTTTTTTTTCGCCAGACAAGTTGTTGCCTTACCAAAGCTGGTTATACGACCACAAGTCGATTCTGGGAACTTCCAAATCAGATCAATCATAAAATGCGACTCAATTGGAGGTCATAATTTGAATTTGAATAAAGATACGTTGTGTTTTGTGGAAGTGGTTATTTTACGGCTTCAGTAAATTGTTGGAATCATTACAATGCCAAAGAAAGATGCCGTCTTGTTCTGAGTTTCATAGATTTCACTTGAAGTTTTAGTTATTTTTTGGGAACTTTATAAAATATTGGCATTTTCTGGCCGTAAATCAGAGATCTTTGCTTTGTTATAAAAAGATTCTTTCAGCTGCGAAGTAGTTTCTAACATCCAAAACTAAAAATGACGCGTAACCCCGACACCGTTAATATTTTCAATAAACTTGGCAATTGGCAAGCAGTGGAGGAAGAAACGGTTCTTACAGGACGTGTTAATTAGTTGTTGCGCCTGGTTAACCCTCTATAACGTGCAACTTTAGAACGGAAAAGTGCCATTAGGATGGTACATGTTTTGTCTTTCATTCTGGATAAGCTTAAGTCAGAAACATCCAGAGTGCGTGATAAGAACACTTTTGGTATATGTCAAAATATGTATTGGGAGAGAAAGAAAATTGTTAAAATTATTTAAAGCAATAGCTGGGCATTTATACAGACAAAAACAGTCCGCAGTCCTACGATTCTGTCACATTAAGCTCAAAGATTCCTTTATTAAGGATGTTTTCTTTAAAAACCAGCACTAGCTTCAGACAGTTAATAATATTAATAATACTTGGCGGCGCTACAGTCCGAGGTGGACTTGGGCCCAACTTCTCAGCAACCACTCGTGTTGTGCGTGCTCAAGAGTGAAGGGGACCTACTGTTTAATGCCGACTCCGAATGGCGAGATTGAGAAGCTTTTTCTAGACAGTTATACTCTTTGAGCATTGTCAGTGATTTGAAAGAGATGGAGACGTAAAAAAAACATGTTAATTCTTTTTTTTTCGAGATTCGAACCTTAGACCTCGAGCGTAGAAGTTGACGCACCTAGCCACTACGCCACGGCGCCCATGCCTCTGTAACGCTCACCGTTGACCGAAACGTTGTTCCAAGCCTTATTTTCGAAGAAAAATGGTCCAATAATGCCACCACTTCACAATCCGCACCAAACTGTCACTCTCTGTGAATGCATTGGCTACTCGACAATAAAGTACGAGTCTCAGATGCGGCAATTTTGTTTGCTGACGTAGCCGCCTAGATGAAATGCGCCTCGTCAGAAAAGATGATTTTTCGACCACAATCGTTGTTCAATTCAAGCTGCTCCAAGGCCCAAACTGCGAAGCGGGTGGTCGTGCGCCCTCAATTGCAGAGTCAGTTGAACCTTGTAAGCGAATAATTTGAGATCTTTGTGCAGAAATCTCTCTCTCCTCAGGTTAATGCTTGAAATGTTGAGCTGTTAAGATCGATTGCGAGTTGATGTTCGTGAATTGAGTCTCTCAGTCTCGGCCACAGCAGCCACATTCACATCTGTGCGCACCGTACGACGACGGGGACAATGACTGTTCTCCACTAGCATACCAGTCTCATGAACTTTTTGCACAAACTTGCGTATAGCAGTCGCGATGGATGCTTCATTTCGGCCAAAACTTCTTTTCACTACACAGCATTCACTTTGGAAATAAGTTTTCAATATTTTCCGACGTTGTTCAATCGCAAAGCGACTCATTTCGTTCCGCGAAGGTATGATACTGACTTTCTGTCAAAATTTCGAGCGGGAAACAGCTGTCAGTGTCAAAATAACATATGATTTAGAAAAAAATCACTAGATAGCCAACCATCGTAGCACGTCATTTTTGTGCATTCACCCGGTTGCTTCAGTTCTCTTAAGTCTCGGAACGGGCATTATTGTTGGCCCTTAAGACTTTTGCTTACAAGAATACGACCACCCATGACCGCTCACGACCGACCACGCCCCCTTAGTCCTATTTCGAAGGCGATAAAACTGTTGGTATGTGTGATCTCCCTGAATTCCTACTTTTGAACATTTGGTCGCTTGTACACAGATCTGTTTCCTCAAAGCCAGCAGTTTCCAGAGGTTACCTCTCTAACGACGTCTTTTGAGCACGGGATTCGTCTTCCCGCGCGGATATTTGCAAATTAATTTTGTCTCGGCGAAGACATTTCTCGTAGAATGCCTCTTCTTTGGCTTGTATCCCTTCCGAATAAAGTTCATGTTGGCCAAATGTTGTCAGCGTCCAGTTAGAGATTGTGTTTCGAAACGAAATGATGGTACTTATCCAGTGAATGATTTAAGACATACACTTTCCTAGCGTGTATGTTTTTTTCGGTATTTTTTGTTCCTTACTTGTTTTTGTTCAACTCGCCAAGAGTCCGAATGATGAATTACTTTCTGTGCAGTATCTGTGATATGATAAGTTTTTTCCTAATTGAGTGTTTCCCCAGAAATTCTTTCAGTCAGTCACACAATGCGACTGATAAGCTTCAGCACATGACTCGTGGACAAGAAATCGTTCACCAGCACACTTCACATAATCGAGGTTAATCATATTTTTCATCAAATGAACAAGAAAGAATGTAAAATTCTACATTGGAACATGCAAAAATCTCTTCCGAAACACAGAGCTGTTACCACGTCACGCATGGGTGCATGGCTTTAATCACCGGCACGTTTTGGACATTTTATTGGTAGCTTGGTGTTGAATTTAATTTTATCTCTTTGCTACTTAAGATTTATGCCCAGATTAACGCCAGAAAACCAAAAAAACGTGATATTTTGTCGGTTACGTTGGAGTACGCTCTTTGGTTGGATCAATATCATTTCCCAGTGCAACGGCTGTCCATTGCACCAGAACGTGTGGTTAGAACATCTGACAAAATGTAGGAAGTGGTGTGGACCGCTTTTGTGTACACCACAGCCATTGTTTGTCATTGTTAAGACGGGGATGTACTAGTCTCCGCAGAATCTAATTGAGTTTCCAAGGCTTTCTCTCAGGAATTTCATTCGGGGATGACGATTGTTCTGAGTCACAAGAAACTATGATTTGGAAAGAATTCAAGAGCTGACGTAATGTAAAAGCAAGAGACATAACTAAACGCAAAAAGAAACTTGAGTATTTCTTGCTAAAAGATAAAACTACCATCTCATTGCTTAGAGAATCTCCACTTCCAGAGATAAACAGACGGCATTGACATAATTAGGCATTCTCTAAGTTCTTCGAAAGCCTTTTCAGCAACTCAATAAGATGCCAAAAAGGCTCGTATAACAGTCAATGAATACACGTTTTTTAAAAGTAAACTATTTGAATCAACCAAACTCTTGCTAATTACAGGTATAACTGAGTTCTGCGATCTTATTCTGTAAGTATATTTACAATGGGCCATCTAGTGGCTTTTTTAAAATCATAGATTATTTTGACACTGACACCTGTTTCCCACTCAAAATCTTAAGAGAATGTCAGTACCATACCTCCGCGAAATGAGTCGCTTAACGCTTGAACAGCGTAAACTTGATTCCAAAGTGAGTGCTTTGTAGCCGAAACAGTGTGTTTTTTGAAAAGAAGTTTTAGCCAAAATGGAGGACCCACCGCGACTGCTGTACGCAAGTTTGTGCAAAAATTTCGTGAGACTGATATGCCAGTGGACAACACCCATGGTCCCCATCGTCGTCATCGTACGGCGCGCACAGATGAGAATGTGGGTGCTGCGACTGAGATTGTGAGAATCAATTCACGAACATCAACTCGCCATCGATCTCAACAGCTCAACATTTCACGCACTAGGAGGAGAGAGAGAATTCTGCACAAAGATCTCGTATTATTCGCTTACAAGGTCCAATTGACTCAGCAATCGAAGGGGCGCGACCATCCGCTTCGTTATCCCTTCGCTCGTGCCCTAGACTAGACTGAATTGGACAACGATTTTGGGCGAAAAATTATCTTTTCTGACGAGGCGTATTTTCATCTCGGCGGCTACGTTAACAAAGAAAATCGCCGCTTGGAATAGGGGCTCGGAAGTTTGGTACGGATTGTGGAGTGGTGGCATTATTGGACCATTTTTCTTCAAAAATGAGGCTGGGAACAATCTTTCGGTCAACGGTGGGCGTTACAGAGCCAAATTAACCGACTTTTTTTTACTGAAATTGAAGACATGGATTTGGACGACCTGGTTCATGTATGATGGCGCGCCATCCCACACAGCCCATGTCACAATCGATCTTTTGCGCACCAAAATCCCAAATCGTGTTATCAGCCTTCTTGGCGATGTCAATTGTCCGCTTCGGAGCTGCAATTAGACCGCTTTGGGCTTTTTTATGGGGAACCGTGAAGGACCGATGTTATGCCAACAATCCGGAAACGATTTAAGCACTTAAGACCAATATCATTCAAGCAATTCGTGAGCTACAGCCATCAAAAAGGTCTTGGAAAATTGGGGTGGCAGAATGGGCTGCTGGGAAGGCAGCCAAGGTAGCCACTTGAACGAAGTTGTATTTCAAAATGAATGGGAATGTTTGTACTTACTAAAAAACCTACAATTTATGGGAAGAGTTTAATTTTGTTCATTTTATTGCATTTTTAAAAAGAAACTTGTATTTGGCCCACCCTGTATGTATAATAATTCTATACAGTTCTATGCCCTGAATTCAAGGTCGAAACGAGACCTTTAATGTCAAAAATGATTTTAGGCAAGGCGAAGTACTGTTCTGTGACTTTTGCGGCATCGTTTTTGAGAAAATAGAGCAGAATTGACGGGCCAACACTAAATGCATGATCTCCGAAAAGCCCATGCAACTGCTAGCATACGCCGACGACATTGATGTAATTAGTCAAACAAAACGAGCCGTCAGCTCGTCAATGAAGGTCTGGTGTTAAACGAGGACAGAATTAAGTTTATGCTGTCATCCAGAAAGGACACACAGCATCGACTACTTGGCGCGAAATAACTTCGTAGTCAAGGACTTCTACCTCGGCTCGAAAGAACATCAGTAGGAACCTTAAACGCAGAATAACTTGTGTCAATTGCAATTGTTTCATGAGGCAATTGAGTGACAGAGCCCTGCATCAAAAGAGGATTTTCTTAAATATCTTGATCATCCCAGTGCTAGGACGCAGCGCAGAGGCATTGCAAAATCGAAAGCGGATGAAGAAGCTCTTAGTCTTTTCGAGAGAAAAGTTATGCTTGCGATCGGTTTGCATTTCTATACAGGTTGTACAGCGACATGTGTCTAGCCAGGCGTCTACGGCTCCAATGCCTAACATGGCTAGATCATGTTGAAAAGTTAGCCTCGGCTTCGACTCTGGACCTGTGAGACAACGCAACAGAGGACGTCCACGTCTAAAGTGGCGCCCCCAAGTGGAGAGGACCTCAACCAACTTAGTGTGCGCAATTGCCGACAGTAAAAGATCGTGCTAACTAGAGAGGCTTGTTGATTAAGGACCAAGTCCACCCTGCACTGCAAGGAAAAGAAGTATAACCGTGTGAAAATGGATGAGAAGTGACCTGATACGGCGTTCTGATATAACATTCCTCGAAATCACGAAAAAAAAACCAACAACCAATTGAACTTAGATGGATGTAAGCAGGACTCAAGGATTATTCTGATTTCCAAAGGCCTGAGCCTAAACCATTCTTACGCAACAGTTCTTCACCAACTCTCGTCGCACATCCACAATTTCTTGTTTTGATTGTCAGATTGACAGCTCGAACTATCAAACAAATTGACAGCTCGAACTTTCAAACAAATTGACAATTCGTTTTACTAAAATATCATGTAAATGAAATGTAAATGTCATGTATTTACTCGACAAACGGAAATCGTTTCCAATTTCTCTCCAAAAACAATCAAACCGCTTTGACAAATGTATTTTGAAATCCCGTACAAACATCAACCACATGTTCCAGTTCGAGTGTAAAGGAAAACATCAAAAAGCACACAAAAGAAAACATTCACGTGTACACTTCTCGTTCCCGCCGCAACCTCGAAAGCCTTTTGAAGAGAAACTCTTCTCCATTCTCGGCACCATACGATTTCACAATAATTCCAATTTCGTAAGGACTGCCATTAATTTATCGAATGATGCGCAAAGGTCTTAGCCCCAATTTAAATTGTTTCCGATTTGATTGCGATAAACGCCCAGTTGTGGTGGCGTAACTTTCAGATAATTAGCACGCACCATGCTGCGACTCCCTTTTTCTCTGTCGCTTTGCCTACACCCTGTGCCGCCTCATGTAAACAATGGGAAAGGGCTGTGTTCAAATTCGCCGTGCATGAGTAACTCAACGAATGTGTGTCTGGCTGTCAGAGGCCTGTCGGTCCGTTTGTTCAATTACCGTAAACAGTTTCGAACTTGAACTTAAATGTCAAATGTGACACTGACACAGCACCAAATAAGGTGGATGCGCAACAGTTCAGGTCTACTAAATCTTGCCAGCGTGGCTACTACGTGGCGGTGGTTCCGTGTTTTTCGTCGTCTCCTACGTAGTAATTAACCCGAAAATTTCAATTCGCTGAATAGCTGACAGGCGAATATTTATGAACAAGGTTCAGTTTGAAGGTTCAATTATTGCTGGTGGTGGCGCCATTGTTTACCTTAATCGTTGTGTGTGAAGTGTATAGTTGAAGATTCTGTTTTCTGTTATTTTTTCCGTTTTCTTGCTGAAGATTGGCATGACGGAACCGCAAATTACCGGACATTAATTTACGAGTTAGCGGAAGGTTAACATCTGTCATGTTACGTCAAATTGATTTATCGTCATGTAAACGAAGCCACAAGGTTGTGTGTGTGAATGGCGTCTCCAAAGTGATTGACTTTCCTTTTTTTAAAGGCAAATGATTGCCTTGTATTCTTTCACTTTGGGTGCAATGAGCTATCTCCTTTGTCAAACAAAGATGGCCCCGATATGTTTTTATGGATGAAGTACTAAGAAATTCAATCGTCGGAAGCTTGTGACGTCGCCTCTGAAGGACAAAAATGGGATCCCCTTGGCTTCAGGACAACAACAACTGAACCGATGGAAAGAATTCTTCGCTGAATCCCCTCCGGTTGAAAAGGAGTACATCTTGTTTTCACCTTTTGTCTGCAGAAATAACAGGAGGCAAGTTCCCACAACTTCTCCAACAGTCTACAAGATGGAGTTTACAATTCCCAAGCTCAAGAGCCTCATAGCTGGCCCGGACAAACTGCCGGTGGAACTGTTTAAGGTGACAGCAGCAAACACGGTGCCGATCCAGTACCCGATCATCCACGCACAATGAACTGAACGCCGAATCGCTGTTGTCACAATCCACAAAAAAGGAAACTTGAGCGAGTGCAAAAACTGGAGAGGCATCTCACTTCTGAATGCTGTCCAGAAGCTCATTGATCCACATTGTTCCTATACAAGATTTCTCCAACTGTCGAGGAATATCTGCGTCGTGAACAAGACGGTTTTCGAATCAATCGGTCGAAATGGATGGTCATCGAACAATCGGTTCAATGGAACTCCTCCATCTTTCTACTATTCGTTGGCTTCCAGAGAGCCTTCAACATGATCCACAGAGAAGCCATCTGGAATGCCCTGGAGAACATTGAAATACCGCCATTCATGGTCGACCTCATTTAGGAGCTCAACCGGGAGTCGTCTTGCAAGATGCGAGTCAAGGGCAAAAGCAGCATCTTCTTCACTACACCAGAGGAGTAAGGCAAGGGTAAAGCGACTGGATGGCGAATCTAATCTGGTCCAGTCACAATTTGCCGTTGGGATCGAATTAACGGCACTGGAGTAGGTTGATACCTGGCAGTGCAATGGACCAGTTTTGAGTCTGAGTGCTCCAGTGAAGCGCTTCAAAAACGTCCGAAAAAAGTCCTGGTCTTCATCATCGTCCTTGACTTTGTCCTAGACCGCACCAACAACCCCTCTTCCAAAGGAATCCAATCGTTCCTGACAGAGACACTCCATGACCTCGACTACGCTAATGACATCGGCATGCTGTCTAACACCTTAGGCGGCGCCCAGGTAAAAGTACACGCGTTGGACCTCAACGCCAGAAGTGCTGGACTGAAAATCAAAGTCGCCAAGATAAAGTCGATGGAAAGCCTAGCCAACCTCGTTCACAAAAAAATATTGATCGATGATGCCGCCAGCCCAAAATTCACATGAAACACCATTTTTTTCGGGATGTATTGGACGCTTTTGGATCTCATGTAGATTGGTATCGTCCCAAAATCGACATACCCTTCTTCTCCTTCTTAGGGCGCTACAGTTCGAGGAGGACCTGGGCCTTACCCAACATGCCTCTCCAGCCAGCACGATCTCTCGCCAGCTCTCTCCAGTTTCGCACACCAAGCCGGTCGAGGTTCTCCTCGACTTGTGTGCTCCATCTTAAACGTGGACATCCTCTGTTGCGTTGTCCCACAGTTGATGGGATTCATTCAAATTGGGATCAGTTTCCAACTGCCCCAGAACCCATTCAGTGAACACATGTCGTTGTCTATGGTCGTTTACCTTCAGCTTCTGAGTCAGTTGAATTTTGTACGGATTCAGGACCAAGTCACGTCGCAAAATTCGCCAAGTTGAGGTCTGCGAAAGGCCGAGTTCTTGTGAGCGACACGAAATGGGCTGCCCCGGATTCTCCTGCACACTCTCACGGACAGCGACGATGTTTTCGGCAGATCTTGCGTTTCGTCGACGTACGGGTGTTGGTTTATCGTTTACTGAATCAGTGGACTCTGTGAATAGTCCTCGCGGTGGGACGATTATGGGCGAAGAACGCGGAACAATGCCCGAACAGAATATCAATTTTGATAAAACAATTTTACGAACGCTATGTCAGTCCATGGTATGTCAGTCCAATTTGACAAATGTGGGCGCCGTGGCGTAGTGGTCCGTCGACTCCTGCGCTCGATGTTCTCGGTTCGATTCTCTAAAAAACACCTAACATATTTTCCACGGCTCCACTTTCTTTCGAGTCACTGGCAATGCTCAAAGAGTATAATTATCTAGAAAAAAGCTTCTTAATCTCGCCGTTCGGAGTCGCCATTAAACTGTAGGTCTCCTCCACTCGTGAGAGAACAATAGCACGCACAACACGAGTGGTGGCTGAGAAGTTAGGCCCAGATCCACCTCGAACTGTAGCGCCGCCATTATTATTATTATTAATTTGACACGTGTAGATTCAACAAAATGGCGGGAAGTCCCTATTGGAAGACTAACTAACTAACTTAACCTTTATTTAAGAATTGAATCAGTGAAGAGCAAATATTAATGAGTTTTCAAATTAGTCTCTCTTATTAAGAATTCATAAAAGAACATAGGACACGTTTCTCCCATCCATTGAAGAACCTTTTCCGATCTACCATAATAATCATCTTAAAACCTCTATCACCGGATGTTTGAACCGGATATCGCCCGCTTAATCTACTTCACAGCCCCATAAAATCCATTATTTGACTGAAAAGAACATCAACCAGCTTGTAAATGTCCCAAGCGATATATGTAAATGGTCGTTACTGAATCTCACGTCATTTTTCAAAATGACAGATTCATATCACTGACAACCGGACTTCAGGTGTCCGCACAGCCGCCATTTGTTCTCTCTCTCTGACAAGTGGTAAATTATGAAAAAATGAAAAGCAAAAGCTCAGAGTGACAGTCTTAACAGCACACGAACGTTCAATTAGCGCAACAATGACACCCGGTCACGATCTTTCTTTCAAGTTGACATTTGCTCTTTCGCGCTACATGCTTGATTTAATTAATATCGACCAGAGAAACGTGGTCAGATGAAAGCCTACATTCCAAGAACAGTCTTATTAATTCAATAATTAACTCTTTTCCCCTTTTCTCTCTCTTTCAGGTTTGTACGCGCATTCAACGACCTTCTCTAACAGTAAACACATTGATATTCTAATTTATGACGTTCGAAATTTGGTATGTATGTGTTCATTTTTGTTTTGTTTTCGTAACGACAACGCCGAATGAATCTGGTTCGAGAATGAATTTCTAACCGCGATTTACTACGTTGTTACAGATTGTATGATCAGATTAATCGGTTTTTAAGTGGAATGCTTGCTCGAGGGACGGGTGATGTTTATTGTGACGTTTTTTGAGAGACATCTTGAGTCAACTTGTCAATTTATGTGACAGCTGTAAAAATGGAAAGTGTCATCTTCGAGAATGGCAGCAATTTATGGTTGTCAGGAGGAGGAGTGCCGCATGTGTCGTGTGCTGCAAACCGCTCACAGAAGTAGCGGGGGTTTGTTCGTGAAGTCGCAATGCAGGCCTTTAAACCGATCGAATTATAACCTGTCACGTGAACCTTTTTTTTCGGAGGTTTTTTGAAACACTGTACAGGAACAATCAGACTCAAAAGCTGGTATATTTTACTGCCAGGTAGCAACCCACTCCAGTGCCGTTAATTTGATCCCAATGGCAAGTTCGATTTCACTGGGATTCGAACCTGGACCAGATTCGATTTCACTGGAATTCGAACCTGGACCAGATTCGATTTCACTGGGATTCGAACCTGGGACCCGTCTAACTTGGGGCAGGCACTTAAGGTAGCCCTCAACGACGAACATGCTCGCCGAACTTGCTCGTGCTCGTCGCATTTTCGTGTGTATGGGCTGGTTCGCGAGTCGCTTGCTGTTGGCGAAAAATTTCGATTTTGTCGTGTTCTATGGCTTTAATATTCGCCGTGTAGGGCCATGTTCGCGAGCAAACATCATTTTTGTTGTGAACGTCGTCGAGGGCAAATCGCGGATTAAGCGCAATATCAACAGTCAGCCACGATTTCATCGAGGAATTCATTCCCTATCACACATGTTGACGGTTTGAAGAAACAACACGAAATGAATGTTCGCTAAATGTGTTCGCCGTGTAGGGGATAACGCAAACGAGCAAGTTCGGCGAGCATGTTCGTCGTTTAGGGCTACCCTTAAACAACTGCGCCATTCAGTCGCAATGTACTTGGTGACCACGTGAAAGAGGACCAACCTTTGCGGTTCCTGTCGCTTCAAAAATCACATTTTGCGTGGGATCAGTGGTTACATTTCATGTTCGTTTAAAATCCCCACCTGACTCTGACAAAGCTCGCTGTCAAATCTCCCTTGACAGCTAACAAACCTTTGTGCTCAGCCCACACGCGCGCTGAGCTGACTCTCGTAACCCGCCAACTCATTCGCTTTCAGTCAAATTTAATGAGCAGACACATTGAGTTTGTTTATTTAATTTTTAATTTTCCAGACAAAGTATTAACCACAAATTGTCACTCAACATTATCAAGATAATTTACATGACAGCAAATTATCCCACGTCGGCGTCAGAGGCGACGCTGGCAGCCAGCCTAGCCCAGTTCAAGCAAAGGCTTGAGAAAAGTTTGCATAAAAATCCATTCGAACGTCCATCAATTAAATTCGAAATGAATGCATACAGCAGCAGGGAATTAATCTCAAAAATAACTAAAAACCGAACGGGCGAGAGAGCTCTTCGATGCACACCTGCTGCAGATACCCATGCCCACTGGTCAAGAGCACAGCACGAGGTGGAGGACCAAAACCCAAGAGGGAAGCACACTCTGTCAAGTGTGGTCTAGAGGCGAGTCCACATCTGCACCTACATGCACCGCCGTAACCAACTCACTTTGTCAAGCATGCGGCCAGTAACAACTTCGCCAGATTGAGACAGCGCGCAATCGACCAGCAACGACAACGAGACGACGGCTGTGATTACGATTCAAAGTCGGGGCTCTAGTTTGAATTTGAAATCATCGTTCCGTTCGGCCTGTATGCGGACTGACTTAATGATTCCGATATGAGTAATCGGCGGTGCTCGTATAAGGCAGCAGCAGTGCGCCCGCGCCCGGGAGCTGAATAAGACTCCGCTCGAAACGTGTTTACCTTTCGATTGAAATCAATTAAAAATCGTGTTCTACCACAGTGGCTCAGTGTATCGCGGATGCGATTAGGAATGCGCGATGAAATCCGAAACCGGTGATGGTAGAGTTTGACGCGCGTCCAACGGATTGCGGTTGAAACAGAACGTGTAGATACCGTGTTTGGACAAATATTTCACGATAAGTGGACTCGCGCCAGTGGTTGCAGTGCCCCAGCAACGTTCAAGCTCCGGCGTCGTAATGCGGCTGGAGACGGCTTACAAGATGAGCAATTAAGCTGAGACTAATTTTGTAATTTTTTATTGTGCAATGCATACGTATGGATGTGATGTGTGTCCATGAGTGCAGTCAGGGGTGAGGATGATGTGTGGTCGTAAACTTGAAGCTGGAGCTATGTGGCTATACCTCGAAATTGGAACGAAGGTATTTATCTTCCGTGGAAAAAGGAAAATGAGGAAACTCTTGTTCGTACATTAATTGGTGGGTGGATAAAAGAAAGGAGGCAAACACCGGGAGCCTTTCTTTTTATTTTTCATTAATTACATAAGAGTGTCAAGGGAAGTTGAGCTGGATAAAGAGGAGATCATTGCTAGAGTCATCGGTACAGCCTTCACGACACCATGTTCGAAAACGGACTCAAATTGATGGACTTGATCGCGGTGCAAAACCCCTCGGTAGATAGCACGCGGTTCCCAAACCTCAACTTCCATAAGGGGACCTGATAGCCCCCTGATCATTCAACCAGCAGATAGATCACGTTGCGATCGACGTCAGACACTCCTCCAGTATTTTTGATGTCCGAACGTTCCGAGGCGCCAACATCGACTCGACAACGGAGTAGAGGAAGAACATAATTTTTTTTTGCGGAATATTTTTGAAACACTGCACAGGAGCACTCAGACTCAAAAACTGATCTATTGTCCTGCCAGGTAGCAACCTACTCCAGTGCCGTTCATTTAATCCCAAAGGCAAATGGTGAATGAACCAGATTCGATTTCACTGGGATTCACTCGGGGCAGGCACTTAACCAACTACGTCATCCAGAGCATCATGGTTTGACATCGCAACAGACCGCTGGGAACTTTGCCGATCGGGTCTTCCTGAAGCACACGCCTTCACAAACAGAATAGAAGAAGAATGGAAATGTTGTCAAAAATCAATCAGAGATGGCGCTACGGATGTGCTGTATATTGCGACACCGCATGGTTGCCGTGGCGTAGTTGGTATGCGTATCGACTAGAACGCATTTCAGTCTACTTTCACAGTGTAGTCTAGTATAGGTTCTGCTGGGAGCACAGAAAAATTTCTTTTCAAATTTAACGACAGCAACATTGAACCGAACTACGAGAGATATGTACACGTAAGCTCTACGATAAGAAATGAAGGGGAGCGACTTATCTTCTCAGGAAAAAAAAAGAGCACGAGAAGAGGAGAAAGGATGCCCGAAAGTTATATCAGGGGGTCAACCACCAACAAGTGGTGCTGAAATTCAGACAGAAGCCTGCCAGGATGGAGATGGACAACCGTTAGTAGAGTCGCAGTCGGTTATGAGAATTTGGAAGAATCATTTCTGCGGACTGTTAAACGGCGATGAGGACACAAATACTGCTGTCATGCACACTGATCCACTCAATTTGGACGATGATAGACAAGAATTCCCTCCCCCCAATTTAGCCGAAGTCCTATCTTGTCTTCGGCCTTCGGCTTCGAGCCTTAAGTCTAACAAAGCTGCTGGTGCAGATGGTCTATCTGCTGAAATGCAGCAGCTGGAGATGATCTGGTTGGACGCATACACCAGCTCATCTCTAAGATATGGAACCTCGTTACCGTTTGCCTGAACCACAAGAAAGGAGACTCCTTTGACTGCACCAATTATCAAGAAATAAATCGACTAACACGTCTATGCCGTTTTGGGTGAACGCCTGAATCCATTTGTCAACACACTACGCCGGATCTCGAAAAGACCCAAGAAATGCAAATCAACACCCACCACTTATTCGCCGATTTCAAGACCGCATATGACAGCGTGCGTACAGACGAGCAACGTGGCACATTCCTGCCGAATTCGTCAGGTTGCGCGGGATGACGTTAGAGAACTCTCACTACTCTATCATAGTCCGTAGCCGATTCACCAACGTCTTCAAGTTTGGAAAAATGTTTAAGACAACGGGACGAACTTGACTTTTAACATCATTCTTGAGAAGATCTTGCAAAATTCACTAGCCAACCCCGGAGGAAGGGTCTTCCAAGAGTCGCAGAAAAATCTTCGAAAAGTCCGTACAGCTGATAGCATACTCGGATGACATTGATTTGATTGATCCAACACATCAAGCCGTCAGTAGGGCGTTTGCTGACAAACATCTGAAGTGGATCTGGCGAAAACGAGGGCAAATCGAGGTACAGGGTTGGCCATCTAATAATAATAATAATAATAATGGCGGCCGAGGTGGACCTGGGCCTAGCTTCTCAATAACCACTCGTGTTGTGCGTGCTATTGTTCTCTCACGAGTGGAGGAGGCCTACAGTTTAATGCCGACTTCGAATGGCGATTTAGAGAAGCCTTTTCCGGACAGTTATACTCTTTGAGCATTGTCAATGACTCGAAAGAGATGGAGCCGTAAAAGAAATGTTAGGTGTTTTTAAGGGATTCGAACCGATAAGATCGAGCGCAGGAGTCGACGCACCTACCCATTACACCACGGCGCCATCTAGTGCTTTTTTAAATCATAGGTTATTTTAACACTGACAGCTGTTTCCCGCTCGAAATCTTGACTGAAAGTCAGTATCATACCCCTGAAATGACTCGCATTACGCTTGCACAACGTTGGGAAATATTGAAAACTTATTTCCAAAGTGAGTGCTGTGTAGCCTAAACACCTACCGCGACTTCTGTACGCAAGTTTGTGCAAAAAGTTCGTAGGACTGGTATGCTAGTGGACAATACTCATGGTCCCCGTCGTCGTGCGGTCCGCACAGATGAGAATGTGGCTGCTGTGGTCGAGAGCCTGAGTGTGAGACCCAATTCGCGAACATCAACTCGCCATCGATCTCAATAGATCAACATTTCATGCACTAGCCTAAGGAGAGAGAGAATTCTACACAAAGATCTCGGATAATTGGCTTACAAGGTACAATGAACTCAGCAATTGAAGGCACGCGACCATCCGCCTCGAAGTTTGGGCCCTAGAGCAGCTTGAATTGGACAACGATTTTGGGCGAACGAACGAAATCATTTTTTCTGACGAGGCGCATTTTCATTTCGGCGACAACTTTAACAAAAAAAATTGCCGCATCTGGGGCTCGAAAAACCCGCACGTTATTGTAGAGAAGCCAATGCATCCACAGAAGGTGACAGTTTGGTGCGGATTGATGGCATGGAATGGTGGCATCATTGGACCATTTTTCTTCGAAAATGAGGCTGGGAACAACGTTTCGGTCAACGGTGGGCGCAGTGGGCGCGGTGGGCGACAGAGCCATGTTAACCGCTTTTTTTTACTGAAATTGAAGACATGGGCTTGAACGAGTTCTGGTTCATGCAGGATGGCGCGCCATGCCACACAGCCCATGCCACAATCGATCTTTTGCGCACCAAATTCCCAAATCGTATTAGCAGCCGTCTTGGCGATATCAATTGGCCGCCTCGGAGCTGCGATTTGTCCCCTTTGGAAGTTTTTTTTTTTGGGAAACCGTGAAAGAGCGATGTTATGCCAACAATCCGAAAACGATTCAAGCACTTAAGGTCAATATCATCCAAGCAATCCGTGAGCTACAGCGCGAAACCATCAAGAGGGTCTTGGAAAATTGGTGTGACAGAATGCACTACTGCGAAGCCAGCCGAGGCAGCCACTTGAACGACGTTGTTGAACGAAGAAATCCCATTTAGAGAAGAACAGAAAGCTGTTAACCAAACTTTATATCTCAAAATTTAAGGAAAATTAAGAAAGTCACGGTTGATGTATGTAACACTAGTACTGCGACCATAAAGATCTATTGTACCCCTTTCTTTTGATCTAGGATTTTAGTGCTGCCTTCAAAAACTTCTCTAGATGGGATTTCTTGAAAGTCTTTCCCTGGTACGTTTGTTTGGTTCTGAATTTTAAATCTTTCTCGGGCAAGATTTGGACAAACGGTCGATCAGTATATGTAAAAGTCACGGTTAGGCAAGCAAGTCTCTGAACTCTAGTTAGCAGCTTCAACATGTAAGTATTGGTCAGACTACCGCTGTATACATACAGAGGATAGTTTTAGGCTTAGGTCTCCACTTTTTTCCTATAATTTTGTTGCAGATTTATAAATCGCAGGCAGCTTTCTTCGAGCTTCCTTTTAAGTACGATGCTGTTTGGCATCAAGCAGCGTAAGGGTGGTGCCTTCGATGGCTGGAAGTTAAAATTGTGGAATGGAGCTGATCCTCGTGAAGAGTACTATTTCGGTTTTCCGAGGATTGACACCAAGTACACAGCTTCTGGTTTTTTTTTTGGCTAAGGTTTTTATTGCGTTACCAAGAAGATGGTTGGCAAAAATTTGTCTCTTGGAATTATGACAATGTCCCTGCATGCTAGAGCTCTTCTTGAATCTCATTGACGACTAGTACCTATAGTAAGGGAGATATCACGCCACCTTGTGGAGTACCCCTTGAAGCTACCATCGCCTAATCGCATACGAATTAAATACCAAACTTGACTGTATTTGAGAAGTCGAACTCGCTCAGACTTGGAGCGCCTGTACTTGAAGAGTTTCTTTATGACCTACTCCGCCTTTTGTTCAAGAGGAACAATTTTCTAACTCCTTTCTTGTTTGTTGTCATCAGAGCCGTTTCGAAAACTAAATCCCTTCCATGTGGCAATTTGTACGAAATTATCTGACACTGAGTACACTCATTTCCATTATATTTCAATCTCAGCTTATTCATCAAACAACTCCTCACCCGACCAGACACGCCTTGTCACGACCTTCCATTATTTTCCAGCATTTTTCCATTACCAAAGGCATCCCTTTCCATTTTAAAAGCCACATTCCAACTCTCCAACAGTTTCTCTCAAGCGCAATTGAAATTCCTTCGCACGTGTGAAAAGCAATCACATACGCGCCCCATTAAAACCCCAGCCACACGGCGGCGCTGTTCCACTCCTCAACTTGTGACACAGCCAATTACCTCTCTAATTAACAATTGAAATCGCATTATCAATCCATTGGAGCCCATTAAACGAACGATTCCTGCAGCGAATTGCACTCCAAGGTATGCATACTAAGCAATAAAGAAATTAACAGCCATTATCATGGCTATTGGCTTACGTAAGACCGGTCGTCATCCGATCGCCCTCCGCTCGCCAGTGACCTTCCGCACTCAATTCAGAACCAGTGTCGTGCGTGTCTTCAATTGGCTCACAATGCAGCGTATGACCTTGATCAAATTATCTCCCCCCAGTTCACGTCAAGCCGATGACTTGCGCCATCTCGGAATGATGCGAAGTGAGCACGGCTAACAAGATCATTAGTCGCCTTATGGCGGCGGCGGCGGCGACGTTGCAACCGTGAGTGCATCCAACAGGCAGAGACAAAGAAATCGGTTAACAATCTAAGTGCACCACTAAACAAGGCGGTCACCTACTTTCGCTCTCTTCAGCTCCGCTCGCGACCTCCGCGATCACCGCTTACCCCGCCGATCACACACACCGATCGCTGAGCACCGCCAACGTGTGCTCTATTCTGCGACCAACAGCCCACACCGAGAGCGTTCGGCCGAGTACCGTCTGTTGCGAATTACAATTAACCCGAGATCAATTATCAGCAGAGCGCGGGTGGGAGCTGCACTGCCGGAGAGCGAGACCAAAGTACGAGCATGTAAGTCCGCAACGCCGCTTGGGAACGCTAATGAATATTAACAGCGTCAATTGTTTAATGGTTTTCTTTTTTCTTTTGCCGAGATAATTTTATTAGAAATTGAGTTATAAAATCGTACTCGTATCGGTTCGCTGAATGCTGCCAACTGTGGCGGGTTCATGTCGCTACACTGTTCTGCGTGTACCGGCGATTGGCGACTGTGTCCGTGAGGTGTAGCAAGGAGGCTTCGTCAGTATTTGCTAATGGCTGTTGTGAGGTAAAATTGTTTTATCGTGTCGATTTGTATGCGACACGAGTCGGGGCTTAGTGTCTGATCCTTGAACCACATTGTGAGGGAAGAATGTCGAATGGTCTCTGCGTGCGTGGGCCGCAACTGGGATCGGCGGCGTATCGTGTTGTCCTGTCAAGTGGTGAGTTATACGAAATGTCATCGAACTAATGACAGACAAGTGACATATTTCTCATGGTAGCTCTGTTCGCCTTCTCGGGCTGTTCACGGATGAGTGACCATGAAGTTGATAATTCCCATTGCATCCGATGCACGTCCACACCGTGTATCTAACAAATTCAGTGCGTGACCAACTGCTCAAGAGATCCGTTCGGCATTGTGCTGTCATCGGTTTAGGTGGTTGTACACAATTTCCCGCAGAGGCAGGTGTGAATTTAGTTACACGGTGGGTTGTTGAAAGGAAATGACACAAAGCCACTAATTTTTTAATCAAACACTGAAACAATACATTCTTGGATAATTGGTTGGCATAGGGAGCGCTCTTTGTTTGTCAGAGTTTTGTAACCTCAGCAACGAGTCAGAAACGACTTTTCAGTCTTCTTAGAGCCTTCATTTACTCTCTGTTGTTCAAGCCAAACTTGACAGGAAACGATTTTTCGGTTCAATTTTGAAAAATAATGCGATGTAGAGGTGGGGATCAGCTTCCGAAGATGTGACGAGTTTACATGTTGCGTGATACACGAAAACCCCTGTATCGTTAACGCGCTGGAAAGAAAAGCTGCAGAAACAGATGAAGGTGCAAACAGGCACGATAGCTAAACCGTCAAAGCGTCTCCAGATGCTTTAAAGATTTTAGCAGGATTTTAGACTATCTTCCCCAGCAGCTTCGGTCTCGATATTGCTATTTTGACATCGTTTAGGGCGGGGGGAATTCTCGTCTATTATCGTCCAAATTGACTGGAAAAAATCTGCCTCACAGCAGAAATGTTTCTTTCAAATTCTGAGTATCGACTGCAGCTCTACTGCCAGTTATCTTCTGTGAGGGCGGGTTCACAAACCAGACTGATGTTCCCGAAGTTGGCCTTGATGCGGATTATTATGAGGCGCTCGCTTACATCCTTCCTTATGTCCTGTATCCCCATGTGGGTCCTATGGACTCTACTATGCCTACGCGGCATCAAACGCCTTTTTCTGGAAATATGCCTCAGCTCTCCTCAAATTGTTCAGGATCCAGAGCGGAAATGTGCTTGTTCGGCGTCGTCGAGGTCGTCGTCGAGGTGTTCTTTGATTCGCTCCAGGATAATTTTAGCTATAACAGCACGCAGATATCTCTCCAGTTTTCGCACTGCATTAGATTGCCTTTTTGTAGGGATCTTGACCTTCACTCCCTTCTTCCACTCGTCCGGAAAATTCTCCAATGTTCTCCCGAGAAGTGGAAACAGTAGCTCAGTTGATGCCATTGGCGCAGCTCGAAACAGCTCCGTAGGTATGCCGTCAACTCCTACCACCGCCTTATTGGTTTTCAGTGCTTTGATCGCGGCAATAATCTCTTCCTTACTGGGGATTGTGGTGCTAATTCGGGAATTTCTTTCTACGGAGACTTCAGTCTGACTTGGGTGCATATTGGTGCCGAATACTCGGTTTAGAACCGAAGCAAAATGCTCCTTCCATCTCTGCAGTTGATTCTCATTCGATATTAGCAATCGCTTGCATACTTAAAGCTCAAGACTTTTTGTCTAAGCCTGCCTCCAACAAAAAATCCGTCTCCGTCTCTTTGTAGCAATCGCCGTAATAAATGTCGCAGTTTTTCATCCTCTTCTTCCCCGGGTCATCTCACCGCACCCTGGCTTGGCTGTATATGGTTACTGGAACGACGGAGATTAGTTGGATCTGACCCTTGGATTCGGGACTTTTGATCTTTTTCCTTGAACTTTGTAGTTGAAAACTAGCTGATTATTCCATTTCGTTTCGCTTTCATCCAATTAATCAGTCTCCAGATAGCAGAGAGAAAATCCGTCTATGAATTAGGTCAAACCCCCATCACTTATGAACATTGTCTCGCACCGATCAAGGGTGCAAACACCAAGACCTCTGAGCAATTGCAAGATCCAAGTAAATTGCCTCTTTTGACGTCATTCTCAGAAAAAGAATAAAAAACTGCCATCGCAATAAGAAGGCCGTTCAATTTCTAAAAGGCCCCCAGATGGTCGTTTAATTTGCGGCTCTGCTCACGCCTGCAGTGCGCATTTCACTTTCGCTGCTGTGTTACATTTTATTGACCCCCATCGAACAAGACGTCATACAGTTCCATTGACCATTAAACAGCAAAGCCAGAGCCAGAGCGGCACTGCTTCTGTATGAGCCGAACCGACTTGTGTAAATCGACGACAAATGAAACTTTCATAGACCAACTGTACCGAAACAAATTGGATCTCTCGAAAGCGACTCCGCAGAGCTCTCCATCAACAACAATGTCAGCGTGTATTTTCACTTTTCCTCCCCCCGCCGCAGCCGCCGCCCGGCGGAAGAAGCGTGAATGAGATTGAGGAAAACAGACAAACACACCAACGGACCGGGGATATTCTTTTGGGATTTAATTAAGTCTTGCAGTCGTGGACCGGTCACAGCCTTTAACAGAGTAAACAAGCCCCCGCAACTGACACGAATCTCTTTGTTTACCAACCGCCACAACCACAAGTCCCCAACGGTGCCACCACCTCATAAGGAGCATGTGCGGCTCGAATAAATAACCAATTCCGCGCGGCCACAAGAAGGTTCCTTTGTTCCGACACCACCGGCCGACTGTCAGAGCACCACAACACAAAGCAATGCATCTTACTGGTCGAGCGACCCACAACGTCCACACAGAGCCGTACTTACACCCTCCACGAGTGGGTAATCCCCTAAGTGATTAGAAGGAGGGAGAGGGCATCTCTTCCGGGTCACACTAAGCGTCATCGGCGTCGGCTATTGGCACTGTAAGACGGCACTTAGTAAATTCAAGGCACGAACAGACGAACAGTAGTCTCGCTTCGAGATGGTTATCTGGTTGACTTTTACTGGTCTAGCGTCTCGGAGAGGGCGACCACAGCGCACAGCAACTGAGACGAGACGAAAACAGTACGCTGCCCATTAGGCACTGTTGTGGCACACCGGATTTATTCAAATTAAATTGCCGCCGAATAAGATAAATAATCAGTGCCGAAAGATAAACGCTCGTCTTTTCTTCTTCGACGCGGTCGCGGATCGCGTCTATCCGTCTATCTCAGGCAAGAAAGCCGACCGCGGTTCGGTGTCCATCTCTGCAGAGAAATGGTTTTTGAGAGGTCTAACTCACGCCGTCGTGACTCGCATTTTAATTACGATCCCGGTTTTGTTGTGTGGTTTTGTGACTGTTTTTGGGAAATGTTTTCGCGGGACATTGTGCTGACGGCGGCAGCGGCAGCGGTGTGAGATCGAGAAAATTGATTCATGCAGCACAGTGTGACCGAAAAGTGGAATGGAACAATTTAGAGTATTGATAGAGACAAGTTTGTCGCATGCACTTGTAAGCTAGGTCAAGTTGGGAATTCGTGTACTGTAGGGCTGAGTGGCAATGGTTTTTTGGTGATTTCGTTATTAAAGTGAGTTTAAATTTGGGGATTTCTTCAACTGGCACAAAGGGATTGAATTGAAACAAAGATTCTGCGGATCTAAGACTATCTTAGTTCAAACCGACAGATCGGCCTTACTTGTTGAGGACAGGACAATATCTTGACAGTTTTTCTGATGCAAAACAGCAAGTTAAGGCGATGTAGGACTAAGTATGTTTACTTGACAACTTCGCAGGAGTTTTGTCGACAACCGTCCGTAGCTGTGATTTGTTTAAAAGTCGTTGACAGGTTGAAGCAGCAGGCAGACTACCCATTTCTCGTGGTCGGTATCAAAGTAGGTTAGGTTAGGTTTTGGAAGGGGAGTGTGATGGTTAAAGCATCACTTCCACTCGGAGACCATAGGGCCCATTGTGAATCACTTCAATTGTGAAGTACACAATCGAGCTCGTCAACGCCGGTGCTTCAGTTCAGAGGATCTTCAAATTCAAGCCTCATGCTTCGAGAAGGAAATCAAAATCAAACTTTAAGCAACTTACTCTTAATCAATGCTTGTATTCGCAGTAAGCTTTCAACTACCAACTTTCAACCATAGCGCAACACGCCTATATTAAAGGCAGAGGTATGGAAACCGCACTTCACAGCGTGGTTAATGTGATTGAAAGTACTCTCAAAGCCAAAGAGTATGCACTCGCAGCGTTTTTGGACATTGAAGGCGCTTTCAATAATGTGGAAACGAGAACGATTAAGTCTGCCCTCGAGAAGGCCAAAATTGAGCAGTCAATAACATCAACCATTTTTAGCCTGCTCAATAAAATCTATGCAAATATGGGTGACAAACTTGTTAAAGCCATTGCGTCTAGGGGCACGCCGCAAGGAGGGGTAATTTCGCCCCTGCTTTGGGTTCTTGTCATTAACAAAGTTTTAGAACAGCTCAGATATTCGGGAGTGAAGGTAGTTGCTTATGCAGACGACGTAGTGTTGATAGCAAGAGGCAAATTCCTTCCGACCATAAGTGAAGTACTTGAAGGCGCTATGAGAATACTAGCTAGGTGGGCAAAAAACTGCGTACTGGGTGTTAACCCAAGTAAGACCGAATGGGTCCTTTTCACTAATAAAAAAGTCATTCCGCAATTTAGACTTCCAGCTATTGAAGGATCCACACTGACGTTATCCGACAGTGCTAGATACCTAGGTATCATTCTTGACAAAAAACTAAATTAGAAACTCAATGTCATTGAAAAGGTAAAAAAAGCTACATGCGCTTTTTATATCTGCGCCAAAATTGTCGGTAAAAAATGAGGACCAAACCCCAAGACCATCCTATGGATGTACATCACTATTGTCAAGTCCATCCTTACGTATGGCAGCGTAGTCTGGTGGCAGGCAGCATTGAAAGCCATTAATCTTAAGGCATTGACCAAAATAGAAGACATGACCATGAAGGTATACACCGATGGGTCAAAGATGGAAGCAGGCAAAGGCGCGGGGATTTTCTCCGAAGAGCTAAGCTTGCACTGCTCAATCAGACTCCGTGATTATGGCAGTAGGAGGTCCTGGCGATAAAAGAAGCACCCAAAACGATATTAATGATGGTAATACCACCAGCTGATATTACCATTCTTATTGACAGTCAGGCGTTCATGAAAGGTATATCCGCAACAGAAATCAAGTCTGAGCTAGTCGCAAGCTATCACGAAGATCTAAAGGCTCTTGGCTAAAGGCTAAAGGCTCTTGGCTCCCAGGACATAGGAACACAACCGGCAATGAGATAGTTGATGAACTTGCCAGAACAGGGTCAGTAACCGACGTGTCAGAAGCAATTCATGGAATCAAACCGCCCCTCTCAGAGCTGAGGAAAAAGGTGGATATAAAGATCAATGAAATGGCAAACAGTAGATGGTGCGGTCTGTCTACATGTGTGACTACTAATAAGGCATTATGGCCCAGATACGATCGAGCAAAAACCGACAAAATCCAAAATCCAGTACGACAAAGAGTTGCTAACGATGGTACTTGGAGCTCTCACTGGCCATAATCATCTTAGAAACCACGCCATGAAAATGGAACTCTCCAACGAAAACATTTGTAGAGGCTGCGGTGATGAGGAGGAACGAGAGGACACTCCTCACTACCTCTATCACTGCCCTAGTATTTGTCAGTTACGTCATAGAGTACTGGAAGAATTTTTCTTCCATGAAATATCAAATAAACCTCTAAGATCTCTTTGCAGGTTCATAAGGAAATCGGGATGGCTTCGGCACAACGAGGAACCATGAGTACGGCAAGGGTTATAAGGGGACACTAATCCCCAATTGGGCATCACAATGACTCCTCAAGGACCTAAGTGAGGCGTGGCTTACACCCGTCTACCCACTTATCTAAATACCTACCTAACTTACTCTTGCCAACTTACACCAAACGTGGATCTTCGATGAGACCTGCTTATCAGGAGATTTGATTTGTTTTTAAATTTCGTTGTCCTCTTTTCGATAACTCACCAATTCCTCCTTTCGTGCTGTTTCTACTCAATTTAATTTTTGTTTTATCTATGCTTTTTATCGGAGGATAAATCATTATGCTCGTGATATAGTTTTCCTTTTATTTTGATCGTTGCGAAAATGTGTCTGCGCGCTCTATCTATAATCAGTTCATGAGCTCAATCTAAAGCTGAATTTAAATGAATGTACGTTATAACTTTGCAGACTTGGCCTGAACAAGGTTTTGCAAGCATCTACAATCTCCACCAAGAAAGCAAACTACTGATACTATCAATGGGGGTGCGGCAATTTATTGCAAAAATCCATTTCAGGCCGATGTTTTTGCTAATAAGTCTACGACAGATCGGTGTTGATAGATCATCGAGGTGATTCATGATGCTAGCAGTAGCCTCGTCAGGAAAGATAATTTTTCACCCAAAATCGTTGTCCAATTCAAGCTGCTCTAAGGTCCAAACCGCGAAGTGGATGGTCGCTCTGAGTCAATTGGACCCTGTGAGCGAATAATCCGAGATCTTTGTGCAGGCTAGTGCGTGAAATGTTGAGCTGTTGAGATCGATGGCGAGCTGATGTTCGTGAATTGAGTCTCACACTCTCGGCCACAGCCACATTCTCATCTGTGCGCACCGTATGACGACGGGGACCATGAGTGTTGTCCACTGGCATATCAGTCTCACGAACTTTTTGCACAAAATTGCGTACAGCAATCGCGGCGGGCGTTTCATTTCGGCCAAAACTTCTTTTAAAAAAACCCATTGTTTGAGCTACACAGCATTCACTTTGGAAATACGTTTCCAATATTTCCCAACGTTATTCAAGCACAAAGCGACACATTTCGTTCCGTGGAGGTACTGACTTTCTGTCAAGATTTTGTGCGGGAAACAGCTGTCTATGATTTAAAAAGAAAAACACTAGATGGCACTCCTCGGAAGTCGTGATGACTTCCGAGTTGTGCCTTGAATGCGATTCCATCAGGTAGGCGACGGCTTGGCAGACCTAGAATGAGATGGTTGGACCAAGTCCAAACACTCGCCTGGTTGCGCTTGGGCATAACTCCTGATGAGTTAGAATCGATGGCGGAGGATCGAGCGGCCTGGAGATCTCTCGTGCATGCATTGCCCCCGCGACCCCTTTAGTGGAACATGCGGGTCATTGAAAATGAGAGATGAGAAACACTAGATGGCCCACCCTGTCCACACCGCAGGCATGAGCAGTGATTGGGTTTGATGGAAGGGATTTTCTGTGTTAGATAAATTTGGATAGAGGGATGGATGGATGTTTGAATGTAGTAATGAATAGCTGATGGGGCTCGAGGTCTAAGGTTCGAATATCTAAGCTAGACCCAAGTCCACCTCGGACTTTAACGCCGCCATTATTATTATTATTAATGAATAGTTGATTCGGGTTGAAGTTAGAAGAAAATTTATTTCAATTAAAGTTTGAATTCTTCGCCTAATATTCAGAAACTATTCTTTTAAGAAATATTTATGCGACGGAACCTTCCCCGTACGAGTACAACTCGCACTTGCCCATTTTATTTAAAAAGAAAATGAATTGTTAAGTTTTTTAGTTAGGGGCTATACATTGGTTTTTAACTCGATTTCGATTCTTGAAAAGATGAACAATTCGAAAAAATGACTGGGGCATCTTTTCGAGATTCTACTGTATATTACCAAGCATAAGTCAACGTCTAAATCAATCTGTGTTCCAATCCTGCGTAATCATGAAAAAGAAACTCACCCCAGCACGATCCTCACGTCACGACCTCATACAGGCCGCACTGTGAACGAGCGCCGTTGCAGTTGCCAGCCATATTCGGTGTGGTTAAATTGCAAATTAAATGGTCAATATGCACGCGCTGAATGGCTTAATAAAGTATCCAGGCGTGAGGTTAAAAGCACTCGATCTAACATTTATCCTAACTCCAAACTTGCTGCCGCCTTACACGCTTTGTCAGAATAAATTAAGCGTCCGCATGATCCGGGAAATGTATATCGCTCTCTAATGGTGTCATTTGCTGCATCAACACCAGCTGCACATGTTGCAATCTATTCCATTAAGACGGTCCAAGTCGGGTCTCAGGGAAATGCGGCCGGCCGTGCGCACAACTAATCGCTCCAAATGAAGTCGTTTCTCCTCGCTGCGGTGTATAACTCCACCGCTGATGAGTGACCATTTAGCCACTTGGACGTGGACAAGAATCTTGTAATGAATTTCAAATGCCAAGCCGCGTGCGACATGTTTTACTTTGTGCTGCTCCTGCTGCTAATGCCCGGCTGAGCTGGAATGAGCGTGCGAAAAATCTTAAGAGGCTTTTTCGGCCTCCGCAAGGGGAACACGAGGAGTATCAACCGAGCCGGCCTCTCCAGGGTGTGCACATGGCGGTGCAGTGACAAATGTATCTGTCAAGGCATTTCAACGAGTGTAGAAAGTTAAGTGCACACGAGCGAGCGCGTCGTTGCCGGGACAGGCATTTCATGTTCAATTTAACACTGGGACTACGAAGTGGCTTGGTTGTGGTTTTCGGTTGAGCGCGGCGAGTGTGCCCTGCTTATCGGAGTGAAGAGGAGAATTGATGTTAGTGCCTTAATGGGGTTCTGGGAGTCAGTTAATGGGAAATTGTCAGTCGTGACCTTTTGCTTAGTGGGTTGGATGCATTGCGACCATGTGCACCATTCCCATGCCGAATGTTAGAGGTCGAATCGTGTTCGGGCCTGAGCATGTACAGATGATTCCTTCAGCTGCAGACCATCACAGTCCGGGCATGCGAAGTCACGTACTCCGAATGAGACATTAATGCCTACTTAAGTTACATTTTGAGGAAGGTGCGTGGGGTTCACTGATGACGGCTGGATAGTGTAGGACGTGAGAATTTGTAGCTTCTCAAGAAATTACGCGTTATGTTAAATGCAAGCAATGGCTTTTGATAGAACTGAGGGAATTGGAAGACTAAGAGATTGGCTGATGACACTGATGGGGGAAAATGTAGAATGTGACCAAAGAGTGGTTTAGAAACACAAGATAATGACATAATTTGCCACAAAACCTGAAGGGGACCATAGGGCAATGATTTTATTTGAAGTTTGGAGACAATTTCAGCAACGATGTGCATAGCTATACCGTTATGTTCTCTGAGCATATTCACCGACTCGAGAGAGGTCGTGCTGTGAAGTATGAACATTTTTTTTCACCCAGAATAGAGCCTGGACGTAGGTATTGACGCACTTACCCACTACGCCAGGAAGGCCACTGTCGTCAACACTACGCCATCTTTATTTGGAGAACCACAGGATTATGATCAGGGGCCAATATTGTTCAAATTTGTCACAAGCAGGCTTTTTTCATATTTTCAATAAAGGCACCCCTTTTGTATTCGACGCTGACACGGCCTTAGTTGGCGAACATGCCTTGACACTGCCACGACGATTATGCAAAACGGTATCAATTCCAATGACTCTCATTGAATGCCTTCAAAGACTTTAGCAAAAACTGTTCATAACCACTCCTTTCCAAAAGCACACTGAGTAATTTTCTAAACAAGTGACATTACGCTCCTGAATGTCAGTTCTAACCAATTGACCCACGACGCCAAACACCTTCGTTAACAGGATTCCACTTTTCCTCTGACATTGCCTGTTTCCTTCTACAAGCCCACTCGCTATCCTCTAATTCGCTGCGCGAAACAAATGTAACACTTCGTGTAATTACCGCACTGACAAGCAAATTACAATTTATCAACCTAGATACAGATTCTCCAGTGCACACTAATTACGAGTCATTCATAACTATCCCCAGCCTTCGTACGTCCGACTGGTCATCCAGGGTTTCAAATTCGCTTCCATACGGCAAACGGTTATTACAAAATCATTGCTTAACCGCGAATGATCCGAAAATCACGCTTAATCCGATTTACACAGCACCACCTAACGTGACACTCTGCCCGTTGCAGTGCGCAGTGAGCAGAGGAGAGCAGCAGCATCGAGCTGCGTCCCACAGCCGTGTACTCCAAGCATCGCGCCCACAAGGAAATCCACATTGTCGGAGTGATTAAGCTGCCAACCGACTGTGCAGCGACCATTTACAGCCTACCATGTGCGCCGTGCGGCGAGGTTGCATTGCCTTTGCCAGTTGTTGTCGTCGGCCGATGCCGCGATTAATGTGTGGTGACTAACCAATTGCGGGCGATTAATTGAAAAGCGCTCCTCCAGAGGGAGCGAGATGGAGGAGCTCAATTAAATAGTTGCCGATAAACACAAATGGCGGGCATGGCACGGTGGACGCGTTTAATGTCACTGCACCTCGAAAAGGACCCAGTCGCGCGCTGTCAGCGAAATTGAAAAACTCAGCGAATCGATCAATCGATTTGTTTATGATTTCAGCACGTAGACCGAGTCCTAGCACAGCACGCCTGCCCGGCGAGTTCCTACACCACCCGTCGCCCACACGTTCCCAGTCGAGGTGGGTGAAGTGGAATGCCTTTGGTCCAAGTGTGGAATTTGATTTCATGCCGCGAGCTGCCTTCTGATTAATGGCCTGATTTGGTGATCTAGAGAGGAATGACTCGCCTGCTCGATGCCGCAATAGGCATTGAGCAAGTGACTTGTGTGACGCAGGACTACAACGTGCCGGAGTCCATCCACCCGCACCCCATGCTGTGACGGTTATTTTGCGAACATGGAGGGTTGTGTTGTGAATAAATCGCACGTCATTCACGCACACACACATGCAGAGAACATTGTGCTGACGATGTGTGATGCATAGAAATACCCTGGGCATACCCCTAACGATCGTGCTGAGTGAAAACTTCACGCGCCTTGTGCCGCCTCGCCCAGTATGCGTTGAGTACATTTTTAATGAGCTCCGCGAGTGCGAATCTGGTCCCCCCAGACCAACGAAAGTGAAAAGCGTAAACGGATGAGGTGCAGGTTGAGCCTGGGAATGCGGTCTCAGATGGGGTATTGCGGCGTGATTCAAACAATCAGTGAGACTGTTTCGTTGACTGGTGGTGTGTGGGGATGCATGCTGCATGACGTCAAATGTAAACATGGAACATTTTTGAACGATGTATCTTGCTGTGATGGGAATGGTTGTCTTTAAATAAGGAGATTTGTGTAATTGCAGCCGAAAGGCGGTTTCAGACGACACTTGAATAGGAATTTTTCGGATTTTTTTACGACCATTAGGATATGCGAATAGCCTTGACGCGATTGGTCGATTACTGTGCCCATATAGACCCATTGTATTGGCGTGATAAAACAAGAATAACGCAAAGAGTTCACAAGAGAAGATGGGTTTTAAGTTCAATTCAATTTCAGCAACGATGTACAGCCTTGGCCAAATGTATTAGGACCCCTTTGACATTCATTATATCTTCAAAAAAATTAATGAAATGAGAGAAAAGAATAAAAATCGTTTACAACTTCAGGTAGATTCGTCGAAAAGCAGAAAATTAAAACTTATTACTTCCGATAAGTGATTTAGCAGCAAAGACAAAAAGATAAGGGTGCCTAATACATTTGACCAAGGCTGTACATATATGCGAGCATAACGTTATACTCTCTGAGCAAATTCAGCAACTTGAGAGAGGTGGTACCGAAAATATGAAAGTTTTTGTAACCGGAGTGGGATCTGGTCAAAATTCGGCGCACTCACCAACTATGCAACGATACACCGGCTTTTTTGGAGAACCACAGTTTACAAAATGTTTGCTAAGGAAGGAATTGGGGTACCCTCTTTGTTAACACGATATAGCTTTTCTGTAGCTATCACTGCGGACACACTAAACAGAGGAGGACGTAGTGGCCCTAAAGATCACATATTTTTCAGACTGAAACTTATACGAGCTATACAGCGCCATGTCTTGTTTTGACATTCCTGCCAAACTTGTCAGATTGAGCAGGATGACGATGGAGAACTCTCACTGCCCCATCAAGGTTGGTAACGAACTCACCGAGACCTCCAATGTCAAAAAACGTTTGAGACAAAACGACGAGCTGTTATGCGACTGCTTTGCGACTCGTTCTTGAGAAGATCGTGCAAAACTCACTGGCCAACACAAGAGGCACGATCTTCCAAAAGTCTGTTCAAGTGCCAGCTTACGCGGACGACATTGACGTGATTGGACGAACACAGCGAGCCGTCAATGATGCTGATAGTAAATTAATCAAAAGCAAATTTTCTAATCGTTACAAAAAAATGTATTGTATCAAGCAATTCAATTGTGCAATACGCGTCAACGATACTTCGCGCTTGGTGGTTGTGGACAGAAGAGAATGAGTTATAATCGCGAAATAGCATCGAGGCTGATCGAAGGAGCAAAACCAACGGTATTACTCTCCTTATGCTCAATTGCAATTTACGCTGTGCGTACCTGTGGGTACTTGCAAGTGAGATAAGTGCACCAAGAGCGAAGCATACAAAAAGGGAAAAAAAAAAAAAACAATATGGAAAACTATACTGAACATAGGGTAAATTTACAAATTAATAGGTATTATATGTAGGTACATACATGTTATGTAAACAAACAATAACTTGAACATTCTAATGTACATTGATTAATATTGGCTCAAAAAATAAATAATTAATTACTAAACAGATGCGTTTGCTGGCATTGAAACGGAAGCGGCTAAAATGGGTCTGGCGGCAAACGAGGGCAAAACCAAATATATGCTGTCATCGAGAAAGGACGCACAACATCCACGACTTGACCAAAACGTCACCATAGGCAGCTATAACTTTGAGACTGGTGAAGGACTTTGTCTACCTCTGTCACGGGGTAAACAGTACAAACAACATCAGTACCGAGATCAAGCCCAGAATAACTCTTGCAAACGCTTTTTTTTTTGGGCTCAAAATGCAATTGATTATTAGCGCCCTCTTTCGGAAGACCAAGTCGACTTTGTATAAGACCTTGATCATCCCAGTCCTGCTTTACGGCGCAGAGGCATGGACAATATCCTAAGCGGAGGAACAGTATCTTGGCCTTTTCGACAGAAAAGTTCTGCACGCGATCTTTGGTCCTGTTTGCGTTGATGGCATTTGGAGGAAAAGGTATATGGGCTGTACAGTGACATGAGTCTAGCCAGGCGTCTATGGATCCAACGCCTAAGATGGCTAGGCCATGTAGAGCGTATGGACAACTTATCTCTGGCCCGAAGAGTCTTCGACTCTGAGCTTGTGGAACAACGAAACAGAGGACGTCCACATACAAGCCGGCTTGGTGTGCGAAACGAGAGCCAGCTGGCGAGAGATCGCGCAGAGGCAACATGCCTGTGAGGTCCAGGTCCACCTCGCACTGTAACGCCCTAAGAAGGAGAAGAAGAAGGAACTTATACCTCAATGTTTTCATTCTCATGTCAATTGCGAAAACTGTCTCCTAAGTCAAAAGTCTGTTAAACTGTGTTCCAATATATTCCATCTCCCAGCAAAACATGAAATGGTCGCGAAACTCGTTTCTGAAGCACCGGCCTCTTAGTCATTGACCCATCGACTTAAACTCAAACACGTTATTAACGTCATTCTCAGCAGCAGCGTCAAACAAAGACGCCAGTTCAATTCGATGACCCATTCAACTGAAAAGAATTGAACTTCACCTCGTTCCACGTCGCATAATCAGCTCTCTTATTTTTCACTGTCATTACGCTCTTGACAGATTCAAATTCATTCCACTTCAATATTCCGTAATTCTCGGTAAGTTGTTTCCAATAAACCGCCCACAATGATGACACTTCACCTTGGCATTTATCGTAGCACTAAAAGTAATTGGAACCTAATTGACTGTAATGACAATTGAAGGCAGCTCCCCCACGATTGAGAGTGGGTGTCAAGTGTGGCATCATCACCGCCGTCATCGTCATCATCCGCAGCAGCACCAGCAGCAGCAGCAGCCAGCAATCGTCAGTGGCGCGCCACAACAAAAGACACAATTTCAGCTCCAGTACTGGACCAGGCTGCTGGCCAGCAATTCACTGAAGCCGAACGCGACAAGTAGTTCGGTCGAAAAAAAATAAAAATAAACAAAAAAAGCAACTCACTGCCCTCGAGCACACCATCAGTGCGATCGGTACGATCTGTACGCGGCGGCTGCGGCTGTAGGGAAACCCAAACCGAACACAATCACAACGATCGTGACAAATCGACTTTGCGGATAAACACAAGAACCGTTCACAGCAAACATAATTTGGTATCACTGGTATCGTTGCGTCAAAATCTCCGAACACGAGCAACGGCCAAAATTTACGATCTTGTCGAAGCGAATGACTTTGCTAAGGCGGCGGCGGGAGGAAATGCTGAAGGAGTCCAAACGGTGTTGCACGCAGGAGTCTCCCTCTAACTGCCACAAGCCCCCGGTGAGCATTATTATGCAATCGATCGCGTATGTGACTCCATTATGAAACGATCCAGACGGAGAAGGTGCAGGAATCGAAGGATTGTCTGGGGGTCCCCTTTGGCACTGACGGGATCAAATGCAATTATTTTTGTTGAATGAGTGCTGCATGTTCAGTGTGGGACCAATAAAATGCATCACGATTCCCATCGATCAAACAAACGATCCTCAAGGCGGCGTGGTAGGTACCTCGAGGAAGCACTGGGAGGGAGCAATAATTCTTAACCGTACGCGGTTGGCGGCGGTGGTGCAGACAGGTAAGGGACCCCTTGTACCATATAATCACGGCTATCGGCACTGAATGCTTTTCCGTGTTTTCCACCGATCTGCGCACAAGATCTTGGTACACGTTCTGTCTCTGTGTGCCCGCGCCGGAGTGTGTGTCGTCGGCTGACACCAGACCGCAGCTATGTGGTGAATGCGGGCCAAGAGTTCTCTGTCAACAGTTGGCCTCTTCGGTGGATTGTGGAGGCTTAGCCTCTATCGTGCCACACCGAGGGGATCTTTTTTTTAATAAATATTTGCGCGCAAATTGCAAACAATGAAATAGCTGTGCCGCAAAAGTCTCCTCTGTATGCCCACGTTGGGGAGGAAAATTGCACCGCAAATAAGGCGGTCGAGGGAATTATTGTATTAAGTCGGTGCCAGAACAAAGATGGAAGAAACTGAGGGGCGTTCACTGTTGTGACTTGAGCAAATTGAATTAATTTGGCGCCATTGTCTATTAGCGACAAAGACGCAATTTTCTCGTGGGTGAGGAGACTTGGAGTGGGAGTGGGATTCCGAGGGACGGAGGAAATCAATAGGCAAATTTTAGCTAATTAACAAATACACCCGGAAGCTTGTGGAGTTTGACATGTTTGACTTGTCCTCCCATAAATTACGCACACAGGCTTCGTCTGGCTGGTGGTGATCTTCACCAGGGCAATCATTTTCTTGCACTGATCAATGTGACTCCCTCTGTCTGTTGGTGGGATTAACCTGGGACATCGCTCTTAAAGACATCATTAATCACAATGAAGCAAAGAACAGTTTATCTCAATTGCCATTAGAGGACAATGTGAAGCCTGCTTTATGGATTGCGATGTGGGTTTCATGAGAAGCGACATTCTAGTTTTTGTTTCTTCACTTCATGCGTGAGAATGCAGTTTTTCTGATGAAGAATTAAGGTTTTGATCTCTTCTTGGAGAAAAAAAAGATATTGACAGTGAACAAAACAAGATTGCGTTTAACTACTTACAACACGAGTGATACCAGTGTAAGATACCTACCCATTGGGCTACCAAAACGACCAGAAAAAGGAAAGAACACGCATAAAGTAGAAAAGAAAATCGTTTTAAGGAAGTACAAATTTGCAAGTATTTTTAAGAAAACAATGCATTTTCGGCTTAAAAAAATTAAAATCTGGCAACACCATCATTTCCATATCGTTGAGCAAGCATCTGTGTCGCCTAACATCAAACATACTGATTCTAGGAGCGATCGTCCAAGATGTTTAAACTTGCCTTTCTTTTATACATTTCCCTTAACCATCCGCTGAGACTAGATTTAAAGTGGGTCCCAACATTTAGGCAATAAGTAATTTTTGTAGAGAATACTACTTACTTAGCGGGTTACAGACTCGTGAAGGGTCTCTGCCTGAGACAGTCTTCCATGCCCTGCGGTCCCGGGCACGCTGCTTTCTGTTATCCAGATCAAGCGCTCGGGCATCCGCGATAGATTGGTCCTTGAAACGGAATCTCCACTAGGGTGTCATTCGTGGGGTTGATATTTACTCCGATTAACAACCTCCAAGTTATTGTGACATGACGTTCTGTCCCAGGCGGTGGACCGATGATTCTACTTGTTGACAGCAAATACTTGGTTTTGTCCCCATTTACTTCAAGCCCAACTCGTTTCGTATCTTCCTCAATGGCCGTGAAAGCTTCTATAACGGCTCGCTGGGAGCGACCTATGATGTTAATATCGTCTGCGTAGCCCAGTAACTGAACGAATTTGTTGAAGATAGCGCCTTCTGTATTGACACCTGCCTGTTCCAGTACAAGGTTGAAGAAGTCAAACGACAGCGCATCTCTTTGCCGAAGTCCGGTGCATGTTTGGAATAGTTCGGAGGCACATTGCACCGCGTGTTTTCCAGCGTGACACGGCAAAGTTGGATCAGTTTTCCCGGGATCCCGAATTCGGCCATCGCCTTGTAAAGCTCAAGACGATGGATGCTGTCGTTTGCAGCTTTGAAGCCGATAAATGGGTGAGGAGTCTCGACTTGAAAATCGTTGGTCTTTTCCAGGATTTGTCTCAGTATGAAAATGTAGTCGATTGTCGATCTGCCGGGCCGAAACCCACACTGGTGCATGCCGATTAGTGTGTTGCAGAAAGGTTTCAGACGTTGGATATGATTTTGTATGCGACATTCATCAGGGCTATGCCTCGGTAGTTCTTGCAAGACATAGGATCGCGTGGGCATACAAAGCTGATTGTCCAGTCATCGCACATGGCTTCATCCACCCATACTTGGTTGATGATTTGGTGCATGCACCCTACCAAAACATCACCACCATGTTTGAAAAGTTCCGCTGGAAGGCCTCCTCAAAGCTGGGAGGAAGAATGGCTTCTTCATTGACTGGAGGTTGGTTCTCTTCTTGCCCTATCACTCTTTTTACGTGATGCCCATTGAGAAGCTGCTGAAAATTCTCCTTAAATACATCTACTATTCCTTGCGCTTCGGGGGCGCCGTACCGTAGTGGATAGGTGCGACGACTCCTACGCTCGAGGTCGTCGGTTCGAATCTCAAAAAAAACATCAAATATTTTTTCACGGCTCCACCTCTTTCGAGTCACTGACAATGTTCAAAGAGTATAGCTGTCTAGAAAAAGCTTCTCAATTTCGCCGTTCGGAGTCGGCATTAAATTGTAGGTCCCCTCCACTCGCGGGAGAACAATAGCACGCACAACACGAGTGGTTGGCTGAGAAGCTAGGCCCAGGTCCACCTCGGACTGTAGCCCCGCCATTATTATTATTATTCCCTGCGCTTCGGTGACTAGATTTCCTTCACCTTCACACAAGAGCATGCGTTCCGGGTTTAAACCCAGCTGCTTGGCTCTTCTAAAAAACGACCGGATGATGTTTCTATCGCGAGACTCCTCGATACCCTTGAGCTGGGAGGCTACGTAGGCCCTTTACTTTCTTTTCTTGCGCAGGATCGATTAGCCGGTAGCCGTTGTCTATTGTCGTATCGTGGAGGCTGTGCTTACCGACTAATCCGCCAAAGAGGCTCCGTCCAGGAGGTCATAAAATTCCTCTTTTCTCGAGTCATAAGCTTCGTCGGTAGGGGCGTGTGCACATATTATGTTGATGTTTTGGAATGTTGCCTTGATGCAGATCACAGCCAGACGATCGTTGATCGACTTGAAGTCAATTATCAATGACCGTAGCCGATTTTCCACGATAAATCCGAATTCTAACATGTGCACTCTTTTGTGGCAGCTGTAATAAATGTCACAGTCTTTCCTTTTTTGCATACCCGATCCTATCCATCGTATCTCCTGGACCGCGGTAATATCTGTTTCGTATAGAATAAAAGTTTTAAAATTCATAAAGTTCATAAAGTGTACAATATATGGTTATGTATGATTTTCACAGTTTTTTTTGAGCATCCGTCCTCTTTTGTCGACATTTTCCGTGATCGTTTTGCATGACAATTATGAACATTTTGAAGTTTGACGATGCTTTTGGTTACTTTTCGTTGAGTTCTGACGTCAGCTTAAGATTCCTTAATTAATCGTTTGACGTCCAACGGCGTTATGCCGACTAATCTGGGCGGACAATTTTGATTAGAAAATCGGAAAATTATACGACCAGAAAAGGAGCCATGAAGTATATGAATCGTTTTAAGAACTGCATGACTTATTGTAACCCTATTGGGCCAACTATAATAGAGATGCGAAAACTTAAACTTATGTTAAAATTAATCAGAAGCATCGTCCAATTTCAGAGAAACTTAAGGAGAATTCACCAGTCAACTGCAACTGCGTAAAGAGTGATTCATTTCGCTCCCGTGTATATAGGCCAATGTGACTGGAATTAACAAAACTGAAGGAAGCGGTTACTATAGTCACATTGTATCATTTTTGTAAGAGACTGTTTTTTTTTTGATTTCATTTTTATTAAGACTTCATTTAACCTTATTTGCTAGACAAAAATGACTAAAACTAGCTTACCTAACTTGTTGGGAACTATCTTACTGGCCAGTCGCATTTTCAAGAAGAATGAATCAATGACATCTTCAGTTAAAAATAAAAATGGATGCGTTTGTTATTGTTTCTCAACAGCAACTCCTGAATTTTCTGAATTCGAAATTTGGCAATTTTGACGATTAATAAAGCCTTAAATCCAAAAATAACCCTTATCACTGAAGATGACTTTGTTTGAAAAATCAGCATCATTGAATAAACTTCGCTCCATTTTTAATAAACGTCAGTTATCTTGTTACCTTTTTATTTCATTGGCAATATTTAACAGTACAAAATTACTGCAAAATTCGATTAAACTTTCGTGAATTTTGAACATTCGTTAGTGTAATACTTTACTTAGCTGTACGTTGCCACTTAGTTGAAGGTCCTGGGTTCGAATTCAAGTCAACACACCAACTTTCAGGGTACCACCCTCTCTGAGAAGAAGAATTGTAGTAAAATCTATGTGGAAGAGTTACGAAATGGTGAACCGCTGTGAAGTTGAACATCGCATTGTAGATGATTTTTGGCTCTTAGTTTTAAGTTTCCTTCATTGGGGGAGACTAAGTAGGCATCATTTGGACAACGGCGACAACTGTAAAAGAAAACAGCTGCTGTACAAAAGCGGCATGTTCAACGAATAGTTTTTACGAGAAGGAATCAATGATGTAAGAAAGCAAAACAAGCATAATTTAGTTTGTTGGTTTGTAACAACCACCAGTAATTAGCATTGTATGTATTTAGTGTGATCTGTCATCTGACAATGACTGTATAAATCACAAAGCAACGGTGGACCACACTGGAATTGTTATTTCATTTCATTGCAACAATAAACCAAAGAACCCTTTTTCCACGATATTCGATTTACGGCTTTACGAAAACCGCTTGACTTTTCATATGCAAATTACCATCGTACAGCGGTTTCGAAACAGCACTTATCCGCACAACCATAGAGAACGTGTTATTTTGTCAGAACAGAATTTACTGCTTCAGTAAACCACACATGAATAGACATACCGTTCAAAATAAACGAGCCAACACTCCCCCAGTCAATTTGTCAGTAATTATTTACGTGAACAAACCATCGACAACATTGACCCATATTCAGCGTCTTAATAATGACATTCCATGCTGTGGCACGCTTGGCTGGTCTTCGCTTGCCCAAGATTCAGATCTTTTATACGCTTTGATACCCGGCATGCTTAATTCATCCCCGGTTGGTGGAGGAAACTTGATCCAAAAAGCACACCGTTAAATGTCATACTCCCGGCATTATTCGGTTGCCATCGACAGTCGAGGCATTGTCTGAACAGCAGCAAAAGTGAGTTTTTTTTGTGTTGAGACGCTACTTCATCTTCCAACTCACAGAGAGTCAATTGTGCATGCAGTTTGCCGCCGTGCTGGAAAACAATTACTGCTGCGGTCGATTGTATACTCTCCATGCACCAATGGAGTGTAAAAGTGATGAACGACCTGTCGGCGTGACAGTAAACTATGTCAAAGTGAATGAAGTAAAAGCGGCAGCCATTGTTGCATAGCGTGTAACGACAGCGCAACTCTACTGTGCACTTTCTAATGGCTCTGCTTAGGCATGAGAATGCTGCAGAAGTCCAACTCACTGCCGTTGGCGAGTCGATGGGGTTTTATCTTTCGAACTGAAGTGGCCTGTCCATCTGTAAGGTGAATGGCAATTAAGTGACCACTGCGCTTGGTTTTCCGAAGAATTTTTCCTCGCCACCAGGCCATGTGCACTCGAGCTAACCCATGGCGTGGAGATTCTTGAAATAACATGAACGAACCGTTCTGCGGCAAGGCAAAGATCGCAGCGGTGATGTAAGCTAAATTGACAGCAAAACAAATGACACTGCGTGTTCAAACTCCATTTTGCTGATTCGTTCTGCAAACAGAATGCGACAATGCTGCATTCATGCATCTTCAAGGGACCGTTATGGGGTCAATCGCCTCCTCCGCCTTCTTATGGTTGTACGAACCGGATGATGACTATGCTGATGACAGAACCCCAAGTCCATAGGTAGGTTAGGTACACAGGCAGAGAGTGCGTGTGTCTTCCTCTTTGCCTGAACTCACATGTATGTGCGCTCGACGATGCGAAAAGGGCCAGTTACCGCAAACCTTAAGTCAAGTGTCAAGATCTACCTCACTGACCATCGGTTTTTCTTCGTTTTTTTTCTGTGTTTGTTGGCAACCATAAAAACATCCACGCGGCTGAATGGCTGATTGTGGCGGTGGCGATGACGGTGATGGTGGCTAATGCAACGGTTAGATGAGTGCATTCAACTCCGCATTGTGGTCATGTGGATGGATTATAGGAATGTAATAGCAAAAGAAATTGTAAAGCCACAAGCGTAAATGCCTCGTAAATATCAGTTTCTCTGCGCGGCTTATTGAAAGGTATTAGGTCTTGCAACTTCTGATGGGTAGTCATTAGCCTACGGGGATTTTCCATTGCTTGCATCTACCCATTAGTTGGGACTATGACTGAAATCTGATTTTGTAGAAGGGGATTGCAGTTTCGAATGCAGTAAAGGCTGTCGTTAAATGTTGTTGTTCAGCGGTTTGTCGGGTTCGAGGTTGAATTGGGTCTAGTTCCTTCAGAAACCACTTGTGTTGTGCGTACTATTGTTCTCTCACAAGTGGAGAGTTCTCCCATAGTTTTGTGGCGACTTCGACGAGATTGAGAAGCTTTTTCTAGACAGTTATACTCTTTGAGCATTGTCAGTCACCCGAAAGAGGTGGAGCAGTGAAAAAATGTTGTGTTTTTTTATTCGAGATTCGAACCTTACACCTCAAACGTAGGAGTCGACGCACCTACCCACTACGCCACGGCGCCCACTTATGCCATCCCTCTTATGTCAATTCCAAATCGAGAAGTTTGAGAGGCTCTAATGCCGACTTCAAATGGCGAAGTTTGACAACCCGCTCTTGACATTTAAACTCTCTGAGCACCGTCGTTGAAACGAGAGAGGTGGCGCTGTGAATATGAAGGTTAGGGTGTCCGCGATCGAACCATAGACCTTCTATGCAGGGCTGAACGCACTCATTATGCCACAGCGACCACAAGGAAGACATTTCCAGCTTAAAAAATCGAAATTCAAGACATTTAAGCGGTTTTGTTGCTCAATTCCAAAACTTTCCATCTCTTTCAGCAGAAAAAAAAATACAACTGGCCCTAGGTGCCGCTGTTTCTGAACACCTCCTTAAAGAGAAAAACCCACACAATAACACTTCATCCCAACACATTAATGCCAACAGGCCGATAAATCAAGAGTTCCAATTCCCATTACAACCAAAAACAGATGTAGATTTCCGATAAGCACAGTTAAACACCGAAAACCATGAATCAACCAAGACACAAATGAAACAGCGAAAGAATGACAATCGCCACAGCTAATCACCTAGTCAAACCAATGACCTCATTCGTATTCAATCTAATTGCCATCACATGTCCAGAATGTTGTATCCACCGAATTGCTGTCAATGCATTCTGCATGCACCCCAGCAAAGGCAACAAGTCGCTGTTTATGTTTAACAGCACGTACCTACTCCGTTCGACATGTGGAAAGTCCCACACACAAATCAAACAATGCCCCATTGGGCACTATTCAAATGTCATTAAAAGCATAAAGCGGTGACACCATCTAGGTCTCTCTGACAGCTGGTTTCGTTTCGAACACATCCAGCACGTCCCCTTAAGGGTGACATTAGGACACTGTTCACAGCAGTAGCTGCAGTAGCTTTGGACATCAATCATTTGGATACACTACGTGTATTCACCACTGGAGGCAACCAATCGGGTCAAAGTTGTCCGTTCTCTGGGGTGACATTTCAAGGAAACAAAGCGACCGCGTCTTGACCAAAGGAATTCAACGTCAAACTCTCAATCATACTCGGCCACTTTCCATCCAATAATGATTGCCTCTGCTCCTGTCCCCCTCCGACCGAACCACAGCAGCTCGTTGAGAGTTATTTATTGTAATTAAATCAAAATGACGCCGGCTGGTTGGTGTTCTGCTCGCAGGCCCGTCTCACACAAATGCCCCGTCCGACCAGTTTTACTCTAATGACACAGACCGTAAATTGAAATGGAAAACGATTGGAAATTTGAGAAGATCGATCGGCTTTCGATGTCGGGTAATGAGGAAATCATATTTCCGCACTTTTCAGCGCGGACGGGGATGTGCGTGTGTAATTAGTCGGCTACGAGTGACATAAGGAATGACGTTCCGGTGAATGGTGGTGAGATCGAATCCGGATGAGACAGTTATGGGGTTTTGGTCGACACTCGTACGGAAAGATGAAGATCGAATTTCAGTGTTGTAATCGAAGATCAATTACCCACATCTGTCACATTCTCTTGGTCAGGCTACACTCTGCTGGGTGTTGGGAGGTCCGACAGAAGTTAATTATTGTTTTTTAGACTGCCGGAGTTGATTGTTTTAGTTGACATTTTGAACTCTGTGAGGTTCGGCGTTGACAGATTTCAACGTGGATATTTTGTTTCTTGAATTGACTGATCTTTTTGAAATAATTCGGTGATTGCAAACTTTACTGAATACTTTGACAGATGGACGTCATCCTTGACCTTGACAGCTGCTGAAACATTGGAAAACTGCAATTGCTATCTGGTCACCCTTTGAGAATGAGGCAGAGGGTTCAGTTGTATTCCCTTGAGCAATGTCGGTGCTCGGTCCAAAAAAAACGGCTCGTAATTAGCTTGTTACGACGGCGAATATATTTTTTGGGCAAGAAAGAAGCGTATTAGGCTATTATTAAGCGTATTAAGCGTTAGGGTTCATAGAGTCAAAATCCTCAGGCTTTTATAACCACGTTATAAGGGTTTGTATTCTCCTCCAAGAAAAGCGGAATGATTCGATTAAGACAGGACAAGTTTTACTCCAGCGTGATTGATGTTTGCAGTTTTAAAGCCGATGTCTTCTCTTAGATCCGTATCATTTATTTGGACCCAATTAAGGCCATTCACAAATTTGAACACCGCTTTAACCGCACCATTTACCTAGGGATAAGTCTCACTAGCATCGCGTACAGGATATTCTCTGCCGTTATATGTGCACGTCTGCAAGTTGTCTGTAATCTGATCAACCTAAGATAATTTCTAGAAGGGGCCCGCTCATCTATTTGTCGATTTCATGGCCAAATATGAGCTGTACAGCCTTGGTCAAATAGGCACCCTTATCTTTTTGTCTTTGCTGCCAAATCACTTATCGGAAGTAATTAGTTCGAATTTGATGGTTTTCCGCGATATTATCTGAGGTTGTAAACGATTTTTATTTTTTCCTCTCATTTCATAATTTTTTGTTTTTGCTTTTTGAAGATATAACGAATCTTAAAGGGTGCCTAACATTTGTCAAGGCTGTACAGAATGATGATGGAGAACTCTTACCGTTCCATCGAGGTCGGTAAAGAAATCTCCAAAACCTTTAATGTCAAAAAGGTTTTAGACGCGTCTTGAGAAGACCAACACTTCGTCCAAAAGCCACAATTGCTGCTAGCATACGCCGATGAATATGCCGTGTTTGGTCGAAAACAGCGACCCGCGAATAAGTCGTTGGGCATTGAAAGGGAAGAGGTTTAACGGGGCCTGGCGGTAAACAACGGCAAAACAAAGTACAGGGTGACCAGATAAGAACGATATGAAGCGAAATTTAAATGAAACAACAACGGTGTGAGGTATAGAGTATCGATTTTGACTTGATTTTGAAGCTGCATTCATGCCATTAGGTATGGAAAAAAACATCATTAAAATGTCGATGGTAGTGCTTCAACAGGTCGGTCTGCCTCTTGATGACTCGTTCGAATATGTGCGGCGTTATTCCGGCAATAGCGTCTCGAATGTTGCGCTCAAGCTCGTCCAGCGTGGTTGACTTTTTAGCGTAGACTAGGACTTGACCTCGAAAGCAAATAATCGAGTGGTGTCAAGCCGCATGATCACGGCGGCCAATTAATGAACGCCCGCCCGTGCGATGACCCAAATCGCCAAATTTCTCCTTCACAACTTCGTGCGTTGCATTGCTTGAATGTTATGTAGTGTCATTCTGGTGGAACCCCAGCTTGGATATATCGATGTTGTGAGTTTTGATTAAAGAAAGCCGGTTAACTTCGCTCTTTACCTGAAATCGAGTACGATTGAATGGCGCAGTTGGTTAAGTGCCTGCCCTAAGTTAGAGGGGTGCCAGATGCCAGGGGTGCCATCTTTGTTTCCGTTTGCGTTAATGGAGATTAAAGGAGAAGATCCAACCACAAACTGCATACATGTACAGCCTTGGCCAAATGTGTTAGGCACATTAAGATTCGTTATATCTTCAAAAAGCAAAAAAATTGATGAAATGAGAGGAAACAGATAAAATCGATTACAACCTCAGATGGCATCGCCGAAAACCATAAAATTCAAACTAATTACAAAAAATATAAGGGTGCCTTAAACATTTGACCAAGGCTGTATAAGGCTCGTATAGCGACATGAGTCTAGTCTAACGTCTACTGGTTCAAAGCCTAAGATGGCTAAGCCATTTAGAGCGTCTGGCCTGGAGCTCCAGCCTCAAGAATCTTCGTCTCTGAGCCGGTGGGACAATGCAAGAGTGGACGTTTAAGGTAGAGCACAAAAGGAAGAAGGGGGAGATCAACTATCGACATCAACAGTTGTGGGCGCTGTGGCGTAGTGGGTAGGTGCGTTGACTCCTACGCTCGAGATCGTCGGTTTGAATCTCGAAAAAAACATTAAACATTTTTTCACGGCTCCACCTCTTTCGAGTCACTGACAATGCTCAAAGAGTATAACTGTCTAGAAAAAGCTTCTTAAAATCGCCGTACGGAGTCGGCATTAAACTGTAGGTCCCCTCCACTTGTGAGAAATCAATAGCACGCACAACACGAGTGGTTGCTGAGAAGCTAAGCCCATATCCACCTCGGAGCTGTAGCGCCGCCATTATTATTATTATTATTATATTTAGGGACAGTTAGCCAAAGATCGTCTTAGGTAGGAGATTCTTGTCGGTTGAGACCCAAGTTTTCGACCGAAAAGCCTTGCCTTACTATATAATTTCACTTTTAGCCAAGTGAAGACTGAATTTGAGACGCACTTTATTCCTTGCTTCCAGTTGCGAGCTAAAAAAAGTGTTATCCTGAAAACAATTGAACACTTTTCAAAAACCTCGTCCTTCCTAGATTTGTATACAAACGCGCGTTATCTGCATTTCCCCCGTAGACCCAGCTCAACGATGTGGTGATGGCAAGTGTAGACAGTCTTATGAGCATCAATCAATTCGCAACAACCGTCCATTTCCTCCGTCGCTTCCGTACCTGACGGTAATTGATACTCTCTGCCATAACCCATGGGTGCATCAGCCAGAGCCACTAATCATGTACGTTTCCATCATTAGAATGCACATCTTATTTATCCCCACAATCGATGCGTAAATCTCACCCCTTAGCCGGTAATAATCCGAACCATAAACTAATTGTCATTAGGAAACCAGATACAACACATGCAACGCAACAAGTCCCCTCCTCGCCCTGGAAATATCATAAATTATTCAACGAATGGATGTACAATCCTGCACAAGTCTAGCACAGAGAGGGGAGAGAGCCCCCATCGACTTGACTCAGCCGTCTAACAAAGGTAATTTCATGTAATTGAATTGTTTCCCCAAGGGGACGAGCTCTGATTCACTGCATCGCCACCGTCAGTCGGCCATGTGCGCACTTGGGAAACTGTACATGCATCCGCACTCGACAAAGCTGCAACGCCGTCGGTATGGGGAGGGAGGATATGATGTGTGTTATGTCAGCACATTTCCACAGATCTGTCGATCTAGATGCGACTATAACGACGATCGCTTAGGATCGGGGTGATGGGAACTACAGCCGCAGAGAATTCCTTTTTTTCCCAGACCCAACGACATGTGCGTGCTGGCTGTCGTCAGACGTCAGACGTTATCGGTCATTATAATAATTTTAAAGTAATCTTCGCTGGGGACCGTGCATACACACGCAGAACCTTAAAGCTAAACAAACAAATCAGGTGGTATCGCGATAAAGGAGAACACGGGCACGTAACGACAAGCGATGACAGAACGCAAAGGACGGCTGGGGACGACGACACGGGGCGCTTGCACTCGGTTGATTGAAGAAATTGCTCGGCAGGTTGTTGCAACAAGTTTAATTGAGGTAAATTATTAAATTTACGTCTGTTTGTGGTTGAATTCGGTGTGCGACGACGATAACGGTAATTTTGTTGATGCCAGTAAATTGGATAATTAATTGAGTGAATTACATTGCATACGAACTTAAGTCGACAGAGTTACAATAAGTCGACATATCTTTATGCAGGTATTCGCTTGAAGGGGACGTAGGTTGTCCGCAAAAGTGAGCGGCTTCGAACGCGTGGGCTATGCCCTCAGGCAGTACAGGCTTTTTATTGGAGTTGCCAAACTGTTAAGTCGTCTTTCACTTTTCCATCATGTTCTGTTGTTTGTTGATTTGTCTCTAACGGTATGAATTTTAGCACTTTGCTTCATTCAATTTCGAGGAGAGACCATTTGCGTATGCCGATGCTGTAGTGCTTACCGTGTCTGACACAACAGTCTCGGCGATGAGTCAAATTAAGGAGAATGTTCTGAATTCAGTTTACCGCTGGGTCACGATTCGTGGTCTGGAGGTGAATCCAAAAACAACAGTTGTTTCTTCTCGTATATCTGACCTAAAATCAAAGTGCAGTCAAAATTGCTTACAGCGATATCGGTTATAACGACCAAATTCTTAGGTCGCTCCATTATAATCCCACTGAATAACAAATCGCTTACAACGACATCGCTGGCAACAACATATCACTTACAAAGGCCGATTTTTTCATTTTTTTTTTAGATAAAATATTGGTTATTTGTATATATAAAAAATGTTTGCAAGTGCGTTGTGACTTTATAACTCAGGAAGGGTCAAATCGAATTCCATAACATTTTTAAGGTTTGTTTGTATGGTCATGTAGATGGTTTAACTAAAGTTTGCACGAAATTAGTCGACGCGGTCGTGAGTTATGACTTTTTATGTCAACGTCTGATTTTGTCCTTATAAAAAAACACGTTGTAGCGCATACACGCAAACACGTTGACAGCTGTCAATGAGTGATCATGTTAGGGTTCTTTTTCATCGAACTCGTATTGTGAACTCATGTAAATCGGTGTTTTTTTAAAACTTGCAGCTAAACACCGTCAAAATATTCTTTTAATATTTTTTATCGTTTAAACACAAACTTACATGTGCACATTTTATTCGGACTTGCCGATAAGTGTTTTTGTTCAGTTGCTTTTGGTATGTCAAGAATTGAATGATTGAGGCAATGATGTTTAATTTAGTGTGTATGCAAATTTGTATTAATAAAATCGTAGTGGCTGTCCGAAACGGCTGGACAGATTTCAATGAAACTTTGTAGGCATGACGAGGAGGTTGTCAAGAGTAACTTGGGCTTTGGCGTTTTTGGCTTTGGCCTTCTTTTTGCGTTTTTGGCTTTTTATGCAACCTATAACATTATCCAGGGTTTCATATTCACCATGCCTCAGCGAAAGTAGACGGCACACAGTCACCTGAAGTGACAAATGTGCAAATTCTAAGAGATGATGTAAGCCAACCTCAGTTTTTTAAATATAACATTATAAATATAACATTGAAGATTCGTTTGTACGTATGGGATAAACTCCTAAATAATTGCACCAATCCTTATGCAATTTGTGACGCTATTACCACCGATCGATCAGGAATCACTCATAGGCTAAAACAGAAATTCGTATCACTCCGCAAACATTGGACGGAGAATTCTGAAATTTTGCCCACATGTAAAGGACACCGGGAAAACTTTGATCCACTCGAAAAAGAAGGGGACACGCTCACCAGTGAGGGCGTAGCAAAGCACGCTGGATAGTCTAGTAACGACTAAAATCGACGCAGCTGTTGATGCGAACGCATTTTTTTCTAAGACGGTAAACTGTTTATCTGTAGATGCGATGTACCTGTGTGCATAGAATTTTGGGTATATTACAGCTTACCGTTTGTTATTCTTTTTGTTTTACGTTTATTATTGGTTGATATTATTGATGAAGATCGTGTCTCTGGTTTTGACGTTTGAGTTACGCACGATCTTCGTAAGAATAACATTAAAAAATTCGCTTTTACAGTGCGTCGCCTTGTCTAAACCCTTTTTTGACATCAAAGGTCTCGGCGAAGTCTTAACCGACCTTGATGAAGCAACGGCCATTCCCCACCGTCACCCTAAAAAGACGAACGGTTTTTGCAGGGATGCTAAGATAAGAAAATGCGCTGTGTACTTAGTTTCCCTAAATACTATCATACGCGACCTTAAAATCTATAAACAGATGGTGGGTACCGACTTGAAGCTCCTGTGTGTTCTCCAAGATCTGTCGCAATTTGAATATCTGTTCGATGGTAGACTTCGCTGGTCCAAAAATGCACTGATATTGACCGATCTGACTGTTTACGTAGGGCTTCAGGCGCTTACATAAGACGGCAGAAAAGTTCTGATATGCAATATTCAGGAGACTGATCCCTCCGTTGTTGGCACAGTTTAGAGGGTCTCCGTTCTTTATCTGCTATCTTCGAGTTATCGGTTACAACGACCTATCGCTTATAACGACCAAATTCGTCAGTCCCTTGAAGGTCGTTATAACCGATTTTGACTGTATAATTTGATTTGAATTGACTTCCTTAAGATTAAAGGCGCGCTAGCGTACTCTAAAATATTGTTATCCCATTGAATCGATGGGGCAAATATTAGTTACGGGCGTTTTCCAAGAAAAGTTCTACAATTATCCCCCTATGAATGACTTGACAAAAGTCATAGACCCCTTCGTCCATGGGACTTGAATGTTTAATTCCCTTAGCAGCCCCTCAGAGCACCTATCACTTCACTCTAATATCACTTCAGCTTTGATTTAAGACAAAAAAAAACCATCACAAGTGACAATCAAGTATTTGAAGTGACCTGTCAATGGGCATCTGTCAAGTTTGACGCCAATCAAAACATTTTTACACAAACAATTACCTCAAGCGTACGATCGTCAGTAAATAAAAACAACACAATTTTTTACCATTTGTCGTCGCAACCAAACGATGATTAAGGAATTACGCTTCGAGCAAAACATTTATTCGGCAATTATCGATAATCTTTCTCTCGAAACTGCGATCACACTGAAAAACAACTCGCTTTGAGTAACCTGTCTAAACAGTTTTTTTTGTTTTGTTTCTTTTCAGGTTGTCCACCATCGGCGAGCGTTCAATGTCTACGCTGCAACATTGAAGGGTGCATCAAGTGTCCCGTGCTGCTTGTCACCGACACGCGACAGTGTGTTGACGCCTGTCCGTCAGGCTACACTGATCAGTGGTCATCGCATCCGGACTTCATGGGTCGTGTATGCGTCACAAGCGGTTTGTCGGGGCCAGTGCTGGCAGCCTTAGCCGGTCTATTTGGGGGCTTTTTTGTGTGCCTCTCACTGCTGGCAGTGGCCATAGTTCTCATCAAACGAAAGCGACGGCGAAAAACAATCAAACAGAAGCTCATCAACGAAAACACGATGGATCGGTCCGATTTCTTGCGTCAGCTGAATGACATGCGCCCAAATGCGGAATATTTTCTAGCGATGCTCAACGATACCCGTCGGCAGATTAGAAAACTCTACCTGACGGGCGACACAGCAGCGGCGAACTCATACCGACCAATCGTAAGAGATCTCGCAAAGATCCTCATTCTCCTCAACCGTCCCATCGAGCTGATTCCGACACCGCCACATGATTGGAGTCGAATCTACGCGTGGTCGGAGCAAGCACTTGACCGATACAAGCCACAGGTGGGTCAGTTGATAGACTTCTTTCAGTCACCCGGGCACGGTGATGATCGCCGCTTGGAATCGCCATACAAGCAAACCACATTCAAGGCAACGAATTCGCCGCAAAAACTACAGCTCTTCGGCTCCCTGATAAGTCTGCACGAGTTCGAAGAACCGCGCCCATCGGATCCGTTCGGCAGCAGCTTTAACACGCTCAAGGGCAACCTGATATCGGATCTCAATCAGAGCTCCCTGTGGCTGGAGGACGAGTTCTTTAAGTTAGGCTTCCGACCCCAAGACGAGATTACGACTGAGCTGTAGTAGACTAAGTTTATTATTATTATTTTTTTTTTGTTGAAATTAATAATAAGAATTAATCAAATATTTATACCGCGCAGAGGGTGACACTCTAACGTCACCGTTGCACGCTGATAGATGTTTAATGATTTGCTTCTCATTGAAAATGAAATGTTTTCACTTTATTTTGGAATTCAATATTTATTTTGATGGAAAAAATAAAATGAATTGTTAAGTTTGAAAAAAAAGAAAAAACAAAAGAAAAAAAACATCTTTGAACAAGAAACGTTCGTGTACTCCTGTTGGTTCAGTTTTAACCACTTCCACTGACAGCTTGGGAAGTGTATGAAGTTGCAGTTATTTATGTGACGGGAACATTTTCGGCAGATTTGTTTGCCCCATTCGTGTTTGTCGTTGTTTTGTTAATAAGGTAGCGTTATATAACTCTTTTTCCAAAATGACAATGGTGAATTTCTTAACGCAGTACTACAACGTCAGGCGTGTCAAAAAGCAACATTTTGGCATAACGTTTCCGAACGCAGTTTTAGCTCATGTGATGCGCAAGTATAAGTAACCTTTGCAACACAAACAGATCTGATGCTTTTCAGTGAGGGGTAGTGTTGCAAAGCATAAAGGGCGTTATTTGACTTTTTTTTTACATTTAGGAGTTCACCCTTACTTTTGACTGTAAAGTTGGGTGATGTATCAACTTCGAAGTCGTCTTGTCATTCAAAGGAATGTTCTCTAGAAGTCAGCTGGTCTGTTGAGTGTTTACTAATGATGCTCTTTTTTGAAGTAAGATTTTCGCCGAATCTACACTATTTCATTCTCACTTGTGGAAAATCAAATACTTTATTTTCGATACTCCTGCCTTCTTCCGTTTGTGTAAACACTGTCCATGCCTATTTCACTACATCAGCTTGGAGGGGAAGTCTATCAGCTGTTCGGCATAGCTCACACGTATTCTCGGTGAATCGAGTCTGTGAAAATGTTATAAAAAACGCTGTCAGATGAAATTAAGGGGCAAGAGAAGTAGGAGTTGGGTATCTCTATATGACTGATTTGAGGTTCAAGTTTACGAGAATTTTACGTCAAAACGCGGGAAACTCAATGTGAAATGTGGAAATGTGGAACTCGTGCATTTATTATTTTTAAGTAATATTATTTAGTAAGTTGGCGTTTGATGTGTTTCTGTAATCATTTGTCAATCTGCTAATGACTCGGATGTCTGCTTCCCACAGTTCCTCCAGGTTTCTAAAGAAAAACTTACTGAGCCTGTATTTTCCAGAGAATTCGAAGACCAAGACAGGTGCCGTGTAAGTAATGGATGGTTTCCTCTTCTTCCTTATCTCATGAGATTCACTACAGCCCACATTAGTCTTGATGATTTACAAGATTCCAGGTCTCTTCAACTGTGATTAGTTTTCTTGATGACATCTGAGAGTACTTATAAGATATATACAATCTTCAAACTGCGCGGATGAGCATTGAGGTCAGCTCATAAGTCATTGATTTCAAATTTATAAGAGCTAATAGAAATGTGACCGCTCCGTGGTGTAAAAGGTGAGTGCTTCAACACCTACGCTCAAAGTCTGGGTTAAAATCCTCAGACAGACGACAAACTGTCGTAATTCACTGCCTCACATCTTTCGTTTCACGATGAATGTTCAAAAAAAAAGCTTCTGAATCTTCGGCGTTTGGAGTCGGTCCTCTTTACTAGTGACAAAACAATAACACACAAAACGTGTGATTGCTCGCGAAGTAAGGCCCAAGTCCTCTGAAGAGTGTGTAACTTAAAGAGTCCTTTCGCATCTGTTTCTGAAAACAATGTACGATAGTGACCCCAAAATGCTATATTAGATCTGAGATTTTTTGAACTCCTTGCGCTAATAACGAACATTAGTGCTTTGGAGTGACAAGAAGAATCTAACTAAATTTGTTGCATTTTCATCTTCATTTCGATTTTTAATACTTCTTTAAAAAGTATGAAATATTAACCGGTGACTGCCATGGTACTGTGATTAAGTATGTACATCGTCTACTACCCTGAAGATCTATGTTCCAATAAGCTAGGCCCAAGTCCACATAAGACTCCAGCTTAGGTGCGCTGTTGTCTTATGTGGAAGATGTGGCAGATTCCAAACCGTCAGAAAAATTAATGAAATTACTTTCGAACTGAAAATTTTCACTCTGAAAAAGGAAAATCGTGCCTAAACTGAAGAAAACATCGCCTTTAAGCAGAACTTATCAGTCCCTTTTCGTGTGTTTTTTTTTGTTTTTAGAAAGCAGTTGCATAATACCCAAATCGCAACAGCGCGTTCGCGCGTTCGAATTTTGACATTTTCTGTAAAATACACGTAAATCTTTAATGAAGTCGGTATAGCGCAGAGTAGCGCCTTACATATATTTTACTTGTCAAACTGCCGTGCTTTGACATGAGATTCTCGTAAAGTCGATAAATCGCGTACCAACGCTTGTCTGAGTCTGTTGCGATTTGGCCTTAATGCTACTTAATAAATTCTAGGATCGAATGATTCAGTTGGAAGAAACAAATTTTGAACAAACCGTACTCCAAGGACATTCATTCCGGGGTGGACTTGGGCCTCAACCAACAAGCCTCTCCAGCTGCACACAGCAAGTAAGCTGATGTCCTTTTCGACTTGTGGGTACACCCTTAGTAGTCGTCGTCCTCGGTTGCGTTGTGTCACATGCTCAAGGTGAAAAAGTCATAATGGCTGAAATACAATAGTGCGTTGCGTCAGCCGACTTCATGTTACGGAGGGAGTGCGATGACGCACTGTGTTAATCAGCTTTTCCCTCTCTCTCTCAAATAACAGGTACCAAATATTGCGTCAGCTGTTTTCATTTCTAAAATGTCAAATCAAAAAATATTCCGTTCAAACAATCGTACGTTAAAGAAATTAATTGCGAAAAATTAATGCCAAGAAAGTTAAAAAAATTAAAAAAGTGCTTCTTGTTGCTAATTTGGCGTATTTATTCAAATTAGTTTTGTTGTTAAAATAATTTTAGTTAGATGTTTTCATTTCTCAAATGTCAGTTGCCACAAAAATTTCTCAATTTGGAAAAAAATTCTCAGTCTCACATCGCACGTTGGGATTACGTTTTATTACGATCCTCCCATCTATCTCATTTTTTTCACTAACGCAGGTCAACGCAATATTGTGTGCATGGTCATTGAATTGTGTGCGTTGAAAGTCAACGCCACCGCTAAGGCCAATAAAACGTTCTCTGAATCGCATCAATCTTAGCGCCCATTTTGTTGTCTTCCATTTTTTGCTTATTAAAATAAAATGTGTACCACAAAAATATGCCAAATTTTGGTATTTTTTTGAACAGAAAAATTCTTTTTATTCATTCAAACAAACAAAAGTAAAGGAAAACTGTTATCCCTTTCTCGACTAACTGTCCTTGACAATCTGCTCCTGTCACTGTTGCTCCAATTGAACGTTTTGTCAGGGTTGCCAACACCGACGGTTTGTGTTTTATTAATGTAATGAACTTTTAACAGCACCTCTCATCCAGCATCGACTGTATTCGAATCTGTTCAGCGAATTAAAATACGCATGTCTGACTGCTTTTGCTCACGAAATCTTCAACACTGTATATGAACGTTTAGACAAAAAGAAATATATGTATCTACTTATTTATTGTTGTTATCACACCTGAGTTGATCTTCCAAATGCAATTTAACAAATCTTTTTATATTTTTAAGTCGCAAAATTCTATCCATCGAATGTCACAAACATATCTCACAAATGAACATTTATATACTTTGTCACTTGTCTTGTAAATTGGTTACAAAAAAAACAAATCTTTCTTCATTCCATTAACTATTGTAAAGCCAAATATCTTTAACAAAAAAAAAGGAAAAAAAAAACTAAGTGTATATAGAGATTTAATTAAATGTAGTGCAGTACAAAATAAACAAACAAATGAATAGTATTACACAATGAAGAACGCAATTCATTGCGATTATCGAACAAATTAAATATTTACACTTTCTTCTCGTCCGTCGCATGTACACAGTAAATATTGTATGCATCCGTTTTTTGTGTTAACAATCGATTCACGTTTAACTTAACTTTAAGGATTTATGTAAAGTACATGTATCTATATCTTGATTTTATTGGAAACTCAACGCGCTAGTCAAATAATAAATTAAATTTAATCGATGTATCATTTAAACAAAAGACATACATAAGTAGATAAAATTTTACTTCATAAATTAATTACCTACATATACTTTGCCAATAAATTGAAATAAGTGTTTTACAAAACTTACTGGTTCTTGTTGTTATTTTAATCAAATTTTACTTGTTTCATTACGATGATTCGGAATTCGGAACTGGGAATTCGGACTTTCCCCAAAAAGTAAGTAGCGAACAAAATCTAGTGCTCAAGGAGCATCATAGATGCAATTTTTGCATAAAAGGCTCAGTAAGTTATCGTCGCGCTGTAAGACGACGCTAGTGTAACAGCTCTCCAAAAGAGACAAGAATTCATCTCTTCCGAAAAATCTTCGGTCGATTAGTCTCCTCCCATGCATAAGCAAAGTTTTCTGGAAGATTGTCAATAGAGTTCTGATACAGTGGACTGAGGACAGAAAAATAGTATCGGACAACAAATTTGGACTTAGGGCGGGGCCTTATAAAATTGGTGTCCGACATTCAATGGAATAAAGCAAAAACCCAGTGCACCGGAGCCTGCCTCGTTGACTTGGAAAAGGTATTCGATACCGTATGGTTAGAAGGCATCTTCCTTAAATTGATGAGAATGGGTTAAACAAGTCACTGCTTTGCACGACTTATAACATGATAACAGGTAGAGTTTGAAGTGAATTCACCAATCCTCTTCGCTATTTTCATCAGCGAACTGATTAACTCCATGCGGCACTTGACAGCGCCGAAGGTTAAGGTCATCAACATCCTCCTGCAGCGTGACTTCGAGAAAATTCAGCGATTTTGCGACGACTGGAAGTTGAAAATCAACTACGAGAAGTGTGAAACTAACCTTTTCCGAACTCTGTTATACAAGGCCTCAAGGGACACGAACAAAAACTGGCGAAAGTTTGGCATAATTGACCCGCAGGGGGAGCCGTTAGCTGTGTAGTGAGGTATCTAGGCATTTGGCTGGATCAGACATACAGCTACTGCTCTGACGAAAGCCAGGCCTTTGCTGTAGCAAGAGGGTTGTTTCATAGCAGCCAACTTGATACTAGGGTGAAGGTAATCTGCTACATGGCCCTCATCCGGCCAGTCATGGCGTAAGGTTGTCCAGTGTGGTTCAACGTGAATCCTTCCCAGATGGAAAAGATGAGGCTGTTCGAGAGACAGTGTCTCCGGGCTTGTCTCAAAAAGTACAGAACCCCAGAATCTGAGTACAAGAAATTCCATTCCAACGAGTTCTTGCATAACGAAGCAAATGTAAACAGGGTGGATAATTTTATTATTAAGCTGATTCGAAGACACGTTGCACGAGCCATGACCTCGAAAAATGAGCTGATATTTGCAGCCTACTACCCCAATGAAGCATATCATGAGAACGCTCGCCGAAGTGGATTCATTCCACTGCCTTGAACGGATTGGCTTAATCCAGGATGCGGAGGGATGTCCATTGATCTACCACGTGGTGCAAAGGACGGTGGATAAGCAACTCCTCTAGGAAGGCAATGTCGCAAGAATTTGTCTGGATGAAGCAACTTTAAGTTAAAGAGAATGAATTGATGAGAAATTTTAAGGATAGTATATCATGCACTGACAACATTTTCGCCTTCCAAAGCGTGGATAGTTTTTGTAACGAGTTCATTGGCACTGTTAAAATGGAAACTGCGTTGTTTAGTGAGAGCAGATTTCAACGAAAGCTTAAATGTGTGGGAAGTAATGTCATTAAACATTTTAACAATAGAATTGTGATGGGTGGGTAAATAAGAATAATAATAATATTGTGGTCCTGGTGGACTTGGGCCTAGCTTCTGCAGCAACAACTCGTATTGTGCGTCCTTTTTTATTCTCTCACGAGTATAGAGGACCAACAGTTTAATACCGACTCTGAACGGCTAAATTGAGAAGTTTTATTCTGAACAGTTATTAAACTCTTTAATCATTGTCAGTGACTCGAAATTTTTCGAGAGGAGTCGCATTCACCCATGGGATGGTAAATACAATAACATTTTATAAATTATCGTGTATCTACAGGGTGCGCCAAATACAAGTTTCTTTTTAAAAATGGAACAAAATTAACAAAATTTAATAATCCATGAATTATGGCTTTATTAATAAGAACAAACCCATTAATTATTCCCATTAATTATGAAATATTGTACAACGTCGTTCAATTGGCTGCCTTGGATGGCTTCACAGTAGCACATTCTGTCACCCCAATTTTCTCACGGATTGCTTGGATGATATTGGCCTAAAGTACTTAAATCGTTTCCAAATTAATGGCATAACATCGCTCGTTCACGGTTCCCCACAAAAAAAGCCCAAAGGGGTCAAAACGCCAAGACGGCTGATAACACAATTTGGGAATTCCGTGCGCAAAAGATCGATTGTGGCATGGGCTGTGTGGCATGGCGCGCTATCGTGGATGAATCAGAGGTCGTCCAAAGCCATGCTTTCAATTTCAGTGAAAAAAAAACTCGATTAACATGGCTCTGTAACGCCCATCGTTGACCGAAACGTTTTTCCCAGCTTCATTTTCGAAGAAAAATAGTCCAAAATGGTTCCTTCGAACTATTACAAGCATGCACCAGATTTCGGCAAGGAGATGCGCTGTTGTGTGACTTCTTCAACCTTGCTCTGGAACAGTGCGCAAGGAGGCGTCAATACATATGGCACTATCTTCAACAAATTCGTTCAGTTGCTGGCCTATGCAAACGATTGACATCATAGATCGCTCCTAACGAGTCGTTATATAGGCGGCCATTAAGGAAGAGGCAAAACGAGTTGGTCTTGAAGTAAATGTGGCCGAAACCAAGTATTTGCTTTCATCAAACAAAGAATTACCGGCCCACCGCCTAGGACAAAACGTCACTGTTGTTAAGAAGCTCACATACCTCGGAGTATCAACCCTAAGAATGACACCCTTGTGGAGATTCGACCTAGGAAAACACTGCTACTTGTGTTTGGCGAAACAAATGGGTTAAAAACTCCTAACTCGAGGGACAAAATGCATGCTCTACAAAACACTTAACCTGCCAGTTCTGCTATATGGAGCCGAGTGTTGGACGATAAGCAGGAAAGCAGAGCACATTTAGGGTACTTTTGAGAGAAAAATTCTCCGTATGCGGGGAGGGCGAACGGAGGAGAAGATACAACCGCGAATTCTACGAGCTATACCAAGACATGGATGTGGTCCAAAAAGCCAAAAAACGACGACTGCACTCGGACCAACATGGTCTAAGTGTGCTGATGAATTCACTAGCAGCCCCCTAACGTAACCTAATTCGACCCATGAAAGGTCTAACCCTGAGCGCAACATCAGCGCCCTACATGTTTGATGGTCCTAAGCTTGATACTTACAGTCTAAGTTATCTTGTTACTTGACTGAGTTATGTTCCAACCGTGATCACTTGGAATTTCCTTAAATTTCCTCTCGAACTTTCTTTCCTTATCGAACCAGGAGGATAGGTGTTCATGTGTTCGATGCAGCGGAGCCACGTTAATCGACGGATTTGCCTTTCGGACTACATCCACATCCATTCGCCTCTCTCGCAGACAAGAGCAGATGTCCGATCCAAACATTTTCTTAAGAAGGCATAAAGAATCAGTTCCAGCTTTCGGCTCCAAATGACAAGACTGGCAAGATTTGGATTTTGTAGAGCATGACTTTGTTCCTTTGAATCAGAAGTTTTGACTGAATTTGATCGGACAAACCACCCATCACCCATCAACACCTGGCTACAGAAAACTTGGTGATCTAAAGAAAACGCTGTCTGATAATCGCTGCGGAAGGCTAAATAATGACAGCGTTTAAGTGTTAGAAGTTCTGACACAACAACAAGGACCATTTAATACAGGGGATAATAAAAAAAATGAAATTGGTCTTGGTTGGGCTGCCCTTTCCCTTGTTTTTAAGTGAAATTTGCATTTGACCAGCTGCATGGGCTCCACCATAACTGGACATCACGATCCTTTCTGGTGGTAATCTTCTGAAGTCTTCCACAAACTCTCATTAGTAACATGCTGACACAACGAATTCCATGGAATTAATGGTGTCCATGGATCAGACACAAGATCTATCTGCAGAACACAGTTTATTAAAAAATAAATACTTCTCCAGTAGAAATACTCCGTCTGGTTAATCAGGGAGCTTGTTTATTTCAAAATTCTTTAACATGTTCAGTTCTTATAAAAAATATTTTAATGCGCGATCTGTAAATACTCTTTTTAAGCTTAACTCTACTCAATCGGTTGGATTCACTGTTATGCACAATTCAGTGTACGTGCAAGTATGCAAATAAATTGGAAACTAACATAATCTGTCTTGTAACGCGAAACCTATTGTAAATGAGGCAATCATTCGTCCTCGTACTCCGATGTCACATCGACGTGGTCGACGAACTCGTCGATGAACTTCTTCTCGTTGACCAACCGCGATATCTCCTCTGCGTCGTATCCAATCAGCAGCTTCAAATCGCAATCGAATTTATAGGCGAATCGTTTGCCAGATACCTTTGAGATCATGTCACCATCGTAGTAGTACCTTAGTGCCCGCGATAGCTTTTCGTAGTTCATTGCCGGCTTGTTCTTTTTCTCTCCCCACAAGCGAGCCACACGCTCCGGGTCGATGAGTTTGAATTCGCCTTCGGTGCCTACCCATTGAATGATGTCGGTGTGCTCGCGATCGGTGAGAATTTCCAGCAGAAACTGCCACAACTGAACTTGGCCGTTGTTTCCCGATCCCCCTGGACCATTCACAACACCAACTGAAGCTGGAAAATCAACAGGAAGTCGGATGATAAAATCTACACACGCCTTCCATACTTACCAAAGTTTTTGCCGCTGATGCAAGACTGAGTTTTTCTCATGATTTTCTGCTCACGCAGGTGCAGTGGTGAGCCATTGCTGTCCGAGTTTTCATCCAACTCCAGCGGCTTGTGCACAACCGACACGAATTTGCACTCTTTCAGCAGCTGCAAGTGGGTCCAGAAGACATTGCCCGGGTCGGTGGGGACCTTTTTACGAAATTCTTCATGCGTTAGTGAACAGAGACGCTCACCCGTTATATTCCAGTCAGAGAGGGTTATATCGACCTACGGAGAAGGTGTCGTTGGTGTGACAAGGTTTATGATTGGAGTTCACTTACCAGATTAAACTGGCGTACTGCCCACTGCAACCAGTGTTTGACTTGAGGAATGGTCCAGTCGTTTGGATCATCGGGAATTCGCAGTCGTGTTTGTTCTTTTTTGAACTTGCTGTCCAGCACCCAGTTGAGGCATGGTTTTTGCTTATCTTGTTGCTCGTTTGACACTTTTGGTTTTTCGTCGGTAGAGTCGCTACTGTCTTCAACATTATTGCCGGAATTTTGTGTTGGGTTATCAGCTCCAAGAGCAGCTGAAAAGAGATGCGCAAATGTAGTGAAAAATCATGGCTAGATAGAGAGCTGCCACATGCTATTCGAAGCAAACAAAATGGCAATGAATACAGACTTGGAGCATTTTCAAAGATAAGTCAAGATCATGTGTCAATTTTATTTGCCTGCTTTTTATATATTTCACGGAATGGGATAGCTTACCTAGGGCAGCATCAGTTGGCTTGAGGACGTCCACAATATTTATTCGTTGATTGATGGTTTGAATCTGAACGTTTATCTGCACCAATCCCTCGCCCTTGACACACTGATCGACGAGGTTCTTGTGCGGCTCCAACTATTATAAACAAAAACATGTTACATCCACCTATTGACGTAGCAAATTTCCTTACAATTTGTGCATCCTGCAGCCAGAAAGTATATTTCTTCAACTCCACACCGATCTTCTGCTCCAATAGTGATCTGCAAGCAAAACAAATGTCAGTAAAATTTCATCACTTGAATCAATCCTCAACAAATACTTACTTCAAAGAACTTAGAGGCTCTCGAATGTCCATATGAAGTATGATAATATCATCAGGTTCATTTTCATCATCGTTATCACCCATATAGAGATTGTCCTGTTGAAATATTTCACCGGAAATCATTCCATCTATGGAAGCAGGAAAAGGAATGTCAGTGGTTCTGAAATCACAACAAACATGGAGTATTCACCCAAATCCGATCCATTTTCAAATCTTGTCATAATATCATCAGACAGATGATCATTTAAATCTGTTGACTCCATAATTAGGAAGTTTTAATGAAATTTGATTATTTTTTATTCAGTGCAATCATAACATAATGGTTTAATCAAATAACAACGTGCAGCACTTTTGTTATTTTCTTTTTGTGAGTTTTGGAGAAATGTCACTCAGATATACCATTTCAAATGTCAATCCTCATATAGTTGGTCTAAAAAGGGTGCATTTGATGAAACGGGTCTTTACAGCGGCTGTTTTGCAATTTCTAAATGATCTTCCTGTTTTTAAGCGTTCTATCTATCTATCTATCTAAAGTTGAAGTAACTGTCTAAAAATATGTCCATTCTATTTTTTATTACTAAAAAAACAAAACAGATTTCCAAAATTCGGTGTTTAAAAATAAAATACAATTTTAGGATTTTTTCAACATAAACCTTGTCCCAAATATGATTTTTGATACACAAATCAATCATGTAAACATATTCAACTCTTGCTATTTTTCCTTTGAACATTTTTTGACATCTTGTTGTATTTGTAGCATCTGCACTACATTTTATCTACTTCAAAGCATAGTTCATAGAAGTCAAATAAAAAATTGTGCATGTAATTTACACCCAACACACGATGAGAATTGAACCGTTGTTCGTTGAACATTTTTATCTGACTGATTTGTGGTCATACACTCCAAATTATTATTTTTATCCAAAATAAATATTTAAATATTTTTTGCTGTAAGTTGTGATTGTAATAATTATACCTTTCTTTCCTCCAGACTGTACGAGTTCACTAGTCAAAGTGAGTGCATTCAATACAAAATAAATGTACGAAGCACACCCACCAATTCCTCTGATGTGTCACTTAGATCAAGTGTGTGTTGGCTTTTTTCGATTTGTAAGTGATTTCAGCCGGCTTTTTGGGAGTATTTATTGAAAGAAAAACCAAAAATGAAGATATTATCGGCAATTTTTATTGCATTCTCAATAATCGCACTTTCACATGGTGCGATTGATGCCGAAGTAGTGAATAAGAATATCGAACGTACAATCGATTTGACATCACAACTTGTTAAGACTTCGTACAAAATCAACTTGGAACATTCCGCAAAGAAAGGCATCACCTCCTACAATCTCGTGTTGCCACAAAATGAACGCAAGCATATAGCTTTCATTTCTTTCAAAGATTCCTCCAAAAGGGATATTAAATACACCGAGACGGAGACCAGCAATGGGGCGACGTTTCAATTGACTTTTGCGATAAGTGCTCCAACGCAAGTGATTTACTTGGAAACGGTAGCCAGCAAAGCACTCAGCCCATATCCAACTAAGATAACACAATCAGAAAAGCAATTGGTGCGCTACTTTGGCAACTTATACTTCTACAGTCCATACAAGACGCTTACACAAAAGACCACCATCCATTTGAGCTCGCAAAATGTTGAGTCCTATACCCAACAGAAACCAGTGACTGTCTCTGGTAACACCATCACCTATGGACCTTTCGAGAACATCAATGGTAATTAGAAGTTTGCCACATTGATCCACAGTCTAATCGGATTTTTCATTTTCAGCCTTCGCTCCTGGCGAGTTAGTGGTTCACTTTGAAAATCAGACTCCATTTTTGACCGTCACACGTCTGGAGCGCACTTTAGAAGTGTCTCATTGGGGAAACATCGCTGTTACAGAGAACATTGACATGGTGCACTCTGGAGCCCAATTGAAGGGATCCTTCTCACGCTATGAATTCCAGAAGGATGCCAGAAGTGGTCAGGCGGCCGTGAAATCCTACAAAACTATGCTCCCAGCATCGGCCACCGGCGTCTACTACCGGGACACCAACGGCAACATTTCAACATCGAACATGAAAGTTCTCCGCGACTCCGTTGAACTCGATCTCAGACCACGTTTCCCACTGTTCGGCGGCTGGAGAACATACTACACGCTAGGCTATAACGTCCCCTCATTCGAATACCTATTCAATTCCGGGGAATATTTCCTCCTCAAGATGCGCATCATCGACCACATTTACGATGACATGGTTGTGGACGAGGTGGTCGTGAAAATTATCCTCCCCGAGGGCTCATCAAACATCAAGCTCATCACCCCATACTCCGTGAACAGGCTGCCCGACAGCCTCCACTACACCTACCTGGACACCTTCGGACGCCCGGTGATCTCCTTCATGAAGAAGAACCTCGTAGAGAACCACATTCACGACTTTAACTTGAAGTACAATTTCTCTCGTGTCACCATGCTGCACGAGCCGATCCTCGCTGTAATGTTCTTCTTTGTGCTCTTTGTCGTCGTGATCATTTGCCTCCGTCTCGACTTCTCTATCTCCAAGGAGAAGGATCCACATCTGCACAAGGAATAAGCTACTTTCACTCTTTCTAGTTCGTAGCTGCAGCAGAATTTAGACAGCCCTCGAGGAAGTTGTGCATCTGCTGCGATTTGCTCCACGTTTTGTTTTCATTTTAAACCGTGTCACAGATATTCTGTTCTTATAGTACGAAGGAAAATAAAATAAAAAATTTAAATAAAATAATTTATGTATGTATTCTCTCATTTCTTATTCAACAAAGTTCTGTGGGTGATCTTTGATCGCGTTTGCGGCGATGGAGAAAAAGGAAAGGTGTAACTATGAAGGGTTATGTAGCAAAATGTAAGCCTTAGAACTCAACATGTACTCTCCAACGCTTAATATGTTGGCTGTGACATATCACAGGAATTTTGGAGTCCTAAAGGTTATGTAACAACGCAGTGGGCAGCGGAAGAACGCAGCAGAGGACAATCGTGAGTAAATTAGGGCAATCAAGAAAAGGAGACCTCAAACATATGCGTGTGGGGTAGGTAGATAGATAGGGTGCCCTTGCGACTGGGTCGCGTCTCACTGAGACCAACAACAGGGTTCATTAACAGGTGCGTGTGAGAATGCCCAAGCTGAGCAGTAGCACCACAAGATAAGAAAAAGAAGACTCACTCTCAAACCTCAGTTGTATCCGTTGTAAGTTGAAAATATCAACGTTCTTTTTTTTATTCGAAATACATAGGACGAAGAGCAGGGCAGGATTTAGAGACACGTACGACTTCAATGTTTCAGTTCGACGAACTAGCACATGGAAGGAAATAGTTTTTAAGGTGGTACCCAGGGGAATGACAAAGTGAGCGCGGGAATCCACTGATTTATGAAGCGGTCCAATTTTTTGTCGACCTAAAGTCGAAAGAATTGTTTATGAACACTTAAAAAAATAGTCTTATCAAGCGACATTTTGCAATGTGACAAGAAGCCATACCGACTGGATTAAGCGCAATCTTGTGAAATATTCGGCACAAACGCAGGTCAATTTGGATAGATCATTGGTCATTATGGATAGATGATATGTGTTCACCCGATCTGCAAGAAAAGACACCCCTTTGACGGGGTTTACATGATTGGAAGAAGGCAACAATGTCAGAGAGAGAGAGCGTATGACTTTTCAAACAGTTGGAAAGGGGTGTATTTTTGGCGATCCATCCCATTTCTTTCGAACCTTTTGCAAGATCATACGATATCTCTCAGACAGTTCTGCCTTCTTCCACGCGTGTAAACGCCGTCTTTGTGTGCGCCAATTATCGAGGGGTCAGTTTTCTTAATGCTGCCTACGAGATCTTCTCTGCCGTCTTGTGTGAACGCCTGAAACCGTTCAGCAACAGTCGACAGGACATTCGAAGTGTGATTTTAGGCCAGGGAAGTACACAATAGAGCAGAGCTTTACTCAACGGGATCCTGGAAAAGGCCCAAGCTATGCAGACACCACCTATTTGTACATCACAGCCTATGCACGCTGACGAGCTATACAGCGCCACGTCCAGTTTTGACAATCCTCACAAACTCGTCAGGTTATGCAGGGTGACGATGGAGAAGTCTCGCTGCTAAAAGAAGGTCGATAACGAACCCACCGAATCCTTCAATGTCAAAAATTTAAGAAAAGCGACGTGCTGTCATGTGACTTTTCCAACACCGTTCTTGAGAAGATCGTCTAAAACCCATTGGCACGATTTTCAAAAAAAAAAAAATCATACAACTGCTGTCATGCGGACGACAATGACGTGAATGGTCGAATACAGCGAGCCGGTGTGGCCTGGACAAAACTAAATCCTAAACGACCAAAAGTTTGATCACATGGCTGCACAATGGACCACTTTTGGTCTTTGTTTGTCCTCCTCTGTGGCCCACGTCCATTAAAACCCACCAACCGCCATCAATGAACATAATTTTTCTTAGAGCGTACTCATAGGCGTTAGATTTTTACACATTCGTTCTGTAGCTGCATATTGCCACATAAGAATTGTTGCATTCTTCTGTTGTGGCGTTACAGCCGGGAGTGAACCTGAGCCCCAAACAAGAATTATTGCTGATGAACTTCTGTGGGTTTGATCATGTTTGTGGCGATGTAAAACAAAGGGAAGGTGTAAACATAAAATGGTACCCGTCATGCCATCAAACGTGAGTATTCATTCGAAATAACGGACTTTTGCAACAACTTACAGTGCCACCTATACATCGTGCTTCTCACAGAAATGTCAATCTTCCGAGTCAACAATCCAATAGCGATTACAACAACCACACCCGGGAATGGCATAAAATGTTTTACCCCTGAAACGAATAAAACAGACAAAAAAGTAAGACCGAGCTACCCCAGCGCGGATGTTTTCATGGTGTGGTTTGTTTGTGTTCGACTACCCCTCCGGTAAACAGACCACACCACTCACACAACCATCGTATCGCGCCTTCATCGAAATGAACAGATACCGCGGCCATCTTAATTGCGTGCTGTCATTTCTCTACGTGACGCGTATTTTCACTTATTTACCGTGTTTATCATTGCATTTAATCACAAAGAACTCTTTCAAACCATAAATCTGACCCGCCGTGATCGAATTTACATAATATCCCCACAGCAAAGTTATCGGAAACGTGAAAAATTCGACCTGAAAATCTCTCGAAAACAAGTGAAAATTCTTTTTTTTTTTGCGAGAAAATCTTCCAACAAATCGTCCAGTGAATTCAGCACAATGTTCATCACACCCCAGCAGCTCTAAACAAAACAACACAGCAGCAACAACAACAACAACAACGCAACGCAAAACGGACAGAAATCATCGAGCGTGTAGGTTAGCAAACAAAAAGAAAAATTAAAAAAAACTTTCTAGCGTTTTGGCGATATTCGACAGATTTTGTATGTCCCGTGAAACGGGCGCAAGTGACGCCGAACAGGTTTTGGTTTTGGGCTTTGGGTTTTGTGCATGTGGCAACTGGCGTAGGGATTAGGGAATGACAGGTGCTTCCGTTGACAAAGGGCGCTGGGTACATTCCCCTAGGACTTTAGCCCTAAATGACCTTTCTCAATGACAGTGAATTGTGTTTGGTTTTATAGTGTGCCCCACAACGCCAGCAGATTATCGGATTAAATCCATGCTGGGGAGCAGTGTGTGCTTTCCCGGTTGCGGATCCCGCTTCGGTCATTAAGTGGGTCTGTGTGGGAATTACGTTTACCAAAACCGTGTACATGAACAATGTTTGGGCTGGCGGCAAATGCGGAGATACACCGTAGAAGCCAACCCAATGAACTCGAGCTGAATGAATTTTTGGGATTGTTTTAGCCAGCTGTCAAACTTTGACAGAGAGAGGGAGAGAGAGTGAGAGAATTTTGACAGTTCCCAGAAATCGAATGCTCTGCTGTGAATAATTTTTTTTGGTCTTTCCCTGGCCAAAGAAATTTATTACGCACAAACTACATCGTGTTGTGTGGATTTCGCCAAATTCATCAAAAAGTCGACATCAAGCCAACGTATTCAAGGCAATGCCAAAGTGCTGGCGAATTGAGAATTCAAACCAAGACCAAGACCAAGTCGGAATATTGAGCAACAGCCGCGATTCAAGCATCGACGACGTGAAAACGTCTATGCAAAGTTCAAAGGCTTTATAATGTGGTTTTGTGTTGTCTTTTTGCATTTGTTTTCCCAGCCATTCTCGATGGGAAGCGAGGTGTAAACAATAAAGAATTACAATTGAAGAATAGTTAGAGGGCGGTGGCCTCTGCGACGTTCTGCTCTGTTCTTGAAGTTGTCGCTACCCTAATTTATTCCTCCGCATGTAAATGCAAAAATAAAACTTCAAAGACGCGAAGCCACACAGTCAACAGCCAACAATCTGATGGCTTTCTTCTTCGTGTGGTTTTGTTTATTTATTAGTCACTGCAATCTATGTGAATTTTGTTTTGATTTTTTCGACGTTGTTGTTTTTTTAAGTCTTCACGTAAGCAATTTTTGGTTTTCCTTTCTGATGTGGAACTAGAGAGGAGCAGTATGTGTGTACTCGGCTGACGAGATTGCATTGGTGACAAACGACGCTTTAGCCAATGATAACATTGTTTCAATGCAAACATTTCAATTGCCCAAGGTAACTACGCGGATTTCTTTCATTGAATCACAATTTGCGTATGCATTTCTTTTTTTGTTTCGTCGTTTATTTGTGTTTAATTTCAATTGTAAATGATGTTTAGTGGTTGACTGAGTAAAAGTTGGACGATTGAGTGCAGGAAATGTGTGAGATGTTGTTTTTTCCTTCCCGGAAATTGTTTATTCGTGTGCGGAATGTTTGTTGATTTACTTCTTGCAAATTCATTCGTCAGTGATTTACCGACAAACAGAAATCCGTGTGGAAATGACGTGCATTTTGAATTTGACCAAAACACGATGACTGTTCCATTCCAGTTTGCTGGTCAAACGTATTGTTTTCATCACGTTTTCATCACGCATTTTCTGTGGTGGACAGGGAGTGAAGAGAGACCTCAGTTGAGTTGGTCTGTGCTGCTGGAGACAGCTAACGAAAGATCGGAAAGACTTGTTGGTTGTGGCCCAGGTCCAGCCCGTGTAGTATCGCCACAAGAAGACGAACAGACAGTTTATTTACCTCAGCTAGTTCTCACAGTTTACAGGCAATTATGTCGCAACAACTACAACAAAACTGCCCTGTGGTGTTGTTCCTTTTCTCGTTAATTATGCTGACCAGATACGCACGTTGAAAACCTTAGTGGCAGCGAATTCCCTCGTGGGCATAGTAGTAGTGTTGTTGATATGCACGAGCCGGATATTTTTAGCCAGCAAAGTGAAGCACGATCACTAGTTACATATGTTCGTAGTTTCAAGAGTGCCATTATCTGAAATTTAAATCCTGACACGAATGTGAATCAGAAATTTGATCTCCTTGGCTATGCATGGATTCTCACAAAATCCGACTGGATTCAATTCGGTCTTCGAGAGTCTACAGTCTGCCGTTTCAGTACGGATTCCCTTTTTTTGTGGAGTGTATACATGTACATAATTTCCTGTGAGACGAAGATTTTGTTTCGTCTAAAATTGCAGACCTTAATTCTAGCCTTTCATCACGTACATTTTTTAGACAACTATCGTTCAGACGGTTGACCTAAACTATACCATTTCAAGGATTAACTTCATGTGACGAAGGCAAAATGATATCGTTTAATCAATATCTGGTTTCTGGTGTGCTTGTTTGGAGCAGAGCTATTGTTTAGACGATTGTCGTTATACGTGATTAGAACCCTGTCCGATTACGAGTAATGATTCAGAAGAAATTTCTTATAATTGCTTCACATTCAAACAGGCGCTATTAAAATCTTGGAATGACACGTTCTTGCCTGTTCTGTTTCTAAAATGAAATTCCTTTGAAGACGTCTAGTGGGGAGTGTATTAGCTCAGTCTACAGTAGAATAACACATCAGTTCCTTTAATACGTTTGTCGTTTGCTTTACCTCGACTTTGTATTTTGATTCTATCGTTTCATCTCATCTCATCTTATCTCATCTTCAGTGATCCGCATGCTCCACTAAAGGTGTCGCAGGGGCAATGCACGCACGATATATCTTCAGACCACTCGATCTTCTGCCATCGACTCAAACTCATCAGGAGCCATACCCAAACGCAACCAGGCGAGTGTTTGGACTTGGTTCAACCATCTCCATCATCTGGGTCTGCCAATCGGTCGGCTACCTGATGGAATCGCATTCAAGGCACGCCTCGGAAGTCGTGATGATGGGGACATTCGTGCCACGTGCCCAAACCATCGAAGTACAGCCTTTTCAGTTCGAAGAAGCAGCTGTCCAAAATTGAGATCCTCGCGCACTGCCGTGTTTCCCGACGAGTAATTCCCACAACAGCACGAAAAAATCGCATCTCGGCAGCTTGTATTCGCGATCTTATTCTTTTGGTCATTACATTGCTGATGGGAACCTCACTAAGTTCGCATAAGCTCTCAAAGAAGTAGGCCCCCAGTTGATGGCGTAGAAGAGAAGAAGAGACGCCGGACAGGAGCAGAGGAGGTGTGAAACGCTTTCTACTCCTTCCTCGTCTGGGAAGCTTCTGCAGAAATCATTAGCCGGAGCTCCTAGTCTACTGGCGTGATTTCTGTCATACGACGAATAGCGTTTTTTGCATTTCTTACGCTTTTTGTATGATTTGCCATAGTGTGAGATCTCTAGTGTGAACCACGTTATAAGGGCATGTCCACGGTTGCCAAAAAGCAATTCTGCGTTTAATCTCGGGATTGATCTCCCTTCTGTGGGCCAAAATCGGACATTTGCACAGAAAGCATGCGGCGTCTGTTCTACCTCCAGCTACAAGCATCATCCACTTACGTACCAAGTCCCCAGCTAATGAGGCTCTTAAAAACCATACAATTTCTCAGTGCACCCTTGGGACATTTAAAACAAGGTACCACTTGATAACTCGTGATTTTCGCAGCACGATTTTTATGGCCTGTGCTGGCCTAGGGGTTTTGCGTGCTGAAGTGAAGTGAAGCGCGGGTATCCACGCGTTTATTGGATTGTGAGTTGTCTTTAGTAAATCCAGAGTGTATCCTGACGATTTGTCGACTTGAACTAGTCAACTCACAATAGACCTGCCAAGCGGCGGACTGCACTTACCTGTCTAGCTGATTTGTACTTATTTATCTGGCTAACGAGCCATCTAGGGTGTTAGCCGGAGCAATTGCCGCCTTCCAATGCTGACATTGCCGGACACAGTGTTTCCAATCGGTCACGTGGTCTTGATACCAGAGGCTTAGTCTTCCTCCTCCTCTCGAACCAAAGTGTGCGATCCGAGGACTCAGCTAGAGCATTGGTGTTCATCATTCGCTCGATGTAACCGAGCCAGTTTAGTCGACGGACTTTTGCCTTCAAGACTAAGTCCACATCCACAGTTTGTAGAGTTCGCGGTTGTTCCTTCCCCTCCATTCCATTGATAGACACTATCAAATATCCGACGCAAAATTCTTCTTTCAGAGGCGTTTTAGTATTCAGCACTTTATCATGAAAAGACAAAAAACAGGGAAATTTCGTTTCAACAGTTTATTCAGTCCTTAGCCTTCACTTTATACTTGACTTTTATCTCAGGTTCTTTAAAAAACTCAGATCAATCATTCATTACACCAGCTTCGCCCAGAACTTTAGTCATTTTGTCATTTCTCCACATTCCTGTAGTCATTCATTTAAACCGACGACACATAAAATGCTTTAACACGAATTCAGAAGTGTAATTTGTGATCTATTTTCATAACAGGACAGAGTGATAAAGAAACATTTCTTTGTAATTTGGACATGTCATGTCAGCAAGCACCTAGACTTACCGAAGATCCGTATGTTTTTACGGAAACCGTGTCGACAACACCAGTTCTATTCAATCCCCAAGTGAGTTCGCTCCATTTTTGCCCAACTCCCCCCTCACAGCTAATGATCATCTCTTATTTGTAGAAATCAAGACAACAGCAACAATTTAAACAAACAACACAATCACAGCCGCAATCACATCCCAATCAAGCCAACAAACAAGATACATCCAATGTCAACGTATCTCAAACATATTTCAGTGGTCGTTTCAATGGCACAACGACTGCAATAGAGACCCCCTCGGCGTCCATAACGCAGCAGCAGCAAATTATCAATGGCATGCAAAAGAATGTCATTTCGATAACAACGATCAATAATGGTAGCAACAGTCCGACTGTTCCCATCAAATTGCCACAACAGATTCAGCACTCGCATTCGAAAATTGTGACAACATCTCCAGCTGTTGTCACATCCTGCTGTACATTGCCAACTCAAGTAATCTCATGGAATCAAACACAATCTTCGGTATCTCCACCCGCGCAACATTTTCAACAACAACAGCAGACACAGGCGGCCATCTCACAGCAACCGTCGCAACAACAGCCGCAGCAGCAGCAGCAAGAACAGCAGTCGTTTTTCGCACTAGCAGCCAACTGCAATAGTAATGCGCAAAACATACAATGCCCCTCACCTCTGTTGCCACCGTCGAATTTCCATCAGAACACACTGGCTCAGCACATACAGAAAGTTGGATCGTCTTCGACGAACTCTACCTCCCGACCACCATCGTCGCAGCAACAACAATACTCAAAGATCACAGCCCACCCTCAGAATCAAACAACAACAACTGTATCCCATAGTCGGGAAGGTGTAACGACGCCATCGTCGTCGTCGCCCTCCTCGCATTCATCAGATTCATCACATGCAACAGTGAAACTAAATCATTCCGATTTAAATGAAATTCCAGTTAGTGTTATCTATCGGAACACTCCCGTCAAGAGTGAGCCTGGAGCGAGTCCCAGACCGTCGGGAGAGTCACCGGTTGATTTGAACTCAACACCGCTGAATGATCACAAACCCTTGACGGTGCGGAAATCGATAGATTTCTGCGAAAAAAATGTGGTATTCGCCACGCCTGCCAAAAGAGACTCCAGAGTTTTATCGTCTTCCGCAAAGAAATCGCTTAAGTCCACCGCCTTGGCTGGTGCGCCTGGAAAAGCGAAACGTACACACAGTCAAACAACCCACCATGAAGCTTTACAAAGAATATCATCGTCATCGTCGTTCATCCATCACTCGTCATCGTTGTCACTGACAAGATCCTCCCAATCGCCACCAATACGACGGAAGTTGAAAGTTCGAAGGAACAGTGGAGAATGGCATGCTCCCGATACGTACATATTTGATAGCGTGTCACCGCTGACGTCGCTCATTGAGCGTCGGCAGCGTTCCGCAGAGAAATGTGATAGCACGATAGCCTCAGCCAGAGCATCATGTGTACAGCAGCATTGGTTGGGTGTGTATGATCTTGACGATCCCGTCAAGGTGTCACCTCGAACGTTTAATGCTGGTCGAGAGGAACGCATTGAAAGGCATAAAGCTTTATTGCGACGACAAGCGGTACAGTTGATTTCGTCGCAGGAATTTCTAAGACCTACAGTGGCACGAAGTCGACTTGTCTTCGTTTCGAAGTTCTTACAGAAGCTCAAGACCCATGAAGATAGAAGGTGAGTTGAAATGTTGATGTTTTCAGGTCAGTAGTAGAATAGTGTGCGAAGGTCTTGATTTGAAACAATGGTCACGATTTTGTCACAACTGTTAGTCAAAACGAGGAGAGCTGCCATGCTTGCTTGCTGTTGATTTTGCAACTCAACGCTTCCAGATTCAACTTTGTCACCGCCTGTACTTGAGAGCGTCGATTATATCATGACAAATCGATTTCCGCACTAGTACAGTTGCAGGAGTACTTAAAGAGTGCAATGTGCACAAATCCGCAGACCCGGTTGGTACCCACCCGATACTTCTGAAGAGAGTTCTTCTTCAAAATCACTGCGTAAGCCTTTTTATCTGTCCTGCTCATCTGGTCTCTTTTCGAGTGGATGGAAAACAGCAGACAGCAATCATCTTCACCCTCTTCGCACCGACCCATAGCACTAACTTCCTTTCTTTCGAAGTTCATGGAAACTCTGATAAACCTCCAGCTTCTGAAATATCTTGAATCGCGGAAGTTTCTTAATGAGGAATAGTACAGTTTTCGCAGCAACATGTCCACTGGGGATTTGAAGGCATATCTCACCGAAAAGGGAAACCAATCTTTCCAATGCCGAAAGCAACTGCTCCTGTCCGGCCCTGGCGTCTCTTCGACGCCAACATCTGGGGCCCTACTTCTTTGAGAGCTTATGCGAACTTAGTGAGGTTCCCGTAAGCAATGTACTACGCATATATTCAATTGGATTGACCTCAGTCATTCCGTGTGGCAGCACAATGGATCAACACTGGTCTTAGTGCATACTCCAGCCACCTTAACCTAACCTAATCTAGATGGTCCGACGGCACCACGTGCCTCATTACGAAACAAAACTAGCCTACACCTGATTCTAAGCGTTCATTCGGTCCAATTAGAATGAACAGGTTATCGTTAAGGGCTCCTATCAGTGTCGTTATTGGACGCAGTGCAATCGCCACACACTTCTCAAGAAGCTGCAGAGATTGTCCAAGGGGAGGAGACTCTAACACATCTCTGCACGTGTAGCGGCTTTTACTCATTAAACCTCTCTCCTCTTCCTTCCTCTCCAGTTGTTGGAAACCTAACCTAGGGGCTTACCTCTTCGATTATTTGACTAAGCTGAACATAGTCGGCATCAGTCTTAAGCGCTTCATAGCAAGCATCAAATGGTTTAATGAGTAGGAGACACCCGATCCGCGTGGTATCAAAAAGGGTCTCTGTTGACCTAAGTGAGACTGTTGCAGTCCGCTACTTGCACCTAACCCAAGCCCCCTTGACCAATTTGGCCGACAAATGGTAGTAAAAACTGCTATACGTCTTCAGGCCTCATCTTAGTGGTCCAGTATATAAGTTATACACTCAATGATCTTAAAATATAGCAGCCCTCTAACCTAATCTAACATCAAAAGTTGTAATAAACTAGCGCTCATCTTTGGAAAAGACGATCAAATAGTTAAACATACGCCTGTGTTGGGTACTAGGTCGTATAGACATTTCAGTCAATTGCAAAACGGACGAACTTGCCAGACATGCAACCACCCTGCCAGTAACGATGAAGCAAAGCAATGCCTCTTGATACATGGAAACTGTTGTTACGAAAAAAATACAACTCAGAGGACGATTAGTGAATTGTGTGGCATGCAGTGCCTCTCCTCCAGATTTATCTGGCCAAGGCCAAATGATCCAAGAAATGTATCTCTCTCAACAGATCAGAAATCGGCATCATGGTGGGTGTCATTACTGGACACTGTCCCATAGGCGAACATGCTGGAAAACACGGCGTTTTGGCAAACGACTTCTGCGGAACCTATTTAGATAAGGAGGAAATAGGAAATATCCCACACCTTTTCTGTACCTGACGGGCCCTGGCGTATTTTAAAGGCCTTCATCAGGGGACCTACTTCTTTGAGAGCATTTGTGATCCCAGCAAAGCACCTTTTACCAATTTACTGCGATCTATCGAAAGCCCCTAATGAAAACCATTAGTATCCTAGTGGACAAGTGGATTGATCTCCACGCCGGCACAACTCTGGTCTAAGTGCGCTTTTTAGCTACTTGCGAAATCAAGGAATTTACATCGTCTACCATCACGTTGTTAACCTCAAAGTACAAGGTCTAGAGCACGTGGTCACAAACCAGTTTTTCACAAAGTCCCTGGAGTTGTTCCTACTGTTGTCTGAAATAATCCCACCGCTGAGTCGTTGCTTCCTTAATTTCTGTTAGGTTTCGTCTCTTTAATGACGCCACAACACTGAAATCTGCTTTTGCCCAGACAGACACATAAAATGTGCTTTGTTCTGTTTCAATGTCAACCAAGAACTTAGATCGTGACTGTGAATTCCCAGATGTGAATGATTAATATTCTGATTTTATGGTCAAATGTGCCAGTTGTTCTCTGCTTTTATGTCCCATGATAATGTGTGGTTATAAACATATTTCACACACACGCAAACCAAAAGATGATCCAAAACAGATGTTTTATTAAAATTTCTTTAATCTCTTTCATTTTAGTGCACAAACGGAGAAATGTTGCGTTCCGTCGTGCAGCAATTATGCACTGGCGTTAACCACCCAATGCTACATCCACATAACGCGAGATTTAGACCAACATTTGTTCCTACCGTGTACGGCGAAATTCGCCGACAACACACAATGTCGCATTCCAGTGTTCGATATCTCACATGAGCTGCCGCTGTGTCGGGAGCATGGATGGAAGCGCGACAACTACAATCGAATAGTTCAGGAGCAAAAACCAAAAGCAAAACTCACACGCAAGCGCACGAAATCAAATACATTGTGCGGTCGTCCACCAAAACGCAGCAAGAAGAAACGAAAGGGTAGCACGTCTTCATTGGAGTCAATTGGAAGTAGCAGCACAACATTGGCGTCAACACCAACCGGCCCGGTTGCGGCTGCCTTGGGTCCACCCGCTTTATCAACGAATTGTATGGTTCCTTCGATTGTAGTTGATGACGGAATCTTCCCGGGAAGTATGATCGAAGGGGAGTACACTGCACATGATTTCGCTCAAGTGGTGTCCCAGACGAGTGCACCGTCAATGCACATTGATTCCACTGAAGAGATGGATGTACTCACGTCCATGAGGCATCAAATTCAACAAGAGGTTCAACACATGCTCAACATGTGTGAGAACAGCTCCGTGTATCCCAGTTCTGAGGACACAGGTGTTGGGGGCTTAAGCGAGAGCGAATTGATGGTTGGCACCCAAGACGCTGGTAAGTGGGGATTGTTATTGCATTTTATGTTTGATTTGGCTAACTTTTTAATGATTGCAGAGGAGATACCGCTTAGTGACACAAGGCTCTTGGAGGAACATGATCTGACCAATGTTTTGAATAATCTACCAGTGGTTGCTTTCAACGAGCTGTTTACAGTAGGTGAGTCAAGCACGTTTTGCTGGAGCACTAGAGTGCAGGGTGTCTCCTGTTTGCGAAGTCGGTTTAAGTTCTGTGGAGTGTGGAAAATTATTCAGCATCCTCAGAGGATCATCAAAGGATAGCTATTACTCTATTATTATTATGATGCCACGACCCGGTCCATCCTGAGCTCTCTTCTTTTTTCATGCTTATGTCCTGTATACCCTAAGTCCTAAGACCTCTACTATGCCTACCTGCCATCAAGTGCGGTTTCTGGAAATGTGCATTAGCTCTCCTCAACCGTGCTACCTTCTCAACTATTCTGCGTCATCGTACTAGGACTGCCGCGCAGCCTGCCATGGACCTGTCACCCTTTTGGAGAGTGTGTCCAATCCACTGCCACGTTATTGCACCTTTATTCGTCGTATGGTTGTGCCTATAGGTTCATGGTCCGTTCTCTGATAAAGCTGTTCGTTAGAGATACGGCTTGGCCAGTTTGCAGCTTCCTCGTGATATTTATTTGTTTGAGGTTTTTCACCACTTGTATGCGCCACCTTAATCTTGGACGTCCTCTGTTGCGTTGTCCCTGTCCTGGTTAATAGTCGAAGATTTGGGCCGGAGTTAAGTTCCATGTGCTCTCCATGTCGTAGTCATCTTAGGTATTGGATATGTAGAAGCATGGCTAGGAACATGTACACATCTGTAATCGCCATTAACGAAAACAGCACCAAATGTCGAACTTTTCTCTCGAAAAGACTAAGAACGTCTCCATCCGCATTCATGCCTCTGCACCATAGACCAGGACTGGGGTGATCAATGTCAAATTGGTCTGTTGAGAGATAGTCCATTGCCACCTCTGAGCGTAAACACAACGATTGGCAAGAGTTTTTCTGCGTTTGATCTCGGTACTGACGTACTGATACGGAGCTGAGGTAGACGATGTCCTTCACTACCTCGAAGTTATAGTTGCCTTTTGTGACGTTCTGGCCAATTCGTCGATGTTGTATGTCTTTCTTGATGACAGCATATCCTTCGTTTTGCTCTCGTTTACCGCCAGACCCATTTTTTTCGTTTCCATTTCAATGCCAACAAATGCCCCATTGACTCGTAGTTTTCCACCAATCACGTCAAGATTATCCACGTGTGCTAGCAGCTGTAAGGACTTTTAGAAGATCATGACTCTAGAGTAGGTCAGGGAGTTTTGCACAATCTTCTCAAGAATTATGTTGAAAAAGCTCATTAAATTGGCTCAAACCCTTTTTGGCTTTTTTTCTATCATTTCTACTTTAATGAAGCAAGTGTCCTTCATCGTCATTCGGCTCAATCTGATGAGTTTGACAGGGATGTCTTGAGGAATAAGTTCCCTAAACATCGCTTATAAGATCTTTACGGTTTTGATAGTGCGGTTTCAGGCCGAGAAGGCTCACCTAGGTTAAGTTATTCTGCTGTATATTTACTTTGCATGTCCCTGTCTGATTTTTCTCTCCGTTTGCGTTTCCTTGGATTATAGACTCAAACAAATACTTTATAGACTGAACGGTCAATTATTAATACATTTTTTCTTATACACTTTAGTGCATCAAGACGAAAGAGAGGAAGTGGAAAGAGCCCTCGAGTTAGCTGATAAACAAATAAAATCTCTGCAACAAATGACTGGAAATGATACCGATTTCCTTCGCGATCTGCTCGATGGAAGCGATCAAATCTTAGACGACACAGACATTTGCACAGAAATTGTGTCCTCCCATTCGCCCGACACCAGCGGTATCGACACAAACACGCTATTCGTCGACGGCGGAAGCAACAGCACGGCAGGCAGTTGTACCGGTCACACACCAACCGACATAAGAGGTCTTGTACAAACTTAAAAACGATGCCAACAACAAAACACACCGACACCCGTTCATTAGAGAAATGAGAAAACGAGTGCGTTATCCATTCAATCTACAAATCGACATTCTAATAGACACTTGTCACTGTTTCATCATCTCCACATCATCCCTCATCGAAAGAAACCTCCATTTTTAACACATCAAAAGAAACAAGAAAAACAATATATATATATATTATTCAAGTTCAGTGTATTATTTTGTGTATAGTAAACCAAATCAGCAAACATAGCCTAATTAAAACAAAAGAAAGATAAAAATAAATAAATTAATTGAAAAAAAATGTTTACTGTGTGCAAACTCAAAAGAGAAGAGCAGATAATCTGAAAGATGTGTCGGGGCTAGGGCATAGAAACTGGCGCATCCTTGGACGTGGAGGAGGATGCCAAGGAGTATAATGTTTAACCGTTATTTAATTGTAAAGTTATTTTTTTGTTTGATCGTTTTTCTTTTTTGTTTTCGAAGAAATTTGTATTTGACTTTGCGCTTACTTTTCTGAACAAGGGATAGCAAACACGAACCGTATTATATTCACTTTTAAGCAGCGGGTGCACACCGCACAAGGCGTGCACTCGGCTATCAATTTTAATTTCCTGTAGCTTTTATATGTGTATGTATGTGTATGCAAGAAACAAAAACAAGTAATTTTATTTTTACATATTTTGTTAAGATTTAGTTGTTAAGAGACCTCCTTTTTCATTTTGTTTCTTTTTAATGTCTAATAGAAAATGAGCTAAAACAAAAACGAACGAAAACAAGAATTATCGGTAAAAAATATTTTTAAATATTTTTATGCTGGAAATTATTCTTCTTTATGCATTTGTGATTTATTTTTTTAAATATTTAAAACAAACCAATAACAGAATACATACTTTAAGATTAAAAAAAAAAACACACATTTGATGATGCTTCTTTCTTTCTGACTCCTCCTTACTTTTCAGTTTTTTCCTTCTGTTTTCTGTTTTGGTTTCTTTTTGTTGTTTCGGTTTCACTGATGGTGCGGTGTGTTCCTGTGTCGAGTGGTCTTACACCAGTTTCTTGCTGTTCTTATCTTCATTTCACTCTCTCTGTATCTCTCACTGAAGTCTCATTATGAATCGAACAAGGTGTTGGGAAATTTTTGTTTTGTTTTTTTTTTTAAGTTATTTGTGTTAACATTAACTATTTACAATATACTGAGATTATAGTACAAATTCAATTTGTTTGTTACGACGTAGTTCTTACGTGGTAGGGGAGTAGTAAAGAAAAATTCTCTGCAATGAGTTAAAAATCGGTCACTGTAAAGTCCTCTTAAACCTTTGGGCTTTGATTATTATTGACAGTCGTCTATAAAGTCAATTTCGGCAGCGGAAATCAAGTCCGCATACTGTTGCGAAAAACTCAAGGGTCTTGACTCATGATAAGTCTCCGATGAGTCTCTGCAGAGGGACATAGGCGTCAATGTAGCAGGATCCGAAATGGACTCATCTCATGCAACCCAATGGATCGAACCACCATTCTGGCTTAGGTGAACGACAGAGGGTGAATTCGTAATCGTCAACAAAATGCGCATTACGTAATGGCTGAAACACTAGTGCGTTTGCGCCGGCGTTGTCTTTCAACGCACACTATTCAATGGCCATGCACAAAATATTGCGTCGACTTGCGATAATGAAAAATGAGAGAGATGAGAGGAAACGTAAAACGTAATCTATCGCACGTCATTATCGAACATGTCGAAACAATTTTGACAGAGCGGTGCTCTGTGATGGCGAAATTGAGAAATTTTCTTTCAAATTGAGAGTTTTTCTCCCAAATTGAGAACTTTTTGTTTTGGCATTTGACATTTCAGGAATGAAAACAGCTGACTGGTATTTGTGAGAGAGAGGAAACAGCTGAATAAAGCAGTGCGTCATCGCACTCCCTCCGTAACATGAAGTCGGATGGCGCAACGCACTATTGGGTTTGAGCCATAAGCATTACATCACCTATGTGATGCAACGTAACAATTTTTTGATGTTGCGATGCTTCAGGATGAGGCAAGGACATTATCCCAAGCGGATGAAGAGTATCTTGGTCTTCATTCGAGAGAGAAGTTCTGCGCGCGGTCTTTGGTCCTGTTTGGGTTGATGGCATTTGGAGGAGAAGTTTCAACCACTAACTATATGGGCTGTACAGCGACATGAGTCTAGCCAGGCGTCTACGGACCCAACGCCTAAGATGGTTTGGCCATGTATAGTGTATGGACAACTTAGCTCCGGCCCGAAGAGTCTTCGACTCTGAGCCTGTGGGACAACGCAACAGAGGACGTCCACGTACAAGGTGGCGCACACAAGTCGAGGGGGACCTCGGTCGGCTTGGTGTGCGAAACTAGACTAGACTGGCACGACGGAGATCGTACTGGATGTAAAGGCATGTTGGGTGAGACCCAGGTCCACCTCGGACTGTAGCGCCCTAAGAAGAAGAAGATGCATCACGATGTTTTAATTTTGTTGGAGTTTCGAAACGGCTCTTTGTTTTGTGTGCCGATTGTTTCTTTTTTTTTCTGAATGTCAAAATTTGGCGACAATTTTTCTAAATAATTTAGTTAATAATGTTGGTAATTACAATGTCGTGGGCGCCGTGGCGTAGAGGGAAGGTGCGTCGATTCCTACGCCCGAGGTCTAAGGTTCGAATCTCGAAAAAATATCCAACATTTTTTCACGGCTCCACCCCTTTCGAGTCACTGACAATGCTCAAAGAGTATAACTGTCTAGAAAAAGCTTCTCAATCTCGACGTTCAGAGCCGCCATTAAACTGACCTACAGACCCTCCACTTTTGAGACAACAAAAATATGCACAACACAAGCTAGACCCATGTAGACTTGTCTTGTCGTAGACTGGCCATAACGATTTAGCTGTAGCGCATGTGTCTAATCGACACCACCGTTTATTAGCTGCCTCGTTAGATTCAATGTCTATTTACCTGTGTAAGGTGCTAAGCGGTGTGCTGGCCTCAGGTAGGACCCGCTAAGAGCTTAGATGTGACCCAACCCTGGCCAGTTCATCCGCCTTTTTATTACCGGAAATTCCCATGTGGCCGGGCACCCAACAGAGGGTCAAATGATCCAGTCGTCCAACAACACTACACTAGAGGCCTGAATCCATGGCCATGAATGTGTCAAAGGCAACGAAACGACTGATTGCCACGTAGAAATAAGTCCAAATCATATTTTTGTTAGACCAAAACCCTTTCTAAGTGCCTCTCTCTGCCAATCTAAAGAGGTAGTCATAAAAAAGGAGTATAAAGATATAATAAGATACATGTACTAGACTTTTGGAAAGATCGTAACTAGTCTAAAAAATGCATCAATTAGGAAATGGAGGTCGAATGGTATAGTTGTATATTTGCCGAAAAATCTCGAAGGACAGGAGGTTGTCAGTTAACTACTGAATAGATCTACAATCGCCGTCTGATAGGATAAGCCCCTTTTCGTCCTTGTCACTTCTATTCGCTAAAAATGTCACAAGTCGATTGAGACCCCGCGATAGTTTGCTAGCTAGGAGCAGCTAGCTAAAATCGTGCGAGAAGACTGTTGGTTAGGGCCCAGATCCAACCCGAATTGTAGAGCTACACAAAGAAGAAGAAGCTTCGTTTTCATACGTTCTACATAGCCTAGCTTCCTTAGGTACTGGAGATAGTAGACGCTCGAGATAGTAGACGCTCGATAATGGTGACGCTACAGTCCGTGGTGGACCTGGGCCTAGCTTCTCAGCAATCACTCGGGTTGTACGTGCTATTGTTCTCTCACGAGTGGAAGGGACCTACAGTTTAATGCCGACTTCGAAGTCGATTTGAGAAGTCGATTTTCTACACAGTTATACTCTTTGAGCATTGTCAGTGACTCGAAAGAAGTGGAGCCGTGAACAATTGTTGCTTCTTCCGGGGCTCGAACCTAGACTTGAAAGTCTAGTCCATATGGGTCGACACACAAGCCCACACGGCCACGGTCCGGTAAACAAAGAAAAGGAAATGCTTCTGTTTTATTTACGATGGACTGAATGGCGCCCAGTTTCTTCTAAAGTTGCCACCGCGTCTACCAATACATACATCCCAGCACAGTACAGAATTGAATAAACCACCTCAGGTGCATACATTTTGAGGAAAAATATCAAACATCTATGCCAAGCACCCAAATTTCTCCACAGCACCTGAAAATTGTAATATTTTCGGCACTTGTTTCAACGGAAATTCCCAAACACTGGAACCATACTGACAACCTAACCCTGATCCAGTTCATGCTTAACGGATGTAGAGAAACAAACTCAACAGGTTTCATTAGAACCATGCTGGGACCGAACTATATGTGTACATGGAAGAACAAGCATAAATCACCACTGTGGTGTCGCCATTAAAACGTTATTACGGATCTCGTTCGGTACCCGATGCGGATGACCTATGTGTGTCTTGCCAAACAAGCAATGACCTTTCCGTGTGACATACCGAATAATTTGTGACCATTCTGCACAAATTACTCACCGTTGCTGTCAGCGTCACCATGGGAGGTAGCACAGCAAACACTGCTGTGTAACAAGTTGTGAGTTGTGAATGTTTTAATTACAAACAAGCGAAACGGCAACAGAAGCAACCACAACAACTTCCCACTGAACAGCTAAACGGTCTATCTTACGTGATGGATTTGCGGACAGTGTGTTTCACTTTTGTGAATGCATTCTAAAGTGGGAGCGATCTGTATTTGGAGATGTTGTGTGACAAAACAAAATGATCTCGGAATGGGTCTAACTTTTCATAATTACTCCCTGAATTAAGTTCTTAAGTACTATCAGCCTAAACACACTGAAGTGGACGGCACCGAGAACAGTCGAGGCCATGAGAAGTTGCCTTAAGTACAATGGAAAGATGTTAAACAGCGTGTTGGATCTTTCTTCTGTCTTCTGTGAATGTAATGCTAAATAATGATCTCTAGCAGATGTTTCGTTAAGTACTAGATTAGATTGGGTGAAATCTGGATTGTAGTAGAGTTTTGCTGGGCTTAGATTCAAGGGCCTGACTCTGTTCTTCCTATCACCGCGGCCATAGTTGGGTCTACTGTGATTTCCTCAAGCAGTTACGATCTAATAGCTCAGCTATGTACAGGGTGGGGCATATTGTTATTATTGTTGAGGGTATATTGCACCGCGACCTTTAAGGTCTATGGTGCCCCCTTTCAATACCTTAGCACAATTACGAGTTCCCCTCAAATACAGTTCTTTTCAGAGTTGTATTGAGGGTAATGGACTCCTATTGCGCATAGGTGAAGAAATCTGTTCTAGAGTATTCTCTCTAAGCCAGTTTCCTTCAGGAATCTGAGAAAGAGAGATGGTTCTAGTGATTGCATTTCTTCTTCTGATAGTAGGTAGTTGCCCAGACTTCTTTTTCTTTTGTGGGCTAGTGCCTCACAAAATCCCAGTATATGTTCTGGAATTTCATTAAATTCTCCACAAAATCTGCAGAGACCTTCTTCTGATACCCCTAGTTTCCTTAGATGCTCCCTGAGTCTACAGTGCCCCGTTAGGAAGCCTGTTAGGATACGGAGGTTATTCTTGCTCATTTTGATGCATGCCTCGAATCTCTTCCGGTTATATTGCCCTACGAGTTTCTTGGCCTGCTTCATTCCACGAGCGTTATTCCAGGTTTCTATCCGAGGGCATGGGGCATAACAAACGTTAAAATTTAATAAATGAATACTTTTTTTGTTTACGTATTTTTTTTTTCAGAATTAACTTTGAAATGCGACTGGATGGCGCAGTTGAATAAGTGCCTGCCCCGAGTTAGTGGGGTTCCAGGTTCGAATCCCAGTGAAATCGAATCTGGTCCAGTCACCATTTGAGATCAAATTAACGGCACTGGAGTAGGTTGCTACCTGGCAGTACAATGAACCAGTTTTGAGTCTAAGTGCTTCAGAAGTGTTTCAAAAATCCTCCGAAAAAAAAAGACTTTGAAAAACTTATGAAATTTATGATGGAAAGATTTAGCACAGAAAAAAGAACCAAGGGGTTTCAATTTTATTTTAAAAGTCGACATTCAATTATTCGGACACAAGGTAGGTATGAATTGGCTAAGATGTGCACTTAGACCAGAGTTGATCGATTGTGCAGCCACATGGTTTGGCTGAGGTCAATTCAATAAAGTATTTGTGGGAAACCATTTTGAGCCTTTAATGAAGCGTAGTAGATTATTAATGGCAAGATTATTAATAGTCTACTGGAATGGTTTCGTATGAGGCAGTGTACTGTAATGACACCTACGATTGTACTTATAATCGATCTGTCAAGAGATAATAAATCCTTAGATCTTCTGAGATCTAGCTTCGGCCAGATCATTCTGGAGGTGTGACACGTAGTGCCACTCGCCCATCTGCTATATATTTCATGAGTTGCCTCTAATGAGAGCAACAATTTACAGGTTGTGAGGGGCATACCCAAGTTACTGTGTTTATGAAGTAATGGCTGTGAAGTTGCGAACTTGGCAAGCTCGTCCGCTTTGCAGTTACCTGGAATGTCTCTATGGCCTGGCAACCAGCGCAGGTGAATATTGAACTGATCGGCCACCTTGTCTAAAAATGAGCGGCACAAAGATCATATCGAAATTTATTTCATGTTCGAAATGGGCCCAGTGCTCCAACAAGTTACCGATTGGTCCAGCGTTTTCAGCAACAAGGGGCTGTCTGTGATTTTCCGCGTGCTAGAAGACCTCGTACAGTTCAAAATAATGTGAACATTGCTCGGGTGCAAGCAATTTTTGAAGAAAACCCCGAAAATTTTGAAGCAGTTAAACCTTTTTCCATTTAAGATTCAATTGGTTCATAATGTTCAGCTCACACAGATCGTTCAACTATGGCTCTCCTGAGGGACGCGCCCCATCGAGTGATACACCAATCGACAGATCTGTTGCAGTGAGGTTAAGGTTTGCTTCAGCATATTTTGATCCAATGTACCGTGTGATATATCTGTGGTCACAAGGCATAACCGCCTAAGTCGGTTTTTATAATTTTTCAGGAGAGGCGGTCAAAGTTTCAAATAAGCACTACTACTAGTACTTAGGCTACTAGGTTTTTTTTTTTGGGATAACTTCTGTTTATAAAAAGATACAGATATAAAAAATTTAGTGAAAGTAGATTTAAACATGCTGAACATAATGGTACTGTGGCGACCTCTCTCAACGACTACTGACGAAAGTATTTTGGCGTCCTCATGCAGCGACTTCGAACAACAGAAGTTAGGTTTCCTGTGTGTGGAGTACAAATGACGGCACAGACATTCCAAGCCACCGACAGTCAAAATCGCTGCAAAATACAACGCATTCGTTGGCAGTCGCGTTCCGCATTTCACCCAGTGTAGTTTACTTCCATTGTGCATCTTTTATCTATCCATTGTATTTCATTATAACGTAGTATAAATAATAGTTATTTTCTTGTTAATCTATCTCAAATAAATCAGTTGATATTTAACAGTTTGGATACTGTTTGTTTACAATTATCCTACGGAGCTTAAGTATTTATAACTCATTTTTGTCTTAACTCGAGTTAAGCGGTTATGCTTTGTCGCCACAGATTTATAGAACTCTAAAGCCGTTTTTAATGCGTCCAACCCTCCCATTTCTTAACCAAAGCGCATAAAAATCTGAAAAAAATCACAAAAACCTTGGCTTCAAAGAATACTTTTATTTAAAATTGTTTCGAGCAATCTGCCCAAAAATAGTTTTGGAGATATTAGCCAAAAACGGTGAAACATCGACAAAATAATTTTGTTGGACGGAAATATACGTCCGCTCCGACAGCGCCGCCATATCAGAGTAAGGCTCCATATGCATAGGCTTCGCCAGGGCGCTTATGAGGGCTCGTTAATGGTTGGCATTGTAACCCCCAGCTTTTCATCCTTGGGCACTGTTTCTATCTTGCTCACACTACCACTGGAATTGAGCTGACTACCTCTTAGTTTTCGGCCTTCACTGGAACCCTTTTGAGTGGAAGGCACGCTGATATGATTCCTAGCATAACCTACTTAAGCCCCGACACTACGATAGCAATAATAGACAAAACTAGTTCACAAAGCACTTACAATTTTTTTCAAAAACAGGGCTGAAAAATCATATTGCAAAATTGCTGATATATCTGAAGGTGCCTGATTACATAAGCGGAAGAAGGCAGGATTGAGAGGGATACAATATACGATACGGTTGGATGCGCCGAAAATCGTCCTTCTTCTACCGAAAATCGACTTTCAAAGCGGATTCTCGGGTGAAGCAGGTATATTTTCATCCCTTTTCGTTCCGTTTTCAGCATGTTTTCCTCATTTTCTGGTGATCGCTGATCGAGTAACACCTCACGCCTCACGCCTCACGCCTGGTAGTACAATGGACCAGTTTTGAGTCTGAGTGCTCCAGTGTAGTGTGACAAAAACCTACGACAAAAAAAAAAAAAAAAAACCACCTCACGCATGCTACGTGGCATTTTCGGAAAATTGATTACTGGGACGATTTAAATGCAATTTTAATCTTTTTTTCACTGCATACATATAGTACTACATACGAACAAAACATTTTTTTATCCGTCATTAATGAGAAATTAGAATTTCTCAATTCGCCGCAGAACGTTACTGGGTGAAAACATGATGCAAGTGAACCGATTCGCGTCTTCCACACGCAGAAAATCTTGCCTGCCCATTCGGATTTCCCAGTCGTTTGTAAACAGCCACAATAACTGATATTTCTAAAGCATATGAGTGATTCCTGATCGATCAAAACAGTGTCAAAAATTTCAGGATCGCTCCAATAGTTTAGAAGTTTATCCCATAAAACAAACAAACATTCACTTGTGTATATGTACAATTATGAGATGGGCTACTTTTTGTCTTTGAAAATATTTTAAAACAGCACAAATATAAAATAAGAATTCAAATTAAAAGCTGTCTCTAATTCTTCAAAACCAAAAACCCATAAAAACAAAGTAGCGTAAGTCTTTTGATAACCTCCCCTTTATGTCTGCAATGTTTCATTGAAAACGGTCCACCCGTTTCGGAGATTAGCTCGAACAGATAGACAGACTAGACCTAGACACTACGATTTTTGACAGTAACCCAGTGCTTCAATGTTCAAGCAACAAGACCCAAGACTGAATAATTTCCACAATTTTTGTAGCAAGCAAGAAATATATTATGCGCGGTGGCGTAGTGGGGAGATGCGTCGAATCCTACGCTCGAGGTCAAAGGTTCGAATCTCGAAAAAAAAACATCTGACATTTTTTCACGGCTCCACCTCTTTCGAGAAGTCTAGAAAAAGCTTCTCGCCATTCGGACGCGGCATTAAACTGTAAGTCCTCTCCACTCGTGAGAGAAGAATAGCACGCACAACAGGAGCGGATGCTGAGAGTCTAGGCCCAGGTCCACCTCGGACTGTAGCGCCGCCATTATTATTATTATTATTATCCACAAAAAAAAAACCGACTCATTTTGAAAACCAACAAAAATATTGCAACTCTCCCGTCAATTTAATTCCGACCCTCACTGTACACAGATAGATTAAGTTCTCAAGCCACTGCTGATGAGTTCGGCTCTAGCTTATGCTGCGCCGGTAGTATACTCGTTCGTGTGGCCCCACTTTGTTTATGCATGGGTAATTTGAACTCGAGTAATATACCTTGGATACCTGGCTCACTGTTCATTACGAGGTTTCCATTCACTCATTCATATCTGGAGTGTCGTATCGGAAATACACACCACACGGCCGGACGAATAGAACATAAAAGTGACTTGTCGCTGCCACTTCGGGGGTAATGAAAGCCTCACTTGCACTTCTGCATTCAAATTCGATAGTTTCATTTGGAGGGTGGTTCAGCGGCCTGATCGATGTAATGGATAGTTGACACACGAATTTCCGTTTTGAAGTTCCCCAGGAACCACGCACAGAAAGTACCGCGAACAAAATTAGTGAAAAAAAAATCGTGTCGGCGGTGTGTAAACGTTTTCGAAGAAGCCTTGTCGTAAGTCACCACCAACGAGTGGTCACGGTTAACGCATTTCGGATGGTCTCAAAGATTGTTTTGTGTGCCACACGATAAACGTGGAATTAATTGGATTGTTGTTCTGTGCTTCAAGATGTTTGCCGTGTGTGTCGTGTGCTCCTTTGGATAATCAAAAGGTGTCTTCTTCTCGGAGAGCAGATGCATTTCGGTTAAAGGCGGGCACATGCCTCAGGTGCAAGGGTGTGCATGAAATTTTTTAAAGTTTACTTTCATCGCGGAGTTCGTTTCGACGCTTGCGCGGTGTGTCAGCAATTAGTTGGTAATTTGAACTGTGAGTGGTGTGCATTAAGGACTATATTTTTAAGAGTTAAACAGAGCTGGTGGGTTTTTAATTTAATTCTGGAATTTTGATAGAGGATATTTTCGGATTAAAGTTGCAGTTTTAGTGACTTTTGTGCAGGTAAGACTTTTAAGAGAACATTTGGTGAACTTTCGGTTGGCATTGCTACATTCGATGTCATTTAAAAATATTTCGTCTGAATTTGTGGTATTTATTTATTCTTGAAAAGGCGATTTTAGGGCAGTATGCAATACGGCATCCAAAACTGATAGCCAATGAATTAATTCTCTGGTATCTAAACAGGGGATCTTCTGTGGGCGCCGTGGCATAGTGGGTAGGTGCGTCGACTCCTCGACGGCTTGGATGATATTGGCGTTAAGTGTTTGAATCGTTTCCGGATTGTTGGCATAACATCGCTCCTTCACGGTTTCCCACAAAAACAGACGTCCAGAGGGGTTAAATCGCAGCTCCGAGGCTTGGGAATTTGGTGCGCAAAAGATCGATTGTGGCATGGCATGGGCTGTGTGACATGGCGCGCCATCCTACATAAACCAGAGCTCGTCCAAACCCATGTCTTCAATTTCAGTAAAAAAAAGTCGGTTAACATGAGTCTGTAACGACGACCGAAGCGTTGTTCCCAGCCTCATTTTCAAAGAAAATGGTCCAATAATGCCACCACTTCACAATCCGCACTAAACTGTCACTCTCTGTGGATGCATTGGCTTCTCGACAATAAAGTGCGGGTATTTCGAGTCCCAATTCCGCCGAGATGAAAATGCGCCTCGTCAGAAAAGATGATTTTTCGCCCAAAATCGTTGTCTAATTCAAGCTTTTTTTTTCCGGATGATTTTTGAAACACAACTGGAGCACTCAGACTCCTACTAGCAACCTACTCCAGTGCAGTTGATTTGATCCCAAAGGCAAATGGTGACTGGACCAGATTCGATTTCACAGGGATTTGAACCTGGGACCCCTCTAACTTGGGGCTGGCACTTAACCCACTGCGCCATCCAGTCGTATCCAATACAAGCTGCTCTAAGGTCCAAACTTCGAAGCTATGCCAACGAAGCGGATGGTCGTGTCGTTTCGACCTTGTAAGCGAATACTTTGTGCAGAATTCTCCTCAGGCCAGTGCGTGAGCTGTGTTGAGCTATTGAGATCGATGGCGAGTTGATGATCGTGAATTGAGTCTCACACTCTCGGCCAAAGCCACGTTCTCATCTGTCCGCACCGTAGGTAGGAGGTAGGAATTCAAATTTATTCAGAATAGAAGAGTAACCGGATCGGTTTTCGGAGTGGAGTGTCTTTAGTCCGAACGCTGTGAAAGCTGCTACTTGTTTACTATACAGTAGTGGACAAAAGTTTTCACACAAAGTCATTTTCAAGAAAACGAATTGTTTACGATTTTTGGATGAAAAATATTTTTACATTTTTTTGGTTTATTTTGTGATACTAAAGTGCTTCATATTTATCACATGTTTTTAATGGATTTAATTTTAAACATCGCTTTTCTTTGAAAATGTCTTTGTGTAAAAACTTTTTTCTATCACTGTGTATGCCCCAGACGACTGGATGGCGCATTTGGTTAAGTGCCTGCCCCAAGTTAGAGGGGTCCCAAGTTCGAATCCCAATGCAAGCAAAGTTAATACGCTTTTTTCAAATCTAGTCTAGTCACCATTTGCCGTTGGGATCAAATTAACGGCACTATCACTGGGGTGGTCGATGAGTGGTGGTAGTCTGACTGTGGGTATCACAATGGAGCAACATGGTCTAAGTGTACTGGTGAATTCACTAACAGCCCCTAACCTAGGTTAGGGAGTTAAAGCATCACTTCCACTCGGAGGCCATGCGGCCCATTGTGAATCCCTTCAACTGCGGAGTACACAATCTATTAACCTATCCTGTCACGTGATGGCTGAAACCACCCCGTGCTCCTTATGAATTTTAGAAGATCCGATATATCTGCATTCGCTAAATCCGAAGTCACTGTGAAAAATCTTTGGCCCAGTGAAGCTAAGCGCCAATTCTGATGAGCAGTGGTCAAGCAGATGTTGGATCGTCTCGGTTTGGTCTTCATCTCCGCAACTCCTGATCGCTGGATTCCGCATTCCATTTCCGGAGCATTGTTCCGATAGGGCAGTGTCCTGTGATCATTCCGACGAGCATACGGATCGAGTTTCGGTCCAACGCCAGAAACTTTTTTGTCTTACCGAAGTAAAGCTTTGGCCACGTTGATCTTGTCGTGCCGCAATTATTTCTTGTAAGCCAACCCGAGTTGACCTCTTTTTGTATAGTTTCGCTTATAATCCGGTACAAAGCACTGATCGGTGGTCGTAGTGACGTGATAGCTTCGCTGATGTCCATTTCCGACCCTTGTTTGGCCAATTCGTCCGCTCTCTCATTCCCTGCAATTGAGCTATAGCCCGGGACCCATAAACTAACCTAACACCAATCTCAAAAAAAAAAGTTACAAAATGAAACTTCATCGGCTGCGTTCCAGTCCGTATGGCGGTATTTGTCATTGATTACGTCGGACAACACATTAACAAGAAAAATGTATTCCAAGGCACCTCAAGTGTAACATGTTCCTCTACTAAACCAATGAAACCAGAACTCAATGAAAGTCTAAAGAAGAAAAAAAAAGTGCTCTGGGGTGTACAGTTTGGTGAATTAAATTGACCACAGGGCATTACGAAACCTTGGTTTTGCATGAAATTGCACGAAAAGTATTCGTAAGCAGTTCAGCGAGCAAATTGTTTTTAGTTTTATGAGGCATTTTCCGTCGTTGCTTTGGAAGCACTTTTGGAATTAGCCTCGTCTAGTGTTGTTTTCATTTTGAAGTGTTTACTGACAAGTAACTTTATACGGACTGAAGGTGTAAACACAAAATACGACAAGCATCTGGAAACAATTGGTAAAGTGTTTTAATACATTGCTTGCGTTAATTACTAGTCCGAAAGGCAAAGATCTGTAGAGTAAACTGTCTCGGCCACATGGAGCGAATGAGCACCAATATTTCAGCCAAGAGAGTCTTCGAATCCGCACCTCCTGGTTCGAAAAGGAGAGGAAGACCGAAAAACGTGGTCGCGGATGTGTGTTCAAAAGCACAGACAGCTCGTGATCGACGATTGGTGTACTAGAAACGGGCTTTCAGTCATTCCTCTTAAAACCGAGGTTGTCCTCTTCACGAGGAGGAGGAAATTGACTGGTCTGACTCAACTAGTACTAAAAGGTGTCACTATCCGCTTTTTCGATGAAGATAAGTATATGGGTGTCATTCTAGATAGGAAGCATCTGTGGAATAAACATATCGAAACGAAAATTGCGAAGGCATTGTCAGTTTTCTCGCAGTGTAAGGGAATTTTAGGCAAATCCTGGGGTCTATCACCAAAAAGATCCGTTTGGACCTACACGGCTATGATTAGGCTCCTTCTCTCCTATGCATCTGTCGTTTGATGGAATAAGCTTTCGCGTAAATACGTAACTGCTGCTTTCACCAAGCTTCAAAGAACGGTCTGTCTTGGCTGCATAGGGACCTTCCCTAGTACGCCTGGCTCTGCTCTTGATGCACTGCTGAATCTCCCCCCCTTAAATAACCACATCATGAGGTGCACTCTCAAGGCCATCTTCCGTTTGGTGGTTTTTGGTACAACTCGCACTGGAGTTTCGATGACCTTGCGCATCGTATTTCTTTTGACTTCTGAAGCACGGACACCTGTACTCCAGCTGCGACGAGCATACAAAGTCGACTTTCCCTGCACTCAGGACCCGCTCTTGCCAGAATCAGAGCCAGGAAAGGAATGTAGTCGAATTTTCACAGGCGGCTCCAAGACCAAGTGCTGATGCCTTCTTGGAGAGCGATAACTTTAGACTTCACACCTCGTTAGGTAAATTTGCGTCGGTTTTCCAACCGGAACCTATGCGATCCTAATGGCTACGAACTATATTGTGAAGAATAGGTGGAAGGGGTGAAGCATTTGTGTCTGTAGCGACAGTCGAGCTGTGCTTAAGGCCTTGCTCAACCTTTTAATCACTTCCAGGATAGTTTAGGAATGCAAGTCTCTCTGAATTTGATCGGTAGCTTAAATTCGCTAAGACTTGTCTGTGTCCCGGGCAGCGTTGCTAGTTTTCTTTTTCGGGAAAAGCGGGATTTCGAAACCTTTTCAATAAAAAAGCGGGATTCTTACGTCGAAAGCGGGATGTAAAAAAACATAAGTAGTCAGTAGTCAGTCCAGCTAAAATGGGGACGTCTTGCAACGCTGGTCCCAGGGAATCACGGAAATGAGATCGCCGATGAACTTGCTAGGCGATGATCAGAGGAGGTATTCTCAGGATTTGTGCTGGAATTGCCAGCGGCCTTGGTAAGGTCTTCCATCGATGGTTGGACCTCTCGAGATCACAACCGCAGGTGGCATGACTTTCCAGGATGTAGACAGACCAAGCGCATGCTCCCCAACTTCTGTAAGAAATCCGCGGCTTTCTTGTTATCTCTTAACAGAAAAGATTGCAGACAACTTACCGGCGTTCTAACGGGGCACTAGACCTTCGCCAAACACCTAAGTGTGCTTGGCCTAAGCGATGAAACCCTCTGCGACGCCTGTGGAGAAGACGATGACACTGCATTGACTCTGCCATTGTCCCGTCTTTGCTCGGATCAAGTGGGAGTTATTTGGTGTTGATGAGGTGAGAGCCGATGATCACAGAAACGCCTGCTGGTCTTCCTCTGGAAGACCATGAAATTTCAGTAAAAGTAGGTTGCAGTACCATGGCAGTACAATGGACCAGTTTTTGAGTCTGAGTGCTCCAATGTAGTGTTACAAAAACCTCCGTTGCAAGACAATTTGATTCTGATGATGTCCAAATGGAAAATGTCAATTATTATGTCTGCTAGTTTTTCACATTTCTCGCATCTGAATCTAACCCATGAAGTCGTTTGGCAGATGGCTACACACGGTTCCCCAACCACTACTTCTCGCAAATCACTAAATCTGTTTTGGACCTGTCTGGGACTTGCGAATTTTTTTGATAGCGTTTTTGTTTAGTCTGTGAGCCGTGGCGTAGTGGGTAGATGCGTCGACTCCTACGCTCGAGGTCTAAAGTTCGAATCTCGAAACATTTTTCTTCGGCTCCACCTCTTTCGAATCACTGACAATGCTCAAAGAGCATAACTGTCTACAAAAAGCTTATCAATCTCGCCGTTCGGAGTCGGCATTAAACTGTAGGTCCCTTCCACTCGTGAGAGAACAACAGCACTCACAACACGAGTGGTTGCTGAGAAGCTAGGTCCAAGTCCACCTCGGACTGTAGCGCCGCCATTATTATTATATTATTTTGTTTAGCCTCTGAATGAGTGTATCTGCCACATTTGTCAAAGACTCATTCATTCCGAAATAGCATGACTTTGTCTATGAAACATACAGCCTTGGCCAAATGTATTGGGCACCCCTATCTTTTTGTCTTTGCTGTCAAATCGTAAGTAATTAGTATGAATTGTATGATTTTCGGCGACACTATCTGAGGTTGTAAACGTTTTTTATTATTTCCTCTCATTTCAATAATTTGTTTGCCTTTTGAAGATTCGTTATATATCTTAAAGGGTGCCTAATACATTTGGCCAAGGCTGTACATTTTACAGAGAAATATTCTACTTTTATCCGTAAGAAAAGACCTTGTTGTCGCCGTGGTAATGCAATAGAGTCAGTCTCTGTGTCGAGTACAATTACCCCGAGTGTCTGCCTGTTTGCACAAAAGACAAGAAGATCTGTAAGCAACGAAAGCAATTCCTTTGCTAATTTCTTCAGACACGGCTGTCAATTTCACTTTTTTTCACTCACTGTCTTGAGTTTGTAGTTCAAATGTCATGCGCAACCATGGAAAGTAAAAATAACTCACTCACAACATAACCTCAACAAGAAACAACCGTGCTCAGAGCTAACAATCATGAGACGCGTTACTGAAGTCACACAAGCATTGCATTGTACTACAAATTAGCTCAACTACATTATATAACAAAAACAACAAGCACAATGGCGTTAATAAAAGAAAATCGCAATTAAAACTCGGTGCAGATGCGAGTACTCTCGTTTACTCGTGCACAAGACGAACGTCTGCGCAAGTGCCTCTGACTCCACCTACATGACTTATGAGAACCATCAGTACGGTACTCCAGTTGAATTATTTAATTGACTACAAGAAGCAAATGTCTCACACTTGTTTTTCCTCCTTCGCCTGCATTCAGACTGCATCGAAGAATATTGTCCATTCGTCACTGTGAGCTTTAATTAAAAGGGAAAGCGTTGCCGATGAAAATGCATGCGCTTATGCTGTATGGTGATTTTTTGCTTTTGTAGAGTTTCCAGATCATCGAGATTATTGGGGTGGACAGGCACAACCAAAACAGATCAGCACGCGAATATTTGCATGGTTCTCCATCAGTGGCCACCCCGATTTAATGGTTCTGAACATCCTATGTGCTAACTTTTGATGCACAAGTGAGTTTGCATTTCAGACTATAATGCGGGTCAGTCATGCGACTTGAGAAGATTTTCTTTCGGAAACTTTTGACGCAACTGAGTGAACAAATGAAAGGGGTTCCCAGGAAATTTATGGAAAACTAATAAAACTTGGTCACATTCCATTCTATTGCTTTTTAATCAAGAAAACTGATGGGTTAACCGTGTTCAACTAGCCATCGATGCATATTGCGTGCTGCAGCACGCAGCATGCTTGCACATGAACACATAAGCTGGTAGTAAGAAGAATTTAGGTTTTAGTCAAATAATCGGAAATATTTGTTGTATTAAGGATTGCACTAGAGATAGTTATCTAAACTGGAGAAGGACCTAAAATTTTATTTAGGTTAAAGAGCTTCCTTTAAGTTGGACATTTGCCTTGACCGGAAGTCGATCTTGGAGTGAAATTGAAGTGAAAACCAATCATTTGCACTTGATCGGGCCGAAACTTTTCTGTCTGCCATTTATCTTAAACGATTTGTCGCCTTTTAAGGCGGATTTTACGAGTATATGCAAGTGGTTCATTACTTTCGAATGGTAATTAACCAAATATCTCTCTCTCTCTCGAAAGAACTAAGGTATTTTTTATCCGCCTTGGGTATGGTCCATGGCGAGGCCCAGAAGAAGAAGAAGTGTATGGTCCATATCTTATATAGGCTGCAGAGCAGGATCGCGGTGCTAGACGTAAGATGAATGTCGGTCATTTCAAGAAATAGATTCTTAAAGTCTTGCATTGAATGGTACAAATGGAGGGTGGGCCATCTAGTGACTGTTTTTTAAATCATAGGGTATTTTGACACTGACATCTGTCTCCCGCTCGAAATCTTGTCAGAAAGTCAGTATCTTACATCCGCGGAACGAAATGAGTCGCTTAAAATTGTCACATCTCCGATCTAAGCCTCACTTGCAAACAAGCTTGTCATTACCCAAAGTCCAAGAAGTAATAAATACTTTATTCACTTAATTGTAGCTCACGGCCAGACCTTGACTGAACAGAATGACTCCCAGCAGAGTGTGTCACGCTAGGGATAAGACTTGTACACGCACATTCTGTCAATGGCAAGTGCACCAAACCATATCCATCGGACGCGCTATAAACACACATATTCCCAAGTGAACATGCGTTCGCCACACAATCTCATCTCTCCGTCGAACACAGCCATTCGATGTCATCCTTTGTTTTGGATCACACTCACCTTAGCCCACATATGTACACCACGCTCTTGTACGCATCCAAAGCAGGGATTTGTAGCACTATCCGACTTCATTCATTCGCTCATCCATCCATGTCCGGCCATCTCCATCCAATACAGTCAAGTTCAACGTCACCTTCTCTTCGTTTCGGACCGTGATTCTGTTCCAAGTAAACCATTTAGCAAGCGCTTTTTTTTGTTGTGCGGCTGTGCCGTCACACCTCGGCGAAAATTCAAAACAAAAACGCTTCACGTCTGGGAATGATATCCGACCAGAGTTTAACCTCTTTGGATGGAATCCAAGCCAAAATAGGACCGTCATCAAACGATCACACATTAAAACAAAAACAAAAAATACAGAAAAACCGCTAGATCTGTGAGGAACTTGTCGACCATATCTCACAGCGGCGTTTTCTCCGCGCCTTTGGAACAGTTTTTGTTGGCTTCACCCAAGCTGCCGTTCGGGGAGCTGCCGTCTTCAGTCGGTTTCGAAAAATGAGAGCAGACTTTAATGGCGGGAAATTATCGAGGTGAAATGTGACGGCATTAAGACCTGTTTTTCGGTGACAAGTGAAAAAGATTAATCTAATTTGTTCCATTGAAGTCGGCAACAAATTACTGTCAGCCGTCACTATTGAGAGGTTTTCTCCGCCTGTCAGTCTTGACTTCTTTTTGTTTTTGAGAATGTACACGCAAATGTATGTAAATTATGGTCAGAGCACAACATTGTCTGCATTTTGTTCGGTTGATACCGCAAACCGTCTTGAGCGAATACTTTTTGTTCGGCTTTTAGCACAAGAGAGGCAATATCTCCCGTTTGAATACTGCATTTAATTGCGTTCACTAGGAAAAAAGTCTGGAATTCCAACCCTTGGTACCTTTCGGATCTGAGATTAGGACGAGTCAGGTATTTGTGTGTTTACCTAGATACAGGACCAACTTAGAACTACCAGGTCGAAGAAGAAAGAAGGGCAAACGAGTACGTGGACGATGAGACGGTGGGAATATCATCGTGGTGAGCGTAATTATTGTGCACGATACTCTAATCATCGCTTATCCTACAGAGGTAGCAGAAAAGATCTGTCAAACAACTGCTAAAAAAACCACGGTCCAACGTCTGGAATGTGTAAGATTTGTCAACTCGATACATACGACGCCAACATTCACAATGGAAGTGTTCCGAGTATTGTTACCGTTTGACTCTAAGGGGCGTTTGCATTTCAAATACAGCGAGTCGGCAGATAGCCATCACGCGGTAGCGTCTATGGACATACAGGAAGATTCTGAAACTCATAAAAACTGAGATTAGGGAAGTGAATATGCCCATGGATGGTACCACAAAACCTAAGCCGACAATATAATAATAATAATAGCGGCGCTAAAGTCCGAGGTGGACTTGGGCCTAGCTTCTCAGCAACAACTCGTGTTGTGCGTGCTATTGTTCTCTCACGAGTGGAGGGGACCTTCAGTTTAATGCCGACTCCGAACGGCAAAATTGAGAAGCTAGACAGTTATACTCTTTGAGCATTGTCAGTGACTCGAAAGTGGTGGAGCCGTGAAAAAATGTTGGGTGTTTTTTCGAGATTCGAACCTTAGACCTCGAGCGTATGAGTCGCTACCCACTACGCTACGACGCCAACAAGTTTACAACGTATCACTTCTGAAAAAGAAGACTGGAGACATACATAGTCATCTTTACCGATGGATCCATAACAGAGAGCATTGCGCGTGCAGGTATCATCTGCGAGGAACTGGGACTAGCCAGACTAGCCAGCTTGGCTCCATGCCTTCGAACACCAAAATGAAGATTAGGTTGTGGAGGAAAAGTTTTCATTGGACTGGACAGTCAAGCGGCCATCAGACGCATGGAGCAAATGCACATCAATACACCATTGGCTTTAGAATGCCTCCTAAAACTAAATGAGTGCGAATTTAGAAATGAGGACACCTTTTTTTGTTTTTTTTTTGTCGGAGAACCATTTTCAACTTTTAGTAGAGAGATAGTTGATCAGAAAATGGGACTTGGCGGTTCACCAAAGAAAGTCTGGAACCCATTTTATTAGTCTTTTAATGTATCACCACATAGGTGTACACTTTCTTTCAACGCTCATAGTATCAATCGACAGATCTTTTGAAATGAGGTAGAGGTTTACTTAAACACTTTTCGATCCAGTTTGCCGTTTGAAAAATACAGTCGGTCGGTTTTAGTGTGCCCCTTCGCATTCCTACATCAAATTGTTTAAAAATCTAAAAAAAAATCAAAAAACATTGCTTCAATAAGTACTTTCATTAAAAAGTATTTCGAGCATTCTAACCCCAATTTGGTGATATTGGTCAAAAACGGTAAATCATCGGCATGTGAATTTTGAAGATCTGAAAACGCAGTTTTGAAGACCTTGGCGTAGGCATTAAGAAATGATAATTCTTGAAATATCGATTTATATGCAAATTTTGAGATATGAAAGATTTTAATTTCACACATAAAGTACATGCTGTCATGGACGCCGACGACTCGAAACGATGATGAGTGTTTTCTCTCAGACTCAAACCCAATAGGACTTGTCCTCAATATCGTGCGGATGAATGCCGAGAATCACGATTCGGTTAGGTATATTCGCCCGATGGTGCGTTCCACACCCACCAGAGGGTTCTGCAACAATTGCGTTCGACAGAATCTTTAAGTATAATGGACTAAGGTTATATCCGATAGTCAAAAAATGTTGACATATTGGAATAACCAAGGCTACTTACAGGGTGCGCCAAAATATATGTCTGTATGTAATCGGTTGAATAACTTTGACAGTTATCAACCGATAGATTTGAGTCTTGAAACGTCAATTCAATTTCAATTTTAACCATATATACAAAAACCCACTGAAAGAGTGAGGCTATACGTTGAAAATAGTCGTTCAGTTATCGTCAAAAATATCGTGGCCAACAAGCACAACAGTATTTGTCGTTTCAAAACAAAGAAGCTTCTGGCGTTGGACCGAAACTCGATCTGTATGCTCGTTGGAGTAATCACAGGACACTACCCCATCGGAACAATGCTCCGAAAATGGAATGCGGAATCCAGCGAGTTGCGACGATGAAGAAGAGATTGAGACGGTCCAACATCTGCTATGCCACTGCCCAGCTCTCCAGAATCGATGCCTAGCTTCGCTGGGTCAAAGATTCTTCACAGAGACTGCGGACTTAGCGAATGCAGATATATCGGATTTTCTAAAATTCATAAGGAGCACGGGGTTAGGTTAGGTTAATAATAATAATAATAATAATGGCGGCGCTACAGACCGAGGTGGACCTGGGCCTAGCTTCTCAGCAACCACTCATGTTGTGCGTGCTATTGTTCTCTCACGAGTGGAAGGGACCTACAGTTTAATGCCGTCTACGAACGGCGATTTTGAGAAGCGTTTTCTAGGCAGTTATACTCTTTGAGCATTGTCCGTGACTCGAAAGAGGTGGAGCCGCAAAAAAAATGTTTGATGTTTCTTCGAGATTCGAACCTTAGACCTCGAGCGTAGAAGTTGATGCACCTACCCACTACGCCACGGCGTTAAGTTAATAGATTGTATACTCGACAAGTGAAGGGATTCACAATGGGCCCCATGGCCTCCGAGTGGAAGTGATGCTCCATCACACTCCCCTTCCAAAACCGAACCTAACCTAACTATTTGTCGTTTAGTATCGAATTTTGTTGGGCACAAAACAATGGAAGATCATCGACAATACGTTCATCAACGCCCAAGACCCTCCAAGGCATTGGTTGAAGCGTTAAGAGAGAGTGTTACCGAGAACACACATGTGTCGTGTCGCTCAGCATTTCGACGTCAGTCATTTAGAGTAACAGAGTGCTTCCCCTTGAATCCCACATTTTTGCGTGTGCATTTTTCTATGTTTTATTCCACGAGCTAATTCAGTTTAATACCCATAAGGCCAATGCACCAATTCGAAATAAGTTTGCTTGCATAAGACCATTTTTTACAGGAAGTACGATGCATTCCAATTTTTTGTTCGATTTCAGAAAACCGATTGCCAACATGAGTGGCGTCAAATTTTGCTGACTTGCACACAAAATCCAGCACTTGCTTGTGCAGTCGACTCGGCGACGAGCCAAACACAGTACAGCGAGAGACATTGTGCACACCTCGAGCAGCCAATTTGCTGTCCATGGCTCGATAGTAACCTCAATTCAACCGCAACAAGCGCACATCAATCATGCCCAACGAAAGTGATCCGGCTTCACAGAGCTGGGGATCAAACCAAAGAAACAGATGCAAGAAGGTTCGTTTAAAAGCCACCTGGTTGGGGGTGATAGCGGTGTTGACATGTCTTATCACCAACGTTGCGGCTAACAGACCACCGCGTTTCGTAATCGAAGGCCAATCGGAGATAGTGTTGCGACTGAAGGAGAGCCCAGAGACCCCAGTTGGTGAGTTACTCCGATCCATTTCAGGCCTTCTCTGACTAACACTTTTTTCAGGCACCCTCATCTATCGGCTGAAGGGCTTCGACCCTGACAACGATCCATTGACATTCGGAACACGGCCATCCCCCGATAGCGACGTCATTCGCATCGAGAACAGCGGCTCCAACGAAGCTAAGGTCTACCTCGCCAAGGAACTGGACCGAGAGGTGAGTCAGATTCATTGAACTTGACGATGTACAGGCACTCAATTGCGCCACCCTCAGACAAAAGATGAATACTCCATCGTGTTGACCCTGACGGACAACCACCATTTCGGCGAATACAATTACGTAACGCAGAGCTTCCTGTTGCTGGTGGAAGACATCAATGACAATGAACCTGTGTTCCGGCCCTATCAGTCGGCGATCGAAGTTCCCGAGAACAGCCGACCGGGAATCGTGACTGCGTTGGAGGCCGTCGACAATGACGAGGGCGCGTACGGTCAGGTGGTCTATTATCTGCAGGAACTGGACGGTGACGATGACGTGTTCTCCATTTCCACATACCAAGGGAAGGGCGTTCTCCGGCTCACCGGCAAACTGGACTACGAAACGAAGAGCTTGTACCAACTCAGAGTTCTGGCAATTGACCGCGCCAACCAAGGTCGCGTCAATACGGGGACCGCCGCGATTCTAGTCAAAGTGAAAGACGTCGAAGACCAGCCCCCGGAATTCGTGCAGGTGCAACCGGTCGCCCGCATTCAGGAAGACGCTGCGGTTGGCACTCGCGTGCTGCGCGTCAAAGCCATCGACGGAGACCGTGGCGTCAACAATCCCATCAAGTACTCCGTCGAACCAAACGAGCTCTTTGGCGTCGAGAAAGACACCGGCGCTGTGTACACCTTACGACCACTGGACAGGGAGGACACCAACAACCAAGTCAATGGAGCCTACATTCTGAAGATCACCGCCACTGAGGTGTCGCAACAACAGGTGAGTGCGTGCGGTGGTTGGGGTCATTGAATCGAACTAAATTCCGGCGTTGTCTGTGCAGCCACCCCCATCCGTGAGAACGGAAGTGACAATTATCGTTACGGACGTTGATGACGAAACACCGACGTTCAGTGAGTTGGTCTACCGGTGCGAGATCAACGAGAACTCGCAAGTCAATACGCCGCTGAGTTTCATCGACGACGTGAGCAATTTCGTATTCGACCATGACGTCGGCAACAATGGGACATTCCGACTGTTCATGGATCCGCCGAACGATATATTCGAGATCGTGCCGGAGCTGGCTGTGAACGAGGCGACATTTCTGATCCGAGTGAGGGATCCCAAGATGATTGACTACGAGAGGAACAGGGAAATGAACTTCACACTTTTTGCACGGGAGATCGAGGATCCCGACAAGTGGAGGTAAGTGCAAAGGAAGACACACCCAGTACGTCTCAGTCTCAGGGTCTCTGAGTATCAGAGCCTAAGGGTATCAGAGTCTCAGGATCTCAGGGTCTCAGGGTCTCATGGTCCCAGGGTCTCAGGGTCTCAGGGTCTCAGGGTCTCAGGGTCTCAGGGTCTCAGGGTCTCAGGGTCTCAGGGTCTCAGAGCCTCAGGGTATCAGAGTCTCAGGATCTCAGGATCTCAGGGTCTCAGGGTCTCATGGTCCCAGGGTCTCAGGGTCTCAGGGTCTCAGGGTCTCAGGGTCTCAGGATCTCAGGATCTCAGGATCTCAGGGTCTCAGGGTCTCAGGGTCTCAGAATCTCAGGGTCTCAGGACCTCAGGGTTGACTGGATGCCTTTTCTTTCAGCTCTGCCCACCTCCAGATATACATTCGCGACCAGAACGACAACTTTCCCGAGTTCACGCAGTCCATTTACAACGTGACGATCCTCGAGAACAGCGAACCAGGCACAATCGTGGCCCAGATCGCTGCGTTCGACAAGGACTCTGGCGACTTCGGAACGATGGGGATCCGATACAAGAACCTCCGAGGAGGGATCGCAAATCTGTGAGTCTAAATGTACTCTGATACGGGAGATTTCATTCCCCATCTCTTGTAGGTTGAATCTCGATCCGATCTCTGGAATACTATCGGTGCGTCTGGCGGGTGGCGAAGCCTTCGATCGTGAGGTGATCTCGCGGCATTACTTGACTGTGGAGGCGCAGGACAACATCGGATCGGGCAACCGCAACACTGCGCAGATAATCATCAACATCGAGGACGTCAACGACAATTCACCGACGTTCCTTCAGCGATTCTATGAGGCGAATCTGCTGGAGAACCAAAACGATTTTGAAACACCTCTCGCCTTAGAGGCCAGAGATATCGATTCAAACGGAACGGAGAACAGTCAGATTACGTACGAGATTCTCGAAGGCATGTACAGGAGGAACTTCAGCATTGACCCAGAGACGGGGGTCCTCAGACCTGTCCGGTCAATCGATTTTGAAGATCTTCCGTCAGATAGCGACTCGAATGTTCGCAACCTCGAGCTGCTGGTCAGAGCCCGAGACTCTGGGATTCCAATGCTCTCAACAGTCGTTCCAGTGGTGGTCTACATCCAGGACGTGAACGACAACCCACCGATCTTCCAGAAGTCGTTCTACGAAAAAACCGTTCCAGAGGACTTGCCAAGTGGCAGTTCAGTGCTGGAGGTGAAGGCACTCGACCGGGATGGGTCCAAACCAAATAACAACGTGGTTTACAGAATCCAGTCGGGGGCAGAAGACAAGTTCATCATCAGTGCAGACACGGGGACCATTTATGTGGCCAATGGTGCCTCATTGGATCCAGATTTGACGAATTCCAAAAAGACTGTCTACACTCTGACGGTGGTGAGTATCCAGGACAGTGTCCCTCGGAGGTTTCTGTCTAAAGCTAGTGTTGAATTTCAGTTGGCCCTGGATGGAGGTCTTGGATCGTCGCAGTTGATGAACTCGGCCATGGTCAACATAACAATCAAGGACGTCAACAACAAGCTGCCCGTCCTGAAGGACCTGGCAGCACTGAAGATGCTCGAAAACACCCCTGTGGGTAGTGTGGTCTACCGGGTTGTTGCCACCGACCTGGACGAGGTGCCGATTCTGAGGTACCACATAAACAGGAGCAATTCAGAGGCACGCAATGAAGATGGCTCATTCGTCAAGACCAGTGAGTACGACTTCATCAGCGCATTTGATCTCAACTCCATCGATGGGACGTTAAAGGTAAACACGTCATTCCAAGGATTCAAGTTTTAACTTCGTGACTTTCCTAGGTTGTGAAGATCCTCGATCGGGAGAAGGTTGAACACATCAAGCTGTGCATTGTGGCTGAGGATTTGGGGGCGTCAAATGGACCACAAGTGGTTGAAGGTATGTCTTTGATTTAATTGTTTTTTTCCGTGTGTGTTAAGGTTGTTACTGAGCATGTGGATAAGGACAGTTTGGTTTGGTTACGTTGGTGAGTAAGACACAAAGCCACTCCTAACTTAGGTCCCAGGGGATCCATTGTGTTGCCCTATGGAGAAGCGCATCCCTTTCCGACAGTGGAGACTCCAGAGAGTTTTGGTTGGTTTGTATAAGATGGGTCTACTTCGAAACTTTTTCTTGCAAATTCATCAGCTGCCTCATTGCCAGCACATATCTTTGCGTCCGGGCACCCATTACAGATTTATCGAGTACTATGAGCGAAGAGAGACTGGATGGCGCAGTTGGTTAAGTTCCTGCCCCAAGTTAGAGGGATCCCAGGTTCGAATCCCAGTGAAAGCAAAGTTAATACGCTTTTATCCGGTTTTTCAAATCTGGTCCAGTCACCATTTGCCGTTGGGATCAAATTAACGGTACTAGAGTAGGTTGCTACCTAAGCAGCAGTTCATTGACCGTTTCATAGAAGGCACACCGCCTTGTGGTGTCCCACTTTTAACCAGTCAACGGGTCGTAGTATCATCAAGTTTAGAGTTTTGATCTACAGATTGATCTTGGCATTCCTTTCATATTTATATGTACTAGATCTTGAACAAAAAATGTTATGTATTCTTGTACAGTTTCTGTAAAACATGATTCTCTGCCATCATGCGCTTCCAAGTCCGTTAGCTGCGTTTAGTGTTGCACGACTTAGTTAAAACAAGTTTCAGCTTGTGGGTGCGATCATAGCCGTGCTCATCCTTTACCGTGTTGTTATCATGTATGACTCAAAGCAAACTAGTTGCCAGTTCCCATCGCTGATCAGTTTTTTTTTCAGTTGCTCCGTGTGCATTGGGTCTTAAGCATACAATTTTCTTCCTTATTGAAAACCCTGTATTTTATCACTTCCTAATTGCAGCATATCTGAACATCCAAATCGAAGATGAGAACGACAACAATCCCAAGTTCAAGGTGCCCTTCTATAAGAGAACCATCACGGAGAACAGCATGAATGGCGTAATGATTGCGAATATTCTGGCGTACGATGCCGACAAAAATCGAACCATAACCTACTCCCTTGAGGGTAAGACCAAATTCAAATTTCAAACTCTTCATCTTTTCAATCAACTCTCCCACAGGCAATCCCAGCTTCACCAGTCTTGTGCATTTAGATCCTCAAACAGGGGAAATCGTGGTGGCAAGCAAAATCGATCATGAAATGTATCAATGGATGAACTTCACCGTTCGCGCCACAGATTCAGGATATCCCCCGAGATCGTCCCTGATCGACGTCTTTGTGTCTGTGCTGGACGAAAACGATAATAATCCGTACTTCAAGCCAGGCAACAAGAACTATTCTATAAGTGAGAGCGCCCAAATTGGCACGAGAATAGGAACGATCCAAGCGACTGATGCTGATTCGGGGGATTTTGGCAAGATCACTTTTCTCATGGACAGGATCAGTTCTCAGGTTGATTTGGAATGGAATCAATTCAGTTCCGTGTTTTATGATGTGTTTGTTTTGGAATTCAGGGCAAGTTTTCAATTGACGGGGACACTGGAGTGCTTACGGTTGTCGATAAATTGGATCGGGAAACGAAGGATGTGTACATGCTAGTCATCGAGGCGTGGGATAATTATCAGTTTGGATTCGCAGCTGGAGAGAGTCGGAATGCCTTTAAGCAAATAACGTGAGTAGAGTTTATTTTTTCAGAGCTGATGCATTTTGGAATTTGCGAAATTAATACGGAGTGTTGTTTGCTGTTCTTGTTCATGAGTGGCGCTACAGTCTGGGGTGAATCTGGGCTTCAATCCCAGAGCTAGGACGATCTCTCCTTCTCATTATCTCCAGTTGTGCAAGTCACGTTATTTGAGATCCCCTTCAACTTATGAACGGCGCCTTAATCGTAGTCGTCTTCGGTTATGCTGTTCCACAGGCGAAAGCTTCAAAGACCGTTTTGACAGAAGCTTCGTTGTACATGCAGTCTACATAACCTACCCGTCTTATGCATTGGATCCTCCGACATTTGACTGTCGCGGCTTAGCCCGCATTTCGCTATACCTAGATCGAACGCAAGAGAGTGGTAATAACCTCGATTTTAGGACTTGATCGGTACGCTATCAAGTCATCTGCGTACGCAATTTCACTATGAATTTCACTAACTCACAAGATTTTTTGAACGATTTTTGAAGATCACTATTGTAAAAAATTGACAGGATCGGCGGATTAGCCGCACTTTGTTGAGTCTACTTTTCGAATGAAATATATCGCTCAAAATGCCAATCTTGTCTTATCTACAGAATCAATGTCCTGGATGAGAACGACTCCCCACCAGAAGTCATGCTTCCCATTGGTTGTGTTCCCATCACAGAGTACCACGACCTAAACGATGTAATAACCACACTCCACGGAAAGGATGCTGATGATCCCAATCTCCCAAATGGTCGTCTAGATATGAAGATATCGAAAGGAAACGGTGAAGGTAACTTATCATAGATTCCCCCATTCATCTTCCCCATTGATTGATCTCCATTCGCAGGACTATTCGAGCTCCGACAAAGTGATCCATGGACGGCACACCTCCTTGCCCGATCCCCTCTTAACAACAGATATGGAAACTACTCCCTTGGCATAACAATCACTGATCTGGGAACACCGCCAAATGTGATCAAAAAATCGCTGGACATTTGCGTGTCTGACTTCAATGATCACGCGCCGATTTTTATGTCACCCATGCACAACACAACTCTTCGAGTGCCCGAGGTTAGTTTGTTTAGTTCCCGGGAATCGATTGAGATAGTTAAGAATTCACTTTGTTTTAGAACACTACTGTGGGCAGTATGATCATCCAGGTCTATGCGATCGACGATGACGTTGGCTTAAATGCGCTGGTGCGGTACCGATTCAAGCCTGACCCAATGGGAAGCTACAAGACATTTGAAATCGATCCGGACAGTGGAATGATATACCTAAGGCAACCACTCGACAGAGAGAAGCAGAGACTTTATGAGGTGAGGAGTTGGGTTTGAATTTCGAAGTTTCAATGATAATTTTGAATGAATTTGATTTGGTTTTAGGTTCGTGTGGAGGCTTATGATCAAGGAATACCAACGTCGTTAAGTACGGACCTTGACTTGACCATTTACGTGCGGAATGTCAACGACTATGAACCCCAATTTCTCGTGGAACAGATTGTTGTTAATTTCACTGGTAAGAGTACTACATCTTTTATTGACTGTCTGAATTTCTGTAAGGGTTGTGGTGGCAGACTAAGGCTAAGTTAGGTTCATTGTAATACGACGCGCATGTCAGTCCACTGAATTTCCCCTGAATTCAGCAAAAAACGGCATTTTGCGTGCTATGCTGCCTGATATTCTTGAGTCAATTGAACTTTATAAGCATGTAGATTGAAGTTAGATCAGGTGACTGCGGAATATATAGTCGCAATTAGTTCATCCTAGGTCCAGTGTGATTTTTTTTTTTTCGGAGGTTTTTGTAACACTTCACTAGAACGCTTAGACTCAAAAACTGGTAGTACAGGCAGCAACCTAGTTTTGCTGGAATTTCTTCGTCTTCCGGAGGAAGACTAATCTGATCTTCGCCTAGCAGGTCCATCGGCGATCTCATTTCCTGTGATCCCGTGGTGTTCCGGGACCCAGACAAGTCTTAGCGAACTGAAGCTACCGATCAAATTCAGAGAAGACTTGCATTCCTGAACTATGCTGAAAGTAGTTAAAGGGTTGAGCATGGCCTTAAGCACAGCTTGGCTGTCGCTATTGACCCAAATACTTCGCCCCTTCCACCTATCCAGTGTGATACCAAGCGGGCACTCTCATATGTCCTCCTGTCTATTGATCCTGAGCTTACGAGGTACAGGATGACCAGAAACGAACGATAGGGGAAGACATTTTTAAAAACCAACAACGGAGTGGGATGTAAAAATGATTCTAGCATTATTTTGAAACCACGTTCATGCCATTATGTATGGAAAAGCATATCATTCAACTTCGGTTTCACTGGTGTTCACAAGATGTAGTACGATTTTTGAACGCTCGTGATGATACTTGCGGCGTTATTTCGGAAATTGCGTCTCGAATGTTGGCGTTGAGCTCTTCAAAAGTGGCTAACTAAGAACTTGACGTAGTCCAAAAGAAAAAAATCGGGTGATGTTAAGTCGCATGATCGCGGCGACAAATTAATTAACTCTCGTAGTGGGATGACCTAGTCGCCAAATTTCTCCTTCACAACTTCGACCGTTGCTTCGATTGTATGGCATGTAGCGCCTCTCTTAGGAACTTAGGATCTCTTAGGAACTCTTTGAAATCACATCTCGGATATGTAGATATTGTCGAGCTCCGGCCGCAGAAAGTCGGTCAACATTGCTCTAACCTGAGACCATTATCGGAATCGGTGTTTCCTTTCTCATTTCCAAAGAAAAAAGGACCGAGGATGCCACCATGCGATAAATCGCAACAAACTGTCAATCTTTATGGATGCATTGATGCTTGGTGCAATACTTGTGGATTGTGGTCGTTCAAATAACGGAAATTTTGCTTGTTAACATATCCGCTGAGCCAAAAATGGGTCTCTCTACTGGCCAACATTTCCAACGCCAAATTAGCGAACTCACGTCGTTGTCTATGGTCAACTTCCAGCTTCAATTCTTGCGTTAGCAAAATCGTATACGAATATTCTTATGATTCTTAATTTTATACGATATATTCTTCGGCAGCACCATTCTCAATAGTTAGCTAAACGAGATGTGTCATCAAAATGATAACAAATGCTTAAGGAACCTACAGATCCTAATGAGAATCGCAGAATAGGTTAGGTTAGGTAGATGGGTGCCCTTGTTGACATGAAGAACATGTCAACGGCTCACTTAGACCACTATGATTCCATTGTGCCCAAAAAGTTTAAGCCGTGGAAAACCTAAGACTTCGATGTATCAACATCTAAATTAAACCACCCAGATATAGATATGTATCTCAGGAATTTGCTTAGCTCTATTTACCCTAGATCATCCAGCTCCGAAAAGAAGAAACTTCTTAGAGTAAGAATATAAGAATTTTTTGTTTTACAGTTTCGGTTTAAATTACTGCATTTTACTGCATTTCCACTTTCCAGAACTAGACAGAAACAGAACTACAAAGTTGTTTTGTTTCATTTTTATCCATTTCTATAACTTTAAGTATTTCTTTTCTCAACAGAGCACGTTGAAGCTGGAAAACAAAGAGTCAAGCTTCCTGACACCATAGACAAAGACGAAGTTGACGACTTGGACGATCCTCCCAGTTCGGTTTGTTACTTCATCATCAAAGGCAACGAAGAGGGTTACTTCACACTTCATCCAGAGACACACATACTGCTTCTGAACATGGAGTTAGACCGCGAAGTACGAGCCAATCACACACTTTACATACGGGCCACAGAAAATTGCGCCGAGACGCCTTTCGCTGGAGCAGAAATGAAGCTGGATAATCGACACAGCGACTCACAACATATCATGCCGCTAACAGGCCGCGGAACAAAAGATCCTTCCAATCGCATTCAACACTCGAAATCTCTCTTCAGTGGTGAATCAAAGTCTGATGAAAGTTCGCAGGCATTCGAGGACGATGAGCTCATGTCAGACAGCACCGTGGTAAGGGTGTTCGTTCAAGTGCTCGACATTAACGACAATCCACCGAAATTCATTTCAAACATATTCACCGGTGGATTTACAACCACCGCCGACTTTGGTACGAAGTTTATGAAAGTCGACGCCATAGATCCCGATGAGGGGAGGAATGCTGTCATATCCTATTACCAAGTGGGCGAAATAAGACAGACTCTGTCCGAAGGTCTGGAGAATGTGGAGAAGTTTCCGTTTTTGATTGACCGGGAAACCGGTGATATTCAATTGAACTTCGATCCGCAGAAGGGTATGAAGGGATACTTCGACTTTATGGTCGTGGCAAATGATACCGACGGACTGAAAGATACTGCGCATGTGTTCATCTATTTGTTGAGGGAGGACCAGAAGGTCAGATTTGTACTGAGACTTCAGCCGTCCGAACTGAGAGAGAAGATTCACAAATTCAAAGAGTAAGTAGAGAAAGGGGCCCGGACATAACGCCAAGCGATATAAGGCCAAATTTTAGCATTTGGTCTTATGTCTCTTTCTCAAAGTGACATAAAGCCAAATTTAAGAATTTGGTCTTATGTCGCTCTACAAAGCGACATAACGCCAAATTTTTTTGAGACATAACACCAAATAATAATATCGATAAACATCAAGTGGGTCATAATTCCACAATTTTTAATAACATGTATATGTGTAATTAAAATGAAATTGAACAGTGGAGTTAGTATTAGGGAACGGGTAAAAAGTGAAGTATGAGGGTTCAAGCTGCCCCCTGAAAACCCCAGCTTGGCCGCAGATAAGATTTGGAATAGGTGCGAGGTTGTTTCCTTATTTTCATATTTAGAATGGATTTGAAAAAGTAACATATATCCAACTTTGCACCTACCGCAAATCCTATATGTCGCCAAGCAGGGGGGTTGCAGGGGGGCAGCATGCCCCCCCAAACAAATTTTACTTTTTACCCGTTTCCTCTTAAATGTCTCAGAATATTTAATGGAAGGTATATTTTAATAAGGTAAGCCTAAATCAGATATACAGCGGAAAGCGACATAAAGCCAATTGGCCTTATGTCGCTTTGTGAAAGTGACATAAGGCCAAAACAAAAATTTTGTCTTATGTCACTTTGATAAAGCGACATAAGGCCAAGTTTTAAAATTTGGCCTTATGTCGCTTGGCGTTATGTCATGGCACCGTAGAGAAATTCTTTAAGCTTTATAACTTTAGCCTAAGCCCCTAGGACTTCGCGGACATGTACAACATAAAATTGTAAAAAATCTGTGCAAATAAAAATCTTGAATCTTAAATCTACTAAACAAAACGTTTGGACTTGGGTAAGTGCACCGACTCATACGCTAAAAATCTGTGGTTCGATTTCGGACATAATAACAAAGCCACTACATCTCTCGAGTCATAGTCGTTGCTAGAGAGTGTAACTGTTTCTCTCTGGTGTAAAACAGTTTATCCACTCCACTCGTGAGAAAACAAAAACACAACACGAGTGGCTGCTGGAGAAGTTAGACTCAAGTTCACTGAAGACTGCAACGCCACAGAGGAATCCGAAAATCCTCTCTTTAAAAGCTCTGACACACAGGGCACGTTTTAACATCACGTTTTATCACCGCGTACTACTGCCGCGTTTGCAATAATAATAATAATAATGGCAGCGCTACAGTCCGAGGTGGACCTGGGCCTAGCTTCTCAGCAACCACTCGTGTTGTGCGTGCTATTGTTCTGTCACGAGCGGAGGGGGCCTACAGTTTAATGCCGACTCCGAACGGCGGGATTTAGAAGCTTTTTCTAGACAGTTATACTCTTTGATCATTGTCAGTGACTCGAAAGAGGTGGAGCCGTGAAAAAATGTTTGATGTTTTTTTTGAGATTCGAACCGACGACCTCAAGCGTAGGAGTCGACGCACCTACCCACTACGCCACAGCGCCCACGTTTGCAATATACAGTCAAAATCGCTTACAACGACATCGGTTATAACGACGTATCGGTTATAAACAACAATAAAATTCCAATAAAATTCAGACCGGAGTCTGAGCTCCATTGTATGTAATCCAATCGCATAATAAATCGTTAACAACGAGTATCGACATATAGCTTACAACGACCAAATTCGTCAGTCTCTTGAAGGTCGTTATAACTTTTTTTTTGACTGTACTGTAATACATATTGGCACACAGAGGTCGTTTTCAACGTTCCGTCTCTTTATGTCATCGCCTAATAAAATAAACTCATCGAGCCGCTAACAACGCCCTCTATGTTGCGAAGCTCTCTCTTAAGATCACAATTATCTTCACCGTTATTTTCTTCTTCAACTATCCCACAGCACAATGAGCAACGTCACCAATGCCATCGTCAACATCGACGAGTTCAAAGTCCATGAAAACAAAGACGGTTCCGTTGATAAAACCAAGACCGATCTATACATGCACCTAGTCGAACGGGAGGACAACTCAATCTACGAAGTGTCCGAAGTTTTGGGACTGATTGATCAGCACATCGAGAGGCTGGACGGTCTGTTCAAGGAATTCAATGTTCTTGACACCCAACCAGCTGAAGCCCAGCTCCTGATTGCGGGACAAGCAAGGGCACCAATGTTCGTCTGGTTGGTATTTTCTAACGTCTTCCTGGCAACGCTTCTTGTCGTTACATTGGCATTGTGTGCGTCGCAAAGAAATGGCTACAAGCGGCAGCTGCGTGCTGCAAAAGTCAACATTTTTAGTAAGTACCCCCTCAAAGACATCATAATGAGTTCCTCCAAGCTGTTTTTCACTTCACAGATCGATCATCGATGTTGGACGTCCGCAACGGACCGGAACCACCAAGCAACACGGTGCCAAATACGAACAAGCACAGTGTTGAGGGATCGAATCCCATCTGGCTGAAGGGCTACGAGAACGAGTGGTTTAAGAACGACGACAACCTAAGGTAAGCCCCAAAAACCTGTCCATCCTTTTTCAAGTTTTAAATGAAACCTTTGCGTGCTTTCAGTCAAGGAGGACAAGACTCGTTGGACGACAACTTCCTGTCGGCGGAACGTCAGACGTCGTTCAAGCAAAACTGCAACAAAATCTTCGAGCAGACAAACGACTTAAATCGACACTTCAACGTCTACCAGCAGATCGATAAGCTGACAAACAATGTTCACACCTTGGTCAAGAAACTGGAGACGACGGAGTTATAGTGACTAGGCTAAGTTAGGGTCCAAGCAGGGATAGAGATCTGATTGTAAATAGTTAGTCTTGTAAAACGAACCATTGTATCATAGGAGATGAAGTTATTTATTTCAACGAATGTCAAGCTAAGGCTGCAGACAGTTATTTTTTTATGTGGTTAGAGATGTAAGCATAGAATAAAAAAGTTTAAACAAATTAATTGTAGTTCTGAGGACTTATGAGTTTGACTTGAAACTGGAAAAATCTGTTGATTGCCATCCTCCCTCTGAAGAAGAGGCAGCCTTTCTCTTTTGGACGTTGTGTATAAAGCCGTGAATGCAATACACTGGTCGACGCAATACAGCTTGTTTTTGAAATGACTGTTCGCACTAAAAATTCGATTATCCTCCGAAATAAAATGAACCGTGAGTGAGAGCCCTGTTTTACCAAAACCACCCCGTTCTAGTTAAAAATGTCCTTAGGCCAGCGATCTGTACCTTCGCCACATTGCTGAGCTCGTGAAAGAACCTTGCTTTCAAGTGAGTGAGCCGTCATTCTTGTAGAGCAGGGTAATGGCAAAGGAGATGCTCCACTGATTCAATTTCTTCTTCATCCCTACACCTCCTACAGAAATCGTTCGCCGTGCACCTATCGTGCAGTAGCCAATGAGAACCCCTATTAAGATGAGTAATAATAATAATAATATAATAATGGCGGCGCTACAGTCCGAAGTGGACCTGGGCCTAGCTTCTCAGCAACCACTCGTGTCGTGCGTGCTTTTGTTCTCTCACGAGTGGAGGGGACCTACAGTTTAATGCCGACTCCGAACAGTTATACTCTTTGAGCATTGTCAGTGACTCGAAAGAGGTGGAGCCGCGAACAATTTTTTTTTTTGAAAAACTGTTTGTCTGAACTTGGTTTCGAACCTAGACTGTGAAAGTCTAATGCGCATGGGTCGACGCACGAACCCACACGGCCACGACTCCTACTATTAAGATGAGTATGATTTCTTATTGTTCGATATGAGAAATTTGGTCTTGTTGTTATCGTATTTGGGCCATAAGCAGTAGGATATGACGCAGCCTGGGTGGCTTTGCTATTGTTCGTTTGCTGATGACACAGATACTTGCTCAATGAGTCTTTTGGCTGAGCAAATAGGAGGGTGGATAGTATTGTCAGCCGATTCTGCGTCTGAGCTTGAACCTGTCCGTGCCAGTTCATCTGCAATACTTGACGGATTTGGAGTTCACGAGATGGGACTCTAATGCCTTCAAGGCTGCTGACTATTCGAGCAGAAAGTGATTTCAATGTCAGGAAGGTCCGTTTGCTGTACAATCTGCGCAGCTTTCTTAATGGAAAATATTTCTGATTGAAATACAATAGAATAGTGAGTAAGCCGATAGGCATTATTTCTTCTTAGTGTCTCACAGAAGATTCCCGCTCCCGTACCGTCTTCTGTTTCGATCCATCAGTGAAAATGGGTGCGCCTTTGATGAAATCAGGCTTTTCCCAATCCTGCCTATCTGGGATAAAGATCGTGAAGTTCTTGTCAAAGTCATACTCTGGTTTTTCGTAGCCTGTGGTACTTCAGAGACTGCTGTAGCCGATAGTCTGAGACTCAATTCATGAACATCAACTCGCCATCGATCTCAACAGCTCAACATTTCACGCACTAGTCTGTGGAGAGAGAGAGAATTCTGCACAAAGATCTCGGATTATTCGCTTACAATGTCTAATCGACTGCACTCATCAATTGAAGGCGCACGACCATTCATTTCGTTCGCATTGCTTCGCAGTTTGGGCCTTAGAGAAGCTTGAATTGGACAAGGAAACGATAGTGGGCGAAAAATCATCTTTTCTGACGAGGCGCATTTTCATCTCGGCGGCTACATTAACAAACAAAATTGCCGCTCGGAATTGGGGCTCGGAAAACCCGCACGTTATTGTCGAGAAGCCAATGCATCTACAGAGAGTGACAGTTTGGTGCGGATTGTGTCACACCGTACTGTCGTTGCTGATGCCCCATATGTCCAAGAAAGAGATTGCAGAAGAAGAACAAAGAGTTTTTTCGAATAAAAATAATAAAGGCATTCATTTATTAAAACAAGAACAACAAAGTGGCATTTATTTTGAGCCCTAATCATCAAGTACAACTCCTTCTGCTTATATATGTACATATTCCTAGTTGTGCGCACTAGTTCTGCTTCTTCAGCTTGTATGTTGGCAAGAATGGCACGTGATAGGTCCAATTCCACCTGAAAATAACGCAGATTCATTTATGTAAAGAGCATTCAGTCGTGTTAGCAAAGCTTACTTCTTCAAGAGATCCATTCCATAGGGGAAGTCATAATCCGGTGAATGTTTAGTCTTTTCCTCATCCATTCCCAGTGGCATTTCTTTGGCCCACTCCACCAATCCTCGTTCCTCTGGGGTTCCTGAAAGAATTACAAATCTGTAAGGCAGACCTCTTCTCATTAAAAGAGCAGCAAATACCTGGAATAATGTTGTCGAGAAAACAACCCAACAATCCGCCAACTAGAATGGTTGTGCCCAGCAAGACAGACAAGGTTGAGTCAACTGTTTCGTTTCCCGTTCTAATGACTCCAGGGTGTTCCTGCATCCACTTGCAGAGTACCATTGGGAAAAAGATCGAAAGTCCGAGAATGTACAGATTCCTGGCCGATCTTAGGTCGACATATTGAAGTGTGGACAAGCCAAAGGCAATGATCATGCCAAACATCACACAGAATATTCCACCAACAACCGGATCTGGGATCATGATGAACACTGCTCCGAATTTTCCAATTACCCCTTGAAGTAGCATTATCAGCGCTGCCCACTGAATGACTCGACGACTTCCGACCTAGGGTTATGCAAGTTGGTTAAGCTGTTTAAATGGATATGGAAGGGGCTTTACCTTGGTTACACCAATAGCTCCGACATTCTCACCAAATGTGTTTGTTCCATTGCCAGCACCCCAGAGTCCGGCCAACATGGTTCCCAGACCTTCAGTTCCGATTCCTCTGTTGATTGCGTGCAGTGGCGGCGAATCGGCTCCTAGGAGAAGAAATGCTTTTAAGACAAGGTCTAAAAAGAGTGGAGTGTTTTCAAAAGTTTCCAAAAAAGATAAGAGTCTTCAATTTTGGAGACTGACAGTGGCGCCTTTCAAGATTGTAATCTTTGAGTCTTCCACAATTTTAACTAACTCTCCGTTTTCTTAAATTAAAATCAATTTTAAGCAATTCCAGGAAATCAGTAAAAATACGGTGCCAAAGAAAGGGATAACCGAAATTTATATTATCGGCCCCAAAAAAATGACCCATACTACCGACAACCACAGCAACACAACGAGACATTTTTTCACCCCTCACATCATATATCATAATACAAGATAGCAGGGTTAAACCATTGCTGGAGGCCATTGGTCTTAAGTTACGGCCTTGAAACTCGGTCGCAATTAAGCTAGGATGATTATAGACAGAATCCATGAACTTGAATCTTCGCCCGAAGGCGGGATTAAAAATAAATTGATAAGTATTTCTTTCGAGATCTAATAATAATAAGAATGGCGGCGCTACAATCCGAGGTGGATCTGGGCTTAGTTTCTCAGCAAGGTCTCGTGTTGTGCGTGATATTGTTCTATAATGAGTGAAGGGGACCTACAGTTTAATGCCGACTCCGAACGGCGAGATTGAGAAGCTATTTCTAGACAGTTATACTCTTTGAGCATTGTCAGTGACTCAAAAGAGGTGGAGCCGTAAAAAAATGTTTGATGTTTTTTCGAGATTCGAACCTAAGACCTCAAGTGTAGGAGTCGACGCACCTACCTACCCACTACGCCCACAAAGATATTTCAACTTGTCATATCAAATATGTTTAACTTCTCCTCAATTTTTCCTCAAGAAACTTGCGTGAGCTGTAACTTTTTCACGAGTAATTTCATCGAACAAACTACGGTCGCAATAAGCCCATCTCGTGTTACATCAGAAAATCTTACCCAGTTTCCAAAGAGATATTCTCTTTCCATTTTAATGGAACATTCGTATGTACATTTATTAACATATCTTTGTATGGGAGAAATGTTTAATTGGTGAAGTTAATAAACAAATAAATAAGCAATTAATACTGAGTTAGAGACGCAAAATTATCTAGTCTAGTGAATTCGTTAGGACATTTTAATGGATCTTTAAGTCGATAATTCTACGCTAACATAATGTGCTAACTGATAGCGTCGAAGTGGCCACAAAATGCTAAGCAAATACTCGTACATTTACTTTGTCTTCATCCTCGACAGAGATTACTGCGAATGTGCGTTGGAATAGACAAAGAGACTTAATTTTTAATGGAAAAATCTGCCTGCGTCAGAGATGTTAACTATGTTAACGCGAATAAAAAAGAAAAAGAAGACATCAACCCTGGTCCCGTAATAAGCGACAGTTAATATTTACATTTACTTAGTTGTACACTAAGTAGAACTGCAGAGCTGATTTTTGGTGCCTTCGAAAGAAAAATTCTACGTCGGATATGTGGTCTCGTCTGCGAGGAAGGCGAATGAAGAAGAAGACACAACCGCGAACTCTATGAGCTGTACCAGGATGTGGATGTAGTCCGGAATGCAAAAATCCGTCGTCTACACTGGCTCGGCCACATCGAGTGCATGGACAACAACGCTCCAGCTAAGAGGGTCTTCGAATCTGAGCCTCCTGGTACGAGAAGGAGAGGAAGACCCAATCTCCAATCTTAACGGAACTCTTTGCGTGATGTAAACATAAACGTTAGCAACATCAGATGACAGATGTCAAACACAGTCGACTCTCGATAATTTGACACTCGTTAATTTGAATCACTCCATAATTTGATAATTTTTTCTTGGACCAGACCAGAATCTTTGAATCTAACTGCGCTGTGCGATACCACTTTGTGTATGTGTATGTCTACTAGTACGAGATGTAGCATAACCGTTAGAGCGACTGTGGGAGTAGACTTTAGAGCGCCTGTAGTGGCTATGCATGCCATTCTCTGTACCGTGTTAAGTTTCTTTAAGTTCTATTTGTTGCGAAGGGCTGGGCACCAGACTAAAAGCCATAAATAAGAATGGGTCGTAGTACGGCTGTGTACATCCATTTAGTCAGGTAAGGTTGGAGACCCCATCTCTTTCCTATAGTTCTGTTACAGGCATAGAGGGCCACACATGCCTTCTTGATGCGCTTTTCAATATTCACTTTCTAGCTCAGTTTGGTATCTAGATATATGTGTACCTAGATACTTGACCGTTGGCGAGAGGTTAAGTGATATACCATTGAGATGGGGTAGTGTAAAGGCAGGTATTTTGGTTCTCCTGGTGAAAAGCAGCATTTCCGTTTTGCCTGAATTAATACTTAGGCCACAACTCGTAGCTCAGTTATTAATAATATTTAGCGCGTTTTTCATGATATCACGGTTGGAAATTTACCGGGCTTCCCTTACATTTTATAATTTGAAGCGAGTTTAAAGAAAGTGCCGTTTTAAGCAAACCGAAAACGTGGAACAAACATTAGAGACTCCAAAAATTGCAAATTCTGACTATGCAGTGTTAACTTTTAAGGATTATGCGCATGTTGATGATGACATCAGTCTTCACGATTCTGACGCTGATTTGCTGGATTTGGCGCCTCTGGATGAAGACGAGGTTGAAAGCAACTGTCAATTCCAAGGAAATTTCTTACTACCCTACGCTTCTACGCAAAATTCTACAGCAGACTTCTTTTCAAAATTAACATTCGTGAATAATTGTACAAATGTTTGAAATAATAAATCACGAACTTTAATTTATTTATTATTTAAGCTCTTGTCATTTTTACCATTGGTAATTTGAAATTTGTCTCGGGTCCCTTGAGTTTCAAATTGCCGAGAGTCGGCTGTAATTGGGTTAATTCAACGACGCAACGTCCACATCTGACCCTGTGGCTCGTATTTCAATTTACTTCACTTCTCTTTTTTCGGCGTACGAGTAAGATATGAATCTTTTGTAGTACAAAAAATTACGAAATATTTACATACTTGCATTTAATCTCGTGACTAAAAATCTGTACTCCATCGTGTGTTTTACAGTTTTTTTTTTTCAATGCCTTTAGTACTTACCACTCATTTGCGATACAGTTGGATAGTAACTGATGGATTCCACTGTACAAGCCAGCACGCCAGCGATCATTCCCAAGACCCCTGCAAAGAACATGACCACATTTCGTTAAACACTTCTCTTTCAATTAATCGGCAGTCTCACCAGAGAGTGTCACTGATGGCAATCCAAATTGTCCCGGATACGGAACGTAGAACCACGAAGCATCCGTCAAAACTCGAAGACGAACGTCAGTCCTCGCCGGGTGACCCTCCTCGAAAACTCCCGTCAGAGTGAGGACACCGCAAAGACCCCACATGAGGGCAATTGTTAGTAGCACCTTGAACAAAAAAAAACGAACTTATGAAACCAGTCCATTCCTGAGGTATGTCTGTCAAACTTACCGGAAACAGTTTGAATAAATGAAATGGCCGCGTTTCCAAACCATGCCCCTTTCTGTATACCACCACTGGAATGGTGACATTTACCATTATCTGCGAGAACAATGTCAGCATTCCCGTGGTTCTGGAAGGAGATTTTGTTAATAAACTCAATCAGTCTGCGTCCGAATCTTACCCAACAGCGATACCCCAATGCTTGGAGGCAGTCGATGCAGCGTGCTCGAATAAGGTCAGCCCGACCAGGGATACCGTCGGCACAATCGTCAGTGGAGTGACAAATTTCAAAATCCTCCCCACCAATCCGGTGTAGCCAATGAAGACCTGAAGCAGCGCAGAGATTGCAATCGCTCCCGACAACTCACGCATTCGAACCTGCCACAGTTCGGTCCTTTCGTCGTGATCCATGGCGTTCATCTCCTCTTGCGCGGGACACTTCCACTGGGGCAGAGACAAAATGGCCAGTGTCGGCACCAGGAACGATATGGTTCCGCCCTGGACAATGGGCAGCCGAACACCCCAAGTCGCCTGAAAGAACGTCACGATTCCAGTGACGAAGATCATCGTGGAAATGATGACACCTCGATTGGGATCCTCATCGGACATGCAGAGGGCGGGTGTCAGGATGAAGGGAATCGACACAATCGCACCGATCATGGTCAGATAGTGTTGAAAGGCCAAAAATATACTCAGATACCATGGCGGGTTGTCGTTTATTCCATAGAGGAGCTTCGCTGGCTCCTTTTCGGAGCTCACTGAATTCGATTTGCAGTGATTCCCATCGATCTGAAATGGGTAAGCATGTAATTAGTTTCAGCAAGTGAGTAAGTGCGCGGTGTGAGCAAACGAAACCGCATTAATTATTCTTATTAAAATAATGATCGATCAACACTTGAGGGATAATTTATTCGTTGCGCAATTGCACTTTCCAGTCCACTACTTCAACCGGAACTTATTTCATCGCCAGCAGACAAGATTATTAATTATTCAATTCTATACAGATCGAGTTATCGTACAATTATGCGAAACTAATCTTCCTCCACTATGGATCATGGAGTGTGGAGGAGGCTCTCAAATGCGCTTTATTTAAAAATAGTTGTGTAGAGAATGTGAAAAAATATAGGCCCATTTCACTTAAACATACTTTTAGCAACGTTTTTGAAAGGGCTTTCGCGTGTGACGTGAGTTACTCGTACAACTCTAACATTGTGCTAGGTTTATTTGCCGACAGAAATGGAGATCTGAGTCTTTTAAGGTTCTTCCATTAAATCTTAAACATTAGCTCACAGACGAAAATGTTTTCTTGCTTTTTCCTGAGCTTTGTTTTTCCATTGTACAAGTCAGCACGCCAGCGATCATTCCTAAGACCACCGAAAAGAACATTTCTTTAAACACTTATCCTTCGATTAATCGCCTTTCGACAGTGACAGAGTGTCACTGATGGCAATTCAAACTGTTCCCGATATTGGAGTAAAGTTCAGGTGACTGCTAAGATATATGCAACTGTTTTGGAATGCTATTCAGCAGCCAAAGTTTAAAATGCAAGCAGAATGCTTGGGATCATTTCCTTCTGAAATATAAAATTACTACCCAACCCGAGTTTATGAGCACTTTCAAGGATATTTTTAAAATAATGATTCAACACTGCAATTTATTTAATGTACAGGGAGACCCATCTAGTGGATTTCTTTTAAATCATAGGTCATTTTGAAACTGACAACTGTTTCCCGCTCAAAATCTTGACGGAAAGTCAGAATTATACCTCCGCGGAGTGAAATGAGTCATGAAAAACGTTGGCAAACATTGAAAACTTATTTCCAAAGTGAGTACTGTGTTGCCCAAATGGTGCGTTTTTTTGGAAAGATGTTTTGGCCGAAATAAAGCACCCACCGCGACTGCTGTACGCAAGAGTGTGCAAAAAGTTCGTGAGACTGGTGTGCCAGTGGACAACACTCATGGGATGAGAATGTGGCTGCTGTGGCCGAGAGTGTGAGACTCAATTCACGAACATCAACTCGCCATCGATCTCAACAGCTCAATATTTTACGCACTAGCCTGGGGAGAGAGAGTACTGCACAAAGATCTCGGATTATTCGCTTACAAGGTTCAATCGACTGCACTCAGCAATTGAAGGCGTGCGACCATCCGCTTCGTTATCGCTTCGCAGTTTGGGCCTTAGAGCAGCTTGAATTGGACAACGATTTTGGGCGAAAAATCATCTTTTCTGACGAGGCGCATTTTCATCTCTTCATGAGGCTGGGAACAACGTTTCTGTCAACGGTGGCCGTTACAGATCCCTGTTAACCGACTTTTTTTTTATTGAAATTGATGACATGGATTTGGACGACCTCTGGTTCATGCAGGCTGGCGCACCATGCCACACAGCCCATGCCACAATCGATCTTTTGCGCACCAAATTCCCAAATCGTGTTATCAGCCGTCTTGGCTTCCTGTGTATTGGCCGCCTCGGATCTGCGATTTGACCCTTTTGGACTTTGTTTTTTGTGGGGAACCGTCAAGGACCGAAAACGATTCAAGCACTTAAGGCCAATATCATCCAAGCAATCCGTGAGCTAGAGCCTGAAGCCATCGACAAGGTTTTCGAAAATTGGGGTGACAGAATGCGCTACTGCAAAGCCAGCCAAGGCAGTCACTTGAACAACGGGAATGGGAATGATTGTTCTTATTAATAAAGCCATAATACATGTAAAAAAAATTACAGTGGACGCTCGATATAGTGAACATCGATATGGTGAACAATCCAATATAGTGAACATACAAAATGTTATACCGTTTCATCTACTCATCGTGTTGAGCGAAAATCCTGAATGATTAGTTATGTTATGTGCATGGTATACAGTTTAGGGTTGTTTGAAGCAAATACAAAATGCGTGTTGCTTGTATATGGAATGTATTATTTTTGCTGCGATTTACGTTTTTACGGTTTTGATGAATTGTACTTCAAAACAGCTTTTCAGACGCACGTACCAAAAAACCCACGCTCGTAACAATAAACAATGACGCTCCAGTGAACAGGCTCGGTTTTTATTAGTTCACAATATCGAGTGTCTACAGTATTTTTTTTTTGCATTTTTAAAAAGTAACTTAACTATTTGGCCCACCCTCCACTTTAAATAAACTCCAGATTCCCATTTGCTGCTTTACACCCTCCAAACCATGACTCCCCCACTGCTGTGTTTCACTGTTAAGAATAGGTTTTCTTTGTTCCATTCAGTTGGTGATTTCATCCACTTAATACAGGTATCAATTAACCCAAATATGGAAAATTTGATTTCTAACTTGTCAATATCCTCCTTGGGAAAAAAAATTCCTCAGAAATATCATATACGGTTTTTTAGTTCTAGACCAACCATTACAGCGTTTTTATTTTGTGATGGATGTGTTTACTGCCGTTCCAAAACTTTGGATTTTATTCGATTAAGCTGTTTTCACGGTAGTCGTTTATGAATTCGTTTTTACTTCTGAGCCTTCCATGTGTCCAAATGGCTGCAGTCAAAACTCCTGACGCGAAGCTTCAAAAATCTTGCTTCTCAAAACCCTAAGTCCGCTGATCAGTCTTCCTACACTGAACTGAAAACTGAACGATTTTCAGAACAGGACAACTGATTCCTCGCTTCCGTACCTTACTTAACATTTTCTTGTGTTGGGCAGGTTCTAAGAAAATAAGACGGGGGTTTATTAAAACCGCAATTTTACAATTTACGCCCATATTGTGAAATTGTTAATTTGATTGTGGTTTACCGGCATGTACGGGTATGTACCGTACACGAAATGCGAAAATGAACTCAGATTGTATTGGCAGTCAGTATTGGAAAATTGCAGCCTTAATTGTTCAAAAATTACTTCAATTATTTCAGGGTTTATACACACGAAGTAGAATTTTGTACGCTTTCGCACAAAATATTCTCTACGGTCAATTATTTAGGAATTATTTCCCGATTTAACTCATAGTTTAAGAATTACCTATAATGTATCTGCTACGACAGGTTTACAACGATTGCTACTTAGAACTTGAATGGGGCATTCCAGAATTTTGGGCCAGGTAAATGTGGAAGCGATTTCATTGCTTCGTGTTTGACTTGATCTGGTGTTAATGATGCGTTTATGTTTTGGTATTCGACGACTAGGCTGTTTGGCTAATGAAATTTGTTTTTTTTTTGCAGTTGGGCCTTAAACCAGTTGTCGCTTGTGGTACATAATTGTATGCGATGTTCTGGTTGGGAAGCGAAATCGCAGTTTGTGTCGGGTTGAGGGTTAGCTGGGGCTTGTCTTGATGAGTTATTACTTGGCTTGGACTACAAACTTAATGTAAGTTGTGTTCATGGTTTTGTCTCACATATGGAGGGACCTTAAGGTATAATTCCGAAAGTTTAAGAAGCTTTGATAGCAATACTCCATATTCTGCAGTATTTAACCCAGATTCGAACCATGAACTTTTTGTACATTCACTTAACTCACAGTCCTGTAGACTAAATTCGTTAAATGATCTCTTCCTAACTTTAATAGAATGGGAAAGCGGACGTATGAGCTCCGTCTCAAACGTGAAATATGATCTCCAGACTCGGCAGAAGTGCTTTTTAAGGCAGCCGGATACGACCAAAGCCTATTGACAGTGTATCTCAAGCGAAAATTCTTGCTGCACAGAAGCTGGTCATCAAATAAGATCATGTCCAAACACAGGGCCAAGGCAGAACATGGCTACGTATTTTTACTTACAGTCACGCCGCAACCAAAGCTATTGTCTCGGGCACTTGTCTCGAAGACAGACGAGAAATGCTGAAATGGGGTAGCTAAATAACCCTAATTTGGAAAAAGCTGATCTCCTCTCAATTGTTTAGCTGCGAAGGAACTGCAAATCACATAATAGTTCCTAAACGCAGCCGGCCTAATGTGGAATAAAGTAGCATGCGATGCAACGACTAGCAAGAGATCTCAATGTAACAGCCCCAGTAGGGAGCATTGGCCGGTAGGATGTGACGTAACCTGCTGCAGCTGTGACGTTGTAGCACAAGGAGAAATCAAGACCTACTTAATTTGCCCGAAACCGGCTAAAGCTAAACAATGGGCTCTAGAGTAAACGTTTCCGGACTCTCTCGAGATCTCTAAGAGCATTGGGCCTAGTTTTTACAGCAATCGCTCGTACTGAGCGTGCCTCCATTTTCTGGCGATGAAAGAGACCGAATCCAAATGGCGAAGTTTAAGATCCAGACAATTATTCACTTTGAACAATTTATCAACGGCTCGAAAGAGGTGATGTCGTGAAAATATGAAAGATGTTTTTCATTGGAAACTTGAATGCCGACGCATTAACCCATCAAGGAGTTGCAAATTCTCCTGAATGAAAACATTATACAGCAGAGCTATGGTATCAAAACGGCCCTTATCGAATCGCCTCACACAAGACCTAGCGATTCCTGACTAATCCTACACTCTGTGTTGATGATCTTGGCCTATTTTCCATTTGTTAACATTCTCAACGTTGTAAAAGATGACGTTGTGTTGACGAGATTCCTTAAGCAATCACAGCTGGAAGAAATTGTCGTAACGTCGGAAAGTTTTTCCTCTATCGGAACTAATCTAATTAGCTCGGTAAATACCTCGCACAAAACTGCTTGTTGTTTCCATTATCTGCATCCTAATTAAAACGTAGCTAATATAACACATTATTCATAATTAATAACCAATCGTAAAGTATTAACGAAGACCAGAAATAACGTGCGAACATTTTGAATTCCTTTATGGTATGTAGATATATTAGGATCAATAAAAATAGAAACCTTCGTAACTACTAATAGTAAAGTCATAATTCTATTTGATCTAACATACACGTGCCACATTGCATCGAACAGAATAGATGAACAGATACTTTTCACATCTTATTATGGTATCATGTGACAGTTGGAAAACCAGGCTCCAGGCTCTTTGACGTCAATGAGATGTCTCAAAGCTGTGTAGTTGGTGTAGTTGAGTTTAGGTTAGGTTAGAGGGCTGCTAGTGAATTCACCAGCACACTTAGACCATGTTGGTCCATTGTGATATCAACAGTCAAAATACTACCACTGATCGACCGCTCCATTGATAAGTATAATAATAATTCCGGCACTACAGTCCGAGGTGGGCCTGGGCCTAGCTTCTCAACAAGCACTCCTGTTCTGCATGCTATTGTTCTCTCACGAGAGAAGGGACCTACAGTTTAGTGCCGACTCCGAACGGCGGTTTTTGAGAAGCTTTTTCTAGACAATTAGTCAGTCAGTGACTCGAAAGAGGTGGAGCCGTGAACAAATCTTAGATGTTTTTTCAAGATTCGAACCTTAGACCTCGAGCATAGAAGTCAATGCACCTACCCTCTATGCCACGGCGTCCATCGGTCCATTGATAGTGCCGTTAATTTGATCCCAACGGCAAATGGTGACTGGACTAGATTAGAAAAGCAGGATAAAAGCGCATTAACTTTGCTTTCACTGGGATTCGAACCTGGGACCACCCTAACTTTGGGCAGGCATTTAACCAACTGCGCCATCCAGTCGTCAAGTCCAGTCTTGTTGAGTGTTTTCCATTGAATGCTCTTCTATCCTAAAGTGCTTCCGTCCAAATGCATTCTGGAGGTTTAATTTAATATTGAGGACTATAATCGGATATCCATGCTTGAAAAAAGTTACTGCTACGTCAGTGTCTGTCGAGTGTCATTTTAAACTAACTTGGGATGGTTTAGTGGAGCACAAACAGCAGCTGGTGCAAAATGTGGTCAGAGGAAACCATATTTGATTGATGAAATCACTGTTTCGTTTTTGCCGATCCAGTCTACGGAAGGCAACTATGAATGCGTCAACTAGCGAGGGCTAGGTTAGGTTAGGTTAGGGGTGGTCGATGAGCCTCTCATAGACCAATTGTGGTCCATAGTGTTACCACTTACACAGTTAACCTAAGTGTTGACCTAATAGCCTTTATTGAGACAGAAAGATTTTGAGGTTGTTGCAAATTTGATGAGAAGTTGTGGCTTCACACTGAAACCTACGGATCGAACCCCTGAAACGGCTAGATCATGTGGAATGAATGGACACCACAGCTCCGGTTGAGTAAGTCTTCGAATTTAACTCAGAGGTATAATGTATTAGAAAACGGCCACAGGGCAGGCGCATAATTTAAATGCAAAAAAAATGGAATATGGCGCTAAAGATAGGTTGCAAATGATCGCGCTGGACAGGGGGACATGTTGGTTAGGATCTAGGACTCTTAACTCAACCACTAAAAGAGGAAGAAAACAACCGATTTACCCTGATGTGCCTGGTGCTGTTGAGAAAGATCAGAAGTTTTGTGAACTAAATCCGGAATTTGGTCTTCGCTTTAAAGATTAGCCAAAAAGTCAAAAGATTGGAAGGGTCTTTAGAAAAAGTTGAGCTCTTATTTGTGGGACAATATGCTGTATTTTTCCATGTAAATATTTCTTAAAATAAAAATTATTCCTTAAAAATTGATTAAGCATTTTATTTACCTATTGGCTATGAGGATTTAAGTAAACCGAATAAACGACTTGAGGCTAGATTAGAGAATGACTTATATAAAACGAAAGAATGACTTGAATAACTCCACTCATTCCTTTCCACTTTGTGCTCGGAGGAAGGCATGCTGTTGTGTACAAGATTTCGCAAAATAATTGCCATGAAAAGAACTGATTAGTCTAGAGTGAATGCAGTCATGACGAGAATTATGAACAATCACGAAGTGATACTGCTGAGACTCAAACTTGGTCTCTAATTAGTCTATCCGACTAATAACTGTAATAACGCCAAATTAAATTTACAACTTCCCCTTCCCGTTTTTAGATCTTTAATAATAGACGTCTACCTTCGGCCTTTGCTCAAGTCCTTCCTAAGACTTGCCTCACCAGTTCGTGCCACTCTAACTATATAATTGATTCTTTGAATTTTCTCAACTAGGTGTTACATTGTAATCGCCATAACCGATCTTAAAAATGCGCATAAATTCTATAAATTCTCAGAGTAATGCCGAACAGATTGCAGTGCAATTACCCAACATCGTCTAATCGATTTGCATTTTCGGACACAATCCAGCACCCAGAGTCATTTGTCTGAGAGATTCTCACTCACGATTAATTGGGAGCAAGCTATAAGCCATAACAAACGTATAGGACGTTTTATAAATATTTATTCGCTGATTATAGTCAATATTTATTATAACAGGTTGACTGAGAAAAACAAACATGGGGCGGTGTTCATAAATAACCGAAGGCAGTGTGTTGGCTGACACACGTCAGAGCATTCAGCAAACTGACGGATATTTATCGGCCTGATTGAAGTCGTTGCACTTATTTAAGCGCCTTATATGACAGTTCCTAAGCCGAGTGTCATTTTCTTTTAAACGGTTTACACTATGAATTTTGTCATATTTGTTGAAAAATGCGTCATCGCAAGATCACTTTATCCCTACGTGGGTAGCAAACTTTAGAACATCTTTGAAATACAGAGAGAATTTCCTCCTTTTTTGAATGTATTCCTACAGTTTTTTCTGTGAGCAATAGACATGAACTTCCAAATAATGACTGCTTGCCTTTGATCTTTACCTATTTATGCAATGATGAATTAACACGTCAAAACATCTTAAATTGAACAAATAACAGAATGCTCCAATGGAAAGCTGGAAGAATTTTACCCGCTTTTGGTATTCCAACTAGACTGGGCTCCAATCAGTGGACAGTATTAATTCAAAGCGTGAAACTCAACTCTTCCATGCAGTCATTGATTGGATTTCATGAATTCGAATCAATTAAACTAATCAAGAAACATCATCGAAACAACACTCGTTCTCAAAACTCAGTGACGATTTCACGAATCAATTGAAATTAATCTTCCATATGAGAGGATCTGGTAATGAAAAAATGAAACACTTGACCGTTCCGGTTCTTTCAATAACGTAGACCATTTTGCATCGAAAATAAACTGCAACACTTTTCATCGGCGACGGTAAAAAACCATTGTCAGAAGGAATGTTCCATTCAATTAGGACAATGAAAAACGCGATTTAGGCGAATTCAAAATAACATCGGCCTCAGGATCGACATTTGAAGACGAGCAGCATTGGGCTTGTGTCAAGAATTAAAGATACAAACATCAAGGACAAGTCCTGCAACCATATCCCACTTGATCTATCTGCCATATTGTCCGGATGCCTGGAATCATTCGTCGATTAATGAAAAAGCCCTTATTAGATCCTTGTCACATTGATTCACGATTAAAAAAATCAACCATCGAGTCAACATAATTTGTATCTTGCAAAAGTCGGTTGATCTTGATATTGACTTGAATAAGAGCAGGAAGAAGGTGCAGCCTCGGCAAAACCTGGTGAAGTGCCGCACCACCACGGCAACAACAGCATTAAACGACAGATGACGAAGCGATTGCCCCCACCCGTACAAGGTCTGGGACAACAGCATCAATAACAACAGAAGCAGCAGAAACAGAGCTGCAACAAAATCGGTCGAGGAAGCATTCTAAGTCAATAGATGACCTCGAATACCAATCGGACGGCAACGAAGGGCGCTATGAGAAGTAACAACTCCTTCCGAATCCTTATAAACTCCGTGGTGCAAGACGTTGCGGAGGACGTCAAAAAGCTGGAGAAAAAGAAGAAGGAGGAGGGCGGGATTAGCACCCACATCGAATATCTCAAAGAGAAGCTTGCTGCAAGTACGGCTAAAGCTAAAGAGCTGCAATAACAGCAGCAGCAGCAGAATCCTAAGAATCTGTTTTAGAGTAAGCAATGCAATCAACACCGATGTAGAAATTAAAAGCAGAATCATTATGCCGAGACGCTACTTCTCCGTGAGCAATTTTTATAAGTCTCTCTAGGCTTTGGACTAGATCCTCATTGACAATTCCTCTCTGTATTGACAATTCCGATGCATGAGAACTATCGGTATCAAAGGAAGAATACCAATGCAAATGCCAATACGACAATGAAACAGATGACGAAACGACTATGACGACTCATAAAATGAACAGAAAATGAAATGATACTAAAACAACATGACCTCTGGCATTTGACGGATCAAAAATCGAGCCGGAATCAGACTGGGACTGTACTCAAGTGTGACCTCAATACTCGTATACATCTTTCAAGGGACATGCTTGATCACGCAGCTTACAGCGTCTTCCAAGCGGAAATAAGAACGATTAAGGGGACACTGCAGTACAATGGACCAGTTTTTGAGTCTGAGTGCTCCAGTGTAGAGTTTCAAGAACTTCTACATTAAAAAAAGGGGGCACTGTTTTGCATAAAGCACTATGTTATTTCTAATAGGGATTTCATCACTTGTACTTACAATAAGGATGCAACCCAAATGTTTGCATTTTGTCACTCTATGCTGCAGATTGTCACGCAACAATGTGGCGGCGCTACAGTCCGGGGTGGACCTGGGCCTAACTTCTCAGCAACCACTTGTGTTGTGCGTGCTATTGTTCTCTCACGAGGGGAGGGGACCTACGGTTTAATGCCGACTCCGAACGGCGAGATCGATCATCTTTACTTCTGTAAAAAAGAAAAACCGATTCGACCGCATTTTCAATTCAAATGTGAGTCTTAAATGTCAAAAATTAAAGTAGAAGGTATAAAACAAATCACCTACATACTTCATCGAGCATTACAGGGATACGGAAATGAATTCGTATGTCTGCCAACATTAGCTCAAATCCCATAATTTATAATCTTTATATTTTGATAAACTAGTCACGCTTCGTTGAAGTTATTTGAGCATATTTGCCAGTCCTGCGATAAGGGTCTCTCTTTACAATATACATTTTTTTTTTATTTAACTCCAAATTAAATAAATTAAAAAAAATTATAAAACTCTGTAATTAAAAAATAAAAATCTTAAACAACGTTCTACATCTCCGAAGTGGCTTATATGACTTAAGCTTTCACACACTTTTGGTTTTTCTTATCAAATGTTTCAGACAATTAACATTGCACAAAGTTTATCGACACAGAATCGTAAAATTATAAACCGAGGAGATTTGGATAGTAGATTTTTACGAAAATGAAGAAAGAACATAATTAGACAAAAGAAAGATAAGACAGAAGACATTGACAGAATCATAATTGGCATTGACAACATGAACTGATTTCTTTGACGCTCACTGTTTGCCATTTGTCTTGGCAATGCACTTGATCTGAAGAGCAGCAAAAAAATTCAATTGGCCTTGAAATCATGTAATCCGTTCAAGACGAAACAACTAAATGTACGCATATAATGTCTCGAAATGATTTTTGCCAAGTGATTAGAACCAAAGTTCTCTCAAAAATCTAAAATGTTTTGACCATTAAATTTGGATTAAAATATGAAATATGATCACTCACGGGATTAGTGGTTGCGACGTCAGTTAACTCCATTGATCGTTCAAAAAAAACACAAAATCAACTAAAAAATAGGCGCAGTATCACTTTAACACTCAATCTTGAATAGGTTCACTTAAAAATAAAACTTGGGAATCACTGTCATTTACAGACCTCCGGTACCCACTTCAAAAACTCCGCAATTTATGAAAATAAATCCTCAAAAAGACTTTCTTTTCATAGCTACACTCTACACTCAAAAGAACGAAATCTTTAGTGAGCAGCAATTAGAATTGTCGACTGCCTGCAGCACGTGCTGGGGACAGACTACTCATTGCTTGTCGATCGTTGAGTGATCCGAAAGCGCTTGAAAATAAATTACAATGGAGGAGTTTTTCGTGGCGCTATCACCGCTGTCAACGCTAGCACTGTTCCGCTATTTTATAGATCGTGCTTTTGTGTTGGGTTGATCAGACATTCATCGAAGGGACATTTTCTTCTCGATCATGCTGAAAATGAGCAAACATTTCGTAAAGCACAGTTCAATAGCATTGGTCGGTTGAATGAAGAGCACAGTGAATATAAAGGGTGGTCCAACGAAAACGCACGATGATAATTGTAAATACAACAAAAAGTTTTCAGAGAATTACCTTAGTATTTTTATTATGATAGAAGGATCTATGACAATTATGTGTGAAACAAAATATCGGCCAAATGTCCGTCTCGGCTTCGGTGGCATGCCTCTATCCGATGGTCCATATTTTCAGTGACTCTGAGACATAATTGAATCGTTAATGTGCCGAATTATCTCATCCATTAGCTCTTGAATTGTTCTTGGCTTATTGACGTACACTTTTTCTTTCATACTCGTATATCCCCAAAGAAAGGAGTCCGACGGTGTTAAATCACATGATCGTGGCGGCCATTTAACATCACCACGACGTGAGATAACACGGCCATTGAATTTCTCGCGCGAAAGAGTCATTGTTTGCTAAAATTTGCGCACAATTCTACCGATTGTGGACACATTTGGTCGATTATGCTGACCAAAAATATCACGAAGTGCACGAAATGCATTTTGATTTGAAAGTCCATTTCCGTAAAAGGTTTCAACAATCTTAACGCGCAGTCAAAAACTGAAACAAAGAAATGTCAAATTAAGTTGGGCAAAAAAACGTGACGTTAAAGTGTGGCTCACAATTAACATCGTCCATTATGGTTGGACCACCCTTTAAAAGACTATTCGAAGTGTGTGATAATTTCTAATTGAACTGCAAAGTGCATTTGAAATATTTTACAATGAGTGTAGAGTATTCAAAATATAAATAGCGCTTCTTATTTTTCTTTTTTGAGACGCACCTGGGCCTCAACCAACAAACCTCCTCAGCTAGCACCATCCTACGTCAGATGTTTTCAACTGCGCACACCAATTTGTTTGAAGTTACTTCCGACTTAAGTACGCCATCTTCGTTCTCTGATGTGTTATCCCACAGGCTCGGAGTTGAAGATTCTTCGGGCCGAAATTAAGTTGTCCATTGGTTCTAAATGGGCCAGCTATTTGTATTCGTGCTCCGCAAATTAATTATTGAGTAAGCTATGATTTTTACGTTATATTTTGAAAATTTTAGTAAATGCTTCATAAATTAATTGTAACTCATATTTCTTTTGACTTTTCTGAAGGTAGGTCCCATTTTTTGTAGATTTTAAAAGGGTTTGGTTTTATTAAGGGAAATGTGTTATTTGATATTCGATTTGTCAAAATCGTCATTGGAACTTGAACATGGATATCTCTGTGGAGAAGAGGACAACAATAATTGGTTTACATGAGCACACTGGAAAATGCATAAGGCAGATTTTGGATAATGTCAGATTTGGAAAATCAAGTGTTTCCTAGATTATTGGGTTCCACAAGTATACAGGTTCGATTGCAACGAGTCTTAAGGGCCGAAAACGCAAGACCACGGCTCATGATGACAAGGTTTTGATCCGAAACAGCGTGATAAATCCTGGAAAGACAAGTAGCGATTTTCGGAGGGACTTGGCGTCGGCTGGTATATATGTGAATTCGTGTTCTGTTCGGCGGCGTCTTTTTGAAGAGATTTGAATGAACTGACTGAACGTGTGGAGAAAAAAAGACTGCAATGGGCAAGGAAACATAGAAATTGAACTGCAGAGGATTTGAAAAAAGACGAGAGTCACTTCGAGGTCCAGGTATTTGATGTTCTGCGTACCAAATTCCCAAATCGTGTTATCAGACGTCTTGGCGATGTCAATTGGCCGCCTCGGAGCTGCAATTTGACCTCTTTGGAGTTTTTTTTTTGTGGGGAACCGTGAAGGACCGCTGTTATGCCAACAATCCGGAAACGATTCAAGCAGTTAAGGCCAATATCATTCAAGCAATCCGTGAGCTACAGCCCGAAACCATCAACAAGGTCTTGAAAAATTGGGTTGGCAGAATGCACTACTGCGAAGTCAGCCGAGGCAGCCATTTGAACGACGTTGTATTTCATAATTAATGGAAATGTTTGTTCTTACTAAAAAAGCCATGATACATGGAAGAAATTTAGTTTTGTTCATATGATTGCATTTTTAAAAAGAAACTTGTATTTGGCCAACCCTGTAGTTTACTTGAAATTTGCAAGTTCTTAATCTACTACTACTACATCTCTTGTCTATTGTTGACTTTTCTGTGACAAAATGTGACCTTACACACGTGTGGTACCATCACATAACGATAGCTAATAGATTTTCGCATGTGGACATCCAATTACATCAGTTATATAGTAACATTTACTGTTATTAGCACTCACCGGCCGTTTGCATTTATTATACCAATCGCTTGTCGCAAATCAAAAGGGTTAAACTCCTCGTTCAACTTGTAAATAAGGTTGTAAAAGTCTAGCATGCAAGTAGTATGCATATCAACAAACATTACTCGAAGCAATCAGAAAACGTAATATTTGAAATACACCGTTATATGGACTGCCATTAAAAAGAGATAAGGAATTTGAAAGCAGTGGAATCTCTCATGATTATTAATGTCGATCGTTGATGTTAGTTGTTTCTATAAAGCAGTCCTTCTTTGTTTCTTAAACAGGTCCGAATAGGGGAAAAATTGACTTAGCTCGTGCAGTTTTATCCTTAACCTAAATGTGATTCGTGTTAAAAGCACTCGTGATAAAAACACTCAACATTTTGGTACAATTTCCAACCGAAAAATCGACAATGTTTGCTTCAGATTTCTGTGGATTATCCAGCAACACTTGGGCGTTGCTTAACCTAGTTGTTGTGCTTAACGAAGGTAGGAGCGGTTTATTTTTATAGTCTTCTCTGCCCCGAAGTAATTAAACCCCTTATTTACTTTGGGCTTAAGACTTTTGACAGATACGTCTTTTTTCTTATCGCCAGACATCTGTCTTGTGTGTTTCGACATCAAATATTTAACTGGTGGGTTAAATATGCGGTTTATCCACGTCCGCTTTGCTCTAGCACGTCACCTATAGGAATTGAAGCTGCATCGACTAATTTGTAGTTCCCAAGTTTCCTTGCATTATACACACTTCTGGTTTTTGACGGTGAATACAATGGTTGAGTCTATTCGGCAACTGTCGCTCTTGATTTGCGCAATTTTTGTAATTTGCAAAGTAAAATCTGCATTTCCAACTAGACCAGTTCTAATTTACTACGTTGAAACTTAAACCGGCCTTGATGTGTTTGTGACCAAGCCGTCGTTTTGGTGCCACAGAATTTTATTCATTCACTCTAAATCCTTTTCCCTAATTTGCATAGAACCTACCGTAGACAACTAAGGAAAAACTTCAAGGAAAAAATCAGTTCGTATTGCAACAAAACAAAAACAAACAATCTCCTTCGACGAACTCGAACAGATATCGCAACGGTCATATTGGTTTATACTGATCCGCAGCTAAACTGAAGACTGAATTAAGAGCCTCACGCAAACCCTTTCTAAATTCTCTCTTAACTAGATTTCAAAAATGAGAATTAAGGACATAATGGCATTCTTAAATTCCACACTTGGGATTTACTACTGTTCGTGTCGTACTAATTGGGTTCTCACTTCGGAACCGCCAATTCTAAAAAACCAAGCGGCTATTACAAAATCATCCTCCTTCATTTTTTGAACCCGTTATGCATATCCGCATGTTTATGTGTGACTTCCAATCTCTTGAAAATAGTAATGAACGACTTTAAAAATACAAAGTTCATCTACCACACCGACGATGGCATAAAATGCTACGCCATCACAGGAGGAGTTCCACAAGGATCAGTCCTCGAACCACTATTGTGGAACGGTATTCCACGACTGACACTACCCGAAGGAGTGCAAGTCATTGGTGCTATTGATCGCTGTTGTCACAACAGCCAAAACATCGAAGAAGTGGAGTCTGCAACAAATGCGGCAGTTGCAGAAATAGAATATTGGTTGGAGACCACCGGCCTGGATTTAGCTGCCCACAAACCTGAAGCTGTCCTTAAAACCAGTCGCAAGAAGGTGGAATACGCAAACAACCAGGTGGGGAATCAGACAGTTAAATCCAATGAATCATTGAAATATGTCGTTATGCTTGGCAACAGACTTTCATTTAAAGCACATGTCGCACGGAGTAGTCTATCGAATATTATACTTTTTTTTTTCTTCGAGGGACTTAAAACTGATCCATTGTACTGCCAGGTAGCAACCTATTCCAGTGCCGTTAGTTTGATCCCAACGGCAATTGGTGGCAGATTCGATGTTACTGGGATACGAACCTGGGACCCCTCTAACTTGTGGCAGGCAAGTGCGCTATCTAGTCGTCTTTGAATATTATACTTACACGAGTAGTTACTTCGGTGCCGTGAACAAAGCCGATATGAACTAACGCCATAATGGCGTTAATTTGGGTTTGAAATTGAATCAACGCCATAATTCATTTATGGCCACCATACGGCGTTAGTTCAATTTAATTGATAAGTGGATTATGGCGTTAATTCGCATTTGAAAATGAATTAAAGCCATTATGGCGTTAGTTCATATGGCCTTCATTCACTTCACCATTATATCGGTCCTTTTGTACGATGCTCCGATGCACCGGGCGGGTGCACTTGCGGTAGGAGAAAACAAAGGGTTGCTAACATCAGCGTATGATCTCTGCGCAACGATGCAACGTCTATTCGTTCGTTCTCGCTGAAAAGCTGTCCACCGACATTCTGGCAAACGAAATAAAAAGAGTGTTCCGTAGACGAACCGCGTATCGACAGCAGGCGGAACAAATGAAAGTAAAAGAAAGGGCAACATCAATAGTCCAATGGCAGGCTAGGTGGAACAATCCCACAAAAGGTAGACGGAATCTTATTCCTGATACCAAGGCTTGGACATCGAGGGCAAAGAAGGAAACTGTAACTACCATCTCACTTAGTTCCTCTCCGGTTAACGAAATCATCTACACAAAAGGGGATAGTTCGATAGTTCGTCTTTCTGTCCTAAATGTCCGCACGTGGACAGAAGACGCAGTCTTTTACTGTAGTCGCTACGCTGAAGATAGACAGATAAGTCCAAAAAATCTGTTTTATTTATATAGTAAAGGAGTAAGATTTGCTCGTATGTCCAAGGGGTATAAGTAAAACTACGGAGAGGAGAAACACAGAAAAGGGCACAGGAGGCCGGCTCCCTGAAAACAGCATAGAATTGCCAAGCAGGCCCAGCCAACTTAAAGGCAGTTCCGCAAGGAGAGTGGTTGATGAGTGCAATGGTATGGTTTTGTACGTAGACGCGAAGAACAAGAGAATTATATCCCACGAATCGTTCATGCTAATAACACGTGTGAAAAAAAGCGACTGGATGGCGCAACCAACTACGCCTGCCCCAAGTTAGAGGGGTCCCAGGTTCGAAACCCAGTGAAATCGAATCTGGTCTAGTTACCATTTGCCGTTGGAATCAAATTAACGGCACTGGAGTAGGTTGTTACTTGGCAGTACAATGGACTCAGTTTTGAGTCTGAGTGTTCCAGTGTAGTGTTTCAAAATCATCCGAAAAAAAACGTGTGTGAAAATTCTTCAACCATTGGCGCAACCATACGAAAAACATATTGCTCAGAAGCGCTCAACCCACCAGCACCTACCACTCTATAACCCTCCACTAAACACCTGTTGAAACGCCAAAAGAGCAACGACACAGCCAAACGTTTTTCAAACGGACTTAATAAAAATAATATCTGAAACTACTCAACCACTGTACGTAAGATATTAGACACCGTAAAAGTTGCCAAAGGTATTTGATGTTGTAAACAGCCCACATTTACAACTAGCTGATACCATGGTAGCTGGAGCTAAAAAAAAATCTGAAATTGTTGTTGTAATTTATTACTTAATAAATCGAATAAATAAATAAATCAAGATAATGTTGAAAGATTAAGCTACATACATTCTTTCCCCAAAATCTTTACAGAGCTGTAGCTTTCCTATAACCATTTTACTGCTCAAATATGAACGCGAAACACGTTTTGACACAATTGCCAAAATAACTTTGAGATAAAGTCTAATGGAATATTTGTTTGCGAAATTCAACTAAAACTTTCACGCAGCGGACCGTTCATGAACAATAAAATGGAAATTGAAACCTATTCAATAAGAGATGATTCTGATTCCGTTGATTAACAATAACAAAAGTGACGAACCCAACTTTGTCACGGAAGACAGAAACGCTGTTCTAGACCATACTTCATTGCCAGGTGCAACAGTGCATCGCTAACTGATCATTCTATTCGATCTAGACTTTCACTTTCCCGTGTTTCCAGTATTATGCTTGAATCAGACGTGCATCAAAATCAATGCATTCAGATTATAGAATATGAAATATACCTTATACAGGGTGGGCCATCTAGTATTTTTTTTAAATATAGGTTATTTTGACATAGTTTCCGGCTCGAAATCTTGACAGATAGTCAGTATCACACCACCGCGGAACGAAATAGGTCGCTTTACGCTTGAGCAACGTTGGGAACTTACATATTTCCAAAGTGAGTGCTGTGTAGCCCAAACAGTGCGTTTTTTGAAAATAAGTTTTGGCCGAAATAAAGACAGCGGTACGCAAGTTTGTGCAAAAAGTTCGTGAGACTGGTATGCTAATGGGCACCACTCATGGTCTCCGTCGTCGTACCGTGCGCACAAATGAGAATGTGACTGCTGTGGCCGAGAGTGTGGGACTCAATTCACGAACATCAACTCGCCATCGATCTCAACAGCTCAACATTTCACACACTAGCCTGAGGAGAATTCTGCATAAAGATCTCAGGTTATTCGCTTACAAGGTCCAATTGACTCAGCAATTGGAAGCGCGCGACCATCCTCTTCGTTATCGCTTCGCAGTTTGGGCTTTAGAGCAGCTTAAATTGGACAACGATTTTGGGCGAAAAATCATCTTTTCTGACGAGGCGCATTTTCATCTTGGCGGCTACGTTAACAAACAATAACAGAATTGCCGCAGCTGTGGCTCGGAAAACCCGCACGTTATTGTAGAGAAGCCAATGCATCCACAGAGAGTGACAGTTTGGTGCGGATTGTGGAGTAGTGGCATCATTGGAACTTGTTTCTTCGAAAATGAGACTGGGAGCAACGTTTCGGTCAACGGTGGGCGTTACAGAGCCAAGTTAACCGACTTAACGGACTTTTTTTTGTGGGGAACCGTGATGGACCGATGTTATGCCAACAATACGGAAACGATTCTAGCACTTAAGGCCATATCATCCAAGCAATCCCTGAGCTACAGCCTGAAACCATCAACAAGGTCTTGGAAAATTGGGGTGACAGAATACGCTACTGCGAAGCCAGCCGAGGCAGCCCCTTGAACGACGTTGTATTTCCTAATTAATGGGAATGTTTGTTCTTACCAATAAAGCCATAGGACATTGAAAAAATGTAATTTTTTCAATTTTATTGCATTTTTAAAAAGAAACTTGTATTTGGGCCACCCTGTGTGTAAATGGACACATGTGTTTACTGCATAGCCACGCATTGATGTCAGTTGTATCTATTCCTTATTTTAATGCACAAATTTGTGTTTTAATGCAAGCCATTTGTAGTAGAACGGAAAAATACCACCATTTGGTACAATTTTGAAATTGTCGTTTCATGTAAGTGTCTGTTTAGAATTTAAAGTTGACTGCACGAACAAAATGAATGTAAAATTAATGGAGTATTAACAAAATATTTGTTTTCTTTAATTTATGACGCCTTTCTTCATACATTGCAAAAAGAATTTGTTTCCAGGAATCAACTGCCACTTTTCACAACGACCGCAAACTAATGTAACGAGATGTCCAAATTTACAGCACGTATCGTACGAGGCATAAGAAAGGATGATAGGCTGATGGGATTATATTTTTTGGCAAAATACTGGGGCCTTATTTTGTATCACTTTCGGATTCGGAAATCAAATCCGATACTCAAATCAATTCTTATTTTGTATCACTTGCGGATTGGGTTTAAATGCTTCCAAATTTTTATGAATAATTTCCGAAAATGAGGCTGTCAAATGAAAAAATAATCATTCAAACAGAAGTCAGTTGCAAATAAATTGAATTAAATTGTATTCTTTCACAGTGATATTCGCCATCAGCGCGATATGTAGGTCTCACGGTGGTAGTATATCCCATCGCTAAGGAACAAAAGACCCAAATGATTGGGCTTGGTGAACCCCTGTTATAAATCACATATACCTACCCACAAAATCAACATTTGGAAAATAACAAATAAAGCTGAAATTTCAATTTTATTAATTCGCAAATGAATAAGAATAAGTATCGTCCACTTTTAGGCCATATTCTGCTTGGCCAGTTCCGGATTAAATTGACTATTATACTTTTGAACTATTCTTGGACCCGGTCGCACTTCTTCCACCACTTTTGGTTTTTCCACCTTTGGGCACAAAAGTTCTTCCTGTCGAGCGCGTTCTCGAGCCTCCCGTCTCAATCTTTCCTTGCGCAATCTATTTATAAGTTCATTTTTACGCGCAAGTTCTTCCTCAGAATGTTTTCCTTCACTTCGTGAATGTTTTTCTTTTTTCTTCTTCTTTTTCTTGTCCTTTTTACTCTTTTTATCTTTCTTTGGTTTTTTTAACTTTTGTGGAGTCTCGACAAATACTTCCTTCCGCACTCGCTCCTGCACTGGCGTTGGTTTTGCTTTACTTACAGGTTTGTCCTCTGGTAGAAGAGTTTTTATTAGAGTCAGAGGGTCATTGAGGTATTTGGTTTTTAAATCTTTCTCAACAATTTTCCGGTCGTAGACATCCGTGCGATCTGGTGCGATTTCATACCAACTTCGTAGTTTGAGTGCTTCGTTTGTATCTTGCCCTAGATACGTTAAATATCCTATTTGTTTTTCATACTTTTCCTTCTCTTCCTTTTTCTCTTTTTCATGCTCGACGTTAACGGTTTTTATGTGCGATTGGAAATCGGAAAAGAGGTCTACATGTCCATCATTTGTTATGAGTTTCCCTTCTGCGAGCTTATTTGAGGATGGGTCATTTGATGCTCCTGTGGCTCCTGCTTTGGATCGTAGGATATTCAATCGTGCTTCACTTTCCTATGAACAAATATACAGAGAATGAGTTTATTGATTACAAATCATAGGGCGTGAAGAACTCACCGCATATTCTTGTTTTTCGATACGTTTACGTTCTTGTTCAGCGGCTTCGGCTTCATCGCGCCGCACTCGTGCGATGTTATCCTTTGTCCGCACATGCCATCTGTAAGAAAAATCCTTTTAGAAAAGAGATTCTTTGATGGTTTTTGTTATAAACTCACCTTTTCTTTGGCAAAATATTCATTTTGGTTTAAATGATGGTAAAATAAACATAAACAACTTCCCCACACAAATTTATCAGCTGACGTTTGACGTCTCCTCATCCGTTCTCTCAAACTGGAGACATTTTCGGAACAATTTCTTAGCCGTGAGCCTACACTTTTCAATAATACCAAGGAAGCCTGCTTTACTCAGATAGAAGTTGTGTCTCATGTCTTGTATATTCCCGAAGAGGAATTATCTATCAAATCTTTCCTTTCGCTATCAAATCGTCAAAATATCAAACTAGGAAGCCTGGTTTACTCAAATAGAAATGTCTCATGTCTTGTATATTCCCACAGAGAAATTATCAATTTTGCAGGCGCAATCTTAAAGATCCTTTTCACTTTGAGAAATAACGGGAAACCTTTCGTTAACACAACCCTCCAATCTGAAAATCTCAATAATATTCGAAAATTGATTTTAAAAAAATGTACATATGTGTCAACATGTGGTGGATGATTCTGTACCTCATCATCGAAAAATATCCTACCTCACGAACTGCCCATCAGCTGAAGCACCACTTTGACAACAAATGACACCAACATGGAAATCCAAAAAACTGCAATGTTTACATCTTTAGCTCTTCGAATTCCTTTGTGTTTGGCTCTCTCTTTTTTGATAGCGCGAAAGAGACAACATCGATGAAAATTTTCGTCTTGTCAGTTTTCTATTCACTCTGATGGCGGACGTAAAAGTGTTGAAAACGGAAATTATCTGCTAAGTTTAATAATTTTTTACCCGACATGGCTGGCGACCAGCGAATACTAAAGCAAGATGGTTATCTAAATATTGCAACCGAGTCATGCAATATAACATATCATCCAAATTTGAACGTTATAATTGTTTTTGATACAAAGAAGCAAGTGAAAATTCTAGACGTGCACTCTGGTGTAATATTACAAGCGTACAAATTGTCTGATGGTAATTTTTTTTCATCTCAAAATAAAACTCGGAATGCTCTCAGAAAAAGAAAAAGAATATCGATGAAAATAATTAGCATTTGTGGAGTTTATCACGCGGTACTCTGATTGTGCAATTCCCGATTGAGTGACCGTCTATTCTCGGGGAATTGCATGGGTGTAGCACCCCTCGTGAAATTCCAATCTGCGCATTATTGTGGGGAAACAAATGGCCTCCATCGTCGTGCAACGCAAAAGATGTAATTGCTAATGTGTGTTGAATTTTTTTCTTGTTTTCTAATTTCCAGATATTGGTCAAAATGTGCGTGGAAAATATATGCCGCTGCAGGAAAAGGTTCTTTTCTGGGATGGAAAATGCCTAGGATTTCGTGGCGACTACAATGGTGTACTCCTTTTGGATACAATACTTCAGGCACCAGTTGTGCAGAACGATGATATGATAAAACTCGAACTTCTACTATCTGAGGCGAAAATTTTCGAAGAAAGTCTAAGGAAATTGGAGGAGGATGGTCTTGAGTGCCCAACAGATGTTAGTAATGAGTTGATGGAGAAGATCCGAGATGCTCAGACGAATTCAAAAAAGGGCATCAAAGCGCAAAGGGTATGTTGCAAATATTCATGTGATTCATGGTGTTACGTTAGATTTTCTTTTCATAAACGGAAATGCACTAGCATACACTAGAAGAGCTGAAGTATATATATACGCGTATATTTTCAGATTATTTAAACGGTTTGAGTGATACCGTTTGTATTTAATTAACCGTCCTGATACGATAGTTGCTTTTGTTGATGAAGTTATTTCGTGTCTAGAAATGTAAACGCTGTCGGGGGTGTAATTTGCTCAAATAGTTACACGTCGGAAAATCGGATGCAGATCATAGCGCAAATGTGTGAAACTTTTTCGTTTCCTTTTTGTAAAGAAGTAATGTGCCTCACACGAAGAGCACACACTTGGGGTTCGTCAAGCAAAATATCGTTGACTGTTTCCAAAGTTACTAAATGGATTTGCAAAAGCAAACGGAGGGAATTAAACTCAAAACAAGACATAATCTAATTAAACACGCTTAAGAACATGATTACACATGTAAAACAATCGCAACGTTCAGAAGATAATGACAAATAATTTTAGTTTCAAAGAAGCGAGAAAATATTTATTCCTCTTTAGACCACGCTACGCAATAAAAATGGAAACGTTGTCTGGTAGATGTTAGAATACAGAACTATACATATTAAGTTGTTTGTAAAAAAAAAAGCATTGAAGCATATGAAGGACCAACTGCACTTACCTTAAGTTCATATGTACATCTTAAACGTTGACAGAGGCATGGGCAAAAGAAAATTCCCTTGTACGAACAACTCTCAGTTGCGTACATGTGTACGTAGAAAGCGATAAGGATACCTCTATATAATTATCTATAAAAGCGTGGAGACTATTTTGGTTCTTCTTCTTTGGCTGACGCAACAGTCTGGGGCAGATGTGGGCCTCTGTCAATATAACTTTATTGAAACAATGCAGTCAAAATCGCCTACAACGGCATCGATTATAACGACAAGTGTTGCATATAGATTGTTCGACATCAACCACATACTGTGTCCCGCACACCTATCTCAACACTGCATAAACAAACCAGTACATCTTCTGCTTAAATCTCCATCCCAACATAACATTAATTTATTATTATTATTATAATTTATTAGAATATAATTAAAATTATAAACTAACATATGGATATAGAGCGCTAGCTGCCGAGACTTGCGGCTCTGAAGTAATTTTAAATATCTATGTTTAGTTTTTTGATATAATCAAAAATTAAATTAATGTTTTTTATTTTTGATTATATCAAAAAACTAAACATAGATATTTAAAATTACTTCAGAGCCGCAGGTCTCGGCAGCTAGCGCTCTATATTCATATGTTAGTTTATAATTTTAATTATATTCTAATAAATTATAATAATAATAATAATAATAATAACGACAAAATTCTTAGGTCCCGCATGAGCTCCATTATATGTAATCCAATAGCATAATAAATCGTTTACAACGACATATCGCTTACAACGGCCGAATTCGTCAGTCCCTTGAATGTCGTTGTAACCCATTTTGACTGTTAACAATAAAACTCAATTCAACACACGATCTTATGGTATGTGCTTCCAGTAACGCACGTACAGCAAGCTAAGGTTCCTTTTCAACTGAGAGCGTTGTCTTCTTTTACCGCGTTGTCCCTCGGAGTTGAAGTCGAAGACGCTCGTTTATAACGGCATTAGATAACCACTTGACCCTGTCGGGGAATAGAATTGGTTTCTTGAGAGAGAACTCATTCTGGGAGGATCCAGTCTTTCTGGGAGGACATAGTCGGTTGTGGCTGCGAGGCTACTGGAACCATATCTCTTTCGCAGGTCGTCTATTATCTTAATTATGGCTGCATGTCCATAGTTGGCTTGTTTCCATAAGGAGGACTCCCTTTATCTGAGAGCCTATGGACAGCCAGGCCCTATGGTCATGCCTCAATTCTGGACAGATGGAATATACGCAGCACGGCTGGGAATACCCCTTAACGACTTTTGTAGAAGCTGTAGAGACGAAGAAGTAATAGAATCTATTCGTCACCTACTGTGTGATTGTCCTGCCGTTAAGAAGACCGAAACCCTAGGAAGTTTTTTTCTTTTCGGAGCTGGATGATCTAGGGAAAATAGAGCTAAGCAAACTCGTGAGATACCTATCTATATCTGGGTGGTTTAACTTAGCTGTTGATACATCGAAGTTTTAGGTTTCCACGGTTTTAAACTTTTTTGGGCACAATGGACTCATAGTGGTATAAGTAAGCCGTTGACATGTTCTTCATGTCCGTACGGGCACCCATCTACCTAACCTAACCTAATCTGAGAGCGCTTCTTGCGGCGCAGCCTTTTATGAATAAGCCCTGAGGAAGGAGATGAAGTATTATGTCAAAAACTGCTTGCGGCGTGCTCCTTATAGCTCCCGTTGTACAAAGAGCGTGCTCATGTAGCTTTTTGGGTTGCTAGCAGTCCAGCAGACTAGGGCCCCATACGTTATAATGGGTCTGATGATTGTTGTGTACATCCAGTGAATGATGTACTGTTGCAAACCCCATCTTTTGCCGAAGGTTTTTCTGCAAGCATAAAAAGCATTTAATCCTTTTTTCATCCTTTCTTCCAAGTTCCTCTTCAAGGAAAGTTTTGGAGTCAAGAATAATGCCCAGAAACATAGCCTCCCCAGTGAGTTTGAGTGGAATTCCATCGAACTTGGGGGATTAAATATCGGGATTTTTCTCTTCCTGGTAAACAAAACTAGTTCAACGGCCTCCATTAAATCCAAAAAGAACAAGTATGCTCCTAAACACAAAGAAGGAAGGAAATAAACAATGCATTCGGGATGATTATCGGTCACTGGCTGATGGGCGTACCCGCAAGAAGAATAGGAGACCCCTACAATGACTTCTGTAGAAGACGGGAAAGAAAGTAAAAACAACACTACACTACCTCGGCACCTGTACAGCCCAAAAAGCAAAAAAAAAAACGATAGGCAAATATTTGTTTAGTGGCATAGAAGAGATGTCAGACATCAAAATTCAAGGTTTGATAAAGTTCATAAGGCAAACAAATTGACTATAATCCGTCAAAGGGGTGAATCATCACAGGATAGATCACTAGGACACCAGTAGGTAACTTCATAGTCTTTTGGCTAGCAAGGAACCGGTGGATTATTCACCGGACAGTGATAGCACAATGAATCCACTCAGGATCTAAGTTGGTCACTTTAAACTCACCTAACCTAACGTAACTATGCCCACGTTTCAGAAAATGTTCTAATTTATTGTACAAAGTTTTGTGCGTATTGGTAAATGTGAACAGTGTATGCCTTAAGCGATATCCTAGTCGCATTGGCACTAATTCCTTACACTGCGAAAAGTGTTTACGTCAATGTTTCATGGGTTTATATGCGTGTAGACGTGGGACGATTTAGTCTGCAGTATAATCCCCTACGGCCACACTTAGCGTTTAAAAAAAGAAAATATGTTTCCAACTGAGAATGTAGTGCTGAAACCGTAACACTGAGGATAAAGAGCACTTTTCAACTTATGAACTAAAGAGCACTTAGTATCTGTTGATGTACACACATATGGCAGGTTTCTGAAAGATAAACAATCAACATTTCGTGTGACGATATTTCGTTGCGAAATAAATCCGAAGTCAACACAGGTGATAACAACATTTTTAAGCTTTTTGTTCACTGCACGTGGTGGTGGGGGGTTTAAGTGATGCACAAGCTGTGTTTTGTTTTGTTTTCTTCTACAAAAAAAAGCTTTCATTTTGGATTTATTAAATTAAAGTTAAAGTCGGTCTCAAATACGCTGCTGTTTTAATACAACTGGACCATGTCTCCATTTGAAAGTCGTGATGATGGGGATATTCGTGCCACGTGACCAAACCATCGAAGCACAGTCCTTTCCGTACGAAGAAGGAGCTGCCCAACATTGAGTTCCTCGTGCACTGCCGTGTTTCTCACCGCGGGCACTACATTTTATATTGTAGTTGTAGTACGACAGCTGTAGTGCATTAAAGGTTTTGAGAACATCATGCTTTTCCAGCAAATGGCTTCTGGTGCGATTAAAGGATAACATATAGGGAACGAATTAGTCATAAAATCAATGAGGAGATGACGAAATATATAGTTTCTTCGTTGGATACTTGTACAAAGACTTGGATGTTATGCGGAAGGCAGAATTCCCCCGAATATCCTGCTTAAACACATCGTTCGTTCGAACAATAGTCCTCATAGTTCGAGAAATGAGATCAGGCTGTTGGTGACCCAGTCATAGCGGATGCGAGAAGGTCAACATTATCTTCGAATGTCAGTCTCGTTCGTTCGTTCGAGATTTAGAGACCAAGTCACGCGAATGCTGGATTGTTTTATTTTCTGACCGTAGCTTGATAACGTCATTCCTTCCTCGGACGAAATTTCGCAATTGGACGTGCTTAGTTAAGAATTAGTGATTAGAGTTAATAAATCATGCTAGGTCTTGCTTGAACTTGTTGAAACATTAGCAAAACTTAAATTGATATGGATCCTACTAGATTTTGCATCCAAAAATAGTTACTGACTATAGCTACTATGGTCGATAGTTGACAGCTGTATTGGTTATTCGATGAATCTGTTTGAACTTGTGGGGTTCATAATCAAACATGTGTGTAACCCTATCTCGACTGTCGCTGGGTGTTTGATATCATTAGAACTCACGTTCCTCTGTTATCGTTTGGACGATAAGTTACATCATCCATATTCATACTATAATCATCCCTCCATATTTACATTGAGTACTTCGTAATGGATATGGAAAATCCGCAGATGTGTTCTAATTGCAGGACGGTAACTTTTTAGGATTACTTTATGGACGACTGTAATTCCTTCAGACATTCATATCCTTTGATACACATTGATGCCTTGAATTGAATTGAAGAACTCGGGGTGTGTCATGTATGTAACACTAATACTGCGACCATAAAGATCTATTGTACACCCTTCTTTTGATCTATGCTTTTAGTGTTGCCTTCAAAAATTTGACAACTTCTCTAGATGGAATTTCTTGAAAGTCTTTCCCTGTTACTTTTGTTTGTTTTGACATTTTAAATCATTCTGGAGCAAGACTTGGACAGACGGTCAGTATATGTTCCATAGTTTCTTTGGCCTGTCCACATCGCCTGCAGATTTCTGTGCTGCTGAGACCCAATTTCTGAAGGTGGCAGTTGCATGCCCCATGTCCTGTTAGTGCTTCACATAGCACTCTTAGGCCTGCTTTATTAAATTCTAGAGCTTCTTTGGCTCGTTTGGGATTGTAATTTTGTTCCATGAACTTTCTTGAGTGTTTAATACCCTGTTGGCTGTTCCAGAACTGATTCCTTATGATGATGTCCCTTTTAGATATCACATTGTTTTTTTTTTACACTGCCTCGTTGATCGCCATAATCTCCGCTTGAAAGACTTTCCAATGTTTCCGAAGGTGAATGGATATGCTACTTTTAAATTGTTGTGCTAAGATCCTTGGGGTATACAACAATTCCTATATTCTCATCCGTTTATGATCAATCCATGAAAACTCGCAGAGGACCGGCAATTGTCTGAAGGTCAGCCTTCTCAAATATAGATAGACAGTCGCTGCTTTGGGGAAGGAACAATTTATCGAGAAACGCAATTCAAATATGTCCATTTGATGTTTACGTCCTCTTCTAAATGACATTTTTCTCACATTCATTGATCACTTCAGTTTTTTGACAACACAGTATTGTTGGTACGATTTCATCCACTAAGCAACTACTCAAAATGACTGTTTCTTTAAATACCTCGTCGGATGATTGTTTCATTGTATTTCGCTTTCTCTTTTGCAGTGGAACACAATATGTCTAGAACTACCGTATTCCAGCCTGAAAATGGTGGCCAACAACGCGGTGGTACATCTCAAGCGGCTAGACAAACACATACCAGCACTAGCAATAGCCTCAGCAATTAATGAGCGACTCACAGATTTGCTCGTCGGTTCAAGACTCATTGAAATCGGCTGCAATAACGGCACCATACAACGTGTGCTTATGTATTCCGAGGCCGTACGCCGGCAAACATTTGAAAAGTGGCCCCATATGGACTACAATTGGGCGCTGCCCGATCAAATGGCTCAGGCCGGTTTCTATCATCAACCAAGTACATCGGGTGAAGATCGAGCAATGTGTTTTACTTGTAACGTGTGTCTTGTGTGTTGGGAGAAGACCGACGAACCATGGAGCGAGCATGAACGCCATTCACCCACGTGTCCGTTCGTAAAGGGCGAATACACCCAAAATGTGCCACTTGCTGTCACATACGCAACTAATCCCGCTGCAATGACAAACGGATTCGATATAATATCGAACAGTGACTTTGCGCACGTGCTCTGCACATGCCTATCACGAACAGGGGAAATAACAATTTGGAGCATAGAGAGAAATCTCAAGGAAATGCACACAGCCCACCTGTCAAATCTCATGAAGGACATATGTCCCGACGGCTACGATGAAGCCAAGGTCACAGCAATGTGCGTTCTCCCGAACAAGTTGTCGAAGAACAGCACAAACAAAACGCCCCTTGCCAACTCGGTGAAGTCCAGTGTGGTTGGTTCGAAGATAATCCTAGGGCTGTGGGTTAAGAAGGCAACTGGGATTATTCTGATGTTGGTTGTGGTGGATATTTGCGAGACAAATTCGAAACTCATCTGCGACAACGGACAGCAGCAAAACTCGCTGGAGAACATGTGCAACAAGTACGACCGAGACGACGATAACAAGGCTCTCATGGAGAAATACGAGGACAGCTTCGACAGCAATGGCTTCATGTCGGATCTCTGCTCGATGAAGTTCAACGAGCCTGAGAAGCAAAGCGAAGTCTTTCATGAGCTGCCCTACATGGATAGCAATCTTATAAAGATAGAAGGGGATCTGTGCGAACTGGAACTATCATCGCACATCCTTTCGGAGCAGAAAGCTGAAGAAGAACTGGACAACAACAATATCAAAGCCACCGAGCAAATAGTTCAGATAAACAAAAAGCCAAAAAAAGAAGAGATTACCTGCGTCGTGAGGAATTGCGTGAATGTTACTCCTCTGATTGCCGGTCACTTTGAAGTGGGCGAAATAATACCAACCAACCGAAGCTGCAATCAGCTGTTAGTGAAACTAGTCCACGTGAAGGAAGCGTCGGAGGATTGGATGGATATCGATGACGACGATGACTGGGTCAGTGGACAAATGCTGCTTTTCTCCTGCGACCCAAACGGGGAGATATCCACCGACCACACCGCTTCAGCTACTTTCAATCGCTACAAATGCCCGAATGAGATTTGTCTCCTTCCGGCCTGCGAGAACTACGACAGAAAGGTGCAGGGTGTTGATTTCGACGGAGGGGCTTTGTGCGTTGTGTGTGCCGATGGGAGTATGCAGTTGCATTCGTTACAAGACTTTAAGCTCATTACCAGCATCGAGGTGCCAAACGAGCAGTTCGTCTCTGCGGCTTACTGCAAAACCCTTGATAGACTTTGTGGATGCACCAAAAGTGGTTCACTTATATTTTACTCACTGCACGACACAGACAACGAGTCTGGCGATGAAATGGTGGACGATGAGAACGCCAATATGTCTGGAAACGCAGATATCTCGTTGGGTCTTCTTTCGGTTGACGGTGATCTTTCAGAGACAGACGGGCGCAATTTATCAACCGCCGGATGCTGTCGAAAGCAGCAAAACGATGGTCCTTCGGTGAGCACTGCGCCTGGACCGAGCACCAGCGAAGGTCCATCCACGTCGCCCAACTTAATTGCACATAAGAGCGACTTATCGCTGGAAGACTTGCGGACTCTGTGTGAGCTGACGCAATTTGATGAAATGCTCACGCCATACACTGCAGAAGTTCCCAGCTGTTGGAACGAACTTGTTCAAGCACAAAAGCAGAGAAAGCAACCACAGCACCTAAGACCTGGTGACGATACTCATCTCATAAAGACGTGGCGGTTGCATAATGATGCGTAAGTATAACCCCTTTTCTTGTTTACTCAACTTTCTAAGTTTCCTTTGACATGGTTGATTATTTTGACAGAACCACGTGGGATGAGCACATAATCGAAGTGAATCTTGTACAGTCTGTTGCCTTGGGTCACATCGATTTAAGGTTCAACCTCTATCAGGCGTGTGCGAATCCTGCCGCGATTCAGGTCACCCTTCTCAAGCAGAATACGAGTGGATTTGGCTACCGTATGAAAGGACCACATTCCGTGAATTTAGGCTTCAAACAATCTGTTTCCGTGGACGAAAGCATCGATTTCCCCCTAAACAGTGATGGTAATTCATTGTTCATCTGCAAAGATATTTCACGAAAGCAACTCCTTCCTATTTTCACTATTTTCAGGAGTTCAAGAGAATCCCGTGCTCGCTGAGGAATATTTACAAGCCCACAATGCAGAAATTCTGGCTGGTCCCATTGAGCTGTCATCGTGCATGGACTTGTGCGATCTCGGTGGAAATGTTACATTGACCAGCCCGAAGTTATTCAAGACTCGTGCACGCAATTTCCTGCTGCACATCAAAACAATGGGCGATCCGGCCAAGGAGGGACAGGGAAAGACAAGAGGTAATTGCTGAATTTGGATATAATTTCTGTTTCTGTGTTTGCTTGCTTGAATTTAGTATGTGTAAGTATATGGATTGTATGAGATTGTGATTGCGGTGGGATGAGGATATGTGTATATAGTAAGTATTTGGAACGGAAAATAGTGAAGCGCCTTCACACTCTTTTCTTATTTTGTTTTATTCCACTGCCCCAAGTTACACGAAGTTTAATGATTTTTGTTATTTCTTGGTTATGTTTTTTATTCCTCAAGTCTTGTTTGCAAAACTCTGAAATTTAATTTAAAAAAAAAACGATTGGGTCTGTATGTTAAAAATGAGGGTTTTTTTTTGCTTCAGTTGAAGTGAAATGTGTTCTTTAAGCAGCATTCTGCATTATAAACGAAGCAAGTGAAAAACAAAAGGGGCCAGGTCTGGTGAATACAGCCGGTGGGTTAGGACATCGTATTAATGCGTGTCCCTGACCACCTTTACAACATATGGCCGAGCGTTGTCGTGCTTAAAGATCATATTGTGGTGTGAACTTCAATGCTCGGCTAAATTGCATCAAGTGTTGTTAGTAAAGTTGCTCTTGTGTTTGGTATAAATCTTGGTCCATTTACGTCGAAGCTAATTTGTCCATGCGGCGGCTAGCTCATGTCGCTGTCATGTCCATTAGACGTCTGCATGAATACATTAATTTGCTCTTTATTAACGAGTATAGAGCTTTAGTGTACTCTATTCATTGCAATTTTACGGATGCGAATACTCTAACTGTGAGTACAATAAATTAGAAAACGAGTATTCGTAATTTCGATTACCCGGGTTTTTTTTTCATCGTTATAGATACGATGCGCAGTCGCTTTGATTTTTTTTTCTATTTTTCCTTGTTCACGTACATGTTGAAAATGGATTTTCTGCGTAACAACCCATCTCCTTCTAACTCATGGAAAACCACACGCTCTCTATCCGATACAGCTGCCTTTCCCAAGGTCAGGTCAGCACAGGCAATGAATCGATGTGTCATTTACACAGAAAAACTTATCAAGTCTTCAACCCAGGATATACTGAATCGGACAGTCACCGTCAAAAGAAAGTTGATACTTTTGTGTTTTAAGTTTCAGATTAAATTACAAGTGAATCTTAAAACTTCCTCTCATCTCATCTTCAGTGACCCGCATGTTCCACTAAGAGGGTCTAATTTAAACTTATTAAAACTAAATACGGAGAAAAATATATTTCTTTAAGGAAAAACGTTTTGTTCAGCGAAATTTTGTTCTGAATTTTCAAGCAAAAAAGCCAGCAAGGATTTGGAGAGAAAAAATGAGGCATTTAACACGTTGAGTGCCACCATACAATCTGTGTCCTCACAGGCCACGGATTTTTTTTTATTGACACTTCGATTACAGTCTGTTCTCACGCGGCACAGCAAGCCTAAATTCGTGTGAGACCAAAGTCTCATGTGGCACTCAACGTGTTAAGGGGGATGTACGGCAGCAACACGTCTGGGAGACCTGGTTTTTATTGAGTCCCCAATGAACAAAATTATTTATTTGAATATTGTAAGGCGATTCCATCAGGTAGGCGACTGCTTGGCAGACGCAGAACGAGATGGTTGGGCCAAGTCCAAAAACTCGCCTGGTTGCGCTTGGGCATAGCTCCTGATAAGTTAGAGTCGATGGCGGAGGATCGAGTGGCCTTTAGATCTCTCGTGCGTACGTAACCCCCGCGACGCCTTTAGTGGAACATGCGGTTCACTGAAGATGATGATGATGTGATGATTGTAAGGCGAAATTTCCGTGGGCGTCGTGGCATAGTTGGAAACCAATGCTCCGGCCCAGAAAGTCTTCGAATCCACCCCCGAGGGACGGCGCAGTAGAGGAAGACTGCGACTCAGGTGGCGCACGCAAGTGGAAAGGGACCTCAAACAACTGTGCGTGCGATACTGGAGGCGGCTAGCTAAAGATCGAGCTGGCTGGAGACGCTTGTTGGTTGAGGCCCAGGTCCACCCCGGACTGTAGCGCCACCTTAAGTAAGTAAGTAAGTCGTGGCATAGTGGTTCAAATCTCGAAAAAAAAACCAAACATTTTTTCACGGCTCAACCTCTTTCGAATCACTGACAATGTTCAAAAGTAAAACTTTCTAAAAATAGCTTCTCAATCTCCCCATTCGGAGTTGGGATTAAACTTTAGGTCCCCTCCACTCGTGAGAGAACAATAGCACGCACAGCACGACAAATTTTTTGCACTGTTACTTGTGAGGTCTAGCATTGTCATGCGAAAGAATCAGACCATGCCTATTGACCAACTCAGGTTGCTTAGCAGTCAATTTGCCATGCAATATGTCGACTTCCTCACAAAATTTGATAGCGTTTATCTGTTCATCTGGTTGAAGAAATGGAAAGTGGATTGGTCCACCAGATTGGTCACCATAACCTTTTCTGGGTGAAGATCAAGTTTGGGGGTATGCTTTGGGTTTTCATCTGCATTAAACCACTGCCCAGATCTTTTGCGTCCCTTGTATTCCGTGGTTGTACAATCTCCCGCAATTGTCAACGTGACATCATGTGCAATACTTTTCTTCGGGAACAATCATAGCCTTTGACAATCTTTTGCAGTTGATGGAAGAAGAAAACTGACACACACCTCGTGCACAAGTGTGACCCCAGTCAACTATTTCGTGTCCTTCCCATTACATGTAATTAAAGTCTGTGTCTCTTAATGTATCTTCGGAGTAGTGGTGCTTATCGTGTTTGTGAGACTGTTTCTATCAAAAAATGGACTGTGACATTCAAAATTTGTATATTTGATGTGCTCCCTGGCTAGCATGTGAATCCTGTTTTATGTTACGTTTACATTATAACTCACATATCATTTATATTTGAAGTCATTTTATGTATGTCCTATTTTTGATTTTGATATGCAAAACAAAAACCTCTTGCTAACAATTTTCAGTTCCGGCTCAAAAGAAAGGAGTCATGCGTTTCCTGATTTCGGCATGGGGAAACATTACATCACATAACTTCACTAATGTCACATTCACTCAGAACTCCTCCACCACCAAACAGTCACCAAATGATTCTTACATAGGTATGCAATCCTCATTTATTTCATTCAACTTCATTGCTTCTCTTCATTCACTATCTTTAAGTTTATATACGAAAGAACGTTTTAGTGTGTATGTGCTTGCTTTTTGTAGGCGATAAATTGAATTGAATTAAGAGAGCTACAGCTTCGGAACCAAGCGACTCAAGCAGCATGAATTATCCTGCACGCAATGGCCGTCTTTGACTTACGTGTTTAACTGTTTGATTTTGTCTGATTCACAGGTTGCGATTGGCTGCATGAGATTTCGATAACTGTGCGAGGGACGAAGCCAATCTCCCGCATACCGAGCGAACGGCTCCAGAGGATTGCTATGCTAGAGAGCAACAACATTCTGGAGAATCTACTAAAAATTCTTGCCTGCAGATCGTCGTCTATTTTGCAAAAGAATCTAGCGTTGGATATTCTCCTGTGGATATGTACGATTAGACTCAATCGATTTAGATCACCCAAGTCGGAGCGATATAAAAGTGGGGAGGCAGGTGGCAGTAGAAGTGGTTCGGCTTCCGGTTTATTTTCGGAAAACGCTGGAATGGATATGCAGCTGCAACAAGTTGAATGTCTAGTCATTGCAGAGAAATACCTTAAGGACCTTCTGTTGAACTGCATCATCAATGCCGACAGAACCTTGGCTCACAAATGTGTAAAGTTCTCACTGATTTTGACAGAGTAAGTTCAGAGAGGTGTTTCCTCAACAAATCTGAATAGCTAACCATATTTTTTTTGCAGGGGACTTAGAAATCTTCCTTCAGATCTACAAACAAAGACTACCTTCGACGTTTCGCTGAAGAATGCAATCACCGCAACGCTTCCCGAGCTGGTGTCCTCAAAGTATTCCAGCGTTGTGCGATGGTTTACCCTGCTAACGTGTTCAACATCCACTGCCGAATCGCATAACGTTATTTCGGAGATATGTGTGAAACTTCTGATGGACATAACGAGTGAAATCGAGAAACGATGGGACCCATACTGTTCACTGCTGGGCACAAGGTAAAGAATTTGACAATTTTGAAAATTGTATAGACATTCTTCATTCGTGCGTTGTTTGTAGGTTTGGCTTGTATGGATTCCCATTCGAACCGGAATTGTTTGACATCGATTTACCGAATTTGAGCAAAAATAACACAGCGTCACCGAACACTTTGGTGAATATTATTCGGTCAAATGCGGGACTGCTGCAGACGCAAGGAATGGATTTCAAGAAACTGAGTTCTATAGGTAAGTCAAAATTCAAACACTATGGAAACTTTACTGCGTCTTGGGTGGGACATGGTTGAGGTTTGCACGTATTTCCAAACCTCTTTAGAAGGCGGAAACAATGAAAAGAACACCTCAAGTTCATCATATTTTTAAATATTTCTTTTTAAATTTCTTTCAAGATGGCGTTGAATTCCGGTCATTCCCTCATTTAATAAAATGCAAGGGAGTAAGTAATCAGCTCCGAGGTCTTCTTGAAGTCGAACAACTGCACTTTGTGTGCTCAGCAACGTCGGAAGCTACAAGGATCGATAACATGGACAGTGCATCGACAAGCAGTGCGTCGAACATAAATATGGAGGAGATAATCATACCCGCCATGACGAACACAATGGATGGCCAAAAAGACCCCGAAAACGGAAAGGTATTTCTAAAATCATGCAAAACGTGTAATAGTTGCGCTCATATGTGCATTTGTCTTTGCAGTTGAACGACATTGTAAACAACGTGAAGAACATTCTTGCCGACAAGCTTAAAATGTGTGCAATCATAGGAAAAGACGAGCTCAAAGCTAATGGAATTGGTAAGTCGAAGAAATGCAAATACTCCCAACAGGAATAACGTTCTTATTCAAGCTGAGCCAACGGAATCGTCAACGCCGTCAAATAAGGAGGACAAGTCGTTCAAGTACAAGCACTTGCCGAAGTTCAAGGCAATCTGCCAATACATTGAGTGTTGTGATGAAGGAGCAAATACCCCCAGCAACGATCCAGAAGTGAAACTGTCCAACAAAGTGATTCAGCGCTATTTGAACGAACAGCACATGGAAGAGAACACAAATGTATTCCCGTGGCATAAGATCCTATCACCGCCGCCAAAGCAAATGGTTGTCATTGACAGGATGCATTCGGGTGCTCGCCGTTTTGTGGTGCTTGACTTTGGATCACCCATTCTACTGACTGATGTGGTTATTCCATCGTGTGACGAGCTAGCCTCGCTTCATATCGACATTTGGTGCTTCGAAGAGGAAGCCGATAGTGTGCGCCTGGTCGTGACACAAGATATTGGTTCAAAGACCCTTGTGCTCAGCGATCTGCAGCCTCCGCCGATTTGCCGATACATAAAAATCACAATCATTGGTAGGTATGGGATGTCTAATACAAAATGTAAAATACCCTTGGGATCGTTTTATGGACACACCGTTGTTTTGGACAGTGATGGTTATGGTGACCCACGTAAGTTTCGTCAGGATCAAAGGGAGGCGTTTATTGAGTTTCTTATTTGATTGCAGTGCTGCAGTACATGAAGCATCCGCCTGGAAACATTCAAGCACAAGTGAAAGCACTTAACTCGTTGTATGAGGATGTGCACTGCCGTTACAGTTTGGCAAGCTGCAAACTCATGGAAATGCTTGCACCGGTGCTTAACTGTGAACTGTCAAACGTGGCCCACATGCAGGCTTTCATTAACAAACAGCGTGACGAAGACAACAACATGGACAATAACAAAATTGTGTCAACCTATGAGGTAAGGATATGCATGATTTGATAAAAAACCACGTGCAGTGAAAAGTTTTGAGGTTATGTTGAAATGATTTACGCAGTTTTGTGTTCGAATTTTATAGGACTCATAATTTTGATCGATTTCAGGAATGTATTATGCTGCAACATCAGATCAACGTGATTAAGAACGTGATTCTACGCTTGGAGTCATCTTTCCAACCGGGACAGGCCAATCTACAGAAGAATGTTCTGCAAATGGCATCACGGGATAAACTAAGGGTGCTGAGTCAAGGTCTTATCGAGATTCTGCTCCATTTCTCCATAAAATATGGACTGAAGGTACATAAAAAAACAACATTCCGTGTCCTCCAAAAAGTCAATTTGATTTCCCTTCCTTTTTAGAACATTCTGCCACTGCATTCGCTGTTTTCAATGGACGTAGCCAACACACTTTTTAACACCCTCGTCGTGTATGGCGACGCACATATTCAACTGGCAACATGCTCCCTACTCGTGCGAATGTGCTGTTTCCGCAGCTGGTGGGGTGACTTCCTTGCTGACATATTCTGCTACTTATTCTCATCACAGAACAGCAAGATATTTCCACAAGACCGGTAAAATGATAGCAAATACATATTGACCTTGTTTTCTAAGCCACACCCGAATTCGTTTTCCAGAATTTTCTTTCTGCTCACCTACTTGGGCCGAAGGAGCATTGCAATGGGCACATGTCGATCCATTGTTATTGACGCCATTTTGAAAACTCTTGCCAACTTGCTAGCACCCATATCACCGAGATACCAAGCAAAGGAAAATCCCCTGCACATGAATCACGGTGACAACGGAGGTGATCTGTGGTCCAAGTCAGACCTACAGTTGGTTACTTGGTTGCTTCTGTTCCTCTCTGTCTGTTTAGACGACAGTGTTGAGAAGAAGGATAAATGTAAGATAATGATTGTTGTTGTTTTTGATTTTTGCTGAATCCGATGTGTTCACAGCTGCCAACCGTTGGGAATTCATGTCGTGTGAAACTGATTTTGCCAAAACTCGTTCGCAGTCGAACAACAACTCGGGTAAGCAGCTTCGTGGCTTCAAGAAACGAATGATCCAGCAAAGCAAATACAGTATTCAGCCGTACACCGATTGGGGAAAGAAAATCTTCATGATTCAAAACGAAGTAAGTCAAAATGTGTTTCTAGAGTTTCAGCGGTAGTGCAATGCATTCATGTTCACCCCCCAGCACCCGGATATATTTATGCAACTAACGGGTAAGCCCAAACCCAAAACAGCAACAAAACCAAGTACAACTCCCAAAGTTGCCAAGGAACCAAATCCAGAGCCGGAAAACAACTTCGACAAGGGTCTGAAGACGATTCGTCTGAACAATATTCTGATTGTGATTCGTGGTCTAATTGCGCTTTTACTTGAAATGGACTTTAGTTGTAATATGGATTTGTTCCTATTGACCTGCAAGGTAAGGGAATTTTTACACAGACTGAGAGACAAGACAAGTTTTGATATGATTTTAGGTTATTGCTCGTCTTGTGTCTGCTTGTAAGTCTTCAGTTCAGCTGTCGAAGATTGTCACGACGAATCAGTTGGAGCAGTTGGTTCGACTGGCTGTGTGGAATGATCAACAACAGCCGTGGGCTGTCCATGCCATCACATGCCTGCTTCAAGTGAGTAAATATGCAGTTCAAATGGAAGTAGAGAATAAAGTCTTGATTTGATCTTTGAAATAGGACCTGTTGGATGCTGATAAACACTTTAAGGATCCGCCGCAAGCTGCAGAGCCATGCTGCAGCGACTCCCGTGGTATGGAAGGCGTTCAAGAAGCAGAAGAAGTATTTGTTGACTCAAGAGGTAGATATTAGAACTTTTAAGTTGCTTTTGATGGCATTTACATTTCATTTCGTTCAGTAGAAAGATACATACCGTTAGTGTATTCAAATTTTTATTTCGAGTAGTCTTTTTAATGACACATCAGAAATTCACACATTTTATTTGTTTGCATAAGCTAGGCAGGGCCACTGGGGCAGCTTTGGTGTCGAGGAGTAGGACGGCGACATGCTTACGGTTTGTACGGCCTAGTTGGTCGGATTTAGCCAATGCTGATATATCGGATCTTCTAAAATTCATAAAGAGCACGGGGTGGTTTCAGCCATCACGTGACAGGATAGATTAATAGATTGTGTACTCCGCAATTGAAGAGATTCACAATGGGCCCCACGGCCTCCGAGTGAAAGTGATGCTTTGAACATCACACTCCCCTTCCAAAACCTAATCTAAACTAACTACACCCTTCCAGCGTCTTTTCGCGGTCAAGGTTTGTTAAGAGCTCGTCGAGGTTTGTCAAGCCTGGTTTTATTGGCACAACTCCGCATGCCCATCTTTCATGTCTATCGACATGACCTTTGCTATCTCCCTAGACGAATATCTGTGGTAGACAGAGACGTTAGCCGCAGCCTGAATCAACTACGACCCAAAGAATGACGGCCTTCTCTTACACTACATGCAGTCTTGGCCGAATGTATTAGGCACCCTTTAAGATTCGTTATATCTTCAAAAAGCAAAAAAATTAATGAAATGAGTGGAAAAAATAAAAATCGTTTACAACATCAGATAGTGTCATCGAAAACCATAAAATTCGAAGTAATTACTTCCGATAAGTAATTTAGCAGCAAAGACAAAAAGATAAGGGTGCCTAATACATTTGGCCAAGGCTGTATATTGGCACCAAAAAATTCAATACATCAAATGAAACACACTCTGGTTAGTTTAGTTTAAAGTAGCAGACTGCAGACTAACTTGGGTCAACGTAGGCATATTGTGTTACCACGCGAATCGGGTATCTCCTTTCAATAATACCAGTTGGCTCTTGCTTTAAAGTGCTTAAACCGACTGAAACTGCTGAATCAGCTGTCATCAAGGAAGTAGACTCCCAGATGGGCTTTCATGCGGTTGAAGAGGACACAGCATGCGTAGAGGAGATGTGTTACAGTCTCCCCCCCTCATCGTTTCTGCAGCTTCTTCGCTATGTGGTAAGGAGGGGGTACCTCTTATGCCCTGGTGGGATGGTGACTGGATGGTGGAGTTGGTAAGGTGCCTGCCCCAAGTTAGAGGGGTCCCAGGTTCGAATCCCAGTGAAATCGAATCTGGTCCAGTCAACATTTGCTGTAGGGATCAAATTACCGGCACTGAAGTAGGTTGCTACCTGGCAGTACAATGGACCAGTTTTGAGTCTGAGTGCTCCAGTGTAGTGTTTCAGAAAACCCCAAAAAAAAGTACTTAATTTAAGAAAGAAGTAATTTACGTAGAGAACACTCAATTCATTACAGGCATTCGTTAGATTTCGATGGAGATCTTCTGTAAAACATGATCCCTCCGAAGGACGCCCTTAAACCCTTTTCAAACTCCCTCAAAAACTACAGCTTCTATTAGGTCACCTTACATTTATCACATTTATTTGTTTCACACGTAGAAAGGAAGTTCAAAAGCGGTCACATCACACTCATTTCGTTTTTCATTTTGTTCTCATAAAAACAGTTTTATTTTCATTCACGTTCCATTTCACGCTTGGCTTGTTCTTGCTCAAAGTGTAAAGGAAATGTTCTCTCAAAAAACATTTTTTCTTTTAAGCTTTATTGATGCCAACGTCGATAATTCCCATTCCTGGAAATAGTAGTATGTCATACGCAGATGGTACGCTTTCATTTGCTTGTATTTATAGTTCATTGTTTAGTAACTTTCTTCTCTTCCTTTTTTTTGGATTAAAAAAAAACGAAACATTAATTTTCAGCACTGAAATACACTCATCTGCCATCTCTGATTGAATGCGAGGACACAGAGTTCGAGGAGCTAATGATTGAAATGGACATCGAAAACAAAACAAAGAGCCTCATCAAGACCGATCCAGCGGCTCAGAATAAGAGTAACTTCAACTTCTTCTGCAAGACTGTCTCAAGTGCAATGGATGCTCGACTGGATTTCGGACTTGATTCGAATGTGGAGATTTCCATACGCCGATTGACCATGATCTCATCCTTAGATATGTACGCGTCGTTGCCGCATATTCTAACCAACGAATACATTAACTCTTCGCCAGATAACACGGAATACAATAACTCCTGGCCTGAATATGTCACGGACATATGGTCTGGACCAGAGTACAACTGCGGACTGCCGACTTACCAAATGTTTAAGAATGTGTTCGACTGCATATTTTCAGATCTCCATATTCAGGTAATTTGTTGCACATCCTCTGCTTCACTTAATTCCATTTGCTCTTCGTTCAGGACACCTGGGTACATCTGGAGCAAGTGCTGCAGATATGGCTCACGCTGAACAGTGAGCTCTCCGACAAACCCTACAACTCTGGGCTCTGCCCCAATGATGTCCCAAAGATTCCTTTTGGTCCAAATGCAGTTCAGGGATTGCTTCTGGCACTCGCCTGGCATAATGACATTAAACTGCGGACCTGGTGCTTGGGTTTCCAATGTTTGCTGCTGGCCTGCAACTCGCAGTCGAATTTCGACGGTGGTAAGTGTACAAATGGATGAAATTCCCCCACGTTTTCACTGAAATTTCGACTCTTTAGCGGAGAGCTACAGCAATGCGAGAGTTGGTGATATAATCATAAGTGATGAGAACTTTGAAAAAATGCTTCTTCGCTTCTATTCAGGCTACGGCATGAGCTCGTCAGTCATTACAAACCGCTGTGTACGTAGTCAACTGCTGTCTTTTAAGAATCCAAAAGTAATTAATCCGAATACCCCCTAGGCTGGACCGACGATTTGCAAGCACTTGCATGAGCTACTGGTTTGGTTACACAAAAAAGCAGAATTCACCGAGTCCGGAGTGTCTGTGAAGAAGAAGCTTAAGGACACATTGCTGAATGTCATTCTGCAACTAGTGCAACCTGGTGGAGCAATCTGCAACCAACAAGGTCCCATCGACGCCCAAAGTCAACTGGTGCGCGATTTGCTTTTGATACAGTACGACAAAGCAGACCTCAACGTCTCGCTGAGCATAATCGAGAGTGTTTGTAAGTTCGCAATCAGGGTAAATCTGGAAAACATGAAAAACTGACATCAAATTTATCTTGCAGCATTCCTTGTGTATAATAACATCTCAAATGCGGACAAAATTCAGTGTCAGCGCTCGTCGGACACAAATAGTTCAACGAATAACTTCAGTAGTTTGTTTGCTAATGTCCTGGGCTCAGAAAACTCCAAGCAGAACACGTCTATATCGGATAATTCTCTGATCATCAGTTTGCTAAAGCTGTCGTCGTCACTCATCCAAACAGAGCTACCAAGAGATGAAAGTGTAAGTACTCGGCGCAGAACAGTGAAAAATAAAGCACTGCAGTTGGGGAGAATTGGGGGCGCATTTCTAGAAATTGAATATGATGACGTGTAGGTGCTAGGTTAGGTTAGGTTCAAGTGACTGGCTGCAGATTAGCAGTCTCACTCAGGCCAACATGAGCCCATTGTGATAATGTATGGATCAGGTGTTTCTTATTTATTTAACCATTTGGTGCTTGCTATTAAGAGCTTAAGTTGACTGATGCGAATGTTGTTCAGCTTATTCAAGTCATCGATAAAATAGGCTGCTAGTTTAGTTTTCCTCCAGGTGAAGAGGACGATACACGTGCAGTAGAGATGTGTTACAGTCTCCTCCTGTTCCTCACCTCTGTAACTTTTGCAGAAATCGTTGTGAGGGAGTACCAATCTTGGTGATACCGATGAAATTTCTGATAAATGATCTGTTCATTCCGATAACGACGCTTAGAATTGAGCTTTGGCCAGATTTGTTTTGTGAAGACCATCTATGAATGTAAAAAGTGACCGAATTCAGGGATTTAATTGTCTCCTGCCTGTAGGAACATATGATGATGCCCCTCTTGGATATCACTTTTTTAAGCCAAGACATAGTCCTGGAGTAGACACCCACTCCTACCCCCTCATCTGCCTTAGATCCATCTATGAATTCGCAGAGGACCGTCGAGCGTCTGACTGTCAAACTTCCAGTCAGATCTGGAGGGAATGTTCTCAAGTCTTGACAGGCGTCTACGAATCCAAGGCCTATGATGGCTAGACCATGTAGAGCGCATAGACAACTTAACTCCGTTCGGAAAAGGCTTAGTTTTTGAACCTGTGGGATAATGCAACAAAGGACGTCATTGATTGGGGTGGCGCACAAAAGTAGAGAAGGACCTCAAGCAATTTGGGGTGCATAACTAGGCACGGGTAGCAAAATATAATTTTAGCTGGAGAGGCATATTGGTTGAAGTCTACGAAAAGGAAAGACAAAAAAGCGCAGCTTATACTTAATCCGATTATTTTTTAACAGGAGTATCGTATTCCATTTTGACTAATAACTACTTTATTCCACCAGGAGGTTACGATGCACGATGCAGATGTGTCAACGGAAAGCCAAACCGACGAGACCAAGGCCGAACAATTGAATATAGATTGTAATAAAACAAAAGTTCCTTGCATTGCGGACATGGGTAGCGCCTCCAAATAACTTAGTTCTCAAATTTGATTGCTCTATATTTTGTTCAATATTCCAGTATTGAGACATTTCTCGACAATGAAACGACTGCTGGGATCATTATCAAACTGCTCAAGTAGCTCACTGACACTGATGACACCAGGTTCTCTGTACTCAATGAAATCATCTGATTCCACATTTCTGTTTGACGAGCCACAAACCACAACCGATGCCGTCTTCAGTTTGTTGATGCTTTTGAGTGAGAAGGCATCTGAAGTGAGCTTGATAGTTGCACCGTTGTGCCAGTATTTGGAAACAAGTAAGTTCGTCTAGTCTCAAAGGTAAACAGGTTTATTCTCATTCAACTGTGCTCACAGATTCGATAGCTCGCAATGCTCTGCCAAAGTTGCATCTCTCAGAACCATTCCTCTGGTACATTCTGAAAGTTCTGGAAGTGCCACAGGCAGTCAGCATATTCACCGAAATGGGAGGCATTCAAATTATCTGCCACAACTTGGTCAAACTGAACAAAGTTTTGGTCAATATTCAACCTGGATTGGTATGAACATTTTAAATACTTTACCTTTTGGCGGGTTTAACAGACATTCTTCCGTGACAGATTTCTTTGATCATGCAGCATATGACGAAGAATACAAAACTTAAGCTCCACAACAGCGCATCGTCGAACGGCGGCGCAAAGAAGTGTAGTGCACAACAAAATCAACGCAACCAAGACGGTTTGATAAACTTTGCACCGTTCTGCAGTATCTCCTCAGAAAACGACACTGCGCAATCGGCGGATGTGTTGATTTTGACTCCATTAGCTTCGCATCGAAGACCACGAACTCCGGCCTGGAGCTATATGTTCTATCCAAACGAATCTCATGTGGATTTAACGATAACCCTTCCAACAGCAATATTGCTCAAGGAGATCCAACTGCAACCGCATGCACCCACATTGGTGTCATGTCCATCAGCTGTGGCGGTTGAAATTTCTCGAGACTACGGACTGGGGCCCATTCCGTTTGGACAGCCTCTCACGACAACCGGAATGACGTGCATTCGACTGAAACTCTCCAAGCCGGAAATTGCCACAAGCATCGTTTTGCGACTCTACAGGTAAATCGTACACAGCAGGCTCTGTGCTCGTGTTCTTAAACAAACGTTCTGCTTTTTTTCCTTCCTCAGACCCAAAGACAGCTCCAATATCGGTTTGACACAAATTGCCATCTTGGGGAATACGATTTTTTCAGCGGGAAGCTACTCGTTCTCCGGCAGCTCGGAGTCCGGAGTTGATGATGATTCCTTGGCAAAGACTAGCGTTGGATGGATTCGTATACTTGCTAGATGTTACACAGTGGCGGCCATTATGTCGGAGAATAAGCTGTCCAAGGATGTAATTGGCGCTTCGTCCGAGTTCCCCGGGTTCCTTGAGGCATGCTGTTCCCTTATGAATATTATGCCTCTGATTCCGAACAGCGCATTGCAAAATTTAGAAACTGTCCTCCTTAAGCTGGGATCTTACAATCGTGATCTTTGTCTGTCATTGATTCGCATCCTCCTGTGGGGAACCACTCCTCAAAGTAAGAGCATTTTAATCGCCTCATCCACACTCATTTAATAACTGCAAAAACTCCACCCCCCTTAGCCTATAAGCTATCAAACGAAGCTGTTTGCGACCTGCTCTACGATCTTGCCACCACAAAGGACTCATACGTCAGCGACAAGATACAAGTTCTTCTCGATTGGGTCCTAAAGATGCGACAAAACTTCAACAATCGCTCAATACGCTGCACAAATCCCCAAAGCGGATTCATAAAGGTAACAGCATCCATCTTATGGACTGTGCACTCTCAAAACTGTATACCAAACCTTGCCGATCTGATGACGAACGATATTTTTGAGGCGTGCATATATTGGATCGACGCATTGGACAATGAGCAACCGCTTAAAGTGGCATTTGATTCGTTGCTCTGTTCACTTTGCTGCATAAAGCCGGAACTGTTCAAACAGTTGCTGAGCAAAGTGAATGTGTCCTTGATGCAGCACAATGCATTCGAGAGCAATCCATCGCAACAGGATGAGTCATCGTCTGGGATCACAGACGATAACAAGGAAGCCAGCGGCAGTGAATGGTTCAACAATGTTGCCGAAGAGAACCTCTCCACATTGCTGCGCAAACCTTCATACTTAACCACAATCGCGATGGCATGCCAGTCGCACTTAGCAATATACGAACTGGTCGATTCGGGTTTACCGAAGCTTCTGGCACACGCCCTCTTTGAATACTGTTGCTTCTTGTCACCAGAAATCCAAAAGATAACAACGCACACCGAAAGAACCCAGTCGACCAGCAGTGATGAATGCCTGACTGATTCGTATAAAGCAGAGAACCAACAGCAGGACACTCGCGGTGCAGCCCAATCCTTGATCACCTTCGAAAACGTGCCGAAAATTCTTGACTTTTTCGCCGAGTGCTGCTCGGAAGGCCACATGCGTGACATGCTTGGTTCGTACCAAGGATCCATCTTTTGGAAACCTTTGCTGGAGTTGCTTTGCAACTACAGACCCATAGAAACTGGAGAGGAACCCATCCAGCAGGCTCTCATCCGCATGGAACGGGCCACAATAAATTTCTTCACCCGCGTTACATCGTGTCATCCACGGAACCAAGATAAACTGACAACCCTATTGATTTCGGTTATTAAAAAACCCGCCCAACTGTATGCGAACAGCAACAAGGCCATCATATCAGGGTTCACTAGGCAAATGGTCCTACAGCTCTTGCTGGAGAACGAACGCATTCTGGTGTCAGTGCGCAGCAAGCAGCCGCTTCAGAAACGAGAAAACAACATGAACTTGGTGAACAATCATCCTTCCAAGAGGGTCAATTCACATCATCTCCTGTTCTACGTCAGCGTGAACACAAAATGCCAAGAAATTCTTCAGAACTGTGTTTCAGGTAAGCACGTGCAACGTTTTCCAATCAATTTATGTTCTAGAACTTACACATGATTCATTCGTAAATTGGCCACTGGCAAAAATCGAATGGACCGTTTCGTATACAGTTTACAGTAACATTTTCATTCCATCAATGCATTCAGAATCCAGGCAATCGGATTCGACAGTGTCGAACATATCGAGCAGTAACCACAGCGAAATAAAGAGCGACGACAAGTCGGACGCCTTTGAGATTGCAATGGACTTCAACGGTCACGGCATGGAGTTCTTGAGCGTTGCAGCTGGAGTCACGGCAAAGGACAAACGGATTAAGGATGTCAAGAATCAGGTGGCCGCCATCAAGGACAGTAAAGTGATTTTCCCGAAATTCCCAAGTAAGTTGCTCACGCCACCCCACAACTGAACGTAATTGCAGTGAAAGCTTGTCTTTTTTCAAGGATTATTTCATCAGGACGACTACCTGACATCCTCGAATGCATCTAGCATGACTAGCTGTGCTCAACTGGTTCATCCAGAGTGTCCAGAGGTGATGCTCACGTGTGATACAACGATATCTCAAATATTGGCAGCGCTCTTCAAGAAGGGCCATCGCCTCTCCACCCCGTGCATTACCCTCAACTTGGTAACACTGACTGGTGATTCACAGATGATCCATGCACTAACCACCTGCTTACAGATACCATCAAAGAATTTGAGTGACGAATTTGATGACACCGTTCTGAAAGCAGCGAACATGGAACCTCTACCATCACCACTGCAGCGATTCTCCAGTCGGGGTGGTCTCTCTTTGCTGGCCCAATATCTACCAACAGTCTATCCGGACAGTGCTGGTCGGAAGAGTCCAACATTGCTTGGCGAAAAGGAGAAGAGTCCTCCCACCACGGACTGGGTGAAGCTAGAGCCCAATGAGGAAATCTACGAGGATTTGGAGGATCCCGTGACGGAACCTTCATCCAAACAGCCCACCATAACATCTGTTCCTCAGCACTCACTTGCCGCTTTCGGCTTGTTCCTTCGTTTGCCTGCGTATTCCGATGTTTTGCTTCGTGATAAGTTGAGAGCGCAATGTCTTTTGCGACTGGTATTGGGTGTCACTGGCGATGGCGAGGGCAGTAAGTATCTTGAGTGGGATAATCGGCTGAATTTCTCTTTACACATTGTTTCCTTCAGATGACATCTACAGCCTGTCATTGGCACCCTCATTGCCCACACTACCCTTTGAGGTGTTCCGTCAGCTGCTCGATAGCTCTCCACTGACAACAGACGACGGTATGTTGCTGCGACGCATGGTTGTGGAAGTTGGTGCTATGCATTTGGTACTTAATTGTTTAGGAATATTCACTCACCAATCTCAAAATTATCAAATCAATGGACCACAACCTGAGGTATGTAACGTAGATTAATGAAAAAAAAAAATGAAATGTTAGTAAGAATATAGTGGAAGCACTTGACATTTGTTGATGTATATCCTCGGTTATGAAAGCTTGTGAATTGACAAACGTTCAAAACTCCTCAAGCATTTCGGATGTGCCTCTGCACTTTAAAACAGAATGAGGATAATAAGTGCATTTTGACAGTTTGACGATGCTCCATCCAACAACTGTTTTTAGAGCTTGGAGCGATAGCGATAGCGGCGCCGTGGCCGTGTGAGTTCGTGCGTCGACTCATGTGCATTTGACTTCCACAGTCTAGGTTCGAATCAAAGCTCAGACAAACAATTTTCCAAAAAAAAAATTGTTCACGACTCTACCTCTTTCGAGTCACTGACAATGCTCAAAGAGTATAACTGTCTAGAAATAGGTTCTCAATCCCGCCGTTCGGAGTCGTCATTAAACTGTAGGTCCTCTCCACTCGTGCAAGAACAATAGCACGCACAACTCGAGTGGTTGCTGAGAAGCTTGGCCCAGGTCCACCTCGGACTGTAGCGCCGCCATTATTATAGCGATAGCGATTCTCTCACAATTCTCATCTCCTTCACTGACGATTTTAGCAGAAAAATCGCAAACTATACAGACCACCTACACATACCCAAATACATTTTCAAAGTGATCGTCTGGATACATTTTTGACTTAGGTTAGGTTTATGAAGCGTACGTAGGCTCACATAGACCAACGAAGACTCACAGTGTCGTGACTTCTGAAAAACAGAAAACTACCTAGATCTGATTATATTGCTTGTCCTCTACTGTCCTTTATAAAAAATGATGTAAAGAAGCGTGCGCAAAGTTGAATAAATTTCGTAGGTTGGTGTTTGTCACATCCTTGAGGGAGTCAAAGAAGTCTACCAAGTGTCTTCCTTCTTGTTTTGGCCACTGCTGGGCTTCGGTGAACGTTCAGAAGCTTCCACCGATTTTTGCAGCCTTGCAGTCCAAGGATATCGAGGAGTTTGGTAACACAGTTTAAGTAAAGCACTCAGACTCTTTGAAACTGTAACTGGTAATCTTGTTACTGACCCCTAGGGAAAAGTGAATGTATTTGAACAGCTGCTTAATGAGCACAAGCAGAAGAGAGTGATAGGGAATGAAGAAATCCCATTTTCAGTCGACGAAGTGTCCTCCCACCCAGATATCAAAAAGCTACAGGCTTAGACGGACGGCCATCAAAAGACCAAAATTATTCTGCCAGTCTTGTTTCATGGAGACGAAAGCTGAACGACAAGCAGGACTACAGAACTGATCCTTAATATTAAATTTAAAGTTTACCCAGCGCTTTTATGCAAGAGCTGGGCAGATGCGGAGGTAGTGTAAAATTGTCCCTTCCTCATCCTCATCCCTGAAGCTTCCACAAAAGTCGTTGTAGGGATGTGACTTGTTTTACTAAGAATGAAGCGGACTCTTGATATACGCCAAGAACTTTGATTTTTGACCTAACATTAATGCCATTAAATAGTAATTTCACAAAGAGCTATAAGCATCCACCCCTGAATAGTCGATAACAAAAACAACTCAAACTACAATCCAACACCTTGGTTTTCTATAATTTCAGGCAGCAGCAGGTGTTAAAGCCACTTTGAACAGCGTCGATGATTCAGTCATAATATCTGATGACAAAAGTCACATGTACTGGGCAAAGGGCACTGGTTTTGGAACTGGCTCAACACAGCAGTCGTGGAATGTCGAACAAGCTTTGCTGCGTCAAAAAAGTGAAGAGGAGCATGTCACCGTACTCCTGCAGGTAAATAAAATTAAAAAAAATGAATGCATTCTTATCTAATTCAATCAAATTCCAAACAGGTTTTGTCAAGCTATATTAATCCGGGCGATAAGGTGCCATCTGCACTTCAGTGCGATGACATTATGAGCTATCATGAGATTAGTGATGTAGCCGGTGAGCTGCCCTTAGCATTCCTTGATTTATTGAAGAAATCCTGCTTAATTCCTGCACTAAGTTCATATTTGCGCAATGATTCTGTGCTGGATATAACGAGGCACATTCCTCTCTACCGAGCAATACTACAGTTGTTGCGTGCAATTTCACTTTCATACCAGTTGGTTAGTCTTCTACAACCGTACGATCGACTTGAGAGCTCACCGTCGATTTCTGAATTGCTTGCCAATATGAAGACTTGCGTTGACACCTATGCCAATCGTTTGAAGTGAGTTACGATGGGAAAGATAATGAAATCCTAAATGATGCCGTAATTTTTTAACACTTTCAGGCTCAATAAGAAATCAAACATAAAAGGACAGACGCAACAGGTCACAGTGAATATCGATGATGGCGATGATGAGGGGTTGGCATTGTTAATACCCGATATACAGGAGACCACTGTGCTGGTGCAGAAGGCAACAAATGTCGAGGATGCACGTGTAAGTCAGCTACGTGATCATGAGCGCTGTAGCAGCCGCTTGGAAAAACCTCTGAGCAAATCCATTGAAGAGCGTTACCTAGAGGTGATGAAGAAAATGCAATTCGACACCTACGAAATGATTGTTGAGTCGGAGAAGAACGGATTCCGTTTCGCTATCTCGCATCATTTTGAGAAGATGGTGCATAAGGCGGGCGATCGCTATCATCCATCTAGAGTGAAACGGCTCGCTCAGGAAGCTGTAACGCTGTCAACAAGTTTGCCATTGTCATATAGCAGTTCCGTTTTTGTACGCTGTGATACTGATAGACTGGACATAATGAAGGTAACCTCTGAACATAACCTCTCATTCATATATTAATTTTGTAATTTCGAAGGTACTGATAACCGGCCCCGCCGATACCCCCTACGCAAATGGATGCTTTGAGTTTGATGTGTTCTTTCCGCCGGACTACCCTAATTTACCCATGTTAATTAATTTAGAGACAAACGGTCGGCATTCAGTTAGATTTAATCCTAATTTGTACAACGATGGGAAAGTGTGCTTATCTGTACTGAACACCTGGCACGGACGGCCGGAAGAGAAGTGGAATGCACAAACGTCAAGCTTTTTGCAGGTACAATGATCAACAAGCATGTGAGAGTTATTTTTTTTCTAATCTTGCAATGTCTCCTTAGGTCCTTGTATCAATTCAGTCACTTATTCTGGTACCGGAACCCTACTTTAATGAGCCGGGCTTTGAGAGAAGCCGTGGTACTCCAAGTGGAACACATTCTTCCAGGGAATACAACAGCAACATTTACAAAGCCTGCGTTCGTTGGGCAATGCTTGAGCAGATCCGCAATCCCAGTCCATGCTTCAAAGATGTAATAAATTCCCGGCTTCAATCAAAGACTTTCTTAACTATTCTTTTGCCTGCAGGTAATCCACACACATTTCTGGTTAAAGCGACATGAGATTTGTGCACAAATCGAAGGCTGGATTGAGGAACTAAGCAAACCACAGTATAGTGAACGCAACACCATCACATTCAATTCCATGGTTCTTCGCCGTGAGTATCGGCATTTGCGCGAAGAACTGGCCAAACTTAAGATTCCCGATGGTTTGGAAGATCTCGACATGCCATTCAATCCAAATGTCACACTCCCAGTTATGACTGAATCACCAACGGCAACGTCAATAACAACAACCACAACAACAACAAGCCCCACAGCCAACCAACCGTCAAGCAGTAATGCCGCTCAGCAGCCGTCTTCAGCAAACACAACACCTACGTCCCCATCATGTGAATGCATAGAAGACGATGATGCCACCGATTTAAATGAAGCAAATGATACATCCACACCGCCAACTTCGCATACGTCCGCGTCAACGCAACAAATGAACGTTGACGTCGAAACCCTTGATTCGCCTGTAATGATGGAGGAGACTGATGTTATTTCTATAATCAACACGTGGAAAGCAAACAATGAATAGCTTATCAGACAAAATAAAACCTAATCACATTTTTTATACAATACAAAACAATTGAATTTAATTAAAAGAAGAAAACCCCACACAACCCCGTACAGCAATCAATAGCAAATTATATGTCTTTATGTTCTTTGAAAACTGCGGGCATCAAAACGCAAAGCTACAACATTAAAACTTCAAATTGACTTCAAATATTTTTTTATACAAATGTTTAGCTTTTTATGAATCAAACCCAACCGGAAGACAGGAGTTTAAGGCACTTGAATGTATCTAATTTGTATCATTTTACTCTGTGGTGTGGTAAACTGCCCTCCCTTCCTCCATTGGCACAAATGCTTACAATACATTTTCTCAGTTGTTCTAAGCATGTCTAAACACTCTTTTTTTTACTAAGGAACTATTGTGTTACTTTACCGACAGCAGTTTTCGCGATAAATGTAATAAAAAATAAATGTAGAGGTAAAAATTAAAGAAAAAAGAAAACAAGCATTGATATGAATAATTTATTTTAGTTTTATTTGTTCTGTTATTTCTTTTATAAAATAGAAATAAAACAAAGCATTATTAATGTATTCAATGTAAGAGTGTGTGTTTTCATTCATTCAACGCAACGCTGTGGTCTTCCTTTCAGGTGGGAAACATGGATTCGATTTAATGGCGGCCTTCAAGACCGTGACTTTCTTTAGACATTCGTGCGTAACGTCAGAACCGTAACCAAGTATATGCTGTTAACCAGAAAGGACACCCAACATCGACGTCTCGGACAGAACGTCACAGCAGACAGATACAGCTTTGAGGTAGTCTTTGTCTACCTAGGAACCGCTATCAACTTAGGCAATGACACCAGCGCTGAAATAAAATGAAGAATAACTCTTGCTAATCCCTGCTTCTTTGGGCTAAGAAAGCGATTGATAAACAAACAAGGTAACCCCTTAATCGTCCCAGTCCTGCTATATGACGCAGAAGCATGGATTTTATCAAAAGCGGATGAGGTTGCTCTTGGCTGCTTTGAGAGAAAAATTCTTCTGGTGATTTTCGGTCCCGTCTGCATAGAGGGTGAGTGGAGGAGAAGATATAAGAACGAACTGTACGAGCTATTCAGCGACATCGACTTAGCCAGAAGGGTGAAGATCTAACGATTAAGATGGCTAGGTCATGTAGAGCGAATGGAAACCAATGCTCCGGCCCGGAAAGTCTTCGACTCCACCCCTGAGGGACGGCGCAGTATAGGAAGACCTCGACTCAGGTGGCGCACGCAAGTGGAAAGGGACCTCAACCAACTGTGCCTGCGAAACTGGAGGCAGCTAACTAAAGATCGGGCTGGCTGGAGTCGCTTGTTAGTTGAGGCTCAGGTTCACCCCGACCTGTAGCGCCACCTTAAGTATATTAAAAGCAGAATGTTGGCTGAATCGGTCAGATAAACTATGTACCACCACAGATTATGACTTCCAAAGATGACAGAATACCAAGCGGAGAGAGAATATGTCTGAAAACACTCGGAAAGAACTCAGAATTGGAAAAAGAAGATTGCTAAATCACAAGAACCTGCTTTGGGACACACAATTAAATTAAGGACTCGTTTTTTTGCCGCACCACACAAATATGGCATTCTCCCAGCCCACTATTTCCCAATCACTACAATCCACAGGCCTTTCAGACCAATGTGCACGTACCTACTCTCCCTCTATGCCTCCGGCCAGTGCTGTACCTTGATTCCGGACACTTAAGGGTACTCGTAACCACTTTTGTGCGCGGAAGTTATAAAAAAAAAACATGTCATGTGTGAAATTAGGCAAAATAAGAATGTTTTCAAGAAGCAAATTATCGTCATTTATTAGCTGTTTACGATAACAACATTTTACATAAAATTATAATCTATCATATCACTTATCACCCGTTTATTTCCAGTCAAATCAGCTGAACTGATCTGTTTCTAGATGGGTGATCAAATGTTCCTTTAAGGAAGGCATTGTCTTTGATTTATAGTTACACTGATTACATTTCAGATCAGTAAGTTCTAGCTCCTTGAGAAGATTGTCATCCATTTTTTGCACTTTCCCATTTTCACTGAGATCATTAATCAGTTCTAAAAAAAGATGTACATATTTAAATGTTTAAAATAAGACATTTTTAACTAACCTTCATATGGTATAAAGAGCTTTGTATTAAAACTATTCCAATGTTTTTTCGTCTTCAAGCAAGGCGATACAAAGTCTTTGCTTATCACATGCATGTGCAATTGCTGCATACTGGGTTTGGCGTGAAAACCAATCTTGAAGTCGTCTTTCCAACAATTATTCACTTCTATTACGTTTACTGCCAAAAGATGAAGTTCGGAGAGAAGATCCAAATGGTAAGCTTTTAACTGTCCTAAGAAGGCATATTAGATGAGTCTCTGAGGTGCATTTTATTTTACAAAACACAAACTTACGTGATAGATACTTGAGATATTTTCCTTTGGCAGAACCAGATAATGGTGCTTTGCCTTTGGAAATTTGTCTTTTATAACCACTGCAATATCGCTTGATATTATATGATTTGCGGGATCGTTTAGACTTTGAATTAGTTTCATCGACCAACCTCCTTTAGACATGGTATTCAAAACAGAATTCTTGTAAATACTTTAAATTTTGTTTTCAGCCGAAGAGATAATTGTTTGTTTACTATTTGATTTCTGCTCTAGTGTCACTCCGTTTCCAAACTGTCACTCGATTCAATGCCGATTGTAAGTGATGCCAAATTTATTCCGAGTTTTAAAGTCAACATTTATAGAGTAAAAGTCGTTTATAACGACGGTCTTTGTATCCGACCGTAGAAAAATAAAGTAAAAACATTTTAAAACACAAATTATTAGTTATATTTCAAATTTTGTATTTTTGTTTGTTTCTTATGCAGCCATTTATAAGTATTATTAATTAATAACAATAACTTATTTATAACTGCCGTTTGGGCATAGTGCCCTGGCGCCATTTACTCCGAATGATATAGAAACGAATGATAACAGACGATCTCGCCCATCTGTTATTTGTCTTGTGAGTTGCATTTACTTATAGCAACAATTTACAACTTGTGAGGGGCATATCCAAGTGCATGTATTTCGGTAGTAATAACTGTGTGGTAACGAACTTGACAAGCTCATCCGGACTATGGTCACATCCTTGTACAATTCGTAGAGTGCAAGATTTTGTCTTTTTCTCCATTCGCTTTCCTCGTAAACAGGACCAAATGTCCGACGCAGAATTTTTTTTCGAATGCACCAAGAGTCAAAATTGATCCAGCTTGGCCAATCCTACAGGAAAGCTCAGCATTCTTTCTCCCATCTCTCATGAAGATGACCCCGAGGTACTTAAACTTCTCCACCTGTTTCAATGGGACTCAACTAACATGTAGAACGCATTGAACAGGCGTCCTGGAAATAACCATAACCTCAGTCATCGACTAACTCCCGAGCGAACAACATCGTGTTCTCCCAGTGTTAGTTCCGTTCTCGCATCTTCGTCGGTGAAATCCCGCTACTTCGATAGCATTACATTCCTTCTCTCTCTCTTTTTCTTCCTACGCGGCAAGTGAAACAAATAACCTATATAAGTGCTTTACGTTTTTTTACCATGGCCCCTTGGCCACGTGTCAATGGGGAAAACCGTTTTAGCGAATTAGATTTTGATTCGCAAGCGGGGCCCTCTAATAAAAAAAGAAAGAAACAATCTTTAATCATCTCCCAAACAAATGTATTTCAACCTGTAACTGGCAATAATAACCCGAGATTTATTATCATCTCCCCATCTAACCCTGATATTCCGCTAACATCATTCAGTGTCTTTATCTTGAAAAAAGCGATAGACAGCATAAGCTCTGCTTATGAATATATCTCACAACTTCGTGACGGCAATCTACTTATACTCGTGAAATCCCAAAAAATTGCTGATATCTTCCTATCCAAAAAATCTCTCTCCAATATATGCCCAATCAATGTGAAACTTCACGATAACCTAAATTCTTCCAAAGGTACGGTTTACGCGCCCTGCCTGATTAATGTCTCAGAGGAAGAGATTCCCAGGGAAATGAAATCACAAGGAGTGTCTAGTGTTTACAAGTTCTCAAAAAAGAATGAGGATGGCAAGGAGCGTCACACAGGTTTGGTACTTTTCACTTTCGACCTTTTCCGTCCACCCAGTACAGTCAACGTGGGATGGTATAACCTCAAAGTGGAGGAATACTTCCCTAATCCCATGCGTTGCCGTAAATGCCAACTGTTGGGTCACACCTCCAATAACTGCAAAGGTAACGCCTCATGTGATACTTGTAATTTACCTCCCCACTCCCCTGAAAAATGCACTAGGGTTCTATGCGCCAACTGTTCCGAACCTCACCCATCCTCCTCCAAAAACTGTAAACGTTACCTACAATCTAAAGAAATTCTTAAAATCAAAACCTTAAGAAAATGCAGTATGGCCGAAGCCAAAGCTATATACAGGAGTGAGAATCCGATCTCCAACACCTCCACAGATTATGCCACCGTAGCTAAACTTGCATCTCAACCAAGCTCAGAGAACCATTCACATGTAGTAACAGAGAACATCCCTCCAAATACCAGCAATAGATCCAATCAACCTCAACCCAAATCTTCAACGTCTACTACCTCAAAACAGCCTTCAACTCAAACACCACTTTCCCCCCCAAAAGATAAATCAAAACATGCAAAACTTAATAACAACACAAACGCAGTAAGCACGGAAAATACGTGCTCCCCCTCAACATCACAAACCCAATCAAACCCCAACTCCCCTATCCCCCCTCCTTTACCAAAAAGAGACATAGCAGTTTCATCCAGCCGTAATCAGCAACCAAATCACCAAGTTCAACATACAGACCTCGCCCAGAATCTCTCACCTATCTCCTCCGCAACCCAAAATCTCTTAAAAAAAAATCAGTACTATCTTCATCCCGCCCAAAGCGACGATGATGATGACATCTAAGAACATTAATTTATCCACTTCTCAGGGCGACCCCGCTGATCGGGAGCCGAATCAGGCAGTCTCCCCTGGGAGCCTGCTTGTTTCGGCCCTCGAACACCGGGGTCGCCTAACTCCCCCCTCCAAACCAACACCTACCATACCTCACCGCAATTTAGCCATTTCTCCTTTCAAACCATCTTCTATACATGACAGAAGCCTTAAAGTACTCCAGTGGAATATCAATGGATATTTTAACAACCTGCATGAACTCCAACTTCTCCTGCATGATCTATCTCCCTCCATTATCTCCCTTCAGGAAACCCATATCCCAAATTCAATCAACTATCCGACGTTAAAGCGTTATGCTTCCTTCTTCCATAACTTTGCTTCAAACTCTTCAGCCAAACAAGGCACAGGTCTACTGATTCATAGATCGCTACCATGCAAACCCATTCCGATCTCCTCACCAATCTCTGTAGTGGCGGTAGAAATTATATATAAAATTAAATTAACTGTAATATCGATATATATTCCTCCGGACCAAAACTTCACAGTTATAGACTTAGAAGATATCGTTAACCACTTTAATACCCCCATTCTTCTGACAGGAGATTTTAACAGTTGGAGCACCTCTTGGGGCTCTTCCCGCACCAACGTACTGCGCAAAATATTGGAAAACTTCCTGCTTAACTCCAACTTAGTGATTTTGAATGACGGGAGTCCTACCCATTTCTCCACACATAAAACTTTCTCAAACATAGACCTCACTCTCATCTCCCCTCAACTTGCAGCAATTGCTTCATGGAATATTCTCCCAGATCTGCATGGAAGTGACCACTTCCCCATCATTACCACTCTAAAGTTCGATTTTGATCAACAGAAAGCTAGTATTAAACCAAAATTCCTTACAGATAGAGCCGACTGGGATGCTTTCCGTTTGAATATAACCACCTTTTTAACACACAAATGCATCTCGGATAACATTAACAAGGAAGCCTCCACTATCATTAGTGCAATTCGTTATAGTGCCAACTTATCCATTCCTTTGGCCATTACTTCGCCAAAAAAAAGAATTGTACCATGGTGGAATAGAGAGTTAGATTTTATGCGTCAACTTAAACAGGATCGATGGAAAAAATTTAAGAAATATCCTCTCGATGCAAATCTGATAGCCTACCGCAAAGCCAATGCTGTCTTTCGCAAAGCAGTAAAGGAAGCTAAAAAACAATCCTTCGCAAGCTTCACAGAAAAAATCAATCCTTCATCTTCAACCAAAATACTTTGGACCAAAATCAAATGCCTCACAGGAAATTTTATTCCCCCCACGATAAACATCGTCGACGGTGATGAAGTTCTCTCCGATTTGGAAAACTTCCGTGGTTATCCCTATACCAAAACCGAACAAAGAATCCTCCAACATCAATGGGTACCGACCAATCTCACTTCTTCCGTGTGTCAGTAAAACACTCGAAAAAATTATTGCAAATAGGCTCACCTGGTTCTTGGAAGAGAATCATCTTATAGATATGGGACAAGTTGCATTTCGGAACGGAAGTTGCACGTTAGATGCCCTACTCCACCTTGATAATCACATCTCATCCGCGTTATCTACTAAAAATCACATTTCCATCCTATCAGTAGATTTCGAAAAGGCTTTCGATAGGATTGGTGCGCACGTCATTCTAAACAATTTAGTAGAATGGAATATTGGATCCAAAATGGTCCGCTTTATTAAAGCATTCCTCACCAATAGAAAATTCCGTGTTAGATTTAATAACTCACTTTCATCCATCCACCCCCTATGTAATGGAACTCCACAAGGATCCCCCCTTTCTGTCATCCTCTTTATCATCTCACTCTTGAATATAAAACAAATCTTGTCTAAATACCTAATCTGTAAATATACGCTATACGCAGACGATCTCATCATATTCACTCAATGTAAAGATTTACGCATTGTGTCTGAGACATTTGCAAAAATTCTGATTGACATAGATACTTGGGGCAAATCTTCTGGTGCCAGGATATCTATAGAAAAATTTAAAATATTGCACATTTGTAGAAAAACTAGCTACCCTAAGCAAATTAATGTCACTCTAGATCATTTTTGTATAACCAATGTAAAGAGCCTTAGTATTCTTGGTATTATTTTTGATAAGTGGTTTACTTTTAAGGAACATTGTACTAATTTAAGGAAAAAGCTAGCTACCAGAATTAATATCATTAAGTATCTTAGCTCTAAATACAGTTTATGTCACGTCAACAGTCTCATCAACCTAACGCGGGCAATCATACAATCCAGAATAGACTACGGCTTATGTATATACGGAAAGTGCTCACCGGCGTCACTAAAACTTATCGAACCTATATACCATGCTGCTATAAGATTCAGTCTAAAAGCTTTTAGAACAACACCCATAAAAAACATGCTCGTTGAAGCTGGGCTTCCGTCAATAAAACATAGAGCTAAAGAATTACCATCAAAGGTTACTCTAAAGATCAACCAGTATAAAGGCAGCCTAATCAAAAAGGACGTAAAAATGTTGCTGGCTAGGAAAAGCTCTATTAAGCCACCTTCAACCCTTACCAATACCTTGACATTAGCCCGTCAGATGGGAGTCCCAATTTGTCTGAAAAGCCATTCGAAAGGTTCATTCCCTCCATGGACTTTAAAAGAGGACAGTATAATATTATCATTACACAAATACAACAGGTCTACAACACCAAACGAAACATACCAGCAGCTCTTCCTTGAAATATATTCTGCCTACAAAACACAGAACTGGAAAATGGTGTTTACAGACGGATCAAAAACCGAGTCTGGGACTGCTTTTGCGGTCGTAAAAGAGAATGGTAATTTGCTATCAAAAGGACTGCTGCCACATTTCTCATCAGTCTTTTCGGCGGAAGCTTTGGCGATTCTTCAGGCTATTACCCTCTCTAGCAATGCAAAGGTCATCATCTGCACCGACAGCCTATCTACTCTAGCAGCGGTAAAAAATTTACACAACAACTGTACTGTCATCACATTAATTCGGGACAAATTAATAAAAAACGCTGATAGAATCAAACTGCTTTGGATCCCAGGACACGCTGGCATTCGAGGAAACGAGAATGCTGATATGGCAGCAAGAAGCTCCACACGAGAACCCCTTACAACCTCCTTCATCTTCAATAAAACAGACATGAAGAAACATATCAATCGATTCTGGTTTGAAATTGCAAGAGAAGACTGGCGTCCATACACCCACTCCTATAAGCTGATCAACCCCGAAGCAAAAGCAGCTGTGTATCCTCAAAACCTTCCCGCCAACATGATCAAATCCTACATTCGACTTCGGCTAGGACATACAAGGATCACGCATGAACATCTTTTGAAAAGAAATACTCCTCCGCAATGTAGTCTCTGCGATTCAAATGCCACGCTATCCACACACCATCTCATCCACCAATGCAAGACCATCAAAGACAATGTTCATAAACTGTTCCCCAACTCCAATCTTCACACCCTACTCTCTTCCCCTTCTGCCGACAATATTAGAAACGTATATAAGATCATCTGCCTTTTGCAATTAAATATATAATTTTCTTCACATTACTTTTATACTTTCTGCCTAAAGCCCTGGTAGCTAGAGCCTTTGTCTTACTATTAACATTATAATTAATTTATATGTTAATAGAGTTTAATAATAATAATAATAATAATAATAACCATAACCTCAGATTTGTCCACGTTAACCTTCATCCCAGCATCATCACATAAGGTCACAAACCTATCTAGTGCGCGCTGGAGTTCCATCTGGGAAGAAGGATGATTAAGTCGTCTGCAAAAAGTAGATGACTTACCCTCAACTCTCCCAATGTGAAACATTCCTCGCCTCAACTGCGCTGTAACATCCAGTCCGTATGTATAATAAAAAGGAGAGGTGACAAGACGCACTCTTGGTGAAGTCCAACGCCCACGGTGAAAGGTGTTGATTTACTACCGTTAACTCGAACACAGCCATGGGTGCCGTAGCGTATTGGGTAGGTGCGTCGGCTCCTACGCTAGAGGTCTAAGGTTCGAATCTCGAAAAAACACCTAACATTTTTTTACGGATCCACCTCTTTCGAGTCACTGACAATCTTCTTCTTCTTAGGGCACTACAGTCCGAAGTGGACCTGGGCCTCACTCAACATGCCTCTTCAGCCAGCACGATCTTTCGCCAGCTGTCTCCAGTTTCGCACATCAAGCCGGCAGAGGTCCCCCTCGTCCCCTTGTCCATACGCTCTACATGACCTAGCCATCTTAGGCGTTGGATCCGTAGACGCCCGACTAGACTCATGTCGCTGTACAGCTCATACAGTTCGTGGTTGAATCTTCTCCTCCAAATGCTATCAACGCAAACAGGACCAAAGATCGCGCGCAGAACTTCTCTCGAAAAGACCAAGACACTGTTCATCCGCTTAGGATATTGTCCATGCCTTTGCACCGTAAAGCAGGACTGGGATGATCAAGGTCTTATACAAAGTCAACTTGGTCTTCCGAGAGAGGGCTCTACTACTCAATTGCCTTTTGAGCCCATAAAAACAGCGGTTGGCAAGAGTTATTCTGCGTTTGATCTCGGTACTGATGTTGTTTGTACTGTTTACCGCGTCACTGACAATGCTCAAAGAATATAACTGTCTAGAAAAAACTTCTCAATCTCGCCGTTCCGCGTCAGCATTAAACTGTAGGTCCCCCCCACTCGTGAGAGAACAGTACACACAACACGTGTGGTTGCTGAGAAGCTAGGCCCAGGTCCACCTCGGACTGTAGCGCCATTATTATTATTATTATTATAACTCGAACACAGCTGCTACAGTTTCTACAGTTTGTGTATAGGGAAATGAATTGAAAATGCTGTGTGCTTTTCTTTCTTTTTAAGGAAATATCAATTCACAGCCCCTTTTTCCCCATTCGCTGTCCAATCCTTCAATTGACTATGAACACAACACAAAAGCCTGCAGTAAAACTCAGTCCAAGTCTTTCCATTGAGCTTCTCAGCCCATTTGTAGTCTTATAGAAGTGCACCCACGCTGATTGGTTGTTTCAAACGCATTCAACTTTCTTCGGCTTCTAACAGAGAACACTTAGCCTTTCCGCACACATTTCCCCTTCGAACAAAAACAGATATTTGTCATATTTTATATAAGACATATATTAAAGTAAAATCATTATTACAATAACAGAGGTCTAAAATGTACATAAAAAACATATAGTATGAATTATTTAAAATGTTAGTGGTACTATAGACGTATTCAACATCGTGTGGCAGCCAACTCATTCGTAGGAAACCGAAAAATGAACCAGTATCGGGTCGGACACCTTTTGAAGACGACTCTATGCTTGGGATCGTGCAGGATGACATGGGGGAGACAAAGCGATTGTGGTTAGGTTTGGGTATTTTAATTTGTTTCTGTGGGTTGTAGCATGCTGCGGGTGATGTGTTCTCTGGCAATGGCAATCAAGACAAGAGTGTATCGTCGAGTTCTTCTTCTTTGCCAATTGGTTGGATAACGACCTTGCGAAGAACCTTGCTAACAACTTCACTTAGTGAGTCGCGGGCGCCGGCCTCGAGCAATTGAATGCATTTTTGATATGTCTCTTCTCCTTCCCTGAGTCGTAGAATTGCCACCAGAGCGATTTCCGAGTTTGACTTGACATATCCGTTCTTTTCTTTGGTTCCATTAACCAACATGGGGATGAGTGGTTTGAGCAGTTCAGGAGTTGTGTTTTCGGCGGTAACGGCTTTAGCCAAATATGTGCAGCTTTTTGCTACCAGCTGTTTGACTTCATTGCTGTTGTGATTCATGGCGCGGATGAAGGGCGCGACTACGGTTTGCGGAACTGGTACATGATCGTTCATGCAATACTGCAGGAGATATGCGGAAGCTCGAATACCGTTGCTGGCAATTGGAACTTTATCGGATGAGATGCTGGATACTATTGTTTTTGCGATCTTTCCTTCGTAGGTGGGCGTGTAAACTGTAGACGGGCTTTCTTTGAGGGCCACAAACAGAACCACGGTCCTTCCATGTCGAAGCTCCCAATTGTCACCATAGTCATCGTTTAACACGTGATTCTTCAATACATCGTCCAGTTGTTCCGGTGAAAGGTATTTGCAGAGAGCTCCCAGACACCCACCAACAGCGCTGCGCGTCACGTCTTCCGAGTAGCCAAGCATGGATGACAGAGTCGCGTAGACCTGCTTGCGGAGAGGTTCAGTCATTTTGTCCCCAGCTGGGCTGATAATACCTCGCAGGGCTTGAAGCATTGTCTCGCGAACACCGGAGTCATCGCTGTTCTTTACGCCGTTGTGCATTTCAGTGAAGAGAGGATCGGCGCGTGTGTGGATTACAACCAATTCGGCGAGAGCTTGACCAGCTTTTACACGGACAGTTCGATTCTGGTCGTGGAGTGCTTTCAAGAACGTCGTCTGCAGCTGTGGCAAGAACTGCTTCAACATGACACCAACTCTGTGCAGAAGGATGGCCAATGTTTCCAAAACCGCAGCTTTCACACTAGCATTGAAACGGTCTCCCAAAATTCGAATCAGTGGACCCGTGATGTGGACCACTGATGGTTGCAAAGATTGTGCACTGGTTAGCGCGATGATTTCGCCCAATCCTTGGGCGGCATTCTCCTTCTCCTCCGGCAGACCATTTAGAATAGCTTCACGGAATACTGGCAAAAGAGGGGAAATACCTTTGGGCAAACAGAATCCTGGCAACTCAGATCCCTTCAAGTCGCTGGCTGCAAAGCGCACCGCCTGCCTGACATCGGACACGTGGGCAATCTGCTGAGCTGAATCCAATCCTTTAATGACTGCGTTAAGAGCGTCCCACGATCTCTGGAGAATATCCCTGTCCTGTTCCGCCAACAAACGAAGCAGGCACCTCAGCAATTGTGGCACGTACTGCGAGTAGTCACCAGGAGAATGTGTGCAGAAGGCTGACAGAAGACTAGCGGCAGACTTTCGAGTCGGTAAGTGCTCCGATTTCGCTGATGTCATAAGTGTGTCCATGATGGTGCGGATACCAGCTTCGTCGCTGACCGAGAGAATGACTGCTTGGCAATACTCCAGTTCTTGCATTTCGTCCTGAGTTCCCTGGGCGTTGGACAGCGCTTGAAGAAGGGCCGACAGGATTTTTGGTAGATACTTTGTCAGTGCGTCTCCAGCAACCGAAACGAGTATGGACAATGCTTTAGTGTTCACCGGTGGAGCTGTTAGCTGCGGAACTAGGTATGGTAGCACAACGCGTGATTTAATTGACATGACCTGCCGAAGACCATCGAGGGTATTTTCGGCGGTTTCTGGATTGGGATCCGAGAGACCTTCCAACATAGATGGCAAAATGTCGTCCAGCGCACGTGAGCCAACAGTGGAATGTAGAGAGTCGAATGTTTTTGCCGCTGCCTCACGAACCTCCGGTAGAGGATCTGATAACGCCTTACGTACTGTGGGCACGAGACTGTTCACGAACGTTAGGACCATGTCTTTAGAGGTTGAAGCCATAATTTCCGATAATCCAATGCACACACCTTGACGTTGATCAGCTTGGTCAGAGTTCAGTCCCCTCTCCAGGATCGGAATGATTTCCGGGAGCACACGTTCGCCCAGTTTTCTAACGAGGTCGCCCAATGTTCGTGCTGCAACTTGTCTCTTGTCGTAGCTGGTGCTTGCCAAGCAACCCAGGAGCAGGCTGAACAATGTTGGCAGAATTTCACGCAGAGTGCGTGGGGTATTCGTGACCACTACCTTCCAGACGTGCAACGCAGCTTGGCGAACCATCAAGGAAACATCACTGCGACCCATGTACAGACCGGCCAACACCCTGTTGCGTCGCTCTGCGCCCAGGAAGCGAATGATAGCCGTGTGCGATTGCTCTGTGCCGAAGTTGTCGTCTTCGCTAGCCGTCTCGGTTGTCATTTTACCGGAAACTCCGGAAATTCGATAGAGGAGATCGCCCAGCAACTGGACTGAACTGAAGCGAATTCTCCAGTTGTCGTCGAACAGGCCCTTCTCCAGTTCGGGCAGCAGGAGTGTCACCGCCGATTCTGCATACAAGTTGACGATTCTCTGACCAGCCTTCAGGGCTGTGTCACGCACGTACTCGTTTTCATCTGCGAGAGCCTTCAAAATCGGCGTAATTATCTGACCGATGTAGGGAGTGAATTCCTTTGGGAACGCACCTGGCATGTAGATGAACATCATTATGTACCCGTCCTTGACGTGTGGTGCGATATCAGTTCGTTCGGCTGTAGCTATTATCTCCGGCATCAGTTTATGGAGTTTCTCAACACCCAATCCACCAACCACTTCGGACAGACCCTGAGCTGCACCGCTGCGATCCACGCTGCTGGACTCCGATGTGAGTGTCTGCATTAACCACGGCAACAGGTCTTCGAAGGATGATTCGCCCATACCTCGTACCATTGCGCCTAGCGCCCTTGCGGAGACCGCACGAACCTCTGGCACGGGGTCCAAGAGCGATGTCTTCAATCCAGGAATGATGTTGGGGAGATAAGGTGTCAGATCCTTTTGGTCGGTAAGGGAGTACATGTTGCCGATGATTTGTGCCGCCATTTTCCTGGTTTCCGTTGACCGATCCATGAAAGCCCTTTGAACCACTGGCATTATCAAAGCCAAGGAAGGAGCATCGATGAAGTGGACAAACTTGGTCTGCAAGAGGCTGTGCAGGCAGACCGATGTGTTCTTCCATAACTTTGCTTCAAACTCTTCAGCCAAACAAGGCACAGGTCTACTGATTCATAGATCGCTACCATGCAAACCCATTCCGATCTCCTCACCAATCTCTGTAGTGGCGGTAGAAATTATATATAAAATTAAATTAACTGTAATATCGATATATATTCCTCCGGACCAAAACTTCACAGTTATAGACTTAGAAGATATCGTTAACCACTTTAATACCCCCATTCTTCTGACAGGAGATTTTAACAGTTGGAGCACCTCTTGGGGCTCTTCCCGCACCAACGTACTGCGCAAAATATTGGAAAACTTCCTGCTTAACTCCAACTTAGTGATTTTGAATGACGGGAGTCCTACCCATTTCTCCACACATAAAACTTTCTCAAACATAGACCTCACTCTCATCTCCCCTCAACTTGCAGCAATTGCTTCATGGAATATTCTCCCAGATCTGCATGGAAGTGACCACTTCCCCATCATTACCACTCTAAAGTTCGATTTTGATCAACAGAAAGCTAGTATTAAACCAAAATTCCTTACAGATAGAGCCGACTGGGATGCTTTCCGTTTGAATATAACCACCTTTTTAACACACAAATGCATCTCGGATAACATTAACAAGGAAGCCTCCACTATCATTAGTGCAATTCGTTATAGTGCCAACTTATCCATTCCTTTGGCCATTACTTCGCCAAAAAAAAGAATTGTACCATGGTGGAATAGAGAGTTAGATTTTATGCGTCAACTTAAACAGGATCGATGGAAAAAATTTAAGAAATATCCTCTCGATGCAAATCTGATAGCCTACCGCAAAGCCAATGCTGTCTTTCGCAAAGCAGTAAAGGAAGCTAAAAAACAATCCTTCGCAAGCTTCACAGAAAAAATCAATCCTTCATCTTCAACCAAAATACTTTGGACCAAAATCAAATGCCTCACAGGAAATTTTATTCCCCCCACGATAAACATCGTCGACGGTGATGAAGTTCTCTCCGATTTGGAAAACTTCCGTGGTTATCCCTATACCAAAACCGAACAAAGAATCCTCCAACATCAATGGGTACCGACCAATCTCACTTCTTCCGTGTGTCAGTAAAACACTCGAAAAAATTATTGCAAATAGGCTCACCTGGTTCTTGGAAGAGAATCATCTTATAGATATGGGACAAGTTGCATTTCGGAACGGAAGTTGCACGTTAGATGCCCTACTCCACCTTGATAATCACATCTCATCCGCGTTATCTACTAAAAATCACATTTCCATCCTATCAGTAGATTTCGAAAAGGCTTTCGATAGGATTGGTGCGCACGTCATTCTAAACAATTTAGTAGAATGGAATATTGGATCCAAAATGGTCCGCTTTATTAAAGCATTCCTCACCAATAGAAAATTCCGTGTTAGATTTAATAACTCACTTTCATCCATCCACCCCCTATGTAATGGAACTCCACAAGGATCCCCCCTTTCTGTCATCCTCTTTATCATCTCACTCTTGAATATAAAACAAATCTTGTCTAAATACCTAATCTGTAAATATACGCTATACGCAGACGATCTCATCATATTCACTCAATGTAAAGATTTACGCATTGTGTCTGAGACATTTGCAAAAATTCTGATTGACATAGATACTTGGGGCAAATCTTCTGGTGCCAGGATATCTATAGAAAAATTTAAAATATTGCACATTTGTAGAAAAACTAGCTACCCTAAGCAAATTAATGTCACTCTAGATCATTTTTGTATAACCAATGTAAAGAGCCTTAGTATTCTTGGTATTATTTTTGATAAGTGGTTTACTTTTAAGGAACATTGTACTAATTTAAGGAAAAAGCTAGCTACCAGAATTAATATCATTAAGTATCTTAGCTCTAAATACAGTTTATGTCACGTCAACAGTCTCATCAACCTAACGCGGGCAATCATACAATCCAGAATAGACTACGGCTTATGTATATACGGAAAGTGCTCACCGGCGTCACTAAAACTTATCGAACCTATATACCATGCTGCTATAAGATTCAGTCTAAAAGCTTTTAGAACAACACCCATAAAAAACATGCTCGTTGAAGCTGGGCTTCCGTCAATAAAACATAGAGCTAAAGAATTACCATCAAAGGTTACTCTAAAGATCAACCAGTATAAAGGCAGCCTAATCAAAAAGGACGTAAAAATGTTGCTGGCTAGGAAAAGCTCTATTAAGCCACCTTCAACCCTTACCAATACCTTGACATTAGCCCGTCAGATGGGAGTCCCAATTTGTCTGAAAAGCCATTCGAAAGGTTCATTCCCTCCATGGACTTTAAAAGAGGACAGTATAATATTATCATTACACAAATACAACAGGTCTACAACACCAAACGAAACATACCAGCAGCTCTTCCTTGAAATATATTCTGCCTACAAAACACAGAACTGGAAAATGGTGTTTACAGACGGATCAAAAACCGAGTCTGGGACTGCTTTTGCGGTCGTAAAAGAGAATGGTAATTTGCTATCAAAAGGACTGCTGCCACATTTCTCATCAGTCTTTTCGGCGGAAGCTTTGGCGATTCTTCAGGCTATTACCCTCTCTAGCAATGCAAAGGTCATCATCTGCACCGACAGCCTATCTACTCTAGCAGCGGTAAAAAATTTACACAACAACTGTACTGTCATCACATTAATTCGGGACAAATTAATAAAAAACGCTGATAGAATCAAACTGCTTTGGATCCCAGGACACGCTGGCATTCGAGGAAACGAGAATGCTGATATGGCAGCAAGAAGCTCCACACGAGAACCCCTTACAACCTCCTTCATCTTCAATAAAACAGACATGAAGAAACATATCAATCGATTCTGGTTTGAAATTGCAAGAGAAGACTGGCGTCCATACACCCACTCCTATAAGCTGATCAACCCCGAAGCAAAAGCAGCTGTGTATCCTCAAAACCTTCCCGCCAACATGATCAAATCCTACATTCGACTTCGGCTAGGACATACAAGGATCACGCATGAACATCTTTTGAAAAGAAATACTCCTCCGCAATGTAGTCTCTGCGATTCAAATGCCACGCTATCCACACACCATCTCATCCACCAATGCAAGACCATCAAAGACAATGTTCATAAACTGTTCCCCAACTCCAATCTTCACACCCTACTCTCTTCCCCTTCTGCCGACAATATTAGAAACGTATATAAGATCATCTGCCTTTTGCAATTAAATATATAATTTTCTTCACATTACTTTTATACTTTCTGCCTAAAGCCCTGGTAGCTAGAGCCTTTGTCTTACTATTAACATTATAATTAATTTATATGTTAATAGAGTTTAATAATAATAATAATAATAATAATAACCATAACCTCAGATTTGTCCACGTTAACCTTCATCCCAGCATCATCACATAAGGTCACAAACCTATCTAGTGCGCGCTGGAGTTCCATCTGGGAAGAAGGATGATTAAGTCGTCTGCAAAAAGTAGATGACTTACCCTCAACTCTCCCAATGTGAAACATTCCTCGCCTCAACTGCGCTGTAACATCCAGTCCGTATGTATAATAAAAAGGAGAGGTGACAAGACGCACTCTTGGTGAAGTCCAACGCCCACGGTGAAAGGTGTTGATTTACTACCGTTAACTCGAACACAGCCATGGGTGCCGTAGCGTATTGGGTAGGTGCGTCGGCTCCTACGCTAGAGGTCTAAGGTTCGAATCTCGAAAAAACACCTAACATTTTTTTACGGATCCACCTCTTTCGAGTCACTGACAATCTTCTTCTTCTTAGGGCACTACAGTCCGAAGTGGACCTGGGCCTCACTCAACATGCCTCTTCAGCCAGCACGATCTTTCGCCAGCTGTCTCCAGTTTCGCACATCAAGCCGGCAGAGGTCCCCCTCGTCCCCTTGTCCATACGCTCTACATGACCTAGCCATCTTAGGCGTTGGATCCGTAGACGCCCGACTAGACTCATGTCGCTGTACAGCTCATACAGTTCGTGGTTGAATCTTCTCCTCCAAATGCTATCAACGCAAACAGGACCAAAGATCGCGCGCAGAACTTCTCTCGAAAAGACCAAGACACTGTTCATCCGCTTAGGATATTGTCCATGCCTTTGCACCGTAAAGCAGGACTGGGATGATCAAGGTCTTATACAAAGTCAACTTGGTCTTCCGAGAGAGGGCTCTACTACTCAATTGCCTTTTGAGCCCATAAAAACAGCGGTTGGCAAGAGTTATTCTGCGTTTGATCTCGGTACTGATGTTGTTTGTACTGTTTACCGCGTCACTGACAATGCTCAAAGAATATAACTGTCTAGAAAAAACTTCTCAATCTCGCCGTTCCGCGTCAGCATTAAACTGTAGGTCCCCCCCACTCGTGAGAGAACAGTACACACAACACGTGTGGTTGCTGAGAAGCTAGGCCCAGGTCCACCTCGGACTGTAGCGCCATTATTATTATTATTATTATAACTCGAACACAGCTGCTACAGTTTCTACAGTTTGTGTATAGGGAAATGAATTGAAAATGCTGTGTGCTTTTCTTTCTTTTTAAGGAAATATCAATTCACAGCCCCTTTTTCCCCATTCGCTGTCCAATCCTTCAATTGACTATGAACACAACACAAAAGCCTGCAGTAAAACTCAGTCCAAGTCTTTCCATTGAGCTTCTCAGCCCATTTGTAGTCTTATAGAAGTGCACCCACGCTGATTGGTTGTTTCAAACGCATTCAACTTTCTTCGGCTTCTAACAGAGAACACTTAGCCTTTCCGCACACATTTCCCCTTCGAACAAAAACAGATATTTGTCATATTTTATATAAGACATATATTAAAGTAAAATCATTATTACAATAACAGAGGTCTAAAATGTACATAAAAAACATATAGTATGAATTATTTAAAATGTTAGTGGTACTATAGACGTATTCAACATCGTGTGGCAGCCAACTCATTCGTAGGAAACCGAAAAATGAACCAGTATCGGGTCGGACACCTTTTGAAGACGACTCTATGCTTGGGATCGTGCAGGATGACATGGGGGAGACAAAGCGATTGTGGTTAGGTTTGGGTATTTTAATTTGTTTCTGTGGGTTGTAGCATGCTGCGGGTGATGTGTTCTCTGGCAATGGCAATCAAGACAAGAGTGTATCGTCGAGTTCTTCTTCTTTGCCAATTGGTTGGATAACGACCTTGCGAAGAACCTTGCTAACAACTTCACTTAGTGAGTCGCGGGCGCCGGCCTCGAGCAATTGAATGCATTTTTGATATGTCTCTTCTCCTTCCCTGAGTCGTAGAATTGCCACCAGAGCGATTTCCGAGTTTGACTTGACATATCCGTTCTTTTCTTTGGTTCCATTAACCAACATGGGGATGAGTGGTTTGAGCAGTTCAGGAGTTGTGTTTTCGGCGGTAACGGCTTTAGCCAAATATGTGCAGCTTTTTGCTACCAGCTGTTTGACTTCATTGCTGTTGTGATTCATGGCGCGGATGAAGGGCGCGACTACGGTTTGCGGAACTGGTACATGATCGTTCATGCAATACTGCAGGAGATATGCGGAAGCTCGAATACCGTTGCTGGCAATTGGAACTTTATCGGATGAGATGCTGGATACTATTGTTTTTGCGATCTTTCCTTCGTAGGTGGGCGTGTAAACTGTAGACGGGCTTTCTTTGAGGGCCACAAACAGAACCACGGTCCTTCCATGTCGAAGCTCCCAATTGTCACCATAGTCATCGTTTAACACGTGATTCTTCAATACATCGTCCAGTTGTTCCGGTGAAAGGTATTTGCAGAGAGCTCCCAGACACCCACCAACAGCGCTGCGCGTCACGTCTTCCGAGTAGCCAAGCATGGATGACAGAGTCGCGTAGACCTGCTTGCGGAGAGGTTCAGTCATTTTGTCCCCAGCTGGGCTGATAATACCTCGCAGGGCTTGAAGCATTGTCTCGCGAACACCGGAGTCATCGCTGTTCTTTACGCCGTTGTGCATTTCAGTGAAGAGAGGATCGGCGCGTGTGTGGATTACAACCAATTCGGCGAGAGCTTGACCAGCTTTTACACGGACAGTTCGATTCTGGTCGTGGAGTGCTTTCAAGAACGTCGTCTGCAGCTGTGGCAAGAACTGCTTCAACATGACACCAACTCTGTGCAGAAGGATGGCCAATGTTTCCAAAACCGCAGCTTTCACACTAGCATTGAAACGGTCTCCCAAAATTCGAATCAGTGGACCCGTGATGTGGACCACTGATGGTTGCAAAGATTGTGCACTGGTTAGCGCGATGATTTCGCCCAATCCTTGGGCGGCATTCTCCTTCTCCTCCGGCAGACCATTTAGAATAGCTTCACGGAATACTGGCAAAAGAGGGGAAATACCTTTGGGCAAACAGAATCCTGGCAACTCAGATCCCTTCAAGTCGCTGGCTGCAAAGCGCACCGCCTGCCTGACATCGGACACGTGGGCAATCTGCTGAGCTGAATCCAATCCTTTAATGACTGCGTTAAGAGCGTCCCACGATCTCTGGAGAATATCCCTGTCCTGTTCCGCCAACAAACGAAGCAGGCACCTCAGCAATTGTGGCACGTACTGCGAGTAGTCACCAGGAGAATGTGTGCAGAAGGCTGACAGAAGACTAGCGGCAGACTTTCGAGTCGGTAAGTGCTCCGATTTCGCTGATGTCATAAGTGTGTCCATGATGGTGCGGATACCAGCTTCGTCGCTGACCGAGAGAATGACTGCTTGGCAATACTCCAGTTCTTGCATTTCGTCCTGAGTTCCCTGGGCGTTGGACAGCGCTTGAAGAAGGGCCGACAGGATTTTTGGTAGATACTTTGTCAGTGCGTCTCCAGCAACCGAAACGAGTATGGACAATGCTTTAGTGTTCACCGGTGGAGCTGTTAGCTGCGGAACTAGGTATGGTAGCACAACGCGTGATTTAATTGACATGACCTGCCGAAGACCATCGAGGGTATTTTCGGCGGTTTCTGGATTGGGATCCGAGAGACCTTCCAACATAGATGGCAAAATGTCGTCCAGCGCACGTGAGCCAACAGTGGAATGTAGAGAGTCGAATGTTTTTGCCGCTGCCTCACGAACCTCCGGTAGAGGATCTGATAACGCCTTACGTACTGTGGGCACGAGACTGTTCACGAACGTTAGGACCATGTCTTTAGAGGTTGAAGCCATAATTTCCGATAATCCAATGCACACACCTTGACGTTGATCAGCTTGGTCAGAGTTCAGTCCCCTCTCCAGGATCGGAATGATTTCCGGGAGCACACGTTCGCCCAGTTTTCTAACGAGGTCGCCCAATGTTCGTGCTGCAACTTGTCTCTTGTCGTAGCTGGTGCTTGCCAAGCAACCCAGGAGCAGGCTGAACAATGTTGGCAGAATTTCACGCAGAGTGCGTGGGGTATTCGTGACCACTACCTTCCAGACGTGCAACGCAGCTTGGCGAACCATCAAGGAAACATCACTGCGACCCATGTACAGACCGGCCAACACCCTGTTGCGTCGCTCTGCGCCCAGGAAGCGAATGATAGCCGTGTGCGATTGCTCTGTGCCGAAGTTGTCGTCTTCGCTAGCCGTCTCGGTTGTCATTTTACCGGAAACTCCGGAAATTCGATAGAGGAGATCGCCCAGCAACTGGACTGAACTGAAGCGAATTCTCCAGTTGTCGTCGAACAGGCCCTTCTCCAGTTCGGGCAGCAGGAGTGTCACCGCCGATTCTGCATACAAGTTGACGATTCTCTGACCAGCCTTCAGGGCTGTGTCACGCACGTACTCGTTTTCATCTGCGAGAGCCTTCAAAATCGGCGTAATTATCTGACCGATGTAGGGAGTGAATTCCTTTGGGAACGCACCTGGCATGTAGATGAACATCATTATGTACCCGTCCTTGACGTGTGGTGCGATATCAGTTCGTTCGGCTGTAGCTATTATCTCCGGCATCAGTTTATGGAGTTTCTCAACACCCAATCCACCAACCACTTCGGACAGACCCTGAGCTGCACCGCTGCGATCCACGCTGCTGGACTCCGATGTGAGTGTCTGCATTAACCACGGCAACAGGTCTTCGAAGGATGATTCGCCCATACCTCGTACCATTGCGCCTAGCGCCCTTGCGGAGACCGCACGAACCTCTGGCACGGGGTCCAAGAGCGATGTCTTCAATCCAGGAATGATGTTGGGGAGATAAGGTGTCAGATCCTTTTGGTCGGTAAGGGAGTACATGTTGCCGATGATTTGTGCCGCCATTTTCCTGGTTTCCGTTGACCGATCCATGAAAGCCCTTTGAACCACTGGCATTATCAAAGCCAAGGAAGGAGCATCGATGAAGTGGACAAACTTGGTCTGCAAGAGGCTGTGCAGGCAGACCGATGTGTTCTTTGAGGGATCTTCCAGTGCTTTCAGCAGGACGGGGACAATGGCTTGAATTTCTGGATTCTTGATGACCGATCCGATGACTTTCAACGCATCAGCTCCTGCTTCTTGTACTTTCGTGTGCGAATCTCCTAGAACTTCAATCAGCTTTGGGACGATGCTGGGCAGACAGGAAGACAGCTGCTTGGGGGCACAGAAAGCCATTGCACCCAGCAGCTCCACGGAGGCAGTCTTGGTACGCCACGAGTCTTCATCCAAAGCATCCAAGAGTGATGGCAAAACCAACTTAACTCCATGTGCGGAGAGTTTTCCCATCACAACCTTGGCGGTGTCATCTGCTGCTTGTCGCACGTACTGTGAGGAGTCTCCAAAGCACTGCAGCAAGTGCGGGAGGACATGGACAATGTACGGCTCGAAGAGGCGACCCAAAGTGGTGCACAGGACTTCGAAGGCGAACAGAGCACCCTCCCTTGCTTTGTAGTTCTTCTTGTCTTGAATGTAGTTGGTGAGCTTAGACATGATGTCTAGTTGTTTTAGTGCGAGAATTGTGAGTCCTTTCACAATGCCAGCAATACCGTATGCCGCACCACGTCGCTCTCCGTATTTGTCGGACTTAACCAACTGCTGCAGCAGCTTCTTGACCATCATTGGTGCTTCCTCCTTGATCGACGGCATCAAGTGGGGCAGGCAATTGGCAACAGCCTCCTGCACTTGCTGCGAGGGCGTTGACAGAGCTGCCAGTAGGCGTCTCACAATGGGCTCTATCCTCTTGTCATCCTTGTCCAAATGCCGCGCAAGAGATCCCATCAGAATGACAACGGCCTGCCGGATGTTGTCGAAACTCTGCGACTTTGGTGCTTTATCGAGAAACTCTTCGAACACAGGAAGCAAGTCCACAATGGTTTCCTTGCCGTGGAGGTCGACTATGGTCAACGAGGCGGCTAACATCTCCTTATGGACAATCTCCTCTCGGTCACCAAGCCCGTGGGAGACCATGAACTGCATTACGTTGTTGACATCGTCCAGCGTGAAGAACTGTGCGATTTGGGATATAGCTATGGCGACACCTCTTCGCGGGCCCCACTGGTCAATCGCCGGCTCGATTTCTCTGCCAAATTGATCGAGCTTCGGTGGAATCATCGTCAGTTTCTCGTGGTAAATCTCAAGCAATTGAGTGAGCACGTTCTGAACGAGGGACGGGTCGTCCTTTAAGATTGGTACGAAAGCTGCAGCGGCTGCCTTCTGAATGCAAAACTCTGGATGAATCACATCGCCCATCAGCTCGTCACACATCACGGGCGGCAGTTCCAGTTGAGCGCTCTCCCACAGTTCGTTGGCTAGAATTCGATTTTCCTCGGATATGTCATACCTTGCAACCCAAAAGCGACGGGTAATACGCAAATTTAGGTCGTAGTTCTCTTCCGCGGTTGGTAGTGCTTTCACCATGATCGTCAATGCGCGGAGCGCTACATCCCTTGTGGCCTCTAGGGAGCTTTGCAGTGCTGTAAGGAATAATTCAATCTCATCCTTTCCTGCAGTCGCGCAAAAATCATCTCCACTGCTTGTCGAGGCGACTTCTAAGAGCGCCGCAACCGCTTGTGTTTGTGTGCGTCGCCGATGAACACTTATCAACGTCAGCAACAGACGGAACATTTCCAAGCGCGGCATGAACTTTGGATGCCTATAATCTGAGAGCTCACCATTCACCGTATCGCCTCTGATTTGGGCGTGCTTCTCGATGAGTTTGATTCCCGTGAGCAGGAGTTCTTCGTTGGAAGCAATATTCTTCGTCACCATTGCACGCTTGAGGAACTCAAATGCATAGCAGAACGCCGTTGCATTTAGGAGAGGATTCTCATCGTCCATGTCCTCCATGTTGACCTCATTGAACTGAGCCACCGTGGCCTTGTTCAATTTCTTCAGAGTTTCCTCGATGGCCTCGGTGAAGTCTTGCTTTGTCCAGTCTTCTTTCAGATCGCAGTGAGGTTTCGACAGGCGGAGGGTGGCAATGGCGATTGAATTCGCCAAATCCTGCTGATCATTCTCGAAGCAAGTCAACCTCAGATTGTAGTATAATTCGGTTAGAGGGGCAGCTGCCAGTGGGGATTGCAAGACTCGCAGTATGGACCCGAGCAGTTTGGAGAAGTGCAGCGAGACTTGCTTTCCATTTCCATTGCATGCCGCGTGCAGGATTGAGACCAAGTTGGTTAACTTCGAACTTAGTGCACCTAGTCTCTTTTTGATCGCCTTTTCCTTCTCTGTCTGATTCCTGATTGCCTCCTGCTGCTTTGGGGTGAGCTGGGGCGGCTTTGCCTTGCCTTCTTTGCGACGTTTTTCTTCGATTTCACGCCTTAGTTGCAATTCTTCCAGTTGTTCTTTGTAGCTGTAGACCTTATTTTCTCGCTTAAGACCCGCCGTGACGTAGATATCGTCACTGTTCGGAATCACGCTCTTGTCGTAGAGCTCTCCATCCGGCGTCAAGTACGTAAAGTACTCATCATCAGTGACGTTGGACATATTTGCGTCGTTCAGATCGGCGGTGACTTTGCCAATCACAATCGGCAGCACTACATCCGGACTGAGGCGTGCGATCGAAGCAATTGCGTTCTCATACATCTTGTTAGCCTTGTAGTCGTCAATAAGGAGTTCCGTTATTTGTTTGGTGTTCAGTGAAATGAATGACTTCGGATCCAATTCAAAGTTGAACCTCAGGATATTCTCCCAGAGCTCGGGATCATTCAAGGTCACTGCAGAATGATGACAACAGAGAAGCAGTTGCAGGGCCAGCACCTGACTGTCGGCACAGGAGATGCTCTCAAATTCACACAGTTTCTGAATGGCGTCCACAAAAGCGTACGACGGAATTGCATTTGTGTCCTCATTGATGTCACCATCGTACTGTATCTTTGCGGTTTCAATGTAGTTCTTCAGTTCTGCTAAGATCAGCTTTACATACGTAACACCATCCGAGTGCCGCAAGATCCTTGGTAACACATCCAGGCAATAGTTTCGTACCTTACTGGACGTTGAGGTGATGCTGTACACAATTGCCTTGTACAGTGGCTCTGCTGAGCCTTTTAATTTGCCAAAGTGCTCTGTGAGAAGCCTCTCAGCCATTAGAGTTACATAGCAGAGGGTATCGCTGGGCGCTGAGCCGAGGAAACGATCTGAGAGGAAAACTTGCTTCTGCATGTCCAACACAACGTTCCAAAACGAGTTCAGCTTTTGATCTCCAACAGCGGTGTCCGTAATAAGGATCAGACATGCCGCACAGACCGCCTCGGCTACTACTGGAACTTGAGTTGGATTTTGGTTGGCTTTTTCCACAGCCTTTAAGAGCAGCGGTGTGAAATCGACGTCTTTGCCCAGTTTGCTGTTGTGTAGGGCCGCCAGCAACCACTGGAGGTAAGCAACTCGAACCGATTGGGTTGTTGACTTCAATTCAAGTCCCTTCTTGAAGATTTCTATTGCGCGTTTGGGCAGCTCGCCGACGAAGTTAATCGCCCAGAGACTGAACATTTCCAGAGTGTGGCAAAGAACTTTCTCCTGAATTTCACTTTCCAGAGCTTTAGCAAATAATTCCGTCACTGTGTCCATGATTGGTGTTATTTCGTTTTGTGGGATGGAATTGAAACTTAAGTTTCCAGCTCCCTGAAAGAGAAAACACAATTATCTGAGGTTAGGTACTATTTTGGGTTGTCACATGCAGTGCTTACCTGTAAAATATTCATGCGGTACTCGGCGACAGTGATTTTACCATCCGATCCATTGAGTACAGCGAAGATGTTCTTCAACATGTCCTCGATGGCCTTAGCCTTTGAACACTTCCTCGCCAGTTGTTTGAGCGACTCAACCGACTCACTGCGAGCATGATCATCTTTGGAGTACAAATTCTGCACTAAGGGCTTTCCCAAAGCCGTAGCATATTCACTGAACTCTAAATCGATCTCCTGTACGATGATTCCAACGCCTTGCAGGACTATTTCAGGACTTCGCAGCATGGATCGCTGCAAAGCCGGATAAATGGTAGACTCGAAGTCTGCCTTTTTCACAGACTTCAAGAGAGGTCGGCATGCGTAGATGAAGCTGTAATTCGGCTTCACTTTCACCGTGATAATGCCCTTCACAAAATGATCCATCAACTTTGCTTGATGCGTCTGCAGGAACTCATGATCCCCCTGCCTCTGCTCACGATATCGCGTCATCAGCATAAGGAAGACGATCACATTGCTAGCTGGATCCTTCTCCATGAAGCACTTCAGATAGTCGTCGAATAAGGACTCCTTCTCTGTCCACAAATCGAAGAGGATCTTATCGGCAAGTTCGCTTATTCTTACGTTGCCCGACAGCAGTGTCAACTGATAGAGAATCGATTGGTATTCCAAAAGCTTGGGTAGCTCTGCTTTGGTGACATTCGACTGACGGTTGGCATTTTTCACCACAAGCGCTGTCCATCCGAGAGCAATGACTGCTGCTTTGGCCGACTTTACTGGTGGTGCACTAACAAGTTCCTTGGTGACTAATGCTTTGAATACAGCATTAAAATGCTCGAAAGTGGAATCGGAATGAACCTTGAGGAGATCGACAATTAAGTTCCGAACAAGCAGTTGCGATGGTGGATCCTTGTATTTGGTTAAGGTTGTGCCAATTACTTTACAAATTCCACGCACAATTGTTGAGTTAATACCTAAAAGAGACACACATTTTAATTTGGCTGTGGTTTTATTTTGAAATGTGAATAAATGTCGACCATTAGAAGCAGCAAAATGTCTACGTATGCTGAGCTTAAGGTCGTCAGTCAGCCAGTCAATTGATCGATGGACATATTCAGTGTTACTTTGCGGAATTTGTCTAGACGGGGAGGAAGTAGTGAGCACTACACCTTCCCTGTACCTAGCCGCCCCTGTTAACCATTAGATACCATTTGGGGGCTTTTTCCTTTGAGAGCATGAACTCAGCGAGTCGTCTCTCAGCAATCTACTACATTTTACTGATAGCTCCAAATGGTGTCCAACTAGAGGACAAATAGATTGACCCAAGTTCAATCTACTTACGTGGCGGCGCAATGATCTACGTCTGGTGCACTTTTCAGCCTCTTAACCTGTTGTTGAAAAACATTTGGTCCGTTCTTTTACTCTAAAATGGCACGATTGTAGCGAAATGAATAGGACTTCTTTTGCATGTTTTGTCAGATCTACAAACAAAATCTACAAGAAAAACAGCGCTTATTAACTGTCATATTAGCAGTAGTACAGTTAGAATGACTTTCTGCTTCCGCCATGACTGTAGGTCTAAATGGCAAACTTCCCCTCTCGTTTAAAAAGTGACGCCAATCCACTGCCATAAATACACTGAAGATGCATTCGAGCATTCAAGTTTTATCTAAAAACACGCCCTGCATCCCCATCATTGCTGTAAATCCTTTGTTGCGCAGTTGTTAAAAGCGCAACAGTGGAGTCAAGCTAAAAAAGGACTGACAGAAAATTTATGAAGGTACATCATATGAGTGAGCTTTTTGAAGAGGGGCTAGATCCACTTTAAGGAATAGAAGCCGATCTATTATACGACCAATTATGTACCGCCAATGAATAGAAATTAGAATTGCAATACGCCTTAAGCTAACTTGAAGGAGCTCAAGGGATACCACAAAAAGTGTGTTAAAAGAGAAAAATAAATAACATGTCCTTAAAGCGCAGAAGTAGAACACATTTCTTTGAACAGCTCTGAGTATCTATACTGCATTTAGCTAGCATGTACGCAACTTGATTGACATCAACAATTTGCCTTGGGTTGAGAAGAGACAAGTGTTTACGAACCACTTCTCCTTATTGTATGAAAGAAAACCATGGATCTCCGATGGATTTTCCCATCTTCCCCTTTGCGACCTACATATACACGCTTTTACAAAGGAAGTAAAAATAATTCGGTCGAATAAAAAAGCGATACTCTTATAAGAACTTAAAGCCACTGCTGTTATTTCATGCCATGAAAGGCTGGACACAATAATTGCGAATGCGATGCAATTTTGTATCCAAAAACGACAAACGACAGATATTGATTGATCCCGGCGATAAGGTGTGCTTCTTCTGAACCACAAAATTTAATCAATTTCAAGAAAAACCCTTAATTTCACAATTGCAATCCATAACACTGAAAATTTGTTGTTATTTCAATTGATCTTTTCGCAAACTTATGAAATTACACATATTCACCTGGATTGGTTAATACCGCTGAGACATTTTGGAACAGCACATGCCTTTCCTCAACGGGTACATTGAGTACACGATTTGGTAAATCCCGCAGTGCCTTCGATAACTGAAAAACACAATTGAGTTAAACGATATTTAACAAGATTATTTTTAATTTAATTTATAAATTATTTGAATCAATTTTGAAATGAAATTAACCTCAGCATCTGCCATATTTTCTTATGAATCTTTTGACGTGACAACTGGCAAAAAAAGAATTGGAAAGAGAAAAATCTACTCTGTCGATGGGTGTAGTTGATTCTTGTAAAACTGAGTACAACAAAATTGGATTGGTTTGACAGTACGCTGCAAGTTGGACTAGTTGAACTAGATTGTATGTTTATGTTTTTTCTCACATCGCTTATGTCAAAACCGGCATGTGTCTATGTCACAAAAATGTCCTTAGATTGGAGCTTTTAATGGGAATAGAGACTTGAAAAACAAAGTTCTGAAGTTGAACATTTCGTTGTAATACCCAAATTGTAACATTGACATTTTCTGTAGACTACATGCAAATCAGAAATCAATTAAATTATTAGTTGATTTCTGATGTAAATCCAGAACAGCGCGGTCGCGCGTTGATATTTCACAGACCGTAAATTTATAAGTCCGAGCAGAAACTCGTTGCAATTTGGCCTTAGTCCTCTCTCAAATGTTTGACATTTCCAAAAATGTGAATAAAATTTAATAAATTTAAATATTTTAAATATCTTAATATAATAATATATTTTTAAGATTATTTTGCTGTGTAAAGATGTAGGCTGCGACAAATCAAATAGAATTGTAAAGAAACCGGTTATGTTTATCACTCCTCCGCAGCTAGATACATCTGTCAAAATTTAACCCGGAGGATAAATTGAATGTAGTTTTAGAGCTGGTTTTGACACCTACTAATAGTCATAATATCCTGGGCTAAACTTCTTAACAAATTATGGGCGAAAAACAAAACTATTTAATGAAACCACAGCGTGTATAGTTCAATGACTTTTTTAAACCGCTGTTGTTTCGATTCTATCCAAGTCGCAACAATAACGCACAGTCTCTATCGCAGGCTTTTATAAGCTGCAATATATATACTTTTTATTCAAAAATTTCGAAAATAAAAAATGTGATTCCTAAAGTGTTTATGAAATTACCGAAATTTCATTTCACATTTCATTTATTTATTTATTTTTGTTCAATAACCCCGTCTGCTTAATTTCTTTAAGTATTTATATCTTTTAAATATATGCCTGAACGCAACCACTGCTGAAATATTTTTTTAAAGCGCTCTCACAAAGAACGCGGCCATCTTCGCATAACATTTCAGATGTCAAATTGCAAAGTATATATTTTTTTTCAAAACAACAAATCAAAATAGAATGTATTATTAACCAAAACATAATTTAAACACAATAATAAGCTAAAAAATCTGGTACTTTTGTTAAGCTGAAGGAGAAGACCATGAACGCAGACCCAGAGGCCTCATCGGTTGAATATGACTTTAGTGGTGTCTGCGATTTCACTGTTGAAAGTGTCGAACCCAGTGGTAAATTATGCCGCCAAATACTTACTTAAATCAATTAGTACAAAAGATCGGTTGAGATACTGTTTGAATGTTGATTTACCATTATGAATGTGTATACGGGTTATTGTTTCAGAGGTCCTGGAGGAGTCAGCATGGACTAGGACGACAGTGAGTGCCCTGCTCGAAGAGTGTCTGAAGAAGCAAAAAGAATTTCACAAACCAGGTCATCGAAAGAGCAAATTCTTCAGCGGAATCCGAGACAGTATGTTGGAAAGAGGTTTTGTGTTCGATGCCAAAACTCTGGAGAAGAAATTTTACAACTTAAAGAAGCACTTTTTCACGATATGCAAGAGCAGGGAAAATGATTCAACGCAAACGAAGCCGATAACATGGCCTTACCACTCGCAAATGATGCAAATGTTCGCTGAGGAGTTGGCCATCGAAGATGCACCCACGATGGCATCACTGTATCCAGACATACCGCTGAAGCAGACGCCGGCAAAAAGCCCCGACATAGAGACCCAATTTAAGGCAAGACATAGCAATGACAAGCAATTGGAACTCAAATACGGGAACAGTAACTATGCTCATGCGATATTCTGTTGGAAGGGTCAACTAATCCAGCTTTTCTCTCTCAACAGGCGACGAGGAGTCACGGTGGGAACACAAGACTGTAATGGCTTTCTTGGACGAGTGCTGCAAGAGAAAGTATGAACTTTGGGATCCCAAGATACTGCGGCGTAAGATATTCGGCGACATTCGTCATCGTCTGAAAGAGAAGGGCTACATCTTCTATCAGGAATCGCTGGATAGAAAGCTGCGGAACATGAAGAAACAATTTCAAGTGGTCAACGACGCCATGCAGAGAAACAAGGTCAGTCGCAACGGCAGGCGACGGAGAATCACTTGGCCGTACTACGAGAAACTGAAGGAGCTTTATGGCAAAGAAATGGAGAGAGATATCAGACGTAAAAGTGCGCTGAACACCTTCACAGAGACACAGTGCGAACCCACCAAATCGCCAGTGCTGGCGTTAAAGTTTCGACCCATCGCCCCAAAGACTGAAGAACCAGTGACGCCAAGTGTATCAAAAGTCAGTCAATCGTCCATTACTGTGGCAGTACCTTCGTTAGCAAAGGATGCCCACTTGAACGAGGCCACTGGTACAGAGCTGCATCCTTCTGCGACATGTTCCCATGACGACATCGTGTTACCAGCGGCCGACGGTGATAAATCACACACAGTTGCTAAGCACGACGACGAAAAACTGAAGTTCCTCCGGAAAATAGTGGCCTTTGAGGAACGGCGGACCGTCCTGGCCGAGCAAATGCTCGCTGAAATGAGAGAGTCGAACAAAATCCGCGAGAAGCGACTCGAGTTCAATCGGATCAAACTGGAATACGCCATGAGAAGAAAACGGAAAAAAAACGGTACGATTTAGGTGCAACGTGTCCACGTGTTAAGTTTTTCTGTTTATTCTTAAATAAATTCAAATAGAGATAGCAAATAGTTTCTCTTCGACGTCCCATTGTACTCGTCGTTCTCCAGAGATGGGATCTCGTCACTGGCGTTGATGAACAGCTCGATCTGTGGCTCCTCCTGTAGTAACTGCTCCGAATCCTCTTCGAGGTCGCTCATCAGGATGTGGTTGTGTAGGATGATGCAGGAGCAAACCATTTTGTTCGCCAACTCTGGCTTGGACGTGTCGAGGTACGACAGCCGCCGAAAGCGAGTCAAAAGAAGTCGAAATGCCTTTTCAATGATTGCAGTGGCTTTGCGCAGGCAATCGTTAAACAGTATGTGAGTTTCGGTGAGCGGCGTCTCACCGTCAAAGGGCACGACCAAATTTCTCAAGGGTGGATAGTAGGTGTTACCGACGATGTGGTAGTCTTCTGGTATGAGTGACTCGATTTCCTTCGAAAGCGGACTGTTGCAGAACACTCTTTCGGCGTCTAGACAGCCAGGAGCACCTACGTAAACGTCAGTAAATATCATCTGATGATCACACACGCCTGAAACAGGACATAAATACGTTAAGTGTGATCAAAAAGGACTGCATCTCCAGCTCACCTTGCAAAATGATGGAATGTGTCTCCCTGGGATTGCGGTAGATCGAGTAGCGAGCGGGTTTCTTTATCTGTATGTGGCAGCCTTCAATGGCACCTACGATTCCGGGGACATAGTCCCCAATGTTCGGCTTGAAGCCCTATAGTCTGCATTAGCACCTTCTTCTTCTTCATGACTTTCATCGATGCTTACCTGCTCTATGTGCGAAAGCTCGCTTTCGGGGGGCCAAGAGACGTATTCCTTGAACAGAGTGATAAGCCCGTCGATGACTTCACAGAAATATTGATAAGCAACTCCTTTGGTAAGTCCGAAACGAGATCCAACGGAACAGAAGCTTTCACGTGTGCTCAACATCCAAATGGTGAAAAGAAATTTCTTTTCCATATTGTGAATTTTAGCTTTGGTTGCCAGCTTCTCCATCATCCGAGCGAAGCAGGAACGACTCATGCGGAAGAAGGATCGAAATTCATCTGGTGTGTAGGACGGTATTACGACATTATAGAAATCGACAGGCTTGGGGCTTGCATTTGTTTCAACATTTCTTGACGTGGTTGTGTCTTCCTTGTCGTTGTCCGAATAAGAAGCTGATATTTGTTTGTATTCGTGTATTATTTTGCGCGGGTGATTTGTTTCGATTTGATCCACCAAAATTTGAACAATGTCATCTGCAAGGAAGCTTCATTAAAAAGTTGTTGATTACTCTATACAATGGCGGGTATACCAGATTTTGGGAAGTCGTCGATTTCACTCATTGTTTTGGGAAACACAATTTCAGAAAATATTCTTTGCTGATGAAGTGCATTTGTCAACAAATAAGATTCTAAACATTTCAAATGTCATTCTGTCGTGGGTGTATTCAGCAAAGAAAACTTCAGTTGAATGAGTGAAGTCAGCCTAGAAGAAGAGGTTTATAATCAGAAATATGCTTAGAATAGCTCAGATATAAAAAAACGGTATGTATACGGACAAGAGTCAACTATAATAGATGTACGAAAACTTAAGTTTATGTCAAAATCGATCGAAATGTAATCACATGCATCGTCTTAAGGAAAATTCAGCTGTCAACTGCCATTTGCATGCGTAGAGATCGATCGATTTTGCTACCGAATAAGTAGAAAAAGTGAACGAACTTACCGAAATTGAACGAAGCGGTTATTATAGTCATAGTGTATAATTTTCGTGTATTCGCTCGGTGGCTTCTTTATTTTTGTACTGCCTTTAAGTTGTTAAGATACTTCCATTAACCCTCATCGTCTCTGTTAAAGTAGCTAAATAGTACACTTAGATCAGAGTTGGATAATTCTGTTGCTACGTAGATTGATCTTGGGTAAATCCACTTGTTCGCTAGTGGGAAAACACTTGTTGTTTTCGATATAGCCTAGTAGATGGCTGATAGGTACCTCGCAGATGTCACTGCTGTTCTCACAAAATTAGATCCTAGAAAGCCTCTGCGGAAGTAGTTTATTAAAACGCCGACAATTCTGGGATGTTTAACTATGAGGATGTGATGGTGCGTGTGACAATGATGCAGATTATTGATCTGTCAATTTTTTGGATCGGGATTGCTGAGCCTTTTATAGAATCATACCGCCCCTGTTCGTGAGGACTCAAATATCATGCGCGGATATTACTTTCCACTTGTGTCAGGACTGGGATAATCAAGGTCTTATACAGAGTCAGCTTAGTTCTTCGAGAGAGAGCTTTACTGACTTTTGAGTACAAAAAACAATAATTGGCAAGAGTTAGCCTGCGTTTGATCTCATTCCTGATGTTTTTCGTACTGTTTACCGTGAAGCCGAGGTAGAAGAAGTCCGTCACTACCTCGAAGTTATTGTTACGTTCTGATGTCGTCGATGTTCTGCGTCCTTTCTCGTTGATAGCATATATACTTGGATTTGCCCTCGTTTACCGCCAGACCCATTTTAGCCGCTTCTGTTTCAACGCATCATTGACGTCTCGCTGGGTTCGATCAACCAAAGCAATGTCATCCGTGTATGTTCGCAGTTGGATGGACATTTGGAAGATCGTGCCTCTAGCGTTGGTCAATAAGATTTGTATGATCTTCTCAAGAGTGATGTTGGCAACACAGGACACAGTACACAGGACAACACTTCGCTTTGGCGAAAACCCTTTTTGACATTGAAGGTCCCAGTGAGTTCGTTACCGACCTTGAGGGAACAACGAGAGTTCTTTAGCTCAGTCTGACGAGCTTGGCAGCAATTTTAAAAATATACACGGCGCCGTATAGCTGTAACTACCTTACACCATCGAAATAATGCTAACCATTGTCTACCATCTTCCATCTTCAATTTGTGTCCTTTTTCATGGCAGTCTCCATGGTTATCGTTCTGCCTTTAGCTGCTCAACTACATCATTGCCATCCAGCTAAGATATTCGGTGTTCTTACTTTTGAAATGTCATAACTCAAGCGTTGATCAGTTAACTTTGGATGTTCACTCCTCGGTTAGAATCATCAGAAGATAGTGAGTCGTATCCCAAAGAAAACAAGACCAAGTCCATTTAGAGAAAGCAAAGCCTTCAGTTTTTGTATAAAATTCAAACGCAGACAGATCTTTTTCCGTGTATACCTTTTATTACTGCTTGGTGGTACATATCGTAGACGTATAAACATATATAAATATATAACATCCAACATTACGTTCTTATTATAAAATATAAACGCTATCTATCACATAAAAAGCACATTTTACAAAATGTATCTCCTTGCTCGGGTAGATTACACCTCTCCAGCGGTGGCCTTATTAAAGAAGTCCTTGCAAGCAATCAAACACTGATCAAACACTTTCTCAAACGGAGCTTCACCGACCAACTAAATAGGAAAATCAGTCACAAATTCTTCACGGTCTCAGAAAAGTCACTCACGTAGTATGGATCCACAATAATTCGATCGTCTTTACTCAGTCCGAAATCCCCAAGCATAAGCAACTTAGCCTTGGAGTCTTTTGGAGCTAGTCGCTTTAGGTGTCTCATGTTGTCTTCGTCCATTCCAAAAATGTAGTCATATTCATCGAAGTCCCTGGGACGTATTTGGCGAGCATGATTTGAATAACTTAAACCTCGTTTTTTCATAACACTCATAGCGCGATGATCTGGTAAGTCACCACTGTGCCAAGCACCGATCGCTGCACTGTCAACATACCACTCATTGTCCTTGGCAGTCTTTTGAATAATATCCTGCATTACTGCCTCAGCGATGGGAGATCGACAAATGTTACCTAAAGGGGAGAAAGGAATAAATTGAATTTCGAATCGAATTGCCTTACCCAAGCATATCATAAGAATCTTCTTCTTGTCACTCATGGTTGATTGCAGATTAACTGGTTGTGTACTTTATAAAAGGCAGAGGTAGGAATGTTTACGTCGCTGTTTGCCAGGTACTGCTTCTGGCTGACAGCCGGTTTTATGGGAAGTCACTGACGTAGTAAAGGTCATTCGAAATAAGTTACTTTCGAAGCAATTCTGAACAATCTATGATGGACGGCGATTTAAAGTGTTGATTGCATTTGCTGCAAGTTCAGTTTTTACGATTTTATTGGCTGGGACTTTTAAGAAATGATTGTGTTTAAAAATGATCATGTATTTTTTTCATTTACCGTTATACAGCCTTGGCCAAATGTATTAGGCACCCGTTGAGTTTTGTCATATCTTCAAAAAAGCGAAAAATTAAATGAAATGAAAGGAAAAAATAAAAATCAGTTACAACCTCTTCCTTCCCATAAGTGATTTGGCAGCAAAGACAAAAAGATAAGGATGCCTAATACATTTGGCCAAGGCTGTATATTAGAGCCACCTGAGCAATCAGCACTATCCCAGCATAAGGACTGGAAACACTTCTTCACTAGCATTCTTCGAGAAAGCATGGGCTTCAAAGTGCGCCTTGAGAATGAATCAACCGGAGGGCTGAAACTCAAGGCCCATGAGTGGAATCTCAACATCGTTTGTCCGATCTGCAAGAAGAAAAAAGAACACTGTGTCAATTATCGAGGGATAATTCTGCTGAACATGGTTTATCAGATTTTTCTGATGTCTTGTGTGAACGCCTGAAACCGTTCGTCAACAATCTAATAGCCCCTTATAAGGCTAGGTAGGTAGTACGGTAGGTTTAGGTGGCTGGAGTATGCACTTAGACCAGATCTGATCCATTGTGCAGCCACACGGATTAACTGAGGTCAATCCAATTGAATGTTATCGGGAAACCATTTAGGACCTGTGATGAAGCGTAGTAGATTACCACCACGCTGAGTTTGCATAAGTTCTCAAAAAATTAAGCCCCTATTTGATGGCTCCGAAGAGCCGCCAGGTCGATTTTCACACTACGGCAGATCCTAGAACAGATTCAAGAAATGCAGATCAACCTCCACCACCTATTTGTTGATTTTAAGGCCGCATATAAACGGCGCTATGTCTAGTTTTGACGTTCCTGTCAAACGGCGGTGGAGAACTCTCGGTGCTTCATCAGCATCGGTAACGAATTCAATCTCAAAACATGTTTTAGACAAGGCGACGCGTTGTCATGTAAGTTTTTCAACATCATTCTTGAGAAGATCGCGCAAAATTCACTGGCTGACATTAGAGACCGATCAACACTAGAGGAACGATCTGTATAACCGCAGATAACATTGACGTTATAGGTCGAACACAGTGAACCGTCAATAAGGCGTTTGATAATCCATAAAGGACGGAAAACATCAACGCCTTGGACAGAACGTCATAATTGGCAGCTATAACTTTGAGATAGTCAAAGACTTCGTCTACTGCGGCTCCGCGGTAAATAGTACATGGTGACTGAATCAGATTTGAAAAAACGGATAAAAGCGTATTAACTTTGCTTTCATTATGATTCGAACCTGGGACTCCTCAATCTTAGGGCAGGGACTTAACCAACTGCGCCATCCAGTCGGCCCGTTAGTACGCCGGTAAGTTGTCTGCAATCTTTTCTGTTATTTTCTTGAGATAACAAGAACGCCGCGGATTTCTTACTGACGTTGGGGAGCATGCGCTCCTCTGATCCTCGCCCAGCAAGTTCATCGGCGATCCACAATGGTCTAAGTGGTCTAGCATGGTCTAGCAAACCCCCTTCCCTAACCTAACCTTACTAATGGGCCACTACACCTTCGCAAAACACCCAAATGTGCTCGGCCTAAGCGATGGAACCTGCGACGCCTGTGGTGAAGACGATGACACTGCAGAGCACTTCCTCTGCCACTGTCTGGCCTTTGCTCGGATCAGGTGGAAGTTATTCGGTGCTGGTGAGATGAGAGCTGATGATGTAGGCTGCTCATCACAGAAGCGCCTGTACTAGACTTGTTATGGTCAAAACTAAGCCAGTCTCACCATTTTCGACAAAAAGTTTATGTTTCGGCCAAACACCTACCTATTCTTGGATAAAAGGGGTCCTACTCCTGATGATATTTATTGGCTCGAAAACTAGTAGGCCTAGGACCACAAATGAGGGCTCAAAATGTTCGTAATGAATGTCTGTACAAAACTGCTGAAATTTCAGTAAAAGTAGGTTGCTATCTGGCAGTACAATGGACCAGCTTTTGAGTCTGTTTTGATTAGTTCTGAATTACATTGCTTCGGAGTAAACACTGAAAAGAGAGAGTTCCAAAACCTGAACGTGACCACCGAGCCCGGTTTAGAGCTCAATCAGTTAAGGCTTCTCAGTCAGAGACTTGTCGTCCACTGACTGCGGCTGTGATTTCATGCCAGGATCACTTATTAAAAGTTCCCTCACGCACCCAAACCCAAACCTGTCGTTTGACTGTGTCATTTTTTGATCAAAGCAAACAGAAAAAGAATCATATTTCTCGCTCTCAAATCGGAATGTTGCTTAATTGCTCACGTGAATTGGGCAACCTTGAAGCGTTCGCGAAGAGTCCATGAAATGTTTAAGAGAGATTTCATCTCTGTGTGAACCAAGTCAAAGTGTCTACACAGACAAGCCGAACAACAGTCAGAATCGTTGACTTGGCGTGTATTTACATAATTCGTTAGGCGCATTTATCACATCGAGACTGCAAGCTCCGTCGAAGGTTGAATTACTCAACCACTTTGCTTTTATCACGCACAAAACCCCTTATTCAACCCAACGCTAGCCGTGACGGTCACAGCAACTTACAGGGACCAGGGGATCACGAGGGAGAGAAACGCCAATTAGAAAAGTGATTGTCTCGATCCGAAGACAATGCCATTCCCAATGTTAATTGTGCAGCATGCGACATTCCATAAGGCACCCCGCTTATGCAGTTTCCAACTGGTTTCTGCCACACCTCTTTCTCGTGGCTCTGCCCCCCACCCGTCCGTTGCTCAACAATGCCTCTGCCTGACCTAAACTTCCTTAATTATCAAAACATTACGATTGCTCATGGAATTCACGACGAAAAACGAGAAATCGACGAAGAAAATCATAAAAACGTCGACGTCGACACATTTTTCGTGTGTTGGCACACATACGACTCATGTGGTCCTCCCCTCCCCACCCCTCTCTCAAGATGTCGAAAATCCGCTGGCAAAAGATCAAATCAAACGCGAGAAGAGAAAACCCGAGAGACCCCCGAAAGCCGCGCTTAAAACTTGTTAATTCCAATCCAAACCCAACTGTGCGCTACGCAAATACGACGCGACAGAAAGTAACCTTTTCGCAGCAAACACGGTTCACTCTGCCGTGTGTACACATGTTGATGAGGCATCGGGGACAAACAGTCCGATGAATTGAGCTTAGAGAGAGAGTTCTGTTGAATTCGAGATCGAATGAACCCTCCCGAGTTTAGTCGAGACAACTTTGTGTTTCATTGGCCGTGTCTTGTATACATGTTGCAGGTGGTTCATTCAGGGTTTGTGTCTGGGGTGATCGTGTGAATCTGTTGCTCTTTTGTCTGTCTGTTGGATTTAACAGTCTTGTTGAGTTGACTTACGTTTCTGTAGTGAGGAAAAGAAAATGCGAGTGGAGATCTGGTTAAGAAGTGGTCAATGAGGGAAACACTTCACTCGCTCACAGGTAGACGTGGTTTTGGACACACTGGGTCAAGGGGTTTTTACTTAAATTGTATTTTATCAATTTATTTCGTGTTTTTGTGAGATTCGTTAGGGTCGTTAGGTCATCCTCCTTCGGGGGTTGTTTTTTTTTATTGTTTGCTGAAGAGTTTCTCTCGTTGTACGTGAGAAGGGTGAATGGTAGCATTTTCTCACGAAAATCAAAAATGTCAGCGCGTTAAATTATTTGATGAGCGGTGGGTTTTTCGTATTCACTTCTTTCGAGGGGAATCGCTTTATGGTTTTGGGAGTCAGCGAATGATTTCACATGCTAGCAAAGAGAAGCTATAAAGTTCTTGCGGTATGTGACATCATCCGCTTGGACCCAATGACCAATCACAAAAGGGGACGGCTAACGGAAGCTAAGTTTCTTAAGTTTTTTCTAAAAGAGATAATTTGTTCTCAACAAACTGCGCTCTGCCTCAGCCTAACTTCGACAAAAAGTTTTCCGCCAGTTTTCCATCTGGAGAAGACCAAGTGACTACCTTGGGTACTAGATGGCTCTCTTTTTACAGATGGATCAAGAACTAGAGCGGGGCTGGGACTGGAAATGCACTCAAGTGACCTCACTTTAAATTTCTCGGTGTCTGTCTTCCGCCATATCTCCCACGCAGTAAGAATGGCGATAAAGGAAGCACTGACTTGGCTAAGACATAATGTTGTATGTACAAGGTGGCGCAAAATTAATCATCCTATCGGAAGATGTTATGATTTTTGCAAATTGCGTCGTACGTCAATCATATTTGACATTTCTGAACTAGACAGCGGCAGTATACAAACAACGTGGCGCGAGCATGAGCGTGGAATAACTGTGTCGATTTTTTTACTAATAATTGGTCAGTGGTGTTAGCGCAGCGCGAATTTCGACATCGATTTCCCAATCGTGTCGTACCAACTACTTAGCTACTCGTCTCGAACAGACTGGAAACACAGGAGACCATGCAGGGTGTGGCCTCCACCGGACTGGTCGTTCGACGGACGGCTGTGGCTTTCAATGTAGCTGAGAACGAAGAAACATCAACCAGACGACGACCCACGCAATGGGGCATCACCAGACGGACCAGAGGGATTAACTCCTACCAGAGATCCTGCAAAAATACAGGGTGGGCCATCTAGGTTTTTTTTTAAATCATTGTTTATTTTGACACTGACAGCTGTTTCCCGCTCAAAATCTCGACAGAAATTCAGTCTTATACCTCCGACGAACGATATGGGTCACTTTACTCTTGAACAACGTTTGGAAATATAGAAAACTTATTTCCAAAGTGAGTACTGTGTAGCACAAACAGGGCATTTTTTTGAAAAGAAGTTTTTTTTTTAAATGAAGCACCCGCCGCGACTGCTGTACGCAAGTTTGTGCAAAAAGTTCGTGAGACTAGTATGCTAGTGGACAACATTCATGGTCCCCGTCGTCGTCGTCGTATGGTGCGCACAGATGAGAATGTGGCTGCTGTGGCCGAGAGTGTGAGACTCAATTCACGAACATCAACTCGCCATCGATCTCAACAACTCAACATTTCACGCACTAGCCTGAGGAGAGAGAGAATTCTGCACAAAGATCTCAGATTATTCGCTTACAAAGTCCAATTGACTGCATTCAGCAATTGAAGGCGCGCTACCATCCACTTCGTTCGCATCGCTTCGCAGTTTGAGCCATAGAGCAGTTTGAATTGGACAACGATTTTGGGTGAAAAATCATCTTTTCTGACGAGACGCGGCGCATTTTCATCTCGGCGGCTACGTTAACAAACAAAATTGCCGCTCGGAATTGAGGCTCCGAAGACCCGCACGTTATTGTTGAGAAGCCAATGCATCCACAGAGAGAGACAGTTTGGTTCGGATTGTGGAGTGGTGGCATCATTGGACCATTTCTTTTCGAAAATAAGGCTGGGAACAACGTTTCGGTCAACGGTGGGCGTTACAGAGCCATGTTAACCGACGTTTTTTTTCTGAAATTGAAGACATGGATTTGAACGACATCTGGTTCATGCAAGATGGTGCGCCATGCCACACAGCCCTTGCCATGCCGCAATCTATCTTTTGCGCACCAAATTCCCAAATCGTGTTATCAACCGTCTTGGCGATGTCAACTGGCCGCCTCCGACCTCCGATTTGATCCCTTTGGGCGTTTTTTTGTGGGGAACCGTGAAGGATCGATGTTATGCCAACAATCCGGAATCGATTCAAGCACTTAAGGTCCATATCATCCAAGCAATCCGTGAGCTACAGCCCGAAACCATAAACAAGGTCTTGGAAAATTGGGGTGACATAATGCGCTACTGTGAAGCCAGCCGAGGCATCCGCTTGAACAACGCTTTATTTCATTATTAACGGGAATGTTTGTTCTTACTAATGAAGCTAAGACACATGGAAGGAATTTTATTTTGTTCATTTGATTGCATTTTTAAAAATAAACTTGTATTTGTTCCACCCTGTATGTATTTCTGCAACCGTAACAAACTGCTTTATTTGGTTTTTTATATAACAAGCTACACAGCAGCTACATCTCTGGGCCATCTTCCGCGGTTAACAAAGAACATCTGTAGTAGTTTAATTTTAAGCAACTTGTATTGACAATGAAAGAATTAACCTTCAGTTGGTCTACGTCAGACGAAAAGCGGCAAATGACTCACACATTTGGCCGACAAATGCATCATTTTAGGTGAATTTTAGTTGTCCTCGGCTTTAGGATGAGGCATTAAGATTTATTCGGATTAAACATCATGGCTGTACCAAGTGTAGTCACACTTTAGACTGGTGCATTCTCTGCCAAACCATTGGTTCGATTCACGAAGGATCTGTATCAGCAGTTAGCCCCAAGAAATGCGACCAATTGGGAGAGCTCATTCCAACACCCTCCTTCCGTCTTTGCTCGGAATTGAATTTTTGCTCAAAGAGCTCAGGTAAATTTGTTGACAAAGGATATGATCGGATCCTAAACAACAAGAACGGCAATCGGCTGGCTTCTATGTACATCCCCGCGAGTGATTGCAATTAACCATTCACTTCATTAGGTCACATGAATTTGTATCCCCGAAAATCCATCCACGAAAATAATTAGTTAGGGAAATTGAATCGCATCCATTGTTAGGCACCCCGCACCGCAAATGCAGCAGTCGGCGAGCACGGAGTGCTCCCTGGAGACACTAATGGCTCGGAACTATGGCAATATATTAAAATCGCAAACCTATGCCAGCCACGGTTCTAATGTGAACAACGAGGCCAAAGGACACGTGAAGCGATTTAAATTAATTCACCTGCAGTGTCCACCGTCGGTGCCCGCGCATTAGTGGAACATCAAGCGTTCGGGGAGATGCGAGAATATATTTCTTTCAAACGGTATTGGCTGAGTGGCTGATTGTTCCTGCTAGAGCGTCCTCTTGTGTGGATGAACTCGTATGGGAAGTGGCAAGTATGTCGCTTGAATGGATGCATGGTCGATGGTTCTCTGAGGACTCTGAATAATTAATAGGTGTTTAAATTCAAATTGTCGTTATGAAATACGCTTTTCTAATTTTCACTTAATTACGCGTTAATTAGGTGCTCGCCGTGGCGAGTGTGGTGACTCAGTGTTTCGGTTCCGGATGAAGACATCAGTTTTGACTTTTAGAGCAACACCTCTCCTTCGAGGCACCACCTCTCTTTCGACGCACCACCTCTCCTTCGAGGCACCACCTATCTTTCGAGGCACCACCTCTCTTTCGAGACACCACCTTTCTACAGAGGTACCACCTTCCTTTCGAGGCACCACCTCCCTTTCGAGGTACCACATTCTTGTGGAGGCACCACCTCTCTTTTGAGGCACCACCACTCTTTCGAGGCACCACCTCCCTTCCGAGGCACCACCCCTCTTTCCACGCACCACCTCTCTTTCGAGGCACCACCTCTCTTTCGAGATACCACCTCTCTTTCGAGGCACCACCTTCCTTTCGAGGCACCATCTCTCTTCTTGACGCAACGATAATGCTCAGAGAGTTTAGCTGGTCTTAATCCCCTCCAACAACACTGAATTGGAACACTTTTCAAAGCGAGCTGTCTAATCTATATCCTCCACCTAAGTAAACTCGCCTCCGCAGTAATGACGACAATGTACAGAAACGAGAGCAAACAAAGCAGCCACGAAGGGCCTGGGAGAATTAAAAATTTCTCGGAAAAAGTGAATGCAATCGCGGTCGCGCACAAACACAACGCCTGTGTGTGCCTTTGGCCATTTGTGTTTCTGTTTACCCATAGAAAGGGAAACCTTTGCCCCGCAGCCCAGGGCAGTTATTATCGTGTGATGCGTTATCTCAACGTTGCCACAAAGATAAGGAGACAATTTCATTCCGCCTCCAGGCCGGCTTCAGTGCACGGTGCATCTATGTCAACTTCCCATTGAAATCGTTTGAAGCTGCTCTCAAGAGTCATGCAAGAGTGCAAACTACTGCAACACAAATCATAATCGAAGGGTCGTGCATACACGGGTGCCAGAGGAGAGCACGTCTCATTCTGTCATTCAATTCCTCAAGGACCAGCATATGGCTGGCATTCCGACGCTGCTCCTCTCCGACTGAGCACAGATCCACTTGATGGTGCACGAGACAGATGGGCTGTGCTTATCGCCTCGGTGTATCTATAGAATCTGTTCGACTTGGAAGGGAGGACCTTTGTTTCAATTCCCCTTCTTTCACTGATCGGAGTGATGGCGTCGAGTTGTTTACAATGCAGCAGCATCCTGTTTATTATTTCCTTGTGGGGCGTCGTTCGAAAGGACAACCGAGGGACTGAACTCACGTGTGATTCATTAGGTGGATGTCAGGTGAAAATTGCTTCGTAAACACGACGATTTTGTCATGGGAATTGGAGTGGAAAAACAAAGACCGATGTGGTCACATTGATGGAGTGAGGGTGAGTGACCGTGACCGTGGAAAACGTGCAGACTAGGGGCTTATTGTTGATTCTCTGATGGACTGCCAAGTCATTTCCCGATTGGGGGAGAGGTCTTTCGCCGGATAATCCTCTGGTGACACAAGGAATTCGACTCAGAGAGTCTTAAATTTCAATCAGGGCGAGGTGATTCATTCTTCAGATGCAATGAGCGTTGGTTGGTAATTTCCGGGAAAAGCTGTGCGCTATGAATAGAGGTGGCAATCATGAGAAACCACAAGAAAACGATCTGTCCGTTTGGTCTCAATTAATCTTCTGACCAGCGGAACAAATGGCATGAAAGGTGAACCAATGAATCGTGGCTTATGACCGATTTTTCGTGGATAATTAAGTCGCAACTAGAGCCAGCACACAACGTCGTGGGAAATTGAGCGGGTAAAAAAAGAGAAAGAAAGAAATGGGCACCGCGGCGTAGTGGGTAGGTGCGTCAACTTTTTTGAAGAAAACACCAAACATTTTTTCACGGCTTCACTTTTTTCGATAATTGTTCTGTTCCTCCCATCAATGTTTGAAAATGTGGTATATTCCCTGCTTTACAGAAAAAAAAAACTGTCTCTTAATCTTGTTACAAAAAATTAACTCCTACTAGAGATCCTATAACTTTATAGGCTTGGCCATCTAGTGGTTTTCCTTCACTGACACTGACAGCTGTTTCTCACTCGAAATCTTGACAGAAAGTCGGTATCATACCTCCGCCGAACGAAATAAGTCACTTTACGCTTGAACAAAGTTGGGAAATATTGAAAACTTATTTCCAAAGTGAGTGCTGTGTAGCCCAAACGGTGGGTTTTTTGAAAATAAGTTTTGACCGAAATGAAGCATTCACTGCGACTGCTGTACACAAGCTTGTGCAAAAAGTTCGTATGCTAGTGGACAACACTCATGGTCCCCGTCGTCGTCATCGTATGGTGCGCACAGATGAGAATGTGGCTGCTGTGGCCGAGAGTGTGAGACTCAATTCACCAACATCAACTCGCCATCGATCTCAACAGCTCAACAGTTCACGCACTAGCCTGAGGAGAGAGAGAATTTTGCACAAAGATCTCGGATTATTCGCTTACAAGGTCCATTTGACTGCACTCAGCAATTGAAGGCGCGCAACCATCAACTTCGTTCGCATCGCTTCGCAGTTTGAGCCTTAGAGCAGCTTCAATTGAACAACGATTTTGGGCGAAAAATTATCTTTTCTGACGAGGCGCATTCTCATCTCGGCGGCTACGTTAACAAACCGCGTCTGGGGTTCGGAAAACCCGTACATTATCGTCGAGAAGCCAATGCATAAACAGAGAGTGACAGTTTGGTGCAGATTTTGGAGTGGTGGCATCATTGGAGTATTTTTCTTCGAAAATGAGGCTAGGAACAACGTTTCGGTCAACGGTGGGCGCGGTGGGCGACAGAGCCATGTTAACCGACTGTTTTTTTTACTGAAATTGAAGACATGAATTTGGACGACCTCTGGTTCATGCAGGATGGCGCGCCATGCCACACAGCCCATGCCACAATCCGTCTTGGCGATGTCAATTGGCCGCCACGGAGCTGCGATTTGACTCCTTTGGACGTTTTTTTTGTGGGAAACCGTGAAGGACCGGAGTTATGCCAACAATCCGGAAAGAATTCAAGCACTTAAGGCCAATATCATCCAAGCAACCCTTGAGCTACAGCCCGAAACCATCAACAAGGTCTTGTAAAATTGGGGTGACAGAAGGCGCTACTGCGAAGCCAGTCGAGGCAACCACTTGAACGACGTTGTATTTCATACATAAATTAAAAAAAATTAGATTTGTTCATTTTATTGCATTTTTAAAAAGAAACTTGTATTTGGCACACCCTGTACAAAAAGAAGCAAATTGGTTCAAAAAGAAAGCGCAGAAAAATTACGAAAGGGAACAATTGTAAATTTTGTTGAAAATAATGAAAGTTGAGGTTATGTAACTAATTGAATGTAACCTGTACAGGGTGACCAGATAAGAACAATATTGTTATTATTATGGTTGAGGGTAGACAGCACCGCGAACTTCAAGATCTATTGTGCCCCCTTTTAATGCCTTAGAACTATTACGAGTTTCCCTCAAATACAGTTCTTTTCAGAGTTGTATTGATATCTTGAACTCCTGTTGTGCATAGCAGTGCTGCCAGTATTTTCAATTAAAATTTACCACACTGAAGAAGAAAATTTACCACATCACTCAAAATTTACCGCTTCCAAAAAATGTGAGCTGTAGTGATAAAAAATCTGATAGTACTAGATTTTTCGCAAATTCGGAATAAATAAATATTGTTTTTCAAATGAAAACCGAATGATCTGTCATGTTAATTGATACATTATGCTCCGCGAAGAAATCTGTCAAATGTATCTCACGTTATTTCAATGTTGTGACTTTTAGGCAATTCAATGTTGACACTAGAGAAGGCTTTGGACTGCATTTGTATTCTTTTAATGTTTGCTTCCTCCACCGTGCTTTATTATTTCTGCAGTTCGCTTTTTTGTGGCACAGTTGTCAGCCATCCCTTGAACTCACATCATTCCAGTCATCGATTTATTAGAGAACACAAATAATCGAAAGGGTATTTGTTTTAGAAGAAAATACCTTTTTGTTAGAAAATACCTTTTTACCAAATGTACAGAATGTGATTTGGAATTTTCGACGAAAAGGTAAATTTACCATAAACTGGCAGCACTGGTGCATAGGTGAAGAAATCTGTTTTAGAGTATTCTCTCTAAGCCAGTTTCCTTCAGAAATCTGAAAATGGGAGATGGTTCTAGTGCTTGCATTTCTTCTTCTGATATTAGGTTCTTGCCGAGACATCTTTTTCTTTTGTGGGCTAGTGCCTCACGAAATCCCAGTATATGTTCTGGAATTTCATTATATTCTCCACAAAATCTGCAAAGACCTTCTTCTGGTATCCCTAGTTTCCTTGGATGCTCCTTTAGACTACAGTGGCCCGTTAGAAAGCCTGTTAGGGTACAGAGGTTGTTCTTGCTCATTCTGATGCATGCCTCGAACCTCTTTCGATTATATTGCCCTAGGAATTTCTTGAGAGGCTCGACTGTCCAACATTATGGCTATGTCGCAGTTGGTATAATTCCTTTCAAGATTGATCTGAACGCATCTGTCTATGGCATAAATTTCTGCTTGAAAGATGCTGATAAATTTGCCCATGGACCCCTGCCCCAGTTCCTTCATCAGTTCTTGATCCATTTGTATACCAGTTGCTGCTCAGTCCGTGAATCATGGATTCATTGCTCCAGTCCCTTGTGGTGTTCAGCATGCTGTAAACTTTCTGAGAGCATTTTTAGCGGCCGCTGCCTGCATATATAGGTCAAGTTGTAGCATGTGTAGGATAGTTTCCAATCCACTTGTTGGGGTGGAGATGACTGCTCCAGTAACTCCCATACATGTAAGTCTCTGTATTCTACTCAATGGCTATCAATGCTGCCTGCCACCAGACTATGCTGCCATAAGTAAGGATGGGTCTGACAAAAGCGGTGTACATCCACATCAATAGGATGGTCTTGGGGTTTGGTCCCCATTTTTTACCGATAATTTCGACGCAGATGTAAAAAGCACATGTTGCTTTTTTGACCCTTTCACTGACATTGAGCTTCCAGTTTAATTTGTTGTCATAGAACAATGGTTGCTTTAGAAGTTAGGCAGAACTCCACCCTGAACTGTAAGGTGGAGTAAGGAGCCTATTCACCACTCAGTGTTATTACTTTCTTCACGTGCTTTTGCAAGGTCACACGCACACTACTGAAGGACTCTCAAAAAGGGGGTTGCTTCAAGGGCCTTTAATTCCACACCCGTGGCAGTGTTCCACTCAACTCAAGCCCACTGGGCGTACACAACATTTTTTTGCACAAGCTCTGGAGCAGGAATTCTCACTTGCTGCACTTGTCTACTTAAGCCCGGAGATAATCACTCACTCCCCCGCCCGTGGAAGTTTTTAATTTGAAGCACAAGTCCATATGAGACAGTCTCCCCCGATATCCACTGCAGTGAATTAAAAAAGAAAAAAACGCTGTTCCGTTCATCTCCATTCGACAAAAACCCACACCATTTTGACGGTTGCCAAGACCCAAAGGCAAGAGGAAATCAACAAAAGCGTGCCATTCAAAGGAGCGCCACAACGAACTTTGTATCTGTCAATCCCACAATGAGTCCCATTCATCACGGGCGTACATATGCCGCACAACGATAAGAATTCCCATTATTCAAATCAAAAAAGAAAACGAATGCATTTGGCAACTCATAGATACATAGATACACCGAGTACATTCTGCACCGCTTCCGCTCTGTGCAACATGCGACCGGACACATGAATCTGACAGAGTATTCACCGCGATGTGCAACACACACTCAGTGACATGGCAACCGATGGAAATCATTCACCGGCTGGCTAGTGAACTATTTTGCTGGTGGTTGCTGTTGCTGGCTGCGCTTGTGTTTGTGTTAAACAGCAGGTTCTCCATATCTCCGCATCTCAATTGGGTCTTCTGTGGGTGTGTGTGGAACTACCTGTATCTATGGTTATTCTGCACCTCGTCGGTGGATGTGTGAGTGCCGAGGGGGGAATAGACATTATGCGCTTTGCACAGTGTCACACAGTGTGTGTGCGTGTGTGGAGTGAGCTGGCGTGGTGGTGTGCGTTAAACCGATTGAATTCAATTCAAAACGTTTATTTTGAAAACAAGTTTTTAAAGTAGTTTCAGTCGTGCTATCGGAGTTGTTGGACGTGCCCAGTAGATTTAGCGGATGCCAATACGAACGCTAAACGTCCGTTAAGAATTAAATTTTTCTTTCGGTTTTTAATGGTAATCTCCTCTCTCTCTCTCTATCTCTCACTCTCTTCTTCAATCTTCACTAGTTTGTGGTTCGAAAAAAAAAAAAGAAAAATGAGTGAAAAATCAAAATAGCAAGCAACTCACTTACTAACCGTCTTTTGTCTACAAATCGTTGCTTCTACGTGAAGTTCGAGTATCTGCATGCTTTTCCAACATCCCAAGTGTTGTATCCATGCGATGAAACAACCGTCTCTGTGCTCGGTGAGTGAGTGTTTGTGTTTTTTTTTCCTCTGTTCTGGCAGTTTTCTAATCGAGAAAATGTTAAATTCATGAAGGAGGAGATGAAGTGTGACAAGTGCAAGTGTATCTCAACAAGTCTCTAAGCGTATCTAGTTACTTATTCTAAAACCATCTCAAGTTGAATATTATTTGAAATAAAAAAAAAGAAGAAGATAAAGTATCTGGAATTTCTCTTTGTGTATACCTCTGGTCGTCGAGTGTGTTTGTGTCCGATTGTGGATGTGTTCGTATTTTGTTATTGAAGGAAATTGAAAGAAAAAAAAAGTCCTCGTCATCATCATCATCCGTGTTTCCTTGGATTTTTTTTTATTTTCTTGTGGATTACTCATCATCGTCATTATCATCTTCGGCATCATCGTCGACCAAAAACCTGTATGAAAACACCTACCATCGCTGAGCAGAGACAATTGTCCACCAACAATCGATGTGACGGAGGTCTAAAGGTTTTTTGTTTTCGTCCGTCTTCTGTGAAATCAAAATCAAAACAAGGAGACGATATTTTTGGATAAGGGCAATCACACGAAAGGTTATTCGACTTCAAACGAAGACCAGGTAAGCTGAAGTTCATCCCGTGCACTCGCGTAAAGTCAGGATGTGCGGTGTAGTTAGAGGGTCAGGTCAGTTTTTCACACGCACACCACGACGGCGTCTGGTGTTTGTGTAGGATAATGGCATTTTCATTTGAATTCTAACATCCGAAAACAGGTAGAACCACTTTGCACCGTAATTGCACGTGTTACAATTCATCGCATTTTTTGTTTTTGCATTCTCCAAAAAAAAAAAAAAAAACTAAACAATTGAGGGTTTTTCTTCTCCATCTCATCCTCAAGTATTTGAGAGGTGTTTTCTTGTTTTTAATGGATTTTAAAGGAAAACCGTCCCGAGGCCGATATTGTTTTGAAATGATTTGGCGCTCGAGGAGGTTGTGACACTGTCGTTGTCGGCTGAGGGTGTGTGGAACGGGAGGTGTTTCGTGGTTCTCGAGAAATGTTTGTTGCTCATACCTGTGTGTATCTTAACTCCTGTGTGGTGAGTTCGAACGATAGTTGGATATTTTTGAGGTTTCCATGGCCGCTTGGATCTCTGGCTGACTCTCGTGTGTGTGTGTATAGTCAGACTACACATATTTTTGTCGTGATTCAACAGGTCGACATGTTGCTAGGTTCGTTTTCATGTTTTATTTTGTTCGATGAGTTGTTGGCCGATTGGGGGAGGGAGCACCGTGTAAAACCACATTCATTGCGGCCACTGTCTGTCCAGTGGTCAGTGTGATGGCGATATAAAACCGCAAAAATATGCAAAAGATACTCGTACTATGGCTATGTACTCAAGGCGGCGCGGTTGTTGGATTAGGTTTCATATTTTTTTTCAAATGTTTGCAGTTTTTTTTTGCTTGCATTGACGTGACTACAGAAATGTGAGATGGGGGACTGGAGTGTTATTTACTTTTTTGAGAGGCTAGAGTTTGACGGCATCTTTGAGCCGTGGAGCATTGACTTGAATTGGGTTGGGACGGTTTTGTGTGTGGAATTTCCGCCTGAACAGGGATTGGTTTGGTTTTTATGTGATAAATGGTCATTTTGGAGTGTGAGTCATTGACAAGAGAATCTGATGTCAGATATGTTTGCTTCTTGTTATGTGGCTCTTTTGTTGCGATGGCCAGAAGTCCTAAATCTATGTTCTTCATACGAAATGTACTGCGTTCTTGTTGGTATTTTATTCTGAAATACTGAGGAATTTTTCTTCAAATTCAAAATTTCAGCAAATAGCTCAGAACATGAAAACGCGGCTGCGATATAACAATGGTGGCGCTCCCGTTCGAGGTGGACTGCTGTAGGACTCGTCGTTTCTACAGCAGGTGCTAAGACAGATCTTTAATAATAATAATAATGGTGGCGCTACAGCCCGAGGTGGCCTTGGGCCTAGCTTCTCGGCAACCACTCGTGTTGTGCGTGTTATTGTTATTTCACGAGTGGATGGGACCTGCAGTTTTTTTTCGGATTATTTTTGAAATACTACTGGAGCACACAGACTCAAAACTTGTCCAATGTATTGCCAGGTAGCAACCTACTCCAGTGCTGTTAATTCGATCTCAACGGCAAATAGCGACTGGACCAAACTCGATTTCACTGGGATTCGAACCTGGGATCTCTCGAACTTGGGGCAGGCACTTGATCAACTGCGCCATTTAGTCGTGACCTAGAGTTTAATGCCGACTCCTAACGGCGAGATTTATAAACTTTCTTCTAGACAGTTATACTCTTTGAGCATTGTCAGTGACTCGAAAGAAGTGGAGCCGTGAAAAAAGGTCAGGTGTTTTTTCGAGATTCGAACCTTAGACCTCGAGCGTGGGAGTCGACTCACGTACCCAGTACGCCATGGCGCCCACAAGACAGATGCTTATTTGGCACACAACGCTATCGCCAGTGAAAGGACCCATCCCCCGTACATATCGAAGGTAGAACTTCAAACGATTTTCGAATCACTGAGGAAGAAGAAATCAGTGAGTATAGACGGAATATCGAACATTGTGCTTCGACATCTCCCTCCAGCGGCGGTTGAAATCCATGCTATCCTGTTCAACAATAACGCACATTATCCAGAGCATTGGAAAACAGCCATAGTGCAACCGATCCCCAAAAGGGGAAAGGACAACTCCAATCCGGCAAACCTACGGTCAATAAGTCTCGTTCCGAATATCAGCAAGGTATTCGAAAAAGTAATCAATAGAGCCTTGCTCAAGTGGGTTGAGGACAATCGTGTAGTTCCGGATAATCAGTTCGGTTTCAAGGCGGGGCATGATACAATACATGCTGCGTCGAAACTGGTATCTGATATCAAATGGAACAAAAGCAAAAAACAGTAAACAGGTGCTCTGCTGGTTGACTTGGAAAAGGCTTTCGATACCGTTTAGTTAGAAGGACTCTTTTACAAGTTAAACAGTCGGGGCGTTAATAAATCTCTCCTGTACGTATTGCTCAATATACTAACCGGAAGAAAGTTTGTTGTGAAAAATGGCAATGTAACTTCGGCTGGTACTTTTAAAATAAAAAATGGTCTACAACAAGGTGCGGTAAATTCGCCGATTCTATTCAATATTTACACGGCTGATTTGAAAGGTTCCCTTCAGCATGCGATTGCGTACGCGGACGATTTGATCGCGTATAGATCAGGGCCCAAAATCAAAGACATTATTCATCTCTTGCAGGGTGACTACGATGAGATCCAGTGTTTTTGCGATGACTGTAAATTGAACATCAACTTAGAAAGATCGGAAACAATTCTTTTCAGAACACCGTTGAGTAGGGCTTCGGCGGAAGAATTGGCGAAAGTTCTCTGTTGTTGGACAACACGGACAGCCACTGGCGAATCGAAGTGTAGTCAGATATCTGGGGATCTGGCTAGATCTAGCTGCTCTGGCCAGAGCCCGAGGTGCTTTTGCTCTTACAAAGAGACTGTTTCACAACAGTCAACTCGATGCGAGGGTGAAGGCTATCTGCTACATGACCCTTATCCGGTCAATGCTTGCCTATGAGTGTCCCGTGTAGTTCAACATGGGAGCAAGCTTTATGGAAAAGATGCTGGTGTTCGAGAGGGCTTGTCTTAGGACTTGCCTTCGCCTCTATCGAACGCCACAGTCCCAGTACAAACAATTCTACTCCAATGAAGTCCTATACAATAGGACGAATATGATAAGAGTGAATAATTTCCTAAACTGATTCGCGGACACATCGCAAGAGCAATGAACTCGACGAATAACCTGATCTTCGGGCTTACTACCCGAACTATAGATACAACGAAAGGATTCATCTGAGACATAATTGAGGTTCAATGTCGTTAATGTGCCAAATTATCTCATCCTTTAGGTCTTGAATTGTTCTTGGCTTATTGACTTACACTTTTTCTTTTAAATATCCCCAAAGTGGGCGCCGTGGCGTAGTGGGTAGGTGCGTCGACTCCTACGCTCGAGGTCTAAGGTTCGAATCTCGAAAATAAACATCAAACATTTTTTTACGGCTCCATCTCTTTCGAGTCACTGACAATGCTCAAAGAGTATAACTGTCCAGAAAAAGCTTCTCAATCTCGCCGTTCGGAGTCGGCATTAAACTGTAGGTCCCTTACACTCATCAGAGAATAGTGGCACGCACAACACGAGTGGTTGTGGAGAAGCTAGGCCCAGGCCAATTAACATCGCCACGACGTGAGATAACACGGCCATTGAATTTCTCGCGCAAAAGAGTCATTGTTTCGTTCGCTGTTCTGGCAAGTGGTACCATCCTGTTGGAAGCACATGTCGTCCAGGTCTATATCCTCAATTTCTGGCCACAAGAAGTCCGTTATCATCTCGCGATAGCGAACACCATTCACGGTAACTTTTTGGCCGACTTCATTTTCGAAGAAGTGCGGCACGATGACGCCGTTAGCCCATAAACCGCACCAAACAGACACTCCTTGTATATGGTTGTGCTTTTACATTTCCTACAGATCCAGTTTGCTGAAATTTGCGCACAATTCTACCGATTGTGGACAGATTTGGTCGATTATGCTGACCAAAAAAAATCATGAAGTGCACGAAATGCATTTTGATTTGAACGCCAATTTTTGTAAAAGGATTTAGCAATCTTAATGCGCTGCTCAATTGTGTACCTCTCCACAGTTGGGCAAAAAAATTTGACGTTAAAGTGGGACTCCCAATTAACATCGTGCATTATGGATGGACCACCCCTTATAACCATTATAATAATGGCGACGCTACAGTCCGAGGTGGACCTGGGCCTAGCTGCTCAGCAACCAGTAGTGTTGTGCGTGCTATTGTTCTCTCACGAGTGGAGAAGATCTATGACGAAGTTAATAAATCAGCTGACGTGAACAGCAGCAGAAGGCTTTGGTCTAGATCTGGTTAGAATCATTTTAGGAGCAGTTTGTGTCATTTGGGTATTTCTTTTTCTGTTGACATTGCATTTTAAAAACGTATTGGAACATCTCTCTGTTCGACTGTGTACACAAACTCAACAAATTAATTCACATCAGGTAAGAGGAATAAGGTAAAGATGAGTCAAATGCTGGAGAAATTAGGAGTCACTCCGCCCCTCTTTTTAACCAATGAAGCATGACAGTTATGGCCTGGACTCATAACTGTTTAATTTTGGAAACCGTGACTCATACTCACATATTCATGCGAGAATTTGTGACAGATTTGCCTTGAATTAGTGACAGATCTTAAGAGCTGACGACTGGATCCCGCAGTTGGTTAAGTGCCTACCCAGGTTCGAATCCCACTGAAGTTACAAACCTCTCCAACTAGAATGATTATTCGCTATTAATATCCATTTTTAACCACCAAGTTGGTTCGTCTTCGGTTGCGTTGGTGAATTCGAGAGAAGTAGTGAATTCTTTGGACCGGAGTTAAGTTGTCCATGTGCTCTACTAGCATGTCTCGCTCCCTTAGGTATTGGATGCGAAGGTGAAGACCCCTGGCTACCCTCATGTTGCTGTATTGATCGTACTGTTTGTTCTTGAATCTAGGCCTCTCCTTCACATCATTTCTGCAGACGACGCTGGGGCGAAGATGAAGCGGAAACTTACACCGCACCTTCTCTGTATCGGTTTAACTCTGACGTCGCTTATACGCCTGAACATAGGAGCCTACATTTTCAACAATCTCTGCTACGTCAACGAGTTACCTATCAAAAATCTCCTCCAAAGAGTGGATACAGTTTTCGGAGGCCGACTTGACAGCACAATGGACTTGCCTTATTCTAAATGAGTCCCTCCCAATTGGGAGACAATCATTACTGCTTACCTACTCTGACTAGAAGTGGTTTAAACTGGTTCAAGTTACTACTAGACTGCTAAAATATCCTTATTTGGCGGATAAGAAAATGCGGTTTGTCCATCAATACTCATGATTAAGTTAAGTGCGTCTGAACAGAAAATATTTGACGCTACTTACAAGATCTGACGTATGAAGTCATGCTCCAGTTCCCATAATTCCAAAAACGGTGCTTCAAGATTTCTCTATATTGGGCAGACAAGTGGTGGAATATTTTCTCGCTCGTCACAACTCACGCACACTTACACACCTAAGACCAATTATGTCACCATTACGGATTGTAGTACCACCAGAGGTGAACTGATCTAAAGTCGATTTAAGCACATGAACGCCAAAAAATAATTTCCTCGGACGAGGCTCATAGAATAAGATAAGAAGACTACGAGTTTCAGTGCGTCGTTTGCATTTAAAACGCTTTTACTTCCCGAACTTTCTCTAGGTTTTCCGCACTTTGACATCCATGAGACGGGCGTTTCAATGCGTCAGTCAAAAGCGGCACAAGTCTTGCTTTGCCCTCCACCAGAACGCCTTCAGATTCCCCTAATTCTATTTTTGAATTTTTTTTTATTAGTTCTCTGACACAATTTTAAGGCTAGTCTCTTTTGCTCTTCTCAGGGCATGCCCGGCTTCTTGCGGACGACCTTTGGGGCATTAAAGTTCCCACAACGAACATAAATCAATCGCGACGCGATTGGGACGCTTTACTTCACTCGCATTGCGTCTGATTCTCTCTTCAGGCACAAGGAACCTCGGTGAAAGTTACACCTCTTGATGGCGCCCGTGAACCTGTAAATCAAAAAAATGTCTTGGTGTGTCCAGCCCCTTTAAGGGCTGACAATGCCGACAAGTCTGACAACAAAGGCCAATTAGAGACATTCAATGGTTGAGGGAAGCCCACCGTTTTCGCTGTACGGCCGATCAGCGAAGCTTTTAAATTCAAATCTGGCCCACTGGCGGTGGCTACTTAAATCGGGCTTTTCCATCAGTTCCCGTAATGCTAATGCGCCATCACCATAAATCATCTTCGTTAAGTTTTTCGAATATCTTTCGAATCCAACCGACAAAGCTGTCATCGCGGGGCTGTGGTCCCACGGTCAGACACTGACTTATGGTCCCAATTGAGAATTAACCGATCTTCCAGATACCAGGGGTAAATGATCGGTTTATTGTATGCAGAAAGATCGCTAAATTGGCATCAACAATGAGCCATGGAGTATGGACCGGAGAAAAACAAAGGCTCCAAGTCGAATCAGATGAAATTGAATTTTAATTGGACGCGTTTTTCATAGGAACTGTGGCGGGCAGTGTTTTTCCTTTATTTTGACTTGTGACTTATTCTTTCGCCGAGAGAAATTCAACTCGGACCGATGAAACCGGTTTCGCTGGGTCGTGTCTGTGCGTGAAACTTCTATTGATTCATTGTCTGGCTGTGTGCTTTTGTTGTGTCTTTCTGGATGTAGCAGTAACTGGCTAAGAGGAGAGGTACTGAGTGTGAATTAATGATTGACACGTGCTAATGGATCGTTTTGGTGTGTTAAACGCGTGAACAGTGCGGCGATAGTGTTTGACTTCGAATGCGACACTTTGCGGCGAGGCGGAGCAGTTCAGAGGTGGATTTGGTGTTCTAATTTGTTTTGAAACTCCTCGTTCCCGCTGTGCGCTTGAATGTCGACTCTGGCCTTATTGATTTAGGTGTTCTGTTGGATCTTCGTATTCTGTGGATATTTTGTGTTTTCGTTTCTGCCTTGCATGAAAAGTGGTGAGGCTTTTGTGGCCTATTTACTCGCTGAGTGATAGTTTGAGATTCAAGGAAGGCTTTGCTCTAGATCTGGTTAGAATCATTTTGGGAGCAGTTTGTGTCATTGGGGTTTTTCTTTTTCTGTTGACATTGCGTTTTAAAAACGTCTTCGTACGTCTCTCTGTTCGACTGTGTTCACAAACTCAACAAATTAATTCATTTGTGGTACTTCAGGTAAGAGGAATAAAGTAAGGATGACTCAAATGCTGGAGAAATTAGGAGTCACTCAACCCCTCTTTTTAATCAATGAAGCACGACAGTTATGGGTCTAAGGAAAGGAGTTTCATTTTGGAAACAGTGACTCACATTCACATATTCATGCGAGAATTTTAACAGATTTCCCTTAAATTTATGACAGATCTTGAGAGCTGACGACTGGATGGCGGATGGAGGTGGTTAAGTGGGTGCCGTGAACGAAGGCCATATGAACTAACGCCATAATGGCGTTAATTCGCATTCGAAAGTGAATTAACGCCATAATCCACTTATGGCTTTAATTCACTTTCAAATTTGAACTAAAGCCATATGGCGTTAGTTCGTTTTAGGAAGTGGCCTTAGTTCACATTTGAAATTGAATTAAAGTCACTCGCATCAATCTCAATAATTTACATTACTTACATGGTCCTAAGAAATGAGGTAGAAACTTGTAGGAAAAAAGTTTACGGCGTATAAACAGTAATGTTGGAATGGGGGGGCATGCTGCCCCCCTGCAACCCCCCTGCTAGACCACATGTAGGATTTGAAGTAGGCGCGAGACTGAGTGTATCCATGATTTTTTTTATCCCTGATTTGCATGAGTTTAAAGAAAGTAAATACAATCAAACTCGCACTTACTCCAAATTGCATATGTGGCCAAGCAGGGGGGTACATATACATACCTCATATGTATGTATGCAAGTAAAGGGCAAGGGAGGTAGGTTGGTTGGAAACTAAACGTGGTCCGATCATGGTGGGACATTGGACATATAACGCGCTTTAGAGCTCAAATATATTGTATGGCATTAGTTCATATTCGAAAGTGAACTAACACCATATGGCGTTAGTTCAATTTAATGTATGGCTTTAGTTCAAATTTGAAAGTGAATTAAAGCCATAAGTGGATTATGGCGTTAATTCACTTTCGAATGCGAATTAACGCCATTATGGCGTTAGTTCATATGGCCTTCGTTCACGGCACCGGTTAAGTGCCTGCCCTAAGTTAGAGAGAGATTATTGGACCGTGAAGACTGGTCCAATGGTGTTCCAACACTAGACCCCAGGAGTCTTGTTTGGTACACAGCTGGATCAAAAATGGATTCTGGAGTCGGAGCTGTTGTCTATGGACCCAAAACTGGGATCTCTGTGCCTTTGGGGTCTAGTCCCACTGTGTTTCAAGCCGAAATCCAAGTCATTGAGATCTGCGCTAGACAAAATCTTGGTAAAGGTATCAAGGGCGCAATTATACAAATCTTTTTAGATAGCCAGGTAGCACTTAGGGCTTTATCGTTCAGCCAAATAGACTCCAAAGCCGTCAAATGTTGCCACGATGCACTGCAATCCCTAACCAAACACAACAAAGTGAAACTTGGCTGGGTCTCCGGACACAAGGGGATTGCAGGTAACGAATCCGCAGACGAACTCGCTAGAGCGGGTTCAGGTACTGCGTTCATAGGTCCTAAACCGTACTGCAGTATCAATTGGATAACGGCTGTAGCGCTTATTAACGAATGGAAAAAACAAACTTCGACTAGATCATTAGACCAATGGGTCCAAGCGATTAATCAGACCCTATTTCTATAAGGAAATACTCACCTTAGATAAGGAAATCACACGCTAACGAGCTTTCTTAATGGCCACTGCGGCTTGAATTACCACCTTAACAAAATGAACTTGTGTCAAAACAAGGAATGTAGGTTTTCTCTTGAAGAAGACGAAACATCCGAGCACATTTTATGTGAATGTCCCGCACTACATTGGTTAAGGAAACGTATTCTCCATAGGGAAATACTGACTTCAGTGGAAATGAAAAACTCCACTACTAAAGATATACTATCTTTCATAAGGGAAGTGATTGCATTAACTCCAACCCGTCGATACAATAGATCTTTTTAGGTCGCAGTGTCGCTGCCTTTACGGCAGGGTTGTATAAGAGGCAAAAAAAAAGTTAGAGGGGTCCCAGGTTCGAATCCCACTGAAATCAAAGTTAATACGCTTTTATCCGGTTTTCCAAATCTGGTCCAGTCACCATTTGCCGTTGGGATCAAATGGCACTATCACTGGAGCGGTCGATCAGTGGTAGTAGTCTGACTGTGGGTATCACAATGGACCAACATGGTGTTGGTGAATTCACTAGTAGCCCCCTAACCTAACCTAAGTTATCTTTACCATTTTGTACTTTCTTTCCCAAAAAATATTTCATCTCCAAATGTGAGTCCTATCCAGAGATCAAGTTCACTTTTTTTTTTTTTTTCCTCTTGTACAACCCTGCCGTAAAGGCTGCGACACTGCGACCTAAAAAGATCTATTGTATCGACGGGCTGGAGTTAATCCAAAAGATTTACCACTTTCCTTATGAAAGATAGTATATCTTTTGTAGTGGAGTTTTTCAATTCCACTGAAGTCAGTATTTCCCTGTGGAGAATACGTTTCCTTAACCAATGTAGTGCCGGACATTCACATAAGATGTGCTGAGATGTTTCGTCTTCTTCAAGACAGAACCTACATTCCGTGTTTTGACACAAGTTCATTTTGTTAAGGTGGTAATACAAGCCGCAGTGGCCAGTAAGAAAGCCCGTTAGCTTTCTTATGCTCTCCTTATCTAAGCTAAGGATTTCCTTGTAGGAATAGGGTCTGATTAATTTTTTGGATTGCCTGAGACCTGACCCATTGGTCCAATGATCTAGGCGAAGTTTGTTTTCCCATTCATTAATCAGCGCTGCAGCCGTCGACCAATTGACACTGCAGTATGGTTCAGGGCCTATGAACGCAGTACTTGAACCCGCTCTAGCGAGTTCATCTGCTGATTCGTTACCTGCAATCCCTTTGTGCCCAGGGACCCAACCAAGTTTCACTTTGTTGTGTTTGGCTAGGGATTGCAGAGCATCGTGGCAACATTTGACGGCTTTAGAGTCTATTTGACTGGACGATAAGGCCTTAAGTGCTGCCTGGCTATCAGAAAAGATTTGTATAATTGCGCCCTTGATACCTTTACCAAGATTATGTCTCGCGCAGATCTCAATGGCATGGATTTCGGCTTGGAACACAGTGGGACTAGACCCCATCGGTACAGAGATCCCAGTGTTGGGTCCACAGACACCAGCTCCGACTCCAGAATCCATTTTCGATCCATCTGTGTACCAAACTAGACTTCTGGGGTCTAGTGTTGGGGCACCATTGGACCAGTCTACCCGGTCCAATATTTCAACTTCAAATAACCTGCCGAAACAGTTCTGCCTGACCATAGTGTCCGGCATTGTACAAAACATGTCTCTATTAGGGATTGAGTTGAGTATCCTAAGGTGACCCACTAGGTCACCTGGTTTGAATTGATAATCAAGTTCACTTAGTGTGTGACCAATCCGACAGAACAGCCGTGTACACATATTCGAGGCTAAACAAAAGCAACTCAAAGCCGACAAGGTGAGTACGAAACAAAAATCAACCCAATTACGTAATCCCATTTGTTTCATTGTGCAACTGGAACTCCTGAAGCGACCTTTCGCCATGGACCCCTTCGCTACAGCGCACACACAAATTGAATTCCACTTTAGCTCTGCGCTCTACATCAATTCATCACAAAGAATCATTAATTACCCCCCCAGCCGTTTCTATGACCGGACCATGTGTGCAATTATTCTCGAATTAAAGCGAACCACTGCCAATAAACACACCTGCTGCAGTTGCGGACACACAAGCGTCCGTGTTCACCCAACCGGAGGCAGGCGACCACTTGATGTTCCCCGAGCGCAAATGGCAAAGATACAATTGACTGAATATTTAGATACACTTTTTCTTGTTTGTTGCTGTAATTTCCCCGATTCGACAAACAGGAAGTACGGTGTGCACCCCTAGTTTCGAACTGAGAGAATCTCATGGGATCTCGCTGCTGAGTGAGGGTGCGCGACCGTTTGCGCAGATGTGGTGTGGAAACCAATGTCGCTCTGGTCCAGTAAGTCACGAACAAAAGGCCACCATCGGATACAGGTCAATAGTCACGCACCAAATTTTGAGTGCCAACCACGCAAGTGTAGTTGTCGCGCACAAAAGGTTTTTTTTGTGGAAAATGAGAGCACTTCATGTGGAAAGCAGAACATCTCCCATTGAGTGGACAAACTTTTAATTGACGCATCGAATGTCGCCTCCACCTTCATTGGCTTTTGGGCTGGGGTCTAGAATAAAGACGTACGTTACGCTCTGGCGAATCGGGCACAACGGTAAGCTACTTAAGGCCTCGCTGAAGTACACGCGTACAGTCTTAATCAGATTAAAACTTCCTAAACGGTACACTCAAGTTCAACGACTGGATTTCGATGTGATTTCCGTTAAAGTGTTTGACAAACACCACTCCGAGCATATTGTGCCCACTTCGGGGGTTCAATGCTTCGTGGCTTTGATCGCACGACAGCCACAAACGACGAGTAATTGAGACGATGCCAAGAAACCCACTCTGCTGGAACTTATGCACTTGTTCTTGAACCTGAAACAGTTTTTTTTTTCATTTTTTTTTCACTCCAGCACCCGCCTCGTGGTTTGTGCTCTGACTGCCTCTGACGCTGTTCTTCTTGCAAACGGGGTAGGGGTTTGTTCGTAAGTACGAGATGAATTCGTCATGGCCCGCAACGCCATTAAATTGTTGCCAAGAACTTATGCGCCATGAAATGCATTGTATATACTGGTGATGTATGCCAAACAGTAGGCGACGACAACAGCGATGACAACGGGAACAAGCCAAACGCTGGACGCATTGGAAATGAGACACCATTTCGAGGAACTAACAAAACTGTCTTCTTCTTCTTTTTTCGAGAAAGATCATAAAACACACGGAAAGAGAGAGGGAACAATAAATGGCGCATGAGTGCTTCAGGAATATGGACTAGAATCTTTTGGTTGGCAGACAATTGCCAGAAGACAGTTTTCTAAATTGCGAACGAGGAAGAGATTTGCTGCTTAACGGCCTGGAAACAGAATGGAATAAAGTTACTAAAGACTTGCAGTCAGTTTGTGTTCTTTTTCTCTCTTTACAGTTATTGTCACTGCAACTTTAAGTGTTAAAAGTGACTGCAATGAGTTGAAGTAACTGCAACTTTAGCTGTGTGCTTGTTGTCAGGTTGAGACGGCATTCCATTGCAATTAATTGTGGATTATGACACATGGTACGCTTTAAATGTCGTGCCCCAGAGAACGGTGCGCATTTGAATGTCACGAAGCGTTAATTATTTATCTAAATGTCAAATCAGTATTGACAGTTCCATTAGTGGTGAGAGAGAAAAATGAATATTCGTAGGGTAACAAGATGATGAATGCTGTTGACAAACATGGCGATCACGATTTAATGACAGCTTGACATTAACTCGTTCCGCTCGGTGACAAAATGAAACAAATTTTGTAGCGATGCTTTATGCTGCGTTGGTGTTAACGTTTTTTGCGTTACGTAGGCACGCTCTGAAATTCATGTTTGTCAGCAGCTTCTCAAATATTGCAATTAAATATCAAAACACAAACACAACCACCGAAAACTGTCCATTTGTGTAGGAAGTGTTAAAACTGACGCAAATGTTTTAACATGTTGACAAATTTGCGTGAGAAAACGCGTTTTTTTACGTTTGTCTAATTTTTTAACAAACGTAAGATTGCTGACACAACGCATTATTTCAGGCTGCACCACTGTATTCTCTGTGTTGGAAGTTAAACGTCACTCACCGGTAGGAGTATTGTGGTTCAGGCATTATTCGTCCGGCTCGGGGACAAGATGAAGCAAATTTTGTAGTTAGCAAGCAGAAAGTAATGCTTTTAGGCTAGATCGCAACGGCGCGTTCGTCCAGTTTGATTTTGACAGGCTTTGGCATACGGAAACGAGTTTCCGAAAATTCTACGTCAGAAAGCGGGACCTTCACTTGTTAAAATCGAATTGAGCACCTCGTACGTTTTTTATTTTTTCACTTCAAAGGTTTAAATGTTCAGTTTCTTCTGCTAACTAAACTTTCTGAAGTCTATACTATTCACTCCATGTCTACTGCTGTATTCTTCTTCTTGTAACGCTACAATCCGGGGTGGCCCTCAATCAACTAGCACGATCTTTTGCTAGCTGTCGCCAATTGCGCACATCAAACTGGTTGGTGTTTCTCTCCACTTCGGCGTGCCACCTTAGACGTGGACGTCCTTTGTTCCTTTGTTGCGTTATCCTACTGGTTCAGAGTCGAAGAGAGTTCAGAGTTCTGTATTATGAAGCATTAATAAATCAAACACGGAACTGTCAAATATCGTGAGGTATTAGAAAGTACAGAACGACATTTCGCACACAGAGCACAAAGTTTGTGCTCGGCCATACACTCTGTGCACTAGCTAATGCGCGAGATGACATTTCGGTATTAGTCAAACTGTCAAAGCTGGAACGCGCAAAGGCGCCATTGCGATTTGGGCACTATAGGCAAACTGTAATGGCCGTACAACTGTCTAGAAAAAGGTTCCTAATCTTGTCGTTCGGAGTCGGGATTAGACCGTTGGTCCCCTCTACTCGTGAGAGAACAATAGTACGCACAACACGAGTGGTTTCTGAATAATAATAATAATAATAATGACGGCGCTGGTAACTGTAGAAGCTGGGCCTAAATCCACATCGAACTTTCCCGCCTCTATTGTTATTATTATTGTTGTGTCCGTATAGAACCTTAAGAGAACTGAAGTAAACGAGTGAGTACACAAAAATGTTCCACTGTGATCATAGTTACCGCTTCGGTCAGTTTCTGTAAGTTCGTTCACTTTTGCCTCGTTACCCTGGATCGAAATGAATCGGTCCCTACGTATGCAAATGTCAATTGACAGATTTCTTTCTTAAATTAATCAAATGAAATGGCAGTTGACAGCTGAATTCTCCTTAGCTACAGGGAGGGCTATCTAGTGTTTTCTTTTTTAATTCATAGGCTATTTTGACACTGACTCGAAATCTCCCGCTCGAAATCTTGACAGAAAGTCAGCATCATACCTCCGCGGAACGCAATGAGTCGCTTTGCGCTTGAACAATGTTGGGAAATATTGAAAACTAATTTCCAAAGTGAGTGCTGTGTAGCTCAAACAGTGCGTTTTTTGAAAAGAAGTTTTCGTCGAAATGAACCACCCACCACGACTGCTATACACAAGCTTGTGCAAAATGTTCGTGAGACTGGTATGCTAGTGGACAACACTCATGTACCCCGTCGTCGCATGGTGCGCACAGATGAGAATGTGGCGAGAGTGTTAGACTCAGTTCACGAACATCAACTCGCCATCAATCTCAACAGCTCAACATTTCACGCACTAGCCTGAGGAGAGCGAGAATTCCGCACAAAGATCTTAGATTATTCGTTTACAAGGTCCAATTGACTCAGCAACTGAAGGCGGGCCATATGCTTCGTTTGCATTGCTTCGCAGTTTGGGCCTTAGAGCAGCTTGAATTGGACAACGATTTTGGGTGAAAAATCATCTTTTCTGACGAGACGCATTTTCATCTCGGCGGCTACGTTAACAATCAATAACAAAATTGCCGCATCTGTGGCTTGGAAAACCCACATGACATGTCTTAAAGCCCCAATCGTAAATGAACTTCCGCCTAAGACTGAACAAAGGGACTAAGACTGTGGGAAAACTACTTGCATATCCTAGGGAGTCCTCAATTGAAGCATCTTTTCATAATTGAAAATCGAACATAATGCCTGCTCACAAACTAACCCACTAACCCGTCTACAACGAGAGACTTTCTCCTCCTTGAGGCGTCCCAGACTTGCTGATGCCCTCACCTAATTGAAATTGAAACAGAGTCAACAACAATAGCCACTCACTCTCTCACACGCCCAGCCCGGACGAGAGGATGTGGCTGATGGATGGCGATGCATCGGTAATTGGTTTCTCCGGAAACTGATTAAATCCCCATCAGCTGAGTGACCTTTATCTGCTGGCTCCTTGCCAGGGAATGCATGCACTTTGTAGTCACACGCTTGACAGGATTTGAGTGGTCTTCTGTGCTGTGTCAAAGCAGGTGAATACTAATTGCGAAAAACCGGATCCCTGTTGGTTTGGGGGATATGTCTTCTAGATATGAGCACACTTACAACCCCAGGTGGTGGAGGAGCACTTCAGCTCAGGCCCGAGGCAAACCTCAACGAATTCCAATCTTTTACGGTCCGACTGGGAGGTGGTTCATTATCTCGGTAGAAATCGAAAGCGAAATGCCGCAGCAGCAGCGGCGTGAATATTTGCTTTGTTTGTTCCCACCACGGGTGTTGCCATGGCAATTGGGAAGTATTTCATTTCGTTTGACGAGATATCGATTTGAACGGTTGGCGGCGCCGTTTATTGTGCGGTAGCGGCGGTGGCTTGGCAAGCCATGCCACTGCAGGGATACGGATACCCAATATGTTGCCTCGGGTGATCAGGAAATATTGACGATAAACGTTGGGGTCCCGCGCCAAACACATAAATACGACTATTTCCAAATGTACGCGCGCAACAATTCTGCGGAATTTCTGACACTTGTGCCGTATCGCATCGAGGGGTTTTCAGTTTCCCCCTGCGGTTGAACATATGAGATTTTCCGCTAGGAATTACGGGTATTCCTTCCGCCATCGATTGCCTGCAGTTGAGTTGGCAATATTTGAGAAATTATTGCCGGTTGGATGTTGGTGGGGATTGCCTTCAGGAGGGGTGCAGAAACGCATCGCTTTTGAAGATGGGAATTCGATTTGGTTCCCACTTCACATGAGCACTGGCCGGGAGTTTGCTTTTCCCCGCCCATGCGTTGCGGTTCCGTTGTCGTGGAGTGGTGGCTATAAGGGCAATGCTCTCGCGTCTGGGGACGAGTGAACGTTGAGAATTCATCTTTTTTTTTGTGTTTTTCTGGCATTGAGCGGGTTTAATAACGATTTTTTCCTTTAATTTCAGGTGAGTGCATGGTAGAACAACCCCAATATTCGGCGGATCTGGGGGTGAGTTGTAATGGGGTATGGTTCATTGGGTTTATTCAATGTGGCCCAGGGGGTATGATTGCCAAGACAACCCTTGTACGCCACGTAACAGGGTGCTTCAGCGGATTTGTCCCTCAACTAGAGCTGCGGCTTTATTCAGCAAAGAGTGACGGATCGATGGTGTTCTCAGCCAATGGGAATCAAATACAACTTCTGATAGAGCTTCCTTCATGTTTGAGGCTCGATGCTTAGGTGATTGTTGGAATTTAGACTCGTCAGCGGGGAACAGGAACTAAATGTTGTCTTTTTTTTCGGAGGATTTTTGAAATACTACTGGAGCATTCAAAACTGGTCCATTGTACTGCCAAGTAGCAACCTACTCCAGTGCCGTTAATTTGATCCCAACGGCAAATGGTGACTGGACCAGATTCGATTTCACTGGGATTCGAACCTGGGATCCCTCTAACTTGGGGCAGGCACTTAACCAACTGCGCCATCGACTCGTTAAGAGTAAGAGTACCACGAGAACAATTTCCAACGCAGAAATAACAACTCTCCGACGGATATCCATCCAAATCCAAATTGTTCACTTCGTCCACGTTGAATTGTGGATGACTTTTGTTGTTTGACGCGTCTGCTAAAGCCTTGAAAAACTTACTTCTCGAAAATTTTTCAATCTACGAAGCCGCAGAAAATACCAAAACATCGAGTCAAATCCTAGATCCAGAACATATTTTACAATTCATCGTCCTGGTGTGTGAAATTCCTTCACCGGATCGTGTGTGTGTTTCCTGCAAACCATTTTCATCACAAAACCATTCTAAACCTCATTCACGTCAAGCAAGCCACACACACACACACACTCGCCGGTATTTGCCAAGGACCTTTTCAAATTACCCATGCTAACATTTACTTTCGGAAAGTTGTTCTCCTTGCACCTGAATGGTACATGTGCAAAGTTAGTTAACACATCCGAAGCCAAAAGGAGTCAGCAGAAGGCAGTGCAGATGCGGATGTGTGTCGAGGATGTGTTCAATGAATGCATCGTACATGGAATTCTTAATTGAGTACCAAGTTAGACAACCTGTCAGTGGCTTGCGTACATGTATGCATGGGGACCGCTATTGAACTTTTTCGAAGACACATCCTTGCCCCTCGCAGCAATGCCGATAATTGCCATTAAAGACGTTTCCTTGGTGTACACACCTTTCGGTTTTTATCCTCCTTTGTGATGGAGAACGGTTCCTGGTTGGGTCTTTTCTTCTCTCTCTCTGATGCTGGCTAGCGCACAAGGAACCTAGTTATTTTCAATTTTAAGTTTGAATAGAATTTTATTTGTGTGGTCTTTAATGGGAAAACTTTTTTGAGCGTTTTTCTTTTCTTCTTCGTCTTTCTCCTGTACACTCACACGTATTATGTGCTAAGGATTCAAAGGCAGGGCGAAGTTGGTGGTGTAGAAGTTTTAACAGCGACTCAATGTGAAAATGTGCAGCAAAATGGTTGCTAATGCTTCGGCAAAGAATTTACTGATGTTTGCTGCGTTTTTTGAACACATCCACAGGTTGTCGCGGTGCTTCACTGGTGGCATAGAATGTTATTCTCTTTATTGAGAACTGTAAAAATAATAAGACAATTAAGTTTGTACAACTTTTTTAAAATAAGTTTAAAAATTCGTTTCTTCTCTCGCCGAGTCTTTTCCACGTGTGCCCCTTTCTTTTTCTGTCAAGTCTCTCACAGAGCTACCAATATCCACCGCTGACATGTCAGTAGTCGGTGCTGCCAAATCTGTCGTGACAAAGGACCGAACTGTAAAAATAACCACTTAATAGCCAAAGCATCGTCACTTTTATGGTGTCTTTAATTGGCTAAGTTACGGTTGCTGAGAAGCTGGGCCCACGTCGACCTCGGACTGTTGCGCCGCAATTATTATTATTATTATTAAGTTACGGTACAACACGACTGGATGGCGCAGTTGGTTAAGTGCCTGCCCCAAGTTAGAGGGGTCCCAGGTTCGAATCCCAGTGAAATCGAATCTGGTCCAGTCAACATTTGCTTTTGGGATCAAATTAACAGCACTGGAGTAGGTTGCTACCTGGCAGTACAATGGACCAGTTTTGAGTCTGAGTGCTCCAGCAGAGTTTCAAAAATCCTCCGAAAAAAAAAAGTTACGGTACAGCTCGATACCCGAATCGAAGGCTGTTGACTTTTCTAACGACATTTCAGAGATCTTGGCTGTTCTCTTGCGAAAATTTAGCACCCAACTTTTTGCAGTATTCATTGACAACAGCATTCTTTAACAATATTTTTTTGGTCGACTAACTCTTTTCTTGGGCGCCGTGGCGTAGTGGATAGGTTCGTCGACTTGTACGCTCGAGGTCTAAGGTTCGAATCTTGAAAAAAACACCGGGCATTTTTTCACAGCTCCACCTCTTTTGAGTCACTGACAATGCTCAAAGAGTATAATTGTCTGGATAAAGCTTCTCAAAATCGCCGTTCTTAATCGGCATTAAACTATAGGCCCTCTCCACTCGTAAGAGAACAATAGCTAGGCTAGAAGAAGTAGAAGCTAGGCCCAAGTCCACCTCAGATTGTAGCGCCGCCATTATTATTATAATCTCTCTTTTCGTATATCGCCTTTAATTTCTAGATACCGACCAAATTTATTGTGAAGATCAGCAATCGCAGTTGAATTCACAAGACGGGCAACAATAGGGACCTACCAGTGCCTATCTAAGCAAAGGGTGGGCCAAATACAAGTTTCTCTATCTTTACTTACTTTTTACATATCAGGTCTGCAACCTCTAGAGGGTCTGAGTCCGAGCTATTATCGCCTTTCATGCTCCACGGTCAGGGGCGCGTTGTTTCTAGTCATCGACACTAAGTTGTCATGCATCCGCGGTCACTTGATCTTTATACAGGAGGTTAGGTCTTTCTCTCCTTCTCGAATCAGAACAAACATTCCCATTGATTATGAAATAGAACGTCCGGAGGCTCAAGTGGCTGCCTCGGCTGGCTTCGCAGCGCATTCTGTCACCCCTCTTTTCCAAGACCTTGTTGATGGTTTCGAGTTGTAGTTCACGGATTGTTCGGATGATATTGGCTCTAAGTGCTTGAATCGTTTCCGGATTGTTGGTATAACATCGCTCCTTCACGGTTCCCCACAAAAAATGTGTCCAAGGGGGTCAAATCGCAGCTTCGAGGCGGCCAATTGACATCGCCAATCGTCATGTCGGCTGATAACATGATTTGGGAATTTAGTGCGCAAAAGATCGATTGTGGCATGGGTCGTGTGGCATGGCGCGCTATCCTGCATGAACGAGAGGTCGTCCAAATCCATGTCTTCAATTTTGGTGAAAAAAAGTCGGTTAACATGGCTCTGTAACGCCCACCGTTGACCAAAACGTCGTTCCCAGTCTCGTTTGCAAAGAAAATTGGTCCAATGATGCCACCACTCCGTAATCCGCACCAAACTGTCACTCTCTGTGGATGCATATGCTTCTCGACAATAACGTGCGGGTTTCCGAGCCCCAGATGCGGCAATTTTTGTTATTGTTTGTTAACGTAGCCGCCGAGATGAAAATGCGCCACGTCACGTCAGAAAAGATGATTTTTCGCCCAAAATCGTTGTCCATTTTAAGCTGCTCTAAGGCCCAAACTGCGAAGCAATAACGAAGCATATGGTCGCGCGCCTGCAATTGCTGAGTGGAATCAATTGGACCTTGTAGGCGAATAATCCGAGATCTTTGTGCAGAATTCTCTCTCTCCTCAGGCTAGTGCGTGAAATGTCGAGCTGTTGAGATCGATGGTGGGTTTATGTTTGTGAATTGAGTCTCACACTCTCGGCCACAGCAACCACATTCTCATCTGACGCGGACCATGAGTGTTGTCCATTAGCATACCAGTCTCACGAACTTTCTGCACAAACTTGCGTACAGCAGTTGCGGTGGGTGCTTCATTTTGGCCAAAACTTCTTTTCAAAAAACGCACTGTTTGGGCAACACATCACTCACTGTGGAAATAAGTTATTAATTATTGTTCCAACGTCGTAAAGCGACTCATCTCGTTCTGCGGAGGTATGATACTGATTTTCTGTCAAGATTTCGAGCGGGAAACAGCTGTCAGTGTCAAAATAACCTATGATTTGAAAAAGAACCACTAGATGGCCCACCCTGAACAGTTCCTGCTAATCGGGTTTGGACCCTTGTTGTCCTTACACTTAAGCCAAACCACACAAAGTGCAGTTCATTAAATTTGTATGGAAATGAAATGTCCCTCTGCTTAACGTCGGCATTTACCAATTAAAACGTATCAGGGCACATCATAAACCCTCCAACGACGGCATAATGACTTTCTTGTGTCCATCAACACATCACCAACGAGTTCTATCAAACCACCTCCACCTCCCTAATAAAGAGATTTCACTTTAATTGGCCTCCGAGAGTCTGCCAGATTTCGGGGAACGCAATGCCACACATTGTATCTTCACACTTTCTAACAGTAGCACTCGCATGCAGGGTACAGGGTACACTCAAAGTGAAATTTAATCGTTTCACTTAAAACGCAATAAAGCAGGAAAACACAACAGAACACGGAAAGATACAGACGCAAGTAATAACTCACTCACTAGATACAAATTTGACCGTCGTCGACCGTCGAGCAAAAGAGAGAGATCGAGTGAGGGGAGAGATTAAATTAAGCGGCACCTTGTAGCTCATTAGTGTGCTAGTGCTCCAATCCGAGGCACATACAGTATACAACAAGTTGGCGGACCTTTGTTACCTCTGCTGCTCGTCATGGTATCTCAGGTTTAGTAACGGCTCTCTGTCACATGACAACCATGTGACACCGAAGGGTACCCAACGCAGGGCATCACTCCGCCACCCATCGTGACGGAGCTCCACTTCCCAATCGCCTAGGTTCCTGCTAATTGAAGGGGAGAATACTGCTTCCAAGGAAACCCGTCCCTCAGTCGTTCAAGAATTCCCCAGAAGAGCAGGCATTAAAACATGTATCTACCTCTTGTCCAGACACGAAGCGTACTTCGCAGCAATTAACTTGGACAGCAGCCAGTCCGCCGGATCTGCGCTGAGAGTAGTGAACTCTGAAGTGGCGGAGAATGAAAATCAGCTAATTTCATAATTTCCTCTCGGCCAATTAGGATCAGTCGACGGGGTCCGAAGCTTGTGTGTGCTTTTAATTAGGAAACAAAAACCCGTCGACAGGGGGGTTTGAGTGAGGCCGTCGTCGCTAGACAAGATACACAACGCGTCCACGAGAGATACTCAAAACACTATGATAGTGTGGGTGGGTGATCAACTGGTTTTGGACATTTTATGGCTTATCTGTGAATTGATTGTGCCCTAAACGGTTATGCTAATGGACGTCAATAATTTCAAAGGTTTAGCCCACGACTTTGATGTGTGACTCAGTGTATCCGGTCGGTGGTCAGCGTCGAGGATATAACACACTGGACAATAAAACTATTTATGGCCTGCACATAGTTCAGCGTTTTATTGCATCTAACGTGTTTGATGTGTCTCCAAAATATGTCGGGCCAGTCACGTATGCTTTTAAGCCAAAGGTTTCTTCATGCAGACGCTTTTGAAGGCGGTCGTATCTACTGGTTTTCTTTGGACAGGTGACATTTTTGATCACCAAGTTTGTGCATCTAGATGCGAGCTTAAGACGGGAATAACAGAAAGACGAGTCCTATCTAAAGGTTCTCATGTTTATCATTCGTTGACGAGTTTGGGCCCATAAAGTGGAGAATGTTTTGGTTTTTTTTTGTGTGTGTACTTCGTCAAGCAAATCGTTGAATTTGGAGTTGAAATGTGTGAACTATTCGGAGGTTTCTTTGTGAGTGAAATTAATTTGGTGAATAGTTGTTAATATATTTTTACTAAACTTAGAAAAATGTGGTTTAAATGGAATCTCGTCTAAACAAACCTTCGCTGTGTGGCTCATCAATTATTTCCTCCAAGGAACTTGGAGGATAGTTCAATAAATACCCATAGCGTAACATAAGACTGTCAGTTGTCAAACTCTAGCTAACTTCAGCCCTATGGCGTCTTTAATGGCAGCTGTTGAATCAATTGCAGGCAACACTAATAAAGGATGTTCACCGGAAAGGTTTACTTCTTGACGTTCCCGTCATTTTGGTGAAATAAATTGACAGTTCAAAGTTTTGACGTGTCTTTGTGCGAAAACTTTTGTCCATTACTGTTATTAAAGGATACTGCCTCATATGAAAGCATGCCACCTAGACTAGGTGCTCCGGCTAATGATTTCTGCAGAAGCTGCTTAGACGAGGAGGAAGTGGAAAGCGTCTCGCACCTCCTCTGCTCCTGTCCAGCCTTGGCGTCTCTTCGACGCCATCATCTAGGAGCCTACTTCTTTGAGAACTTATGCGAACTCAGCGTGGTTTCCATCAGTGGGTTCCCTCTAACATTCAACTGAATTGACCTCAGTCAATCCGTGTGGCTGCACAATGGATCAAATCTGGTCTAAGTGCATACGCCAGCCATATAAACCTACCTACCTACCTTTGTCCACCACTCTTCGCTTGTAGCTTTCTTGCATATATTGCAGAAGGGGCCTTTAACAACATGGAACCAACGGCCATAGCGAAAGCGTTAAGCATTTAATTTACTGCGTTAAATAAACGTTAACAAGCAGAGAAATCCACGCAGAATTTGAATGCTGCAGGATAAAAATAATTGTGCAGCACGGACGGGATACATCAGGGAGAAGATCTATTGCCACATTTATGTATTTTTATTGTCAATGGAGTACTACTGTCATTTGAACTTTGGTCATAGTTTATACGGATGACAGAGCAATAGCAAGTAGCAAGAAACACCCAACACCTCAAGAGGGTACCGTGAAATAACTCCGTGAGCAATAACGTAGAATCACCCAGATTACGGTAAATATCCTGATTTAATAATAACGAATAGGAAGCTAAGATGGAAGATAAACGTAATGGAAAGGTTCAAGAAAGTAAGCATTTACAGCACTTTTTGCAAGTCAGCCATCCTTAGGCTACAAGTTTTGAAACAAAACCACAAATAATGCTCTGGCTGTACACCGCGTCATAAGACCAACGAATGATCTACATATTCTGGTGGCCAGTGATAGACAGAGGTAACGAGGGCCATTCCAAATACATCAACCTCAAGATTAAAGGAAACTTTTCTCCACATCCTTGCTTTAGACATTAATTGCAAGGAAGTTGACGTTGCCCTTAAAAGAACCTTAACATGATTACTCACTGACAGCTGTCAATGTGTACGCGTATATGCGCTGCAACTTGTATTTGCCGTGTGTATGACATCAGCTCATAGTGTACATACAGCACACGCTCATAGGCACGTACGTATTTGTTGTTGTTGTTTTTTTTTATATTGACAAAACCAGATGTTGACATAAAAAGTCATAACTCTCGAACGCGTCAACCAATTTTGTGCAAATTTTAAGTAAACCATCTACACGACCATACGAATAAACCCTAAAAATTCTATCGACGGTTTGACAGTTCGTGAGTTGTAAAGACACAACGCACTTGCAACAATTTTTTATATACTGTTGAAATCGGTTAAAAATCGGTTGGTCGTTGTAAACGGTTTATAATACTACTGGATTACATATAATGGAGGTCAGGCGGGACCAAAAAATTGTGTCTTTATAACCGATGTTGTTATAAGCGATTTTGACGGTATATAGATTTGGCGAGAAAAAAATCGAAGGCAAATGTTGTTGAACAAATGCGTGAAGTATTAAGGTTTTGCTCACAAAAACGAAACCTTTCTAATTTCTGTCTGTCCGTCTGTCTGTCGTATCTGTCACACTTTTCTATCTCCTTCATTTAAAAAGATATCGGCCTGAAATTTTGGATTTAGGTAATACAGACCCAGAAATCATGCAAGCAAATTTAAAGTTGGACCATTTGGGGGTCGCTCCCGTATGGGCAAAGTTGACAGATCTTTTAAAATGAGTTAGAAACACTTTTTAATCCAGAATACCGTTTGAAACATATGGAGCTCCAAAGTCGGACTTAAAGCTTCGTCGGCTTGTTCTCTGTAAAACAATGGTTTCAATGAACGCCAACATCGTAAAACGATGAAAATCGAAATCAAAACTGGACGAAAGGGGCAAATAGTCGAAACGGAGGATGGTTGGGAGGCCTACCTCGAACAGACCTGCTTCATAATCTTGCTCGTGCATGAGTTTACCTCATAATTTGAACTAAGGATGAAGACCAGACAAATAATAATTAGCTTAAATAAGTGCAATATTAAATCAGAGCGGGAAATATATTCGCAAAAGACTCTTTTCAACAATTACACTCCGTTTTCATTCCGTCTAAATTCTAAGAGCTATTTTTCGGAGTTTATGTCGCCCGCAGCTGCATTGTCAGTAAATGCACTCATAGAGTACACACTCTCTAATTCAGTTAAAATTATTTAAACTGAATATAACAAGCACCCTGGAGACCGACCAACTCGCTTACCATTTGATTCCCCATACAACACAGCTACACATCAAACAGACAGTTACCGTCTCCTGTTCAAAGACAAATCAGTCGCTCCCAATCATTTCATCAATTAGCAGCGGTCTTCCCTCAATACCGACGAGACAACTCTTCCCGAACGTCTTCACTAATTACCCCAAAGTACCTTCCGCCACACAGCAAAGCCACATACATCAAAGTCAGCCACCGAAACGGCTTGTCCGTGCTGCATCCATCGCTGGCCTGTGCGCCCTCAGTGGCCCAGCGTTTGATGGCAAAAACAATTAACTCAGATTGGTTCTAATAAAACATTGAGACACCTCAAGCCGTCCGTCGTGCCACATCACAACTTTATCGCTTTCCAGAAATAGACCAATTCATGTCCCGAAACCCAGTCTCCCCCTCCCTGACAGACACACAGCTTAACCAACTGACAGAGAGACGGAGTCCACAGGGAAGCACACAATGGATACGAATCTCTCCTACCTAACACTCACCGAGCATTAGACGAGTTCACCACTGATGCCGCTCGGATACAAACATCTCACAAGTTGACACCTGCCAGGTGCTCTGCCACACACTACAGCACTTCCAAGAGAGTGTACTCGTATCTGAACAAAAACAGAAATTCCCACGCTCCACAAAACTACAAAACTTCAGCAACCGTGCCCGAGCGAGCAGGCGGCGTTTAATTATCCACAGCAGAGCGAACTATAAGATACTCGAACCATAAAAAAATATTTATTAAACGATTTCATTTGCAACCTCGTGTGCACGCTAATGTTTTGTTTGGAGATACAATTTATTTCCATTGCAGACATTTCCAGTTGGCTGACTTTGACCACGAAAGTGGTGCTTTGCTGCTTGGGCCACCGTTCCCCTTGGCCTTTGGTGGAAGTCGAAAATTCGTTAGACAGGTTGTGGCAGCTGGTGGGCGCCTTGGATGATTTGTGTGATGCGAAAGAAAGCGATTGGGACATTTTGTTGGCGGGTCGCAGCGTTCCACGTGGATTGAGATGATGAGTGAACGTTTATGATCTATCAGATTTGCTTACAGATAGTTCTCGTTAGTTGCTTGTGGGTCATTTCGTTTGGATACATAAATGAGGTGCCGTTTAGGTTAATAGGTTGAGACATTAGTCAGCTAATGACGGGTGACATTAGTAATGAGCTATGAGACGCACAACAAAGGGTCACCGAATTGGCTCCCGTTTGGGTTCATTTTTGGTCTAGCTCTTTGCAGTCCGGACTCACAAACGGATCGTATGGAAGGCACCAGTTTGTCTGTTCTCCATCCTTAGTCCAAATGTTCTCCTCCGAATTTTAAAATTAAAAGAAACATGAAGTGAGAAGCGTTTTATTTGTACATTTCTGGAACGGAAGCCTGAAAATGATCCCCCAAAAGACCTTGGAGTTAACAAAATCGCTTCAACACTGTATGGGTCTGTAACAGTCGACTCCTTGCTCCTACGCTACATAAGCTACTTCACTACCCGTCAGAATATATGGACAAGAAAAAGTAGCGGTGTAAGAGAACAGCCTTGTGGCATTCCAAAGTAGTAACCTACGCTACACCATCCACTCCACTACCCATCAGATAGTATGGACAAGAAAAAGTAGCGGTGTAAGAAAATAGCCTTTTCGCATTCCACAGCGGCACCCATTCCACCAGCTAGAACCACAGACAGCCTTTTATTAGGTTTTCTGTAGATATACAGGGTGCGCCATCTTTTCTGTCGGCATGTGAATATTGAGCTTTAAGAAAAAACACCGATTTCTTCTTTAATTTGGTCCTTAAGAATTTATTGGGACTAGTTTTTGAACACAACATCAATTGAGTGGCCACCTCTATTGAACAAATCAAAATGTTCCCTCTTTGCTGCGTTTTCCATCACTTTTTTGAGCATCTCAGTCGGCACGAATGTTTGCCTTGAGCCCGTCAGTGGTCTGAGACTTGCTGACATAGACTTTGCTTTTCGAATTATCCCACTAAAAGAAGTGCGGAGAGGTCTGATCTGGAGATGTGGGTGAATAGTCAATGTCGTCACAGCACACGTCCAGGGAATTTTCGTTGCAGAAACTGATTTGTTTGATTTGCAGTGAGAGATGGCGCATCGTCTTGTTGAAACCACTAAACGTCAAGACATAAAGAGCCAACATTCACCGATATCGACTGTGTCGCCTTTCTCATCTCATCTTCAGTGTTCATGTTCCACTAAAGGGGTCGCAGGGGCAACGCACGCATGAGAGATCCCCAGGCCACTCGACCCTCTCCATAGACTCATCAGGAGCTATGCCCTAACTCTATGCCAAAGCGCAACCAGGCGAGTGCTTGAACTTGATCCAACCATCTCGTCCTGGGTCTGCTAAGTGGTCACCTATCTGATGGATTCCATCACCAGCTGTCGCCTTTCTTGAACAAAAATGGCCCAATGATGGTTTTGGCGCAAACGCAGCCCCAAATACCTACCCAATCAGTCACTTTTTGGTCGCGCAATGTTGTCTCATGGATCTCGTGTGGATTCTGCGCTCCCCAAATGCAATTTTTTTTGTTAACGGAATTTTGCTTGTTAAAGGCGGCAGGGAGTGTGAAATGGGCCTCATCGGTCATCAAAATTTGCCTTCAAAAATCGGATTCAGATTCGACCGATAGTTTGGCCGTATTCCAAGCGACGTGGACGGTCTGGCGGCAATATTCTCTGAGTCAATTGCGCTTTATGCGGAAACAAATGCAAATTTTCCTTCAAAATGCGTCGCAAGGTGGTGCCATTGACGCGAAAATGCTGAACGCGCAGACGATACGACACATGTATGTTCTCGGCAACACTCTCTCTTACCGCTTCAACCAGTTCATTGAAACGTCATGGGCGTTGATGAACGGCATGCCGACGATCTCCCACTGTCCCGTGCTCTACAAAATTCGAAACAAAACGACGATTAGTGTTGTCAGCCGGTGCTTGTTGTTTGTTTACGATGTTTCCAACGTTATGCACGTTGAGTGAACACAACTTAACGTCACTATTTCAGCGCGTTGTTTCGGTGCAAAGAGTTGATGGTTAAAATTGACGTTTCAAAAATATGTTTACTCAAGTCAATCGCTTGTTAAATGTCAAAGTTAATCAAAACGATATAAAAGATGAAACACCCTGTAGACATTTATATATACCTTGTGGTGCTACAGTCCGAGGTGGACTTGGGCCTAGCTTCTCAGCAACCACTCGTGTTGTGCGTGCAATTGTTCTCTCACAAGTGAATGGGACCTACAGTTTAATGCCTATTCCGAACGGCGAGTTTGAGAAGCTTTTTCCAGACAGTGGTTGAGGGCCGGGTCCACCCTGGACTGTAGCGCCACAAGAACATTTAGTCGTTAAGTTTGTCGCCATCATGGCTTCAGTGAGCAGGCAACTCGTCGCATCGTGAGGAAGTTTGAACGTGAGTGCCCTCATTTGACCTTAACCCACCAACTAGACAGAGATTTTTTTTTCTCAGAGGGTTTTTTTTAACTCTACTGGAGCGCTCAGACTCAAAACTGGTCCATTGTACTGCCAAGTAGCAACCTACTCCAGTGCCGTTAATTTGATCCAAACGGCAAATGGTGACTGGAGCAGATTCGATTTCACTGGGATTCGAACCTGGGACCCCTCTAACTTGGGGCAGGTACTTAACCAACTGCGACATCCAGTCGTTTACGTCAAGTCCTTAATCTACGCTAACAAGCCACCCACTTTAGATGAGCTCGCTATCGCACTTCCACATAACGCCGCACATATGGAACTGAGTCTTATTGAGCCGACAGCTGGAAGCTTGAAGTCGAGACGGCCATTTGAATGATGTGATGTGGTATGAATGCACATCAACTTTATATCTCACTTAGTTGTTGATTTATTTAAATTTCTTTTCCTATCGTTCTTATCTGGTCACCCTGCAGTTGATCCCTTCTGTTAGTCGCTATGATCATGGGAAGTAAGGTAACCATCGGTGCTAAGAAAACTGTAAATTCAACCGCTCCTTCTCCAAAAGGAATGAGGAGAGCAATAAAAGTCCTTTTCCCAAGCATGAATTGCAGAATGTATGTTAGCTTAACTTCGCTCAAACTTGTGTTGGAATTACGTATTAAAGTTAAAAGACAATCCCAAAGAGAAGAAATCGTCGAATTTGAAGCCCATTTCGGTTATAATTACTCAACTTTCTCAAGCATTTTACCATTCACTGGCGCCCCACAACAACTGTCATCTGTCATCTGTCAACTGTCAATTGTGTTCCTCTGACAGCGCCAATTTGCTTTTGTTTTCTTCTTTAATTGGTACATCAACTAACTCGTCTTTCTCTCTCTCTCTCTCTCCATCTTTGTAAACAAACCAATAATCATTTGCAAACAAATAACTCATGTCCACTGTCTCTCTTTTCAGATGACAATGAACTTCAGCTAATTGCAACGTCAACAGCCAACCTCAACTAAACGGTAAGTTCGTCTACATCATCCCACTCAAGTATTTGATAATCGCAAGAGATTCCCGTCGAACTGGAGTATCTGACACACAGACCACTTATTTCTTTTTAATCCCCACTTACACTGTGTGGTCGTGCAAACTGGTTGTCAAACATGACAGACGTGCCCGCATTTGACAGATCCAGTGACCCACTTTGACACGAGGTGCATTGAGGTTAATGCAACGCTTGGAAGTGCATATGAAGTGAGAGAAAATGGAAAAGTTCTCACGGCTGCGGCGCTGATGTGTGCTGTGCCCTCTGTGCCACTGTCGTGACATTTGCTCTGTTAGAAGCTTTTCATTTTTAATTTGCTTAATCTCTTTGTTTTATCTTTTCTCCCATTGATTTTCGCCCGGCCGGTGAGTGGGTGAAGCTCTTTTAATGGGCCACGGTGACAAGTAAATGGCTTATCCCTCGAAAATACGAGTGCACCTACGTTTAGTGGACGACTAATGCGTAGCGAAGTGCTGGCAAGGTGTGTGGGGTTTCTGTGCTGACATGAGCGACACTCAGGGGGATTATGTACGTCAAATGTGATGACACTTGGTCGGCATTGACTGTGGCGCGTCTAGGTGCTGAATATGGACTCACACAGACGCTCACAGCGAATCTGTGCTGAGATTAAACAAAAAGGCAACGTAGTGTCGTTTGGGGTGAGGCAGAGTCACTGCACGTAGGCAAAGCATGCGCTTGTAGGGAATCTGAATCAAAGTGCAAGTTTGGAGGGCGTCTCTCTTAAGGGTAAATTTGTATCCGTCATCAAAGAGACTGTAATTGCAAGTTTTGAAAATACAAATAAATTGTGCAATCAAAGGCGCACAGGGAATGGAACACTTATTGACTGTACTGACAGTGATAGAAATTTGTGGAAATTCGATGGTTTCGTGGTGACATCTTCTGAAGTCTAGCAAATTGAAGTGGCCTATGCCTAAGCTTCAGTTTTCGAAAAGCAACCACAAGGTCGAAAACGCCGATGTCGTTATTGTTACTTTCGTTTCGTAGATAGTGTCTCTCAATTTTCAGAGCACGGTTCGGGGTAGACCTGGACTTCCACAATCATGCCTCACCAGCTAACGACCGATCGCGTCTTCAATTTCGCACACCAACTTCGTGTAGGTTCAGAAGGCAAAAATCGGAAGACTGCACTGGATCGGCCACATCGAGCGCATGGACAACATCGCTCCAGCTAAGAGGGTCTTCGAATCCAAGCCTCCTGGTTAGAGAAAGAGACGAAGACTGAACCTCCGGTACAAAGACCAAGTCATCGCGGACGTAAGACAGCTTGGTCTTGATGACTGGAAGCAGCGTGCCCAGGACAGTCAACGATGGAAGGCAGCGATATCTAAGGCTCAGACCCTCCATGGGTCGTAGGCCTGTTAAGTAAGTAAGTTGGTGTAGGTTCGTCTCAACTTGTATGTGCCACCTTGAATGCCCTCTTTTGTGTAGACAAACTCCTCAACTGCCTCAAAATTGTAGTTGTCGATTGTGACGTTTTGTGCTAATTTATGGGCGCTGGATAAGTCTTAGAAGCAGAAGCATGGACTTAGTCAAAAGCGGATGAGGTTGCTCTTGGCTGCTTTGAGAGGAAAATTCTTCGGATGATTTTCGGGCTCGTCTGCATAGAGGGTGAGTGGAGGAGAAGATATAACAACGAACTGTACGAGCTGTTCAGCGACATTGACTTAGCCAGAAGGGTGAAGATCCAACGATTGAGGGACGCGCAGTAGAGGAAGACCGCGACTCAGGTGGCGCACGCAAGTGGGAAGGGACCTCAACCAACTGTGCGTGCGAAACTGGAGACAGCTAGCTAAAAATCGAGCTGGCTGGAGACGCTTGTTAGTTGAGGCCCAGGTCCACCCCGGACTGTAGCGCCACCTTAAGTAAGTAAGTAAGGATAAGTCTTAGGTTAACGGCATAGACTTTGTCTTTTTCTCATTTTATCCAAGACCAGCTTTCTTCGCCTGTTCTTCAATCGGAGTGAATGCTTCTACAACGGCTCGCTGGGAAAGCGTGAGAATGCCTATGTCATCAGCGTAACCCAGCAGCTGGACCGCTTCATGTCTTCCGTGCTAACCCCCGCCCGACGCACTATCTTTTTCAGAATTTCACTGAAGGCGTCAAACGACTGCGCAAATCCGGTACTGGTTTGAAACCGTGGGGATGTTCTAAAACCCTACTGCACGGTGCACCTCGTATTTTTTACCGTGGTTCGACACAACCGCATCAATTTTACCGGGATCCCGAATTCGGCCTTCGCGACAAAGACTTCCTTGCAATGAATGCTGTCGCATGCGGCCTTAAAATCGATGAAGAGGTGGCGCGTATCGGTTTGAAAATTGCTGGTCTTTTCCAGGATTTGACGGAGTGTGCAAATTTTGTCGGGCCAGAAGCCGCACTGAGACGTGCCGACTAGTGCGGTGCAAAAAGACGTTCGAACAGTACACTGGATAGGATCTTGTAGGCGATATTGAGGAGTTGCATGTGGCAGGAACGCCCTTTCTGTGGATGAGGGATATGGAGTTGATATTCCAGTTGTCGGTCATAGGTTTGGGGGTGGTGGCTGTGCCTCTGGTTAGGTTAGGTTAGGGGTCCGCTAGTGAATTCACCGGCACACTTAGACCATGTCCATTGTGATACCCACAGTCAGACTACTACCACTGATCAACCGGTCCAGTGATAGTGCCCTTAATTTGATCCCAACGTCGAATGGTGACTGGACCAGATTTGAAAAACCGGATGAAAGCTTATTAACTTTGCTTTCACTGGGATTCGAACCTCGGACCTCTAACTTAAGGCAGGCACTTAATCAACTGCGCCATCCAGTCGTCCGTGGCGAAGTCTTACACAGACCAATTTTGGTCCATAGTGTTTGTTGTCGTTCATGCTTTCGTCTTCCCAAATTCTACAGATGATATGGTGCAGGTTCCCAGAACATCGCTACCCACCTTGAAGAGCTCTAATGGCAAACCAATTGAGTCAGCGGCTTCGTTGACTTCAGCTTTTCGAGAGCTGTTCCGGCGTCTTCAATACTGGGTGAGAGGAGTACTTTATCGACTGGAGGTGAGATTTCTTCATTCCCCATCACTCTTTCCTGGTTGTGCTCATTAAGCAGTTGATGGAAGTGGTCTCACGATTTCCAAGAGTCTACGTGCCTTTTTTAAAACCTTTTGCAGGCTTGTGGCTTCTTTTTTTAATAAAAGGCCTGTATTTTTAGTGTTTATTCCTAGACTCGTCTTTATCCTGGGAGATTGCGAAAAATCGGCAGAAGCTTCCTTTCCTCTTACGTTCCCCTGGTTTATCGCTACAGCGATTTTTGGTGTGCCTCGTCGAATAGAGCTATTTTCTAGTCACACTCACAGAAGTTGTCTAGACGAAGAACTGTTCTACACCTTCTCTGTACATGACCGGCCCTAGCTTTCCACAGACTGCAACATTTGGCAGCGTACATCTTCGGCAACATCTATCCGTCAGTAGACCAACACGTTTCATCGAACGTCACAAACAGCTTCCCACAAGTGGATACCTACGTGGCTTCACAAGTGGCAGCGCCTTAGTGCACGCTCCAAAAACAAAGACAAAGTTTAGAGCGGAAATTCCTCGGCTGGAAAATGTCCTACTTCCTACAGCAAAGAGCTCCGCAGAGTTTAACCTTTCGACACGAAGTATTTCTAGAAACAGCGTTTCGCCAAAAAATTCATGACACCGCAGTCTTTAAAAAAAAAAATAGAAAACCCTGAAATAATTGGTAACCAGCGCAGCCTATTCCAAACTCAAGCTTCAGTCGATTATGTCAATTTATGGGCATCACTTTAAAAGACCAGCGTCAAACTAGTTCCACCTCTCAAGCTGTTTTCGGAGACGCATTTCGTGGAAGCCATCATGCCGGTCCAGTGGCAGCTGCTAAATGACTTTCGCTTAAGCCATCTTGCCCTAGGCTCACAACCATAACACGCCCGTCTTTCTGCGTCCCTCCCAACTGCTCTCGAAGAAGCGGTGCACTTAGAGAAAGTGGTTGGGATAACCACTTGGGCTCAGTTAATTAAATACTTGTCATATTTCATAAACACAACATCTCCGTCTGGCCGGAGTTACGTCTCGTCTCGCCGAAGCATAATTCATTGCCTCTGCTGCAACGGTTGATCAAAACAAAGATTGTCACCAAACAACTTTCCCATTTCTTTAGGTCCGCTGCGGCGGCTGCGGTGAAGTTCGACAGAGTTGACGAGCATCTGGGAAAAACCGTGATTGACATCCAAGCGATTCGCTTTTTATTCCATGCACTTGGCTCGTTAATCACAAGAAAAGCACTGCACTCAGGTGCACCGACACTGCGCAGCACGACCGTCCTGAGTGACGGCGAATATTGACGGGTTTATTACGAGCCTTAAGAGCCGTCCGCTTCACATCCATGGATTAGCTTGACTAGACCGAAGATACTCTCACTCGCCGGGCCGTTTTGATGGTAATTGATTGAGAATCGAAGGTACTTCTGACCCAGAAGAGGTGTATCTCCTTAACTCCATCATCAATCCAATGATTCATCTTCATTATTGGTGAATCTGGCAGAAGCCAGCAGACCAACGAATCGTGCCCGAGCGAGGGGAGACGAGAGCGACCGAATAAGGTTTGGGAAAAGGTTGCTTCTTTTTCTGCCGCCTCTTGTCTGATCGCCCGCTCGGGCAGTAAGTGGAAATTGAAGATAATTTCTTTTCCCTCCAAGCCTGACCCACATCCACTCATGGGCGTTAAGTGGTGGGAATTGAATTTTCTGTAATTTTTTTTCTCATCTCTCTTCAGTGATATACACCAAAGTTGCGAAGATAAACTCGTGTTCTTCTCACTTTTTCTGAGATACATTCTTACTTGTGCGCTTTTCATTATTTTCCTTTGAATTACTTTCTCGCAGCTTTCTGGGGTGGCATTCATGGATTGTTAATGGGTCTTGAAAGGAATTCCTAATGCGTCTGGAATTCTTTAAAGCGCTTCTGCCCGTGTGTGTGGGTGCACTGGATATTAAAGTTAATTAGTAGTACAATGGATCAGTCTTGAGTGTGAGTGCTCCAGTGTAGTGTGACAAAAACCTACGACAAAAAAAAAGAAAAAAAAGTTAATTAGATTTGCTTCGCGAAATATGACTTTTATTTGCACGAGCGGGCAGGGAGGGAAATATGATTTCTGTGTCATTCGACGGTGGATTGGGCAGATGTTCAACTGAAGTTTTCACTCGAATCTTTGTTCTTGATTTTTGGAATTTTGGAAATTTTCCTTAGTGTCCATTGTTAGAGGGGTCCCAGGTTCGAATCCCTGTGAAAGTAAAGTTAATACGCTTTTATCCGGTTTTTCAAATCTGGTCCAGTCACCATTTGCCGTTGGGATCAAATTAACGGAACTGGAGTAGGTTGCTACCTGGCAATTCAATGGACCAGTTTTGAGTCTGAGTGCTCCAGTGTAGTGTTTCAAAAAACCTCCGAAAGTGGAGAGGGACCTTAACCAACTTGGTGTGAGTAGCTGGATTCAGCTACTGAAATGTATTGCCAGTTAGAGCGTCACAAGAAGAATAATCTGAGTGAGAGTATGATTGCGGCAGATCTTGGAAAAAAACCCAGAAACAACAAATCGATACCCACTACCTTTTCATCGATTTTAAGGCCGCGTATGACAGCATCTATAGAGACGAACTATACAGAGCAATGTCTAGTTTTGGCATCCCCACCAAACTCGTTCGTTTGTGTAGGATGACGATGGAGAACGCACGCTGCTCTATCAAAGTCGGTAAAGACCTAACCGAGACATTTGATGTCAAAAAAGGATTCAGACAAGACGACGTGCTGTCATGGGACTTCTTCAACATCATACTTGAAAGAATTGTGCAAAACTCGCACGCCAGCACCAGAGGCACAGTCTTTCAGAAGTCCGTCCCACTACTTGCATATGCCGACGATATTGACATAATCGAAAGAACACAGCGTGATGTCAATGGCGCTTTTGTGAGTATTGCGACGGAGGCCGCGAAGATGGGTTTAACGGTAAATGAGGGCAAGACCAAGTATATGCTGTCAACCAGAAAGGACACCCAACTCCGACGTCTCGGACAGAACGTCACAGCAGACAGATATAACTTTGAGGTAGTCAAGGACTTTGTCTACCTAGGAGACTCGGACAATGACACCAGCGCTGGAATCAAACGAAGAAAAACTCTTGCTAATCGCTGTTTCTTTAGGCTAAGAAAGCAATTGATAAACAAAGCCCTCTCCCGAACACCCAAGGTAACCCTGTATAAAACCTTAATCGTCCCAGTCCTGCTATATGGCGCAGAAGCATGTACTTTGTCAAAAGCGAATGAGGTTGCTCTTGGCTGCCTTGAGAGGAGAATTTTTCGGGTGATTTTCGGTCCCGTCTGCATAGAGGGTGAGTGGAGGAGAAGATATAACAACGAACTGTACGAGCTGTTCAGCTACATTGACTTAGCCAGAAGGGTGAAGATCCAACGATTGAGATGGCTAGGTCATGTAGAGCGAAGGGAAACCAATGCTCCGGCCCGGAAAGTCTTCGAATCCACCCCCGAGGGACGGCGCAGTAGAGGAAGACCGCGACTCAGGTGGCGCACGCAAGTGGAAAGGGACGTCAACTAATTGTGCGTGAGTTACGTGCCGCAACACGCAACATGCCCTAGTTGCATCCATGTACGAGTACTTGTCGTCTTTTTCTATTTCTTATATTCCATATTTGTTTACGTGTAATGATCTATACTGTCCTCCTCAATTCCCTCTTGTTGTCCTATTTCTTTACGTACTAGCGTCTTATCATAATTCCTTGTCTCTACATATTTGTTTACGTCTTGTTCAAATGGTACGTGGATGGTAAGCAGAGTCAGTTGAGGATAAACCACCGAAGTATACACTTCTTCCTTTTTTTGTGTAATAAATTAAATAAGAAATTTACAAATATGTGTTTGACTTTTCCTTTGTCTCGGAACGTAACTCGTGTGAAATTGGAGGCAGCTAGCTAAAGATCGAGCTGGCTGGAGACGCTTGTTGGTTGAGGCCCAGGTCCACCCGGACTGTAGGACCACCTTAAGTAAGTAAGAGAGTAAATATGGTCGGGATCTTAAGGGATTAATCCAAAAATGCTGAGATGCCCGGAAAGATAACTCTTCCATAAGATGAGTGACTTCAGTTCAGCTGCTACTTAGGCCACTGGTGGTATATGTCTTGCGGAGAAAGGTTTAGAGTGTGTATTGTGCAGCAGACGGAGTAGTTATCAATGCTGGTGCGTATGAGTCGACGTACATACCCAGCACACCATTGCGCCCACAAATCGTTCAAATACTTCTCGGAAAATCCGTCAAGAAAGCATTTACAATATATCGTTGTTTTTTTTTTTTAAAGAAAACGAATAGGTCCCAGTTGCCTGCCCTTTGGGATACCAGAGGCTTTTACTGAAGATTCAGGCAGAGATGGACATCATCACATCACAGTGATTTTCTTGCGTCAGTATAAATCAGACTGCGGAAATGGAAATCTGATGGCTCTTAGATCGTCGACTCCAAGCCAGGTCGCGAAAGAGGCAATAAAAGAAGTCCAGCGAAATTGTATGACAAATCTTGCAAGCATAGTCCAACTTAAAGATTTTGAATTTACTGAATGACAGGTCTGTTGTCTAAAGACTAAATTGATTAGGCTGCTCCCACTAGCTCCCTACGCTTGCTGCTAGTTGAAGGGGCTTGGAAAGATCGTTCTTAAATATTTGTGCGATGGCAACCATTTTTTTCTTCTTAAAATCATTTCCGTTAAAATCTACGACGTTATTGACAAAGGGTTTCGGACCGTTTTGCTGGAAAACAGACAACGTTTTTGGCGAATGAGACTACAGAACCTACCGATAGTTGGAGCAGTCAAAGGGGCTCGAGTTCGAGTGTATCCGCGATGTGGGCCAAAAAAAAAAAAACAAGTTGGCAGTCAAAAACAGTATTTTGGTGGTAAATTTGAACTGAAACTTTGTCAGTCATTTCGGGAGTTTTTTCAAAAATCCATACAAAAGTCATACTCCTTCAAGAACAGTTCAATAAATCGACTGCCTTCAAAACAATCAAGACCATTGCCAAGAGACCGCGGTTACCACTGGCACTTGACTATGAAATCTCTCGCACATTGCAGTCAAGGTTTATGGCGGTATTCGATCAAAGCCAATTCACTGCCAAAGCCAATTGCAATTAAACCTCTTCAGCTCTTGTGGGCTTGAACTCAAACCATTTCATGGGAAAGGTCAGTCCACTCACAAGACTGCGAACATTGTATTTGAGGGCGAAATCGGTAGAACATCTAATTACCGCATTGCTTCCGGGGTTTCAACTGAACCGCGGTTGCCTCTAATTGATGCCCCGTCCTCCCCGCCCTGCATCGGGGCTTCAGTTGAGCGAATCCAAGCAAAAACTTGCAAGTCATTTGTGACCATCTGTGAATCTTCAATGGGAAACTGGCAACAGTCTGCACCGCCCGTTGACGTGACCCAAAAATGTCACTTTCATCGCAGCCATTAGTGTCCAGCATGGTGCCTAGTGCCGGAGGGCAATAAACTTTCTGAATTCTTTTTTCTGAACTTTCATTGTGATACCTTCAGTTGGCCGGAATGGGTATGGCTGTTCCTCATTCATGCACGCCGTTGTCTTGCTGACCACGCCACACACCATCTGCTGAGCTATCCGGGCAAATCAATGACCCACCCGGTTTCCAATGAGGAGCATGGCGAAGCGCAAAAACCACACACACACACACAGACGCCAAACAGGCAGAAAAACGAAAAAAAAGAGAAAAAAAAACTCAGAGTCAGCCTGAAAATTCCACAAACCAGTCTTGCGGATGGAAAATTGGGAAAATTACTGGAATCAGCGCGATTGTGCCGTGTCGTCCGACTGGTCATCGGTGGATATGGCGATGGTGTGGCAATCTAGGTATCGTTTTGCTGAAAAAGGGAAAACACGATCGACGAACGACAGAAGTTGCTGCTATTAGCGTTCCGCTGATGTCGGCGCTGTCGGTGAGTCGGTGATGTCGATTAAGGTGTCGACCAAGGGAAACTGTCGGCGGTTGACGGTTGTGGAAAGCTGCAGCAATGGATACACACACCTGCTGCTGCTTGTGGGACAGCGAAAGGTGTGGGATTCGACTTGGAAAGTGCTTGTAAGGTTTCGTTTGCTATTCCAATTTGCATTGAATCGAAGGAAAGGGCATTGAGCATCGAAGTCTTGTCATGTGGGTCATGCATCGAGAGGCTGAGAGAAGATATGGATCTGGTTTCGGGAATCATGGTCTTTCTCATTTCTGTTGGCTGGGGATTTGAGATCACTGAATGATTACTCTCGGATTTTAATGATCCATCAAAACAGGGAGAGTCTTTACGACGTCAGAGAGGTCTGACGCCAATATCGTCCAAATGCGTTCAGCTAATTTCCATTTTGATCGAAGATAGAGGCGGACACAGAGATCGAAATGAGAAACTTCGATAGTCCATCAAAAACTTCCGGGAAAGGTGCTGATGGGCCATCTTCGAAAAAAAAGAAAGTAAATCTGCCTAATCAGACGCAGTCTGATGCGAGTTGTGAGGCGCGATGACGAAGTGGAGGATAATGAACTTGGATTGATCTCTTTACGAGACGTTTCATGAAAGTGGCGCCCGACAAAAATCATCGCACCGAATGACGGGACTTGTTGAAAACAGCTTCATCTTTGATGCTCTTCTCATATTTTTTGTGACTGAAATAGGCTAATCATCCGTCTTCCTTGAAGAGTTCGAAAATCGCGAACTGATCAGGTTGACGGTAGCCAAGGGCCACTAAGATGTGGGACCTGTGTGCTGTCTATCGAGAGATTTCACCCCTTAACGAAGCCTGATTTAATTTTTGTATAAGTTTCAATGCAGCCTGGGCATGAAGCGATTAAAGTGGCTGAATAGAGCACTTAGACTAGAGTCGGTCCATTGCTCGGTGATCTACTAAGTGGACATGCAGAAACGATCCCTGTCAAGATCAATCTGATATACAGTCTACTCGCAGCGCCCTCTGAGTAGCCTCTATAATAACCGTTGAGAGGCGGAGTAATGTATGCAACGACAATCCTAGGCAAGAGGGGGCAGCTTTCAACTGTCCAGACTGGCAATTGTGCGAAGGGTTATAAAAGAACTATTTGTCTCGGAAGAACAGAACGGACGATCCTCAACGACGTGACATGGCACGAAAAAGGAATATGATTTGCGAGAATGCTCTTGAAATGTCTGAACTCTGTACACCTCCAGAATTGATTAAAATTGGATGGGATCTTCATGCAGCACAAGGCGGTCATTACTGCAATTTACGTGCGTACTGTAGTTGATGCGGTTGTGTCGCGACTCGCTAAACAAATAAACGATGCTTGCAGTATGGTTCTAGAACTTCTGACGTTTCAAGCCTGCACCGGACAAAACGTCACGATCGACAACTACAATTTTGAGGCAGTTGAGAAGTTTGTCTGCGCAAAAGAAGACGTCCACTTCTTAGGTGGCGCATACAAGTCGAGACGAACCTTAGCCAACTTGGTGTGCGAAAATGAAAACGTTATCGGTCGTTAGCTGGAGGCTGGAGCTGGAAGCTGGAGGCATGTTTGTAGAAGCTTAGGTCTACTCCGAATAGTCTCGATGACTAGAAGCACATCGCCCCGGACCGTGGAGCATGGAAGGCGCCAATTGGTCAGTCTCAGACCCTCTAAATGTTGCAGACTTGATACGTATGTGAAGGTGTACGAGATTCCCGTCCCACCAGATCTAAGTTAGGCAATGTCAAGAGTGAAGTCAAGCAAAGGAACGGACAGACGGCCTGCTAAAATCTTTAAAGTAGGGACGTTTGCAGCAACACTGGCGACATGAGTCCAGCCGGATAAAGTGGGGAAGATCCGTCGTGTAAACTCGGTTATACCGAGCAAATGATTACCAGTGCTCTGGCTAAGAGAGTCTTCCAATCCGAGCCTCCTGGCTCGAGAGAACTTTTAGACGGAACTTCCCTCCAGTCATCCCGGATGCAAGTCGACTTGATCTCGATATGACTAGAAGCAGCGTGCTCTTGAGCGTCAAGGCTGCATTAGCTCAGACTCCGACACTTTATGGTCAAGGATGAAAGGCAGCGTTAGCCCAGTCTCTGACACTCCATAGGCCGTTGGCCTAAGAAGTAATTAAGTCAGTAAATGTATTGCATGCCTAGAACTGTTGTGAAATGTTTGCTTTAGGGTTTTTCTGACTCGAGAATCAAGTCCACATCCAAATTTTCTGGATTTTTCTTTTGGGTTTTGGGCCTAAGAGCTTCAGACGCTGGGTGCAACTGGAATTGCCTACTTAGCACTGTTCTCAGCCTGGACTCAGGACGGATTTTGAAATGCCTCGATAAAGGGAAGCACAGTTGTGAGTACATCTTTAAAGACGTTAAATCGTCGTTCATCGCGCAGTTTCTTCTCCAAGATACTTCATACCTGCGCCCTCGAATTGTTAGCAGATTCTGTAGATGTTGTCTCTGAGGAGAAGATGTTCTCCGCCTCCGTTTCAAAAGAAGAATTCGAATACAGGACCAGTTTCACCCCTGAGATGGATCAGCGTGTTTTCTTATTCTTCATCTTGTGGAGCTACAGTCCAAGTTGGCCCTGAACCTCAATCAACAAGCCTCTTCAGCTACCACAATAGCTATCTTCAACTGCTCGCACCAAGTTGTTTGAGGTCCACTTGTGTGCGCCACCTTAATCCTGGACCTCCTCTGTTTCCTTATCCCGCCGACTCAGGATCGAAGATTCTCAGTGTATCCACACCAAATGACGCTAAGCCACCATATGCCGGATAAGAGGTGCTTTCAAGATGAGGACAATGACCCGAACCATGCTGATGTCTTCTATTTTTCTTCTTCGTAAACACAGCCAAGTGAGCAACTTAACCACCCGAGTTCTTCCTGTAAGCAAACAAGTGTTTTATGCTTGTGCTTGTGCTGAGCACTTCCGAGATTCACGATGCATTCACATGTCCGTCATCCTCTGCACCCACCGAAGATTTAACGCAGCAGTGGCTCACAACTCAATTAAAACGCAGCCGCTCGCCATGGAATCATGACGAACAACGTTGCAACTGCAATTTCACCCGCCACAAAGCGAATCTTATTAATCACTTGTGACGTTGAACGAGGAGCAGGGAGTCCCTCCGCATCTGGAGCACAATCAGAACCAAGCAAACAGTCGAATCGCAGGAACCAAAACCATAACGAGTCTGCAAGTGCACCCTAGGACGGGCGCATCCACGGGCCTCGGCCTGAGTCGGCTTGAGCACTGAGCAGACCATGAAATTAATTAATTACTTCACTTACTGTCGATCGCATGCAGGGTAATTGCAAACAAGCAGTCGCCACGCTCCAAGGGCTTCCCTCCGCGGTGGATGTGCAAAGTTTAAGGTCAACGGAGAGGGACGAGAACCTCGTCGAATCCAACAGCAACCCCAACTCCGAATCCGATTGACGATTGATTTCTTGTGAATTGTTGTGCGGAAAAGTAATTTCCCATCGCTGTCGTCGGTCGTCGCTTGTCGCCGGGCAAACAATGGGACTGCGAAAAAAAGTGTATCCCAGGAGTGGAGTGGGACGTCTGACTCTGCCCTCTGCACACTTGCCCCAAGGAAGCCCATTAGTTTCTCATTAGTTCGGCGATGACTCGGAAAAGTGAGGAAATGCCACCGCACTTTGTTCGATTTTATTGCTCCGCTTTCCTTTGGTCTTGATGATTGTTTTTGTACTTTTCTTGGCCCCATTGGTATCGCCCTTTACTCTTTTGCGGCGAATACAATGTACGCGAACGAGACATGCGAGTGCACCGTGCGATGCGACGAGAAGTCGTCCAGCGGTTGTCGGGGGGGCAGCGAACATCGCGCAGTGAATTGTGACTCTGGGTTAAAGACGCTCCGTGGTTTATGGCTGCGATTACACTCTGACTGTTGTCGATTTAAAGTTCGAGGAGGGGAAATTGGGTCAAAAGGTGAGGCGGTTGCTGTTCTAAGGGATCTCTCTTCACATGCCTCTTCCGCCGCACAACTGAAACTGGAGCTTTGTGGGAAGAGGAGCATGCTCTTCTCTTTCGCCATCGATCATGGTGATGGAAGAAGTGACACAGATTCTGTTTTTTTATTTATTTTTCCTCAATTTATCTGCTGGAATGGGAAAATATTTTCGTGTGAATGGCTTCGGTGAAATGAAAAATTTTTAAGAGCGCCCTTAGCTGGAACGGATTCTCCACACCGGTTGCAGGATGTTGAGCATTTTTAATTGGATTTCGCTGGTGAGCTGCAGTTTTGTTTACTCCTGGGGGGGGTGGAGGTCGCTTCTTCAAGGCAGCCACGCTCAAGTGGAAACCATGGACCGGAACTATAATGTGATGGGGTTCTTTTTTCGGTTTTTTTCGGGGGGTTTTATGTCGTCTTTTATTGTTTCGGGGTTTCGGTGGAGTGAAACTGATGTTTATTTGGCAGTCGGGTGAGTTCAGTCGGCACACCTCCGCTGCGAGTTTCTTTGGGTTACATATTTAATTGTCTGCGGAAGTAGTGTTGGAATTGCTTGGATAATTTCATAAGTGTGTAGCCTGGAGGAGGTGAATCTTTTTTTCAAAAACGGAAGAGGATGCATGTAGATTTAAGGCTGAATATAGACTTGCGGAAACTGGATACTTAGTATTCGGGAGGATACATTAGCAAAAACTCGCAGAATGCATGCACACTGTTTGAGGCATTCCCTCAGTTTCCTTGGACGGGATGAGAGGAAATGTAAGTCTTGATGGCTTAGCTCCAGTTAAGTAAGCCTCAATGGAGAACTGTAGCTGAATCTTGCGAAGATATTAAAGTCTGGACATTGGATAACCAAACTCATTACTTTCGTGGCTGCCTTGGCCTCAGTGTACAGGGAGGGCCGAATGCAAGTTTCTCTATCTTTACTTTATCTTTACTTACTTTCTTACATCAGGTCTGCAACCTCTAGAGGGTCTGAGTCTGAGCTATTGCGGCTTTCCATGCTTGACGATCCAGGGAGTGATGTTTCTAGTCATAACGAGACTAAGTTGTCTTGCATCCGCGGTCACTTGATCTTTATACAGGAGGTAAGGTCTTCTTCTCCTTCTCGAACCAGGGGGCTCGGATTGGAAGACTCTCTCAGCCAGAGCACTGGTAGTTATTCGCTCGATGTGGCCGAGCCAGTTTAGTTAACGGATTTTTATCTTCCGGGAGTGCCAAATACAAGTTTCTTTTTAAAAATGCAATAAAATGAACGAAGCTTAATTTTTTCTCATGTATTATGGCTTTATTAGTAAGAACAAACATTCTCATTAATTATGAAATACAACGTCGTTCAAGTGGCTGTCTCGGTTGGCTCCGTAGTACCGCATTCTGTCACCCCAATTTCCAAGATCTTTTTGATGGTTTCGGTCTGTAGCTCACGAATTGCTTGGACGATATTGGCTTTAAGTGCTTGAATCGTTTCCGGATTGTTAGCATAACATTGCTCCTTTACAGTTCCCCATAAAAAAAAAGTCCAAAGGGGTAAAATCGCAGCTCCGAGGTAGCCAATTGACATCGCCAAGACGATTTGGGAGTTTGGTGCGCAAAAGATAGACTGTGGCATGGCATGGGCTGTGTGGCATGGCGCGCCATTCTGCATGAACCAGAGGTCGTCCATGTCTTAAATTTCAGTCGGTGCAAAAAAAGTCGGTTAACATGGCTCTGTGACGCTCACCGTTGACCGAAACGTTGTTCCCAGCCTCATTTTCGAAGAAAAATGGTCCAATGATGCCACCACTCTACAATCCGTACCAAACTGTCACTCTCTGTGGATGCATTGGCTTCTCGACAATAACCTGTGGGTTTTCCGAACCCCTATTCCGAGCGGCAATTTTGTTTGTTAACGTAGCCGCCGAGATGAAAATGCGCCACATCAAAAAAGACAGTGAGCGTTCATCAGTTGGTCGCCACGATCATGCGACTTGACACCACTCGATTATTCTCTCTGAGGCTACGTCAAGTCCGTAGTGCACGCTATCAAGCCATCTTCTTTAGATGAGTTCGAGGCTAACATTCGGACGCTATTGCCGGAGTAACGCCGCACATATTGGACCGAGGCATCAAAAATTAGATCGACAGCGTGAAGCACTGTCAGCGGAGCTGAGACATCCATTTGAATGATGTGCTATTTTAAGCCAAATGGCATGAATGTGGTTTCAAAATAAGGCCAAAATGAATTTTATATCTCATGCAGATGTTGATTTTTTAAAATTTCTTTTTATGTCGTTTTTATCTGGTCACCCACCAGAGTATTTCAGATATTAAATAGAAGCGGCCCTGCGGTAGTCCATTGATGGCATAAAAGACCTTTATCGTTGCGTCCTTCCCATTTCCATCCACTGACCTACTTTTCTTCCAAAAAGACCAAAAGCGTAGTCCCTGTCTCTGGGCCATAGAGCAGGACTCCAGTAGACGCTAGGGGTCCACAAAATATCGAATCAACCTCATTGCTGACAAGCAAATGTTGTGTTTGCTTATTCGAGTCCCGCCACCAATCCGCTCTCGACTGACTGCTCAGACGTGTCATGTCACATGCAGACTATTGTCTGTGACTGACTGACACGGCAACCGAACATATACCCCGCATGTGACATAACACGTCTCTAATTTATCACTTCTGTTGCAATCAAAACAAATTGTAAATGCAAAACGCAGTCTTTCCCATTTTCTCGTTTTACAGTCAAGCAATTATCCGAAGCTCTTGACGATTATTGTTCAGATTTTTGTTTCCCCCCATCTGCCGTGGAAAATTGATTTTGCCTCCCCCCAGAGCCCTCTCCAGGTTCAACGGAAATTTCAATAAAACATCACTCGAGTGATTGTTTAACAGAAAAGTAAACAAATCCCCCCGTGCTTCGTTGTTTTTTTATTCAAATAAGTACTGAGTTGTGAGACGAGAAAAAAGACACATTCTCTTGTGAATATTCAATTAAAATGCATCGGAGTGAACATGTATCGTTTTAAGATAATTACTCACGTACCCCGACGTCCCGCAAACACACACTCAACCGTCGGGTGCTGTTGGAAACGACCATATTTCTTGGAACTAATTATCAATTCTCTCAAAAAAGAACAACTCTGTATGCATGTGTGCACATTTTGTCATAGATCCGATGACGCGTCCCGCCATGGTGGTTCCAAAAGGCCGAAGCGGAATGGCGTGAAGGAATTTTTGCAGTCTATGTACAACGACAAGGTTCATTGACCGCGATGTCATCCCGCCTTAAGTGGCCAGGAAACGCAAACCTCACCGTCGCCTGATGGGCTATAACCTAATTATCCGAATGAAAGGATCACAAGCGAGTCTCTGCTGGGGAGTGCAGAACCCTAGAGGGGATATCTTTCCCATCCACAAGCAGAAGCGGGTCATTTATGGAGCTTTCCTTCAAAAGGCATCAAAAGCATATTGGAAGTGTCCCCTCGATTGGGTGGCTCGGTATTTGTGGGCTATTAAGGAAAGAAATTGATTCAGATAAGGAAACTCTCAGGGGAGCACTCAGGATGACACAGTGAATGGGCAAGGGGTCCTTTAAGTCTGCGCTCGGGATTGGTGAAAATTGATTGTTGAGTGACAGACATTGGACTCAAGAGGGACTCTTTTGGTATTCATTGAGACAGGCGATCATCAAAATGTCCTTAAATCGAAGGCAAGACGTTTGGTTATGAAGCAAAAGTGACAAGGGATGCAAGTCTTCCCTCTCGGAGCATTTACAGTCCAAATGAAACTGTTCTTCTTTGGGATGGTATTTGGAAATGAGAATGATTTATTTGCTCCATGTTACCCCTTAGAGGTGCTTGATTGTTTGATCCTTAAAAACGACTGGATGGCGCAGTTGGTTAAGTGCCTGCCCTAAGTTAGAGGGGTCCCAGTGAAAGCAAAGTAAATACGCTTTTATCCGGTTTTTCAAATCTGGTCCAGTCACTATTTGCAGTTGGGATCAAATTAACGGCACTATCACTGGAACGGATTGTCAGTGATCTGACTATGGGTATCACAATGGACCAACATGGTAAAAGTGTGCTGGTGAATTCACTAGCAGACCCCTAACCTAACCTAAGTTAACCTAACCTAACCTAACCTAACCTAACCTAACCTAACCTAACCTAACCTAACCTAACCTAACCTAACCTAACCTAACCTAACCTAACCTAACCTAACCTAACCTAACCTAACCTAACCTAACCTAACCTAACCTAACCTAACCTAACCTAACCTAACCTAACCTAACCTAACCTAACCTAACCTAACCTTGTTTGATCCTTGGGAGCAGTGGACTCCAGGTTAACGTAGTTCATCGCTTGAAGAAACCATTTAGACCTCCAAAATAATTTACTGTAGGAAAGAAATCAGGTACTGGAGATACATTTGTATCTTATCCGCAGTTTACGCATATCAACTCCGCTCCAGATAGCAACGGTTGCAGTCAACATATGGAAAGGAATGAAATAAGGACAAGCGAAATAAGGCCAAACGTCAAAATTGCGCCTTGAGCGAAATGTGACCCCGTTTGGCCTTATTTAACGCCACCCAAGAGACATTGCTAGGTAAGAGGGTGCCCTTGCGACTGTTGTCGCGGTTCACTGAGACCAACAATTGGGTCCATTGTGCCCTGGGTAGGGGGTGTGCCAGCAGACATCCATCTACATATAATCCAGAAACACAGTGAAATCATACAGGGTGAACCACTAAGACACCAATGTACCAATGTACCATTCTAGTCTGTTGATTGATATGAGAGGAATCGGTGTTACAAACACCGGACAGTGACAGCACAACGGATCCAAGTAGGATCTAATTGGGTTACAGCTGAATGTCGTTAAATGTTGGATGGGAATGGAGGGAATGGATCCAGTAAAATGTCCAGTGCTCACAAAGATTCATTGCATACGGGTTGTTTTGGTCCAGTTTTGTACATCACGCTACAGTCTTTGGCTTGGATTTTCCCACTTTCTGACCTTAAAAGCTATCCTCCTCTCCTTCGGAATGTCCTACAGCTCGAGTTGAACTTGGGCCTAGTTTCTGCAGCAACCACTCATGTTGTACGTGCTATCGGTCTCTTAAGAATGAAGGGGACCAACAGTTTTATGCTGACTTTAAACAGCGAAGTTCGAAAAGCTTGACAGTTTAGGTCTCTGGGCATTGTCAGCGATTCGGATGAGGTAGTGCCGTGAAAATGAACCTCGGAGTTTCTCCATGAAGGAGTTGACACACTTAGCCACTCCGTGGAAATGAAAGTTGGTGCCTGCGAAGTCGAACCTTGGAGTTTCTCCATGAAGGAGTTGACACACTTTCCCACTTCGTCAAGGCAGCCGAAAACCAGCCGCACCGGAATAGAAACAATGAGGCAAAAACCAAGAGCGTTATGGACTAGCTAACAGTAATTTGAATTCAAAGCAAGTCGTGACATCAGTAGATTCCCATGGCAAAATCAAGAAATGTCTTAAAATTGGCACGAGGGCATATTTTGACTTTAGCGTAGTTTAGCGTAGCGAACATCACGTCGTGCGAGTGGCTTTGAATTGTGGTTCTCCAAAATATGCAAATAGCGTTTCAATTCTAAGATCACTTTATGTTTCTTTATCGATGCAAGAATATCGATTAGACAGTTAGACTACCCTCGTTGAAATGTCAGAAAAACGAGTGTACTCCGGTAGAAATGTGCAAGAAACCATTTACGAGACAGTCTGACTTCGCCAAAGCTAACAACTAAAAATCTCGCATCCCCATCCAACTAAATAAATGTTTTCACCGGACCCTCGGCAAGTGAATCGAAAGTGAGGCCTGATAGGTTGAAGGCGAGACAAATCTGCTGGCGAATGCTATCCGATCAACGCCAATTGTTTGCGGAATTCAACTTTATTGCTTATGCAAGCCACATAGACGTCATTTTGTGCGAAATGTTATCGCCCAGATCGAATGTGGAGCTGCATAACTAAACATGGTTGATGGTGGTACGAGGTGACTCCGCCTGGCTAAAAAGAGATCCAACATGAGATCCAACAAGTTTCAAATTTGGAATGACTGAATCTGATTTCGAAGCCAACAAGTTTGTCGAAAGCCAACTACGGTATAGAAGAAGTTGAAGTAAAAGGAAAAGATGAAATACTTGTGTCTTCGTGCTTAAAGATGTTAAAGATTGTATGTAGCCAAGGCTTTCGTGGTGGCTAAGCTATCCGCTTTTTAAGGTTCCGTCTACAAAAACGGAACCTTTATAATTTCGGTGTGTCCGTCCGTCCGTCCGTCCGCCATGTCTGTCACACTTTTTTTATCTCCGAAGTTTATGAAGATATCAGCATGAAATTTTGGAATTAGGTACTTCAGGCCTAGATGTCAGTGCCCATGCACCCAAATTTAAAAAGTGGGGCCATTTGAGGGTGGCTCCAGTACAGGTGAAGTTGCCATTGATTTTTGAAACATTGTCGCACCCCATCGAGTTATATATACATAAATCGACAGATCTTTTGAAATGAGGCAGAGGTTTGCTTTAACAGTTTCTGATCGAAAGTTACATTTGAAAAATATGGAGATCCAAAGGTTTTTTTTAATTCGTACCCCCCTGCCTTTTCTAAACCAAAGTGTTTTAAAATCTGAAAAACTCACAAAAACTTGGATTCATTGAGTACTTTAATTTAAAATAATTTCAAGCATTCTGGCCCTAATAGTTTTCAAGATATTGGCCAAAAACGGTCAACCATCGACATGCGATTTGGGTTGAAGTTAAAAGAAAATTAAACTGAAGTAGTTTGGAAACGTCATTTGAGATTCAGAATTCATCCATCAATATTATGCGACGGAACCTTTCACGTGCGAGTTCAACTCGCACTTGCCCAGTTTATTTCCTTTGAATCCTGTGTTCCCTTTTGGTCCATAGGGTTTCTAGTGTGAGATGTGCCTCAATTCTCCCCAACTAGGCGCTTCCCTTTCCACTTTTCAGTGCCGTGTGTTCCTTGGAATGCCAGGCCTTCTGCCATCCCGTATGCAATGGAACCCGCATAACACGGTTAGCTATGCACCTTCGCCCATTCACGTTTTTTTCTCTGGAGGTTTTTTGAAACACTACACTGGAGCACTCAGACTCAAAACTGGTCCATTGTACTGTCAGGTAGCAACCTACTCCAGTGCCGTTAATTTGATCCCATCGGCAAATGGTGACTGGATCAGATTCGATTTCACTGGGACTCGAACCTGAGACCCGTCTGAAGTGCGGCAGGCACTAAAGCAACTGCGCTATCCAGTCGCTTTTTGACCATTCATAATATGGGACCAATTCATTGACGCCTCCGTCGTTTTGTGAAGGTGCGTATTGATTCCTGGCCCGTCTTTGATTCAGGTGTTCCTTCGAGACACGATTGGGCCAGAAAATCCGTTGGGTAGACACTTACAGACGAACGCTTGCAGGTTTTCTGTCACAGTGGTGGTCACTCTTCATCCATATAGCGTTGTTGCATCAATGTTGCATCACCAATTGCATTGCAACGCTTAATATTGAACAGCATTCCGAACGCGGACTTTGTTTTTGGAGATTCTCTTGACTAGTCCGGTTACGTCAGTGGTTAAAAAAGAAGTTTTGAAACTCATCTACTGCTTCAACCGGTTGGCCAACAATGCATATCTGCTGTTGAGCTCTTGGTCGTTCCAGATCAGATCTTGTGGATCACTGGAAATCTTGTGGAAGGTCATGGAAAATGCGACAAAACGGGCACAAATGTGTATCAACACTGGCGCTAGCCACTTGGCGGATATTTTTCATTTCATTTCATTTCATTTATTTGTTAGTAAGTATCGCTGTACAATAAGAATATTCTATTCTTTAATAAGTACAGGGCTTAAAGTATAACTTTTGATAAATATGTGAAAGGGATATCATCTTTTCCACTCAGCAGAAAAAATTAAAAAGGTCCAAATAATGTTTTCCATCACTCAAAATCAATTTTTTTTATTCAGTAAAAAAGTGATTCAAAAACAAAATTGGATGAATAATTCTGCGCCACCTTGTACTTCGGATCTCCACTAAGTACCGGTGCGCATAAACGTTTTTTAACGCTGCGGCACCTGCTAGAGTGCTAGAGTAGAGTGGGCACGTACTTATGGTGCCGGACGTCCTTTTTTGTCGCAAATCCCCTTGACAACGCTGCATCACATGCTTTTTTACGGTCTAGAGTTTATTGTCTGTATTGAGGAGGGCGAAATAACTCGTCCAGGAATAAAGACAAAACAGGTGGTGTTGTGTGAGATAAGGCGCCGTCTTGTTGAAACCACATGTCTCCCACATACATATCTTCGATTTGCCGATCCAACTACTAATTCTTTCGAGATTACTCGCATCATCCAGCGGGCGTTTTTTATTTCCCGCAGAATGTTGCTGCAGCGTTAAAAACCCCTGGTGTGCATTCGCACTAAGGCGTCATGTCCGGAGTGGACTTTTGTATTGTTCCGACGTACAAACAAACGAACCATACCCTACATTACAACGCGCACACGTGCACAACGGCAATATTGTAATTTAAACAAAAATATCATTAAATTATTAAAGCAATTGCCCTGCCTTCGCGCTGTCCCCCGTGCCATGGATTCATAGCAATTATCCGCTACCGTGAAAAATCAAATCAAATGCTTTCCCCTCTTAAAAGAGTTAAAACCCATTTACACGCATATTTGCCTGAAAACGTGATTCAATTTTGACACAAAACCCATTCGTCATGCCTGCTCGTAATGGCTTCAAACGCCAAACGCCAAACGGCAAACGGCAAACGGCACTCGCCACGGGCTTGACTGCCACAAGCCAAGACTGCAAGCCTATGTCGTTCGTTTGTCTATTGAAGTTTCCGAAAATTCGAAAAAGCATCCAGTGAAAGTTTCACACAGCCGCCATAGTTCACCTTAAGTGAACTTCTTTTTGCGTTAATTATTCAGACCGCCGCCACCGAGCTGGCGTTGTCTCACTTTCGCCTCGACGAACGCCCGGGACAGCAGAAGCGTCAATAATTATCATCACACCGCGCCACTGCAGGCGACAATTTGAATTTAAATGCACACCAAGTGCCGAACAGCATTAAGATTAACTCGAAATTAACAACTCTTTAATTTATTCATACGGATATTATGTCACAAGACCGTATTCGGAGCGGTGCGCAGACACCAGTGCCTCCTCCGGTTGAATGACTCGCGCGCCGAATGGTTTCCTTTTGCGGTGGATTTCCCACAGTTATGGTTTCGCAATACCGTCAGCTTCGGTGCGAGCATGTAAAGTAGGGTTTGACGTTTGACGGTGGGAAATGGTACGTCAGATCAGACAGTCGAGGGCCGAGTGGAAGAAAGTGGCTGAAGAGATGTATTACTCAATTGTATCCTCAGCGGAAAGCGAAAGTGCACTATGAGCGGAAATGGACGGGGAAGTCGTACAGTTCGTGGCTGGGGGAATTGCTTTTGAGGCGGGCAGTTAAAAATGAATTATTAACTTAACGATAATTAGGCAATCAAATGGTTTACGTGTGGCTGTGGGAAACGTGCATAATGAGTTTTGTATAATTAAGCCTGTAATTTGCGATTTTCACATGTGAAGCCGCAGCCGTTCGGGGCTGCCATTGGGAGCTTAGGTTCGTGGTAAATTGGTCTGGCTAGAGGGCAAACGTGCAATGAGCTTCTGTACGCGACAGCAGTTGACGTGGTTTATAATGGAACGAGAGTGGGGTGGTGGATAATTGACAGTTTCATGTTGCTATTCTGGATGATGCGAATGATCTCGAAAGAATTAGTGTTCGGATCGGTTATAGGCTCAACGACCGATGTGGAGTAAGGCCAAATGCTGCAAATCGAAGATATGGATGTGGGAGACATGTGGTTTCAACAAGACGGCGCATCATCTCACACAACACGACCTGTTTTGGCCCTATTCCTGGACGAGTTCTTTCGCGTTTTGGTGATGGAAACTGTCCACAAAGATCGTGTGATTTGTCGCCGTTGAATTTCTTTCTTCTATTTTGCTATTCAAAATTTTGCGTTTTTGTACACCATCCGCAAACTTTTGACACTTTGAAAACGAATATTCGTCAAGTTATGGCCCGATATGACTCGAAAAGTAATCGAAAATGCTCTTGTCAGAATCGTGTCCTCCCAGGTCTTGGAAAATTGGGGTGACAGAATGCGCTACTGCGAAGCCAGCCGAGGCAGCCACTTGAACAGTTTAAGTTTGTTCATTTTATTGCATTTTTAAAAAGGAACTTGTATTTGGCCCACCCTGTAGTAGAGGCCCTATGTGAGCCCTTCTTCTTCTTTTTCTTTTTCTTCTTTTAATGGCGCTACCGTCCGGGATAGACCTGCACCTCTACAAACAAGACTCTCCAACAAGCCAGTTGCCTCCAATTATGCCCGCCAAGTTGATTGTAGCTCTTCTCCACTTCCTGGCACCGTCGGTGTCATGGGCATCTTGCGTTGTCACACGGGCTCAGAGTCGAAGATCCTATGAGGCCCTAGGTTAGGTTAGGGGTGGTGGCTGAGTTTCACATAGACCAATTTTGGTCCATAGGCCCTAGATGACCTATAAAGGGGATGAAGGATATTTGGAAGAAGGAGAAAATCATACTTTACTAAACCGTTATCCCGCCATTCGTGGAGCTGAAGGCTGAACTATAGGCAAGACTGAAGAGGTGATTCTTGGTGCTTGCAAAAGAAAAATTGTGGCAGGCGAATGGAGGGAAAGACATAAAACCGAACTCTACGACTCTATGACGTGGATATACACTGAAACGTCCTATTTGCGGACAGCTCTTTTAGGCGGACAGATCCCTTAAGCGGACATTTTTCCTTCAGTTTGCATACATCTTATGGCAGTACAATGGATCAGTTTTTTAGTCTGAGTTCTCCAGTGTAGCCTTTTAAGAACTATCTTATGCATCTTATGATCACTTGGACGGACAACTCTCTTAAGCGGACACAAATGTTTCGACCGTCGATGTCCGCCTAAGGGAGGTTTGACTGTATTCTGGATGGCCAAGATCCGCCCACTGAACCGGCTCGGCCATACGGCTGGATGGCACAGTTGGTTAAATGTCTACCCCAAGTTAGAGGGGTCCAAGGTTCGAATCCCAGTGAAATCGAATCTGGTCCACCGTTTGCCGTTGGGATCAAATTAACGGCATTGGAGAAGGTTGCTACCTGCCAGTACAATGGACCAGTTTTTAGTCTGAGTGCTCCAGTGTAGTGTTCCAAAAAGAGCAGAAAAAAACGTGCTCGGAATAATCGAACATATGAGCACCAGTGCTGTCGTGAAGGGTGTCTTCGAATCCGAGTCTTCTGGAAGGAGAACGAGCTTCCGTGAGTCTTCTAATTCGAAAGCGAAATCCCGCGACCCTGTCTCAGGGTCTGAGGGTTTCAGGGTCTCAGGGTCTTAGGGTCTCAGGGTCTCAGAGTTTCACGGTCTTAGGGGTTTTTTTTTTTTTTTTTTGTGAGCGGAGGTGGAATCCGTGCATGGGCACCAATTGTCCGACGTCCTTTGGTAGTGCCGAATTCTTACCGGCTAAAACCACCCCCCAATCAAACTTTCCGTTTGTTTATTCCCTCGCGGAACTACCGCTTAGTATTACTTCACGAGTGATGGGTTCGAGCTATTTGCTACGTCACTAGGTGTTTAGCGAATTCGCGTTCCTCTGTAGTTCTACGTTGCGAAGATCGCTCAAGGTCTTAAGGTCTCAGGGTCTCAAGGTCTCCGGGTCTCAGAGTTTCACGGTCTCAGGGTCTCAGGGTCTCAGGATCTCAGGGTCTCAGGGTCTGAGGGTCTTAGAGTCTCATGGTCTCAGGGTCTCAGGGATCCCAGAGGCCAAGATCCGTCCACTGAACTGACTCGGCCACGTCAACCATATGAGCACCAGTGCTGCGGTGAAGGGTGTCTTCGAATCCGAATCTTCTGGTTCGAGACGGAGAGCGAACTTCTGCAAGTCTTCTAATTCGAGAAGGAGAGCCAACTTCGTTTTGATGACTGGAAATAGATTTCCCGGGACTGTCAGAAACAGAAGGTAGCTTAAGCTCATCAGTCTCAGACCTTCCACGGGTCACTGGCCTGAGATGTATGTAAGTAGGTACCGAAGTAATCGAGATATGGATCTCAAGTGTGCACTATTTCATCTCTGACAGTGTTCAATCGGGACGCATTCATCTGCATAGGGTGCCTTAGAACCATTTCGACGAACGTTAGTCTCACGTTTGACCCTTTTCCGCTTCTGATTTGTTTGTATTCTGAATTGATGTGCTTATACAAAGCTGCAGTGCGTAAATGTGCCGCTGGGTGTGTTCCGTGACACACATGCACGCCATATGTATCCGAGCATTCAGGTAAATTGAGTAAATGATTTATATTATGCGAACGCGGAGAATTATTCGTGACACACGGTGCTTTGGGTGTCATTCACTAGCATGTTGGGCGCAACAACGAAGCACAAACGTTTACACTTTTTAGGTCAACGCACAAATTGTCGGGGACATGGAATGGTTTTTTAAGGTTAATGAGTTTTTCCCGAGCAAAGACTAGTGGTGCATTTGAGAGAAGGTGAGGTTTGGGTTGAATTCAAAATTAGTCCCGATTTTTTTTGGAACTTTTGCTATCATTTTTCAGACTACGTCTGCAAAGGCGTTAACTCCCAATTGATCATCGGCTTCAGATTCCCTTCAATGTTTTCCGGCGCCACTCTTCTGATTGATCAGGATTGCTCAACATTTTTGGGAGCCACTCACGACCTAACGTGGTCTCCCCGACTCCGTAGCACCGTTCCGCTTAACCATTCCCTCCGACAATCATTACGACGAATTGCCAACCGACTGCCATCCATACCCCCTTATGCACTCCAGTTTAAGGTGTTCAGTTCCACTTAACCTTGCCACTAGCCCTTGGATGACGTAACTGCATCATTTTACGGTTGAAGTGACCAGCATCGGTGCATCTCCAAAACGCACGCCTCACGGGAGACCAACCAACCTTCGGATTCAAATTTCCAACTTGTAAGCCGAGAACGAAAACACGTCTTCCAAGCGCGTCGTGACGTTATGCTCTCCAACCCATCGCCAAGGTGAGTCGAAAACAGTTAAGTGATATATTACACCGCAACCGCAGATGCACAGATACAACTGAAACGGGTAATATATCAGTTCACTCAACAACTACACAGTTCCGAATCGGAATAGCCGTATCAGAGATCGGGGAACTACTCGTACATCTCCGAGGAATGCACACGGATCGGGTTCTGGTCTAGTTAACACGGCATTCAGTGGCACAAACAATGGCGCCCCATCACCGCCCGTGTTTCCTCCACAAAAATCGGTGATTTATTGCAAGCATTCACCCAAAGTCAGGCATCTCGCCCGTCTGGACTGGCCAAGTGGGCTGGCAGGCGGTAGGTAAGGATTGTGTCACCCGAAAACACAGCCGCAGCACCCACAGCAGCATGTGCTTCCATCGTCCTGGAATGTGCTCACATTAATTACGCTCGAAGTGCTTCCGCTCGGAATTATAGGCCTTGGACGTTCTAATTCAATGAATAAATCGCCCAGATGAAGATGTAGCCGGGGAGAGAGTGAGTCTTTTGTTCGTCGACTCGGGTGCTGTGGTCAAAAGGTTGGTGTCAGATTGATAAACTCGCCACAGTGATAGAGATGAACCGTGGGAGGGGACAGGACTCGTTTTGCTCCGTTCATCGTTATGGCAAATTCTTGTGGCATTAATGTTGAGCATTTCATTCTCGGATGATGGGAATTTTCACTCTACGGTCGTCCCAAATGGGTTTACACGTCAGTAATGAGTTTCGAGTCCCTTCCGGAGTTCTTCAGCTTCACAATGCTCGTGATGGGTACTCCATGAAGGTGTGGTGTGTGCGCATCTGTAAACATTTTCCAAACCAATGCATTTTGATTTTGTCCTTTACCGCAGTCTGTGTTACAGGGAGGAAACGAGGACTAGTTGTGGTTGATGTGCAGAGAACGATGATTACATTTTTTAAGTGACTTGCAGTCACTATTTGAATGATCTGAAAAGTTGAGTTCTTAAAAATAGGTGTACCAAATACAAGTTTCTTTTTAAGAATGGAATAAAATGAACAAAATTAATTTTTTTTTCATGTATTGTGACTTCATTAGTAAGAACAAACATTCCCATTAATTATAAAATACAACGTCGTTCAAGTGGCTGCATCGGCTGGCTTCTCAGTAGCGCATTCTGTCACCCCAATTTGACCTTGTCGATGATTTCGGGCTGTAGCTCACGGATTGCTTGGATGATATTGGCCTTAAGTGCTGGAATCGTTTCCGGATAGAAGAAGGAACCGAAGCCTAACATCGCTTCTTCACGGTTCCCCACAAAAAGAGCCCAGAAGCGTCAGGAACCTCGCAGCTCCGAGGCGGCCAATTGACACAGCTAAGACGGCTGATAACGGCTGGGAATTTGGTGCGCAAAAAAATATCGATTATGACATGGGCTGTGTAGCATGACGCGACATCCTGCACGAGGTCGTCCAAATCCATGTCTTCAATTTCAGTCTTCATAAACAAATTCGGTTAACATGGCTCTGTAATGCCCACCGTTGACCGAAACGTGGTTCCCAGCCTCATTTTCGAAGAAAACTGGTCCAATGATGCCACCACTCAACAATCCTCACCAAACTGCCACTCTCTGTGGATGCATTGGTTTTTCGACAATAACGTGCGGGTTTTCCGAGCCCCATATGCCGTTTGTTAACGTGGCCGCCAAGGTGAAAACGCGCCTCGTCAGAAAAGCTGATTATTCGTCAAAAATCGTTGTCCAATTCAAGCTGCTCTAAGGCCCAAACTGCGAAGTGATGCGATAACGAAGCGGATGGTCGCGCGCCTTCAATTGCTTAGTCAATTGGACCTTGTAAGCGAATAATCCAAGATTTTTGTGTAGAATTCTCTCTTTCCTCAGGCTAGTGCGTGAAATGTTGAGCTGTTGAGATTTATGGCGAGTTGATGTTCGTCTCACACTATCGGCCACAGCAACCACATTCTCACCTGTGCGCACCGTACGATAACGGGGTGACCGATCATGAGTGTTGTCCACTAGCGTACCAGTCTCACGAACTTTTTGCACAAACTTGCGGTGGGTGCTTCATTTCGGCCAAAACTTCTTTTCAAAAAAACGCACTGTTTGGGCTACACAGCACTCACTTTGGAAATAAGTTTTCAATATTTCCCAACGTTGTTCAAGCGTAAAGCGACTCACTTCGCTCCGCGGAGGTATGAGACCGACTTTTTGTCAAGATTTCGAGCGGGAAATAGCTGTCAGTGTCAAAATAACCTATAATTTAAAAAAACACCACTAGATGGCCCACCTTGTATGCTTTCACTTCCTGATATTTTTTAAGAAGTTTAGCAAAGAGAATTTTTTCTCTAAGGGTATTGTAATCATGGATGAGAAGGACCCATGATAACAGTGATGCCAATGTCTTTCGGTCTTTGAATTTGACACAAAACTTGGACGACACTCTTTTTTTGATTCGGCTCAAACAGGAATGCAGACGCTTTATGGTGGATGGCAAACTCGTTTTGCGTTCGAAAATGTTCGTCTTCCAAATGAATATTCTGTTTTTGACTGTGCCTCTTTGAAAAACTCCCTTTCAGGGCTGAATTTGACGAAGATCATAACTAAAATTTTGACGAAGGATGGCTTACTCCTTCAGATCGTCCCTTTTTGGTCCAAAAGACCAGAAATCCCTTAGACTTGTCAGTTTTATTCGTAATCGTTGTCAACGACTGTCAAGAGTGTGACAGTTTCAGCAGCGTCTTTCTGAATTTTGCTCAAAACTGGCGTTCTGATGACTGCTCTGAGGGAGCTATTCATTGTCAGTGGGACTTACAGGAGGTCGTCTGTAGAGGTTCATCTTCTATCGACATTCTCTGAATTTCAACTCAATTTGGGTGGGAACCCAAATCTGTTTCTACACAAAATCCAATTTTCAAAAACCAGTTAGTAAACCAGTTTCAACTTCAAAAATAAACTAGATCCCGAGTTTGCTTGGCAGATGCACTCCATTTCTCCACTTAATCAATTTTCCTGAACATACTGTTAGAGGGACGTTGAACTCCCCCGTCTGAGGCTGTGATTTCAATTAAAACGACACCGGTTCGCCGCGTTGGCAGAGCCAAAACGTCATTTTGAATAATGCATACTCCTGGTCGTAATATTCGCTTGCTCCAGCTAAACTCTTCCTCATACGCTCGTTAAGCGTCAATGCTCGTGGCGTGTGTTGTTCGTTTCGTTATCCGTTTTGTGTGAAGTTCTAGGACGATTCGTCTACTAATAGTATGTGCATTCATTAACGGCGCTAGGGTGTACTCCCTTAGTATTTATTGTTGCATCACGTCATGGAGCCGGCTGACTCTAGCTGTTTTGCGACGTCTTAATGTCAACAGAAGCGGAAGGAAACAAAAACAATAAGATAAGGGAAAGTCATAAAAGCAATCCAACGTGCAGACGGATAAACTGGTGGCACAGGAACTCATTGCTGAGCGGGGCTTTTATCGACATCTGTGCTGGGGCGAGCAGTGGATGCAGGAAGTGAGTAAGCTGACTGCAGACGGGAAACGATAGCCAGACACAGTGGTCCTTTTGGCGCTGTCACGGCAGAGCCGGTGTGTGCAGTCGCTGCAAAGTCTGTTATCGATTTTATTTACCTCGAAATGCCAATTTAATAAGAGGGACGGGGCGGGGGCCAGGGGATGGATGCATTCACGTCTCGTCTGGACTAAAAACTTCCTTCTGGCTGGTGTTATCGGTTCACTGGATTCCTAATGGCCGACTACCGGGCTAGGACTCATCGTAGTCGACGGACCACATACTCGTACGTCTGTGCTTGCACACACATGTGGTTCAGGATAAATACCGTCTGCCCCTCATGGTGGTGGACGAGACGGAACTGTGGCATCAGGGGCGTCTAGGTGCTGGCGGTGGCCATCCTGTGCTGGTAGCGAATAATGAATGCATGTCGTCATGCTACGGTGATTTGATTCTGGACCATATTCAATTTTCTGATTGTTAAATGGTTCGTGTACTGGCTGACAGCGCTGTGCGACTGGAGCAGAATGAGTTGCAAGTTTTCTGGCAGTGAAGGGGACACGTCAGATGTCGGAACAGTTGATGCAGCTGCTCGGAGAATCAGCAATCTTGATTGACAGAGTTGTTTGGGTTTTATGAAATGGTCTTGGGGAGGGCGAGATGGAGTGCATTTGAGTTGCACGGGTTAATGGAATCCGATGACTGGAGGATGTTTGATGATTAATTGGTTGTTGTTGGGGGATGGGGGCACTTATTTCGACTGACATCTGTGCTTTGGTGTGGAGCACTAGGCTAAACAGTCTTTCGTGGGTGATGTTGACAGGCGAATGAATTGGCAGCGAAAGCCGATGCAACGATTCGCTTCTTCTTCTTGTTCTTCTTCTTCTCGTGGCGCTATAGTCCGGGGTGGGCCTGGGCCTCCACCAGCAAACATCTCCAACAACCACGATCCTCTGCTACCTGCCTCCAGTGTCACACTTTAAATTGGTTGATATTCTCCTCCGCTTAGGTGCGCCATCTTAGACGTGGACGGTCTTTGTTTCATTATCCCACTGGTTCGGAGTCAAAGATTCACTGCCTTGACTAAATACAATAAAAATACAATAAATACAGCAGCCGCTTCTTTTTCAAGGTTCAAAGCCAGTAGTGGGTGTGAATAAATCCTTGGAGACTTCTAGATCCTTTTACCCAAGTTCAGTTGCATTTGCGACTATTGAATGCTGCAGTAAAATGATCCTCGGCGAAAAGGTGATTAAAGATTGCCATTGACGCTTTCTACTGTCCGCCGTAGCGTAGTGGATAGGTGCGTCGACTCTGACGCTCGAATTCTAACACCTTAAGCATCTAACATTTTTTCATGGCTTCTCCTCTTTCGAGTCACGGACAATTCCTCCGTTCGGAGTTGGCATTAAACTGTAGGTCACATCCACTCGTGAGAGAACAGGTCCACCTCGGACTACTGTCCATTTTGAGAGGATGGACACGTGCCTGAGTCTCACTGCGGTTACAGCCACTCTGCTACTATAGAAGATGTCAAGTGGGGTAAGATAGAGTAGGAATTTTCTTCTTTAGAATCCAGGCATCTTCCCTTAGTCTCTATTCGTAGAGCTCAACTTCAGAACACCCGCCTATTTTGGCCTATTTTGCGCTTAAAGTTGGGCCTTTATCCGTGTAAGATTGTCTTAATGCAAGAACTGAAGCCGAACGACCATAAACAACGATACCATGAGTTCCCTAAGTGGGCGCTGGAAATGTTAGCCGGAGATCCCGATCTTAGCTAAAAAATCATCTTCTCGGAAGAGGCTCGTTTTTGGCTCTGTGGCTATGTCAACAAGCAAGCATGCCGGCCATTATTGGAGCGAACACAATCCACAAGTGTTCGACCATGTGCATAATATTGCATTCAAGCAGATGAACTTTTTGTTGCGGTTTACGGCAAGGCGGCGTCAGCGGACCTTATTTCTTTCGAAATGAGGAAAGAGACACCGTAACCGTCAATGGTTTCAGCTATAGAGCGAAGTTAACCGACTTTCTGTGACCAGAGCTCGACATCATCGATATATGCGAACTGTGGTTTCAGCTAGAGGGCGCTACATGCCACACAAGCTACGCAACGCCCGAAGTTGTGAAGGAGACTGGGTCATCTCACGGCGAGCGTTCATCAATTGGCCGCCGAGATCATGCGACTTGACACCGCTCGATTATTTGCTGTGGGGCTACATCAAGTCCTTTGTTTACACTAACAAGTTAATCACTTTGAACGAGCCTGAGACCAATATTCGAGACGCTATTTCCGAAGTAACGCGGCACATATTGCTACGCGGGACAGCAACATGGATCAGATTCCTCCGCTCACAATCGAGTAGCTACATACAGCTTCCTCGAGGATAAAGGTCAACAAAGCCCCTGGCCCAGATGGAATCCCAATCACAGCGATCAAGGCGGCCGTCCACACTAAACCGGATGCCTTTAAACGAACGATGGGATGTCTGCAGGAAGGAGTTTTTTCCACACAGTGGAAGCTACAAAACTTGGTGCTTTTGCCAAAGGGGAACAAACCACCCGGAGAACCGTCCTCGTATCGCCCTATATGTCTATTGGACACATTGGGAAAAATACTAGAACGTATTATCTATGGTAGACTGCTGGCGGTGGCAGAGGTCAATGGTGCATTGTCGAATCAGCAATACCGATTCAGAAAAGCACAAGCATCTACCGTTGACGCCATAAAGAAGGTAGTAGACTTGACAACAGAGGCCATCCAAGGAAAAAGATGGAGGTGGGAACAAAGAAGTATTGTGCAGTAGTTACGCTGAACGTCAAGAATGCTTTCAATTCAGCGAACTGGCTGCACATACGAAGATGCCTCATCAACATGGGTACGCCTAACTATCTTTTGAAAATAGTGATGGACTATTTTAATAATAGGAAACTCATGTACTACACCAACGATGGCATGACACACTACGACGTCACGGCAGGAGTTCCACAGGGATCTGTCCTCAGACCACTCTTGTGGAACATAATGTACGACGGTGTTCTATGGCTGAACCAACCCGAAGGAGTGCATGTGATTGGCTTATTGCTGTCGTCACAGTGGCAGAAGTTTAGAGTGCCACAAACACGGCAGTGGCAAATATAAAAGTTTCACTAGAAACCGCTGGTTTGGATTTGGCCGATCACAAAACGGAGGCTGTCCTTATAACCAGTCGCAAGAAGCTGGAATAAGCAACTTTCCGGGTAAGCAACCAGCTAATAAAATCTAAGGAGTCAGTGAAGTATCTCGGTGTTAAGCTAGACAACAGGCTGTCCTTCAAAACACACATCAGGGTACGCAAGCAAGAAGGCATCGCTGATGCAAGAAGCACTGTCCCGAATGCTTCCGAACATCGGTGGACCTGGTTATGGGCGCAGAGTACTACGTTGTACGTTGCTCCGATTTGGGCGGAAGCTCCGAAAATCAGAAAAAAACAAAAGGATGCTGACATCAGTGCATAGGCTCTGTGCAATAAGAGTAATAAGCGGCTTCAGGACAATCTCGGACGATACTGCGTGCGTACTAGCCGAAATGCTCCCCATTGACATTATGGCAGACGAGTTGAAAAGGGTGTTTCACAGGCGAACACTGGATCGCCAATAAATCAGAAACATAAAAGGAGAAGAAAGAGTTACATCAATAGCTCTGTGGCAGAATAGGTGGAACAATTCCACGAAAGGTAGATGGACATATACATATGCTCATCCTTGACATCGTCACATGGATATCGCGACCGATGGGAAACTGCAACATTACGCTGTTCTTGTCCGGTCATGGAGCCTATCGTCAGTATCTCCACAAATGTGAACACGATAGCTCACCTCTTTGCCCGGAATGTCCAAATGTCCAAATGTGATGGAGGATGCGGAACGCGCAGTTTTTCACAGTGGTCGCTTCTCAGAAGAAAGACAGTCGGTAAATCCGGCAAGTCCAGAAGGTCTTATTTACTGCATGACAACATCTGACAGTAAGTGGAGTGAAATTTGCTCATTTGTGATAGCTGTACAGGAACAGCTACGACGAGCAGAAGCACAAAGAAGGGCCCATGATGCCGCCTCCTTGAATATAGCATAATTATTGCTAACCAGCCCCGTGAAGTAATACCTAACGGCAGTCCCGCGGAGAGATTGGTTGAAGTGTGCAGGGTGTAGGTTAGTTCGTAGGCGTATTCCCGAAATCGAGTAATCGGGTTTGCGAATCGTGCATGCTGTTAGCCTGGGCCGTCAGTATTTTTAGAAGCTTGCCACAGCTTGCCATGCCATCCACAGCGGTCCCGGTGGGTGCTTCATTTCGGCCAAAACTTATTTTCAAAAAACGCACTGGGCTACACAGCACTCACTTTAGAAATATTTCCCAACGTAGTTCAAACGTTAAGCGACTCAAATCGTTTAGCAGAGGTACGATACTGACTTTCTGTCAAGATTTTGAGTGGGAAACAGATGTCAGTGTCAAAATAACCTATGATTTAAAAAACAACCACTAGATGGCCCACCCTGTATATGTGTGTACACCAAGCCCAAGAACAAGCCGAAAGATACTTGAATGAATTCTCACGTCATTTCTTGTTTTTCTCACCAAATTGAATCTAAATAAACTGGGCAAGTGCGAGTTGTACTCGCACGGGTAGGGTTCCGTCGCATAATATTGATGGATGATTTCTGAAGATCAAACGACGTTTCTAAACTATTTCAGTTGAATTTTCTTCTAAATTCAACCCAAATCAACCATTTATTCATAAATTCATATTTACATCCAAACAAACAAATGTTCATCCCTACATATACCTATATCTCTATCCACGTTTATCCAACACAGAAAATCCCTTCCATCATACACATACCCAACACTGCTCATGCCTGCGGTGTGTGTGTATTCATTTCTGTTGGGCATTTAGGGGTGAGATCGAAAAGATAACGCTCAGCAACGAATAGAGTGGTCGAACACAGCATGAAATTATGTGTGAAAATGAAAATCGTTCTCATTTTAAATCTTAGATATCTCAAAATTTCAACATAAATCGATATTTTGAAATTTATCATTTCTTAATGCTTATATTGATGTCTTCAAAACTGCGTTTTCAGATCTTCAAAATTCGCATGTCGATGATTGACCGTTTTTGGCCAATATCTCCAAAACCATTAGCGCCATAATGCTCGCAATAGTTTTAAATGAAAGTACTCAATGAAGCCAAGTTTTTGTGATTTTTTCAGATTTTTAAACACTTTGGTTTAGAAATGGCAGGGGGGGAAAATCTTTGGAGCTCCATATTTTCCAAACGGTACTTGTGATAAAAAAGTGTTGAAAGAAACCTCCACCTCATTTCGAAAGATCTGTCGATTGATATATATATCGATGGGTTGCGACAATTTTTCAAAATTAGTGTCAACTTCACCTGTACTGGAGCCACCCCCAAATGGCCCCACTTTTTAAAATCGCTGCATAGGAATTGACATCTAGGTCTGAAGTACCTAATTCCAAAATTTCATGCCGATATCTTCATAAACTTCGGAGATAAAAAAGTGTGACAGACACGACGGACGGACGGACGGACGGACACACCGAAATTATAAAGGTTCCGTTTTTGTAGACGGAACCTTAAAAAACGTACCACCTCAAGACCCTCTAATTACAAGTCTAGCTCTCATTCCTCTCGGCACTTTTTTCACTCAAACCGAGGCGCTTCACCTCAAGCTTCCCATAAACTCAATCCTTGTGAAAAACTAATCCAGACGGATTAATTTAATAAGTCCAACACGAAAAGGAAACAGCATCTCATCAGAGACAATCAAATCAATCCCGCCACTTTGAGAGTGTCCTATCTCCGTGCCGGATTTCAATCCGGTTTCCTTCGTCACTGTCCGTACCTGCCCGCGTACACCTGCAGACGAAGGACAAACGAAAGGAACAGAGAAAAATGTCAAAATCATTTCACCACTCACAGGAGTGAAAAATTGGACTTAATAATTGACCTCATCCACTTAAATGAGTCTCTAGTGTTGGCAGAGAGCTCCTTTACCCCGTTAGCCTTGTGTCCCACACTCAAGAGCATCCCCCCACCAGTTTTTGTGCTCTGCTTTCCTTCGCTACTTCGACCAGGATGATGCCTTTGGCGCTCCCCCAGAGAGATGCCTGGCTATTTAAGTGAAGCTTTTTCCCTCTGACGGTGGGTAAAATAATTCCTGATGACTATGCAAATGCCTGAGCGGCAGAGAGGGGACCCGGCAAATGGGTACACTTTTTCCCCATCCGTGTTTTCTCTTTTGTTTCTTGAAATCTAAAGCACGAAGTTCACGACAGCAAACTACAGGCACGCCAGCAGGAATAATAAACACTCGAGAGTGAACAAAAGGCGGCCGAAACAATAAAATTAAATCCAACTATCGTCGTATGCACTTTGCTCGAAAATTTATTCCATTTTCTCTTTCAAATAAAAATATACTTCGTATGGGGTATTTGAGCAGGCCACACGGCGGAGGACGTGGCCCATTGAGTTGTCCGGCTCAACTGGAGTCCGGGCGTCGCCAACGAATTTTTTAAACTTTTTCGAGCCTTACTGATTATGCATGCAAATGGTGAAGCGCTCGTAAATCTCCACATGACGAGTGCGGTGCTAGTTCCTTTGGGCCTCTGGTCAGTCTCCTCCTCAATCAATGAATCGAACCTCATCTTTGTGCATTTTGTTCGAAGGGAAGGCGACGAGTCAGTGTTTTTGGGTCTTGCTCATTTCTTTCTGAAAACAAACGTGATCGCACTGCTCAAGTTGAGTTGTAAGTGTTTTCACTTTTGTTTCGTGGTGTGCTCTGTGCGGTGGGCAGTGTGGGGGGGTTGATTTTTCTGGGTCCAAGCTTAGATACTTTGCATAGCAAATTAGTAAATAAATTCTCTAACCAGGGTTTTCTCGTTTCTTTCAGATGAACAGAGCGTCATGCGCGCATAGGAATTAATTTGGATACTTAAGGTGAGTAAGCAGATAGTTTGTCAATGACACAAGCCTTGACGTGGGTTCTACTTTATGGATTTGGACGTTGCGAAGCGACACATTTTTATGCAAATCAGTAGAAATTTTCTGTGTTTGTTTTCGTGCGTGTGGCAGTGACCCGCAAAATTGGGCAAACAGCGGCTGCCGTGAGACTATTTAAAGAAGGCTAACAAGTGATACTCTTAACTTTCTGATTTCCGATATGCTGTCGGACAAGGAAACAAGGTATCCAACCCAACAAAGCTGCACATTCGTTTGCTGGAATTCCCAATTTCATGCGAGATTGATTTTCGAAGACAATTCCTGTGAAGATTGGATGAGATGTGGGAGTCTGTCTTTGGGTTTTCGAATCGCCTGACTTGAGTTATTGTGGGAACTGGTTAGATTAAAATTTAAATAAGACTTTTGAAAGGCAAAATGTATTTTATTCAAACTACATACAGCAGCATTCAATATTCAAAACTCATTTCCGGCATGCTCGCATGCATATTCAGTGTGTGACCAAATAAATTGAATGCCATCCGTTCAAGTTTCGCATTCTGTTCCATGTTGTCCAAGCATTTGACACCATTAATGGATGATATTGACATTTAATAAGCATAAACTTGTGATTTCACAAAACAGATGTATACCGTTAAATAAAACTTAAGTGAACTGGAATAAATTTAGTTTTGAAATAGTTCATGAAAACGGAAACCTAAATGCCAGGCCGACTGCATAAGAACTCCTTGGTGAAATCACAGTCCCCTAGTCAGGTAAGGTTGGCGAGCAGGAAGCCATTACTCACTTAGGTCCTAGGGGACCCCCTGTGATGCCCAAGGGGGAAGATCGTTCATTTCCTCCATGGTGTATTGCAATACTACGTGGTGTCCAACCATCTTATCATAACAATAATGGCAGCGCTAAAGTTCGATGTGGACCTGGGCCTAGCTTCTCAGCAACCGCTCGTATTGTGCGTGCTATTGTTTTCTCAGGAGAGGAGGAGACCTACAGTTTTATGCCTATTTCGAATGGGGAAGATTGAGAAGTTCTCCGTGATAATTGTACTCACTTTTCGATAATTTGAAAGAGGTGGTGTCGTGGGACTCGAACTATGGACCTTTCGGCTAGGAGTCGACGCACTTACCCACCACGCCATTACGGCTACAGTCTGAGGTGGACCTGGGCCTCACCCAACATGCCTCTCCAGCCAGCACGATCTCTCGCCAACTGTCTCCAGTTTCGCACTCGACTTGTGTGCGCCACCTTATACGTGGACGTCCTCTGTTGCGTTGTCCCGCAGGCTCAGAGTCGAAGACTCTTCGGGCCGAAGCTAAGTTGTCCATACGCTCTACATGGCCTAGCCATCTTAGGCGTTGGATCCGTAGACGCCTGGCCAGACTCATGTCGCTGTACAGCCCATACAGTTCGTGGTTGAACTTTCTCCTCCAAATGCCATCAACACAAACCAAGAACCAAAGACCGCGCGCAGAAATTTTCTCTCGAAAAGACCGTCCTCGTTTACTGCCAGACCCATTTGAGCCGCTTCCGTTTCAATGCTAACAGTGATGGCTCGCTGTGTTCGCCCAATCACGTCAATGTCATCCGCGTAAGCGAGCAGTTGAACGGACTTTTGGAAGATCGTGCCTCTTGTGTTGGCCAGTGAGTTTTGCACGATCTTCTCAAGAATGATGTTAAAGAAATCACATGACAGCGCGTCGCCTTGTCTAAAACCTTTTTTGAAGGTAGATGGTCTCGGCGAATTCGTTACCGACCTTCATGGAGTAGCGAGAGTTCTCCATCGTCATCCTGCTCAGTCTGACGAGCAGGAATGTCAAAACTAGACATGGCGCTGTATAGCTCGTCTCCATGCACGTTGTCATATGCGGCCTTGAAGTCGGGGAATAGGTGGTGTGTGTCAATCTGCATTTCTTGGGTCTTCTCCAGGATCTGCCGCAGTGTGAAGATTTGATCAATGGTGGACTTTCCTGACCTGAAACCACATTGATACAGACCTATCAGACTGGTGACGAAAGGTTTCAGACTTATATCTCGATAGTTGGCGCAGTCAAAGAGGTCTCCTTTCTTGTGGATCGGGCAAACGAACTTTACAATTTTTTCTGCTACGTGGAAAAGATGAGATCCGCCAAATGGCTGCCGCCAGTGTTGATACACATTTGTGCCCGTTTTATGGCATTTTCCATTACTTTCCACAAGATTTTGGGAGATAACTGTTCGCATTCCTGTCGAATATTTTCGTTGAGGGCTGCGATTACCTGCGGCTTGATGGCATAAGTCCGTGACTGCAAGTAGCCCCAAAGAAAGAAGTCTGGGATGATTAAATCGGGCGATCCTGCTGGCCATGTCAAATCGCCAAAACGAGAGATTGCGCGACCAGAAAACGCTTCCTTCACAATATCTATTGTGGCTGGTGCTGTGTGTGGGGTTGCATCGTCTTGTTGAAATCACAGCCTCATTTTTGAAGAAAAATGGTTCAATAATACCTCCACTCCACAATCCGCACCAAATTGTCACTCACTGTGGATGCATTGGCTTCTCGACAATAACGTGCGGGTTTTCCGAGCCCCAGATGCGGCAATTTTGTTTGTTAACGTAGCCGCCGAGATGAAAATGCGCCTCGTCAGAAAAGATGATTTTTCGCCCAAAATCTTTGTCCAATTCAAGCTGCTCTAAGACCTAACCTGCGAAGCGATGCGAACGATGCGGGTGGTCGCACGCCTTCAATTGCTGAGTCAACTGGACCTTCTTTGTGCAGAATTCTCTCTCTTCTAAGGCTAGTGCGTGAAATGTTAAGCTGTTGAGATCGATGGCGATCTGATGTTCGTGAATTCAGTCTCACACTCTCCGCCACAGCAACCACATTCTCATCTGTGCGCAACGTACGATGACGTGGACCATGAGTGTTGTCCACTAGCATACCAGTCGCAGTGGTTGCTTCATTTCGGCCAAAACTTCTTTTCAAAAAACGCACTGGGCTACACAGCACTCTCTTTGGAAATAAGTTTTCAGTATTTCCCAACGTTGGTCAAGTATGATACTGTCTTTCTGTCAAGATTTCGAGCGGGAAACAGTTGTCAGTGTCAAAATAACCTATGATTTAAAAAAAAGTCCACTAGATGGCGCTGTATTGTATCGTATGAAGGCATTGTCCGGATATCTGAAGGCAGCGGGCACTGAACCGTCAAGTCTGAAAGACATTTCAAGTTCGAATTGATCAATTTGTTTTTGGATACAAAAGGCTGTTTTTAAGTCTGTCTTCCTAGGTTTATTCATTTGAATTGCCGCAAAAATTTTGTGTTTGAGAGCGTCCCACGTAAGAAAGTATTTTCGGAAGCGATATAACTGATACCTCTCTCTTAGTTTCAACCGCATTTTCTACACGACCTAGTTTCTGTGAAGTAGAATTAAGTTTAATCAAAACCTATCCAATTAGAGCTGCAAAAAACAAACGGATTTCTGTCCACCCAGAGATAAATTTACATTTGCATATTTTCAAAGTTAGACCAAATCCCCTTGTAGCATCAACCATCATCGTGTATAACACACGCCTCCCTGCGTGTCTCTGACTCCTTATAAATACCTCCGCTTAACGTTTGGATTCAAAAAGGACTTATAACAATTCCAGTTGCTCCAATATTCGCAGGCGTCATCACTTCTAATTTATTCATATCCCTTCCCAAACAAACACACACACACTGCGGCAGAACGTATCCTTTTCCATTTACCCCATCACCCGAAACCTCATCCCCGGATCCTTACCGGAGGAGGGAGTTACCTGTGATTATGTAATAAGCTAATTTCACAGCAGTCCCCCCTTGTGCCGCCCACCAGAGCACTCACATCAGTGACCGCACAGTTCCTGTCCTACCTCACCACAAGCCACTGCGGTCGAGGAAAGTTTCAGCAAAATAAAAAGAGTTATAAAAAATGCCATTTCAACTCTATTTACGATTTCATTAAAGGACACAGACACGTCACGGCGCAGCGTGAACCACCGCAGGCGGACTTTCGAAATAAAAATGTCATCCCTGCGCAAAGTACAGTACACCATTCCATCTCGTCAGCTCGCAGTTCATCTTTCGCCGCTGTGCGGGTATCGTTTAGCGAAAAAGGAAAACCAGAAAATAATCTCAATTAAAGTCCTTTTTTGATTCTTTTTGTGTTTTCTTCTGTTTTCCTGTGCTGTTTTGGCCATCCCTGCTGACTTCACTCGTCTGTGTTGGTGGCTGTGTCTACACCTGTTTGAGAAGGGACATTACTCTAATTCCACAGCACGCCACCCCCGACGATGGTGTGTGTAGCAACAAACGATTTACTATCATATTTCGTAATCCTGCGAGGGAGCAAAAAAGGACCCGACAAAAAAGCGAATAGCAGGTTCCTAGACAAAGGGCCAAACGAATGAAACCACAAAGCGCAGCGAAAATTTTCACTGAAGTCGAAGGAAACTTTCTGAATTCAAAGAGGAATCGTAACCATAACACCGTTGCGGGTGACGAGGAGACGAAGGCATTGACGGCTGGAGGTAGTTAAGGTTATCCTTGCAGGAGAACACACAACCATTGGCATGGTGTGTGTGTGTGTTTGTTACTGTAGCCACCAGAGAACGATCCGGAGTCGGAAAAATTGAAAGCTTATATAATTCAACACGAAATTCCAGGAGGAAGAGAGCTCCGAATGGGAAAAGACGAACTCGAGATGGGCGTCTCTTTGCAGTGGATTATGCGACACCCTATACGGGTACAATTTTGACAGGCATCACCTGCAAATGGAAGCGGTCAAATTTAATTCTCCTCTTGCGTGAGGCGCATTTTGAACGAAAGTCCTGTTCTGTCTGAAAAGTCGCATCAGAAAGGTGTTGTGCCACACCGTTAATCTTCAGTTTGTGCAATCCCAGCTGATGTACCCTAACGAAAGGGAATGACGAAAGAAGGAACCGAACGCTGTAGGTGTACCGCCATGAGGAAGAGACTCGCTTGGAGCGGGGTGGAGGGGGGAAAGAAATGGTATACAGAGATGTTTTATGCATGACATCAAGATTTATTGCGCATGTCACGCGTGGTGTGAGAGTGAGAATAATCAAACGATTCGCTCTTTTATCGTAAAAATTAAGCTTTTTCGGTTGACTTTCTCTGGAATGCGAAACGAAATGATTATTAATTTGACATTAAAAGCTTTGGTTAACTTTAACCGGAGTAGGGTAGTGTTGGTTTGAGTTTTTTTAGGAGTTTGTTTTTGCCTTTAAAGGTGAGGACGAGGTGGTTTGTTGACAGACAATATTATATAGTGCTTTTGACAGTCTGTTTGACTTGGACATTGATGGGAGTGACCCCTAGTGGAGTAGAAGAAAATATTGGGACATCAACTGAATGTCGTTGGAATCAGTTGGCGTCAGACTTCAAGTTTTCAGATGGTTTATTGCTGCAGATTTCATATGGTCTTCAAAGGAACGAAATCTTTCTACTACACAACATCGACGGCTTGGCACGACTTGGACGACACCATAGGCAGCTATAACTTCGAGGTAGTGAAGGACTTCGTCTACTTCGCCTCCGCAATTGAGCAATAAACCCTGTCTCTGAAGATCAAGTTTACTCTGTATAAGACCTTGATCATCAGTACTGGTATACTGCGTAGAGGCATGGACAATATCCCAAGCGGATGAAGAGGCTTGGTCTCTTGGTCTGTGGTGGTCTTTACTAGTCAACAACAGTGAAAACTGAACGAAAAGTTGGTCGCGTGAAATTAAATGTGACCACAGTTGTTTTTAGAAATTTGCCAACTACTGCAAGGTGACGTTAAATCATATTTACTTTAAACTGAACGAAACTTAACGAAATGGAGTAAAAGATCATTTGTAATAAAAACTTAAGCTCATGTCGAAACGAAAACGGTATTGAAATTTGCGGACGCTTCTGACTATGTCGTCAGAAGAACCTTTATTTAGCTAGATTATCCAGCTCCGAAAAGAAAAATTTTCCTAAGGTTTACTTCCTCCTAACGGCTAGTGCGGGTCAATCACACAGTAACTGGCGAATAGATTCAATTTCTTCTTCGTCTCTATAGCTTCTACAAAAGTCGTTATGGGGTATTCCAAGCCGTGCTGCGTGATTTCCTATAGCGGAGTGCCCTGCCACGATCTCAACTTAGACTTAGTTTCATGAGATCGGTAAATCTCCTCTTGTCGTAGACGGGCCATAACGATCTAGCTATAGCGCATGTGTCTAATCGACACCACCGTTTATTAGCTGCCTTGTTAGATTCAATATCTATTTCCCTCTGCAAGGTGCTAAGCGGTGTGCTGGCCTCAGGTAGGACCAGCGAAGTGCTTAGATGTGGCCCAACCCTGGCCAGTTCACCTGCCTTTTCGTTACCGGAAATTCCCTTGAGGCCGGGCACCCAACAGAGGGTCACTATATTGACAACTGAAATATCGTCCAGTCTTTTGATGCACATTTTTACGAGCTTGGATCTTATCGATGTTGACTGTAACGCTTGCAAGTTGCTTTAGAGACCGTGTTTGCATTTGGTTGAAATTGTCTCCTAATTGGAAGACCCACCTTAAAGGCTTAGCACACATAGATCTCAAACTTCGTGGCTGTTCACGTAAATAGTACTACATAACTCGATACTGATGGGTTTCGTCAAGTTCCGTTAACTTAAGTGGGCCTACGGTACCAATACAATAAGATTTTCTGTACGAAAATTTGTCAGCCGATACCAAAAATTATGAATAAAAATTAAGTTTGCTTAAGTTCGTTATTGGTAACTAAACCGCTCGGTAAAACTTCAGTGGACTTTTCGTTCAGTTTTGACATAATCTTAAGCCCTAAGATGCAACCATAACTGACCAAAGTGAGAGGTTAGGTTATGTGATGTTGATTACGGCTTTTCTAGATCAGGAGAATATACTTAGACCAGCTAAGATGCATTTTACCACTGTGAATATGTAAGAGGGTAAATTGTAGTTCGGGTAGGAATGAGCTATGATGTAAAAGCAGACTAACGTCAGAACTTGACGAAATATGTTTAATATGTTTAAGTCAAGTGAAATAGAAAAGTTGCCAAAAATCTGCTTCCATTAGCTTGTTAGCTATCAAATTTACATACAAATTGTGATTTCGGTAGCACTTTATTGAAGAAAGCAACAAAATGTGAAACACACATCCTCTAACCTTTTGTGGTTGGGCCTTTAAACGTAGTCGAGCTAGTGCGGTAACATTGAAACTGGATTGTAAACCTCAAATCTGGGCGTATAATGCTCATGGTTAAGCCATTCAAGTCATTGACTCCATCGAAACTTAACGAAGCGTGTGTAGCTATATCCAGACGGTTCGTTTCAAGCCTAGTGGAGTGGAAAAAAAAACAATAGGTCGAGGCAAAGTCACTCCCTACAAAAGATCAACTAATAAATTTATGATCCAGTGACTACGCCGCGGTTTACTAGATGGGAACGTCGCCTTCTACCCTCAAAGTCTAGGTTCGATTTTCATTACAAACACCCACCTCCTTTGAGTCACTTACAGCTCCTTAAACTTCGCTATTCGATGTTGGCATAGGGAAAGGTCACCTCCACTTGCCACCCATTACGAATAAACGCAAACAACTGTCGGGCGCAACTTCTTCTTTCATCTTGTCCATAATCGGTATCCATTTGTTTTTAATTCGTTAGTTGGAATTAATGGGCAGGATAGGACATACTTAACTGCCTATTAAGCTACGTTAATGACAAATTAAAAAAATGCCATACTGCAGGGTGGCTGGAGCATTGATCTTGTAGTAAAAATGACGAGAAGGGTCACTAGTTTCGAAGCTGTCGCTGTTGCAACAAAAGACTCAGTATCTTTCTTTAAATTTAATTAAAAATGTTGCTTAATACAGAGATAATCTTCCGAGTGAAAATATAAGCGCCCATAAAATTATGGACCCTCTACTTTTATCTAGGTCTTACTTCAACTCTCGATTCGACTCCTCTGACATATGTATCCCTTATGACTTGTTTTCTGCCTCAATTAATACTAAATTCTCTTATCTAACCGACAGACCTAAGGCCTGACCATAATGACCGTAAGGAAGGTCGATAGGTAGGTGATAGGGTGCCTTTGCGACTTGGTCGCGGCTCAGTGAGACCAACAGTTGGGTCCATTGTGTCCTGATCGTAAGGAAACTTAAGTCAACCAAAACAATTGAGCGTATACACAAAAATCGACACACTGTTACCAAAAAAACAACGGCTTCGTTCAGTTTCGGTAAGTTCGTTCACTTTTGCTGACTGACTTGGGAGCGAAATTGAAGACTTCCCACGGGCGTAAATCACACTTGCTGTTGAATTGAATTAAAAATATTTGTTTTTCTTCAAGTTCACTTATGTGAATGACAGTGTGTGCATTCAGCAATACCCACGAATTATTTCAAATATTTTTATGTTCAGCTGTTCATTTTTCTTCAATACATCAATTTATTTTGACAGAAATCACAAATGAAAGCTAAATTTTGCTTAAGTTCACAGAAACATATATGACCACTTTGAAATTTGACGACGGTTCTGGTTAGATACATGGGTGCCCTTGCTGACATAAAACATGTCAGCGGCTAACTTAGACCACTATGAGTCCATTGTGCCCAACAAGTTTGAACCGTGGAACACCTAATTTTCTATGTACCGACAGCTAAGTTAAACCAACCAGATATTTTTATGTATCTCAGGAGCTTGTTAAGCTCTATTTTGTCTACATCATTCAGCTCCGAAAAGAAGAGTCTTCGAAGGGTTTCCTTCCTCCTAACGGCTAGTGCAGGACAATCACACAGTAGGTACCAAATAGATTCTATTTCTTACGGTTCTTGTTACTTTTCCTTCGGTTCTGGCTAAAAGCTGAATTTTGCTTAAGTTCACAGCAGCGTGTATGTCCACTTTGAAGTTTAACGACGGTTACCCTTCGTTCGGTTCTGGCATAAGCTCAAGTTTCCCTGAGTCAATTCACTTCATGGTGGCTGCTTATACTTTTACAATTCAAAATGTCAGTTGGCAACTCTACCCGAAAAGCTCTTCATGTAAAAAGCTTGCTCCTGCACTCATCTCACGAATCTCTCGTAATCAAACTTTTCAGAGTAACCCAATTCGACGTCACTAAAAAAGCCCACCACTTCCAAGCCCCAAATCATTTCTTATTCATGACGTGCGTATGGATTTCTCCACCACCGCCAAGAGGGGGCGACAACAAACTCCATGCACTTCCCAGCTCTCCACTCCATTACCACTCCTTTCCACAGCAAAAGAAAAAAAACACAAATCAAAAAGCTCAACCATCTGGTGTGCTCTGCTGCTCCACCTCCTTGCCAGCCGGGAAAGCGTCCACCGATGTCTTCCTCGTGTCAGATTCCTACGATATTTCCTTACGACCAAACCTTGTCCGTGTGTATCTCCTCCACTCTCTCAGTTTTGATACATCAACTGCTTCGGTTGGATCAAAAGTGCCACGGATCCCCGGCGGTATCGCGACATAGCTTCACTCCGACTATTCATTCAGTTCTCTTGGTTTTTTTCCTTTTCTCATCCTTTTCGGTTTTGTTCTCCTCGATTCTGCTCCGCGACAACAAACAGAGGAAAATTCTCTACATCCGTCAAAGTGATAAATTATATTTGCAAACGTGCGTATTCAAGTGTATCGTGCTTCCTTTGAAGTCTGAGGAGGCAACAAAAACAAAAAAAAAATTGTGCCACAAGATTAAAAGTGAAAAGTGCCCAAATCAAAGGTCCTGCGAAAGACGGAAATTTGAGTAGCTACGCATTGGAATTTGTCGTCAGGATTTATCACGCTGCTGGGGACGAGACACCCACCGAATTCGTGTGTACTCTGCACCCAGCCGCGAGTGCTCCTCGCAGGAGGAAAAGGATATTTTACTTTCTAACTTGAGTAATTGCTATTTACTCTGGCGGGCGTGTGTATGTGTGTGCGGGAGAGTGTGTGCTGGGACATTAATAATGAAATTATGTTCCACAACTGTGGGTGGTATGTGTGTTTGTTTGAAAACGAGAAAGAATCGCGACTCTCTTCTGTGACGTGACAGACCTTCCTCAAACCTTCCGGCGGAGTCGAGTGACCAGATCCTCTGCTGTCCCGAGCTTTTCCAATCACGAGCCGTTCGTATTTAATTTAATCAGATACCGGGCGCATCATTTCAAGTCGAATCGGCCTTTCGGGTTGATTACGTTGGGGAGATAAATTGAAAATGGTCCTTTTGATTGGATTATACATATCTAATGGTGTTTGGATAACGAACCGAACGTGCCGAGCACTCGGCAGGGTGGGACGGACTTTCCGTGGGGGTGATATGGACAGACAATTGAAGAATCACTTCTGTTGGTAGTGCTCTTGAGCAGTTTGACCCGGAACGCCTTTGAATTGCTTTTGAGGGTGCGCTTCAGGTGGATGGTGGATGTGTCTTCATGTGCGTTATGTAATGCTTCGGTATGCTTTGGAGGTTCTGCGAATTTTTGAGTACATTTCGGAGCTCGTTCTCAACACGCTACGCTTTCCGTAGTCATAAACATTTTCTTTCTCTTCGCGAAGTAAATGCTGGTGGGGATTAAACGAGTAAGGACTCGTTGCTGTTAGGCCCTTCATAAATTCCCTAAGAAGCGTAGATGTGTTTTGCGTCTGGCGTCTGGACGGCAGGAACTCATGGTTGTGCTCAAGCGCATTTGTTGATCTTGTTAAACTGCGTTTTGTTAAATCAAACGCTTTTAAAGTGTTCTCTCTGTTTAACGACTTGTCTCCTTTAAGTCTCTTTAGCGAGTGTCCGTTGAATCAGGATCAGGGTCTCCGTCAATCATGTTCGCACTTGCATGTCGGATATGTCTTATGTTCGATGACAGAGGTTATGTTTGTGCCCTCCCTCCGATTATGGCCTCAACCTCAACCGACTCCGTTTGATCAAAGCACGCATCGTTGGTTCTACATTTGAACCAGAGCGAGAGTTCTCCACCGTCGTCGTACACAATCTGACGAGTTTGGCAGGAATGTCAAAACCAGACATGCTACTGTATACCCCGTCGTTATGCATGCTGTCACATGCGTCATATGCCACCTTGGCATCGACGAATTGACAAGTCCTTCAGCTGCAGCATCGAAATCGTTTCTCGTTCATATGCAAGATGCAGCTTCCGATGGTCACATCATTGAGTGGTTGGCTTTGTGCTTAGTTCTGGCAAAGGAGGGCTCAGAGTTAGATAAATCTCTAGCACTACCTTATGTCAACATCCCGTTAAGTTTCCTAAGGAAGGAAATGGAGGACGAAGCCTTAGAAAGAGCAAATGCGCGATGGCTGAATCTGGACATTGGGTCAACGACGAGAGCCCTATGGCCGCTGTTGAACAGGAGGAAATCATTATCAATTAGCCTAAGTCGCAAGGATATACGGGTGGTGGTAGGAGTTCTCATCTGACATTGTCCGATAGGCACCCATGTCAGAAGGTATCCCCCATAGCGACTATTGTAGAAGTAGCAGGGACAAGTAGGAAATAGAGTCCGTCCGTCACCTGCTATGCGATTTTCCAGCCCTACGGAGAAGGAGGCTGCTAACACTAGGCAATAACTTCTTCGACGAGTTGGAGGATCTGAATAAAATAGAGCTGAGGCACCTCCTGAGATGTAAACAACAGTCTGGGTGCTTCTAATCAGCAGTAAAAGTTTAGGTCTCACGGGATACATCCCCTCACACCCAGGGCACAATGGACCCAACTGTTGGTTTCAGTGAGCCGCGACCCGGTCATAAGGGCACCCTATCACCTACCTACGAGTACCTTCCTAGTTCTGGCTAGAGCTAGGCAAAAGCCGAGAAACTGCAGTTTCCGCCCACATCAGTGAAGACTTAGTTTACACGCATCGTAACCTACAAGACTCCGTGCTCCGTGTTGGCACCAAACATCGGAGTTGCCTCTGTTCCATGTTGTTAATCGTTTTGAGAATCATAGTAAAAACTTCGCACGAAAACAGCCGAATTGAGGCCGCGATGATTAATATCGAATATTTACCGGGCCGGAGCAATTTTTTTTCTGAGGTTTTTGAAGCACTGTACTGGAGCACTCAGACTCAAAATTGATCCATTGTACTGCCAGGTAGACACCTACTAAAGTGCCGTTAATTTGGCAAATGGTGACTGGACCAGATTCGACTTCACTGCGATTTGAACCTGGGATTGCCCTAACTTGAAGCAGGCACTTAACCAACTGCGTCATCCAGTCCCTTGGCCGGAGCATTGGTGTCCATTCGTTTTATCTGACTTAGCCATCTGAGACAGGCCCAGTGCGGCCAGTCGAAGAAGATAAACATACTCTCGATGGTCGACGTAACTGTGCGGCCGGTAAAGGTTGTCGTTCAGTTTCCTCCTTCAAATCTCATCTTTCAATTCAAGTTTAGTTTAGTTTTAGTTTTTGCCATCTTTGGACCGAAGATAATCTGAAGAACCTCCCTCTCGAAGCGACCAAGAATCTCCTCGTCCGGGTAGGAAAATGTACATGCCTGGTGTCATACAGAAGGATGGGGACCAACAAGGTCTTACATAGAGATATCTTGGTTCTTCGAGAGATGGCTTTATTCGTCATGTCTAAGCCTAAGGACACGGCGATTGGCAAGAGTAATGCTTCGTGACATTGTTGGAATTAACTCCGGAGCCTAGGTAGACAAAATCTTTCACTCCCTCAATGTTATGGCTGCCTATAGAGACGCCCTTTCCAAGATATCGGTGTTGGTAGATCGTATATTTGTCTAACCCTCATCCAAGACACATCGTAACATTCCTTCTTGATGCTCAAAAGTGGCCCACTTACAGCCCGTTCCTGTGGTATTTTGCACGAGCAAATTTGATTCCAGGCAAGCGGGTGAAATATTCCTCTGTCCCCGGTCCTCCGGGTACTGTCCCTCAATTTTATGAATTCGAGCATGTAACTGGATGTATTTGCAAACACGTCATGTGTTCGTAGACCCTTGTGACAGAATGTCTCCACTGACGTCGGCGAAATTAAATTATTTAATGGGTCCATTTGTGGTCATAGCATCTGGGGTTTAGTTTCCTGGAGGAACGATGCCATCAAGCACTCCCACTTCGCATTGAGTTCAAATGCTCCAGGAGCATGACCGTCATGAGAACTGTTCACCACAAAAAGTGGTCCTTCCATTTGTGGGACGCTCGACGACAATGGTTGCGGAAGAAGCAACGTAGAATCAGTATAAGGGGGATTAAAACGTACAGTAAAACCAACGACCATCCGGATAATCGATTTTTCCAATTTTTTGAAGTTTAAACAAAATTTATCCAAAAATCAATTTTTTAAAGAGGATGTTACACTAATTTACATGAAATTACATTTTTACAAGTGTGAATAGGCGTGCATTTTGTCCGGACATTAGATCCGGATAATAGAGTGAATATTCACAAAATACTTGCTGATCGGAATGCCGGTTAGAAGAGATTGCCGGGTATTGGAGTTCCCGATACTGAACTATCTGAGATTCTGGGGCTTTGCTGGCTGAAAATTCATACAAAGAGCTTCTTCTTCTTCTTTGGGCGCTACAGTCCGGGGTGGACCCTGACCTCACCCAACATGGTTCCAAGTCCAAAGTCCAAAGAGGTCAAATAGCAGCTCCGAGGTGGCCAATTGACATCTCCAAGACGACTGATAACACGATTTGGGAATTTGGTGCACAAAAGATCGATTGTGGCATGGGCTGTGTGGCATGGCGTGTCATCCTGCATGAACCAGAGGTCGTCCAAATCCATGTCTTCAATTTCAGTAAAAAAAAGTCGGTTAACATGGCGCACCGTTGAACGAAGTGTTGTTCCCAGCATTATTAGATGCAGCATCACTAGATGGCGCACCCAGTATTTCAAGTTCAAAAATTCTTGTTGCGCGTTGTAACTGTGGAGCACTATTTTTGATTTTATTGTGTTGCTTTGAAGAGTTTAGAGTACTGCCTGACTATCTGCAAGTATTTTTATAATATACTCCCCTGCTTCTTGTTCAGCGTGCTGAACGTAGCTTATTCCGTGGTTGAATGTAGCCTTAAAGATTCCAGCCTCAAGGCATTCGTTCTGCTTTCAGGCATCACCGTAGATGTTGATGCAGTTGCTGGACCATCATTAGGTTCTGTCCAGCACTTTCTTTCAGAAATGGTAAAGTATCAAAGCCTTGCCTTGATGGGACCAGTGAAAATTCATAATGTTGATTCCTAGACGTAGGGTTTGGTTAGGTTAGGGGGCTGCTAATGAATTCACCACCTCTCGTAGACCATGTTGGCCAATTGTGATACCCACAGTCAGACTAATATCACTGATCAACCGCTCCGGCAAATGGTGACTGGACGAGATTTGAAAAACCGTATTAAGTTTGCTTTCACTGGGATTCGAACCTGGTACCCCTCTATCTTAAGGCAGGCACTTAACCAACTGCACCGTCTTGTCGTCCAGCGAAGGGTATGTCATCTGTCAAGTTACATTTCCCAAAATGTCACTATCCCATGGCACACAGATAAGATGAATCTTGAAATACTCGTCCATCCCGTTGCAAGACACTCGGCAGTTTAATAATAATAATAATGGCGGCGCTACAGTCCGAGGTGGACCTGGGCCTAGCTTCTCAGCAACCACTCGTGTTGTGCGTGCTATTGTTCTCTCACGAGTGGAGGGGACCTACAGTTTAATGCCGACTCCGAACGGCGAGATTGAGAAGCCTTTTCTAGAAAGTTATACATTTTAGATGATTTTCCGGGAATCGAACCGACAGCATCGAGCGTAGGAGTTAACCTACCCACTGCGCCACGGCACCCACAGTCGGCAGTTTAGGGTGGTCTTTAAGCAAAAAGTAACTGAATCCAGAGATTTGTTCGCAGCCTAGCTGTCAGTACAAATGCTGACATCCCTGTTATTTACCGAGATGCCAAGAGAGTGAATCCTTGTCTTTCATGAATTCCACTTGGAAAAGGCTGTAATGATCGGGCAAACGTCTGAAAATGTCTATATTGGGACCACTTCAGCACACTCCCAGGTCCACTCCGAAATCAACTCAGATTATGTTACGTCAGCGAAAATAGACGGGACCAGTGCCTGACCCAATCTTTTCTGAGGGATGGAAAACTTTTTTTCGAATTGATGCAGGAGAAGGCGGTATAGGTATGGGACTTTTTCTTTTCATTGACTGGACTAGTTTCGATTTCACTGGGATTCGAATCTGTGACCCCTCTAACTTGGCGCAGGCACTTAACCAACTGCGACAATCGGTCGTTTATGGTATGGGATTTAATCTAAGTCACCAATCAGTCCAAAAACTGAGTAATCAGTCTTTCCCATTTCCGAAAAGGGCCATTACAGCGCAATTTCTGATTCATCCGTTGAAGACACATTTTCCTCATTTATCTTTGCACCGAATTTCGCAGCGTTCCCATTGTTCGAATCTTCGGGCTGAATCCTTGATAGTCGAAGGCCTAAAAAGCCTTGATGGTGTTGCTGGAGCCAATTGAATGGCAGCAGTCGTACTGCAGGTACTAATTTGAGTTTGCAGGTACTAATTTAGTACAACAAGGATAGGCGCTAGATTAGATCTGTGCCCGTTCTTGTTCAGAAATATCCTCGGTGCAGCAGTCCTGCTTACACCCGCTGTGTAAAATGTGCTCGAAATAAGAGTCAAAATTGTTCCTTTTTCAAAAATTTTAATTTTCGATCACTTGTGCCTTGGACCTTGTTCAAAAATCTTAATTTTCGATCACCACGGCCTAAAAATCCTTCCGATGTAGACAATTTCGACCAATTAAACTCAAAAGTGACCTAACCTCCGGAACAAAGACCAAGTCATCTCGGACGTAAGACAGTTTGGTCTTGATGACTGAAAGCAGCGTGCTCAGGACCGTCAACGATGGAAGGTAGCGACAGCTCAGGCTCAGACCCTTCATGAGTAGTAGGCCTGCTAAGTAAGTAAGTAAACTCAAAAGTGTGTCTTTCGATCGCACTACAAGGGGCCGACAAATCTTTGGAAGTCACATTCGCCACACGCTTAATTTAGTATGCATGTCGCCGAATTGATTCATTTGGGTCACGACACTTTCTGTTTCTTCAAAACATACAATTCTTAACCTGATTGGAGGAAGGTTGTCTTATTTGATGAACTGAGTCGGAAATTTATGAAAGTTACACGTCAAATTGTGTAAGCGTTTTGCCTATTCTGTGCTAAAGTGGTAATTTAGAGCGATTTGGAGCAATTTGGAACAATTTGGAGCAATGTCAAGTTGAGCTCTGAATCTTAAATCGATGATTTTTTTTTTACTATCTTGAGGCCTTATCGAAGTGAAAGGAATGGGGAATTCTGAAAGACGTTGGAGGTCAAAATTGGGACATGAACCAAATTTTTGACAGTTCAAAAATTCAACATGACCTAAAAGTCAAGCCGGTTACAGTAGACTCCGAATTTTTACGGGAGATCAAAATAAGCCCAATTTCGACTTAGAACATGTTCGACTTCGAGGTATTCGACTGAATTTGATTCACACAAAATTTGGAGCAAAAGAAACCCAGAAAACATCCTTAAAATCCCATTTCTAGTGTGAAGCCTCCTTGTCATCAATTCACTTAATACCCCCCACTTGCTCACCCGAATATAAGCCGAAGTAACCATAAATAAGCCTCAAAAGATCTCCTGTGTTTACTCCATTTAATCACAACCATTTCCTGGCCCCACATAAGTTTGTTGGAGCACAACTTAGAGGAAATCTCTTCTCAAATCTTCACTTGTCCCATAATCCATTTTGGAAACTCCCCCCGCTTGGAGTGCCTACCACTTGGTGCTCTATTTGAGAACTAACTGCCTTCGGCAAACAAAACGAGGAAAATACAAAGAACAAAGACCAGAGAACAGCATCGGATCCTCCATCGAAGGCTTTCAATGTATCCCAGTGTTGCTCTCAAGGACTGCCGAGGATGGAAACACAGAACAAACCACTCAAGGATTCCCAAAACAATGGGCGCACGATACGGCAATCCACAGTCACACCCTCCCTGCACATTAAATATGGATGCGGCGAGAGCTTCAAGATTTATCATAGTCGAATGGAGAACACACGCTTCATCCCTCCCCCCAGACTCAATTTCCTTGGCCAGGCCAGTACACATTTTAATTCAAGACACCTTAACACATGCACGCAAGACGGTGCGATTAAGCACGGCATTCGAGAATGAAAAATGCAAATAATGTCTTCAGCGGAGGACGGAAGAGGGCTTGGAATCCTTGCGGAACGATTATGTCCGTCATAAAGGGAATTGCCTTGGGAGCAGAGATCCGTCTGTCGTTTGTCCTTGACGGGAGATTGCATTTTTATGCAAATAAATCTCCGGCGAAGAGTGATTACGAGGGCACTCCCTGCGATGTGCAACAGCGAGAGCTACAGTCGCACTCCGACACGTAATTCTCGTTCTACCCCGTTTCCATTTCCAGTTGATGACATTAAAACGAAATGCTTTGCGGAGCAAGGACAAGAGGGTTCGTTCGAAATTAGCCCGAGGATTCGCAATTACAAATGCTGTCTCGAAACCACACAAAGCCTTGCCTACACACTCGCACACACACACACACACCTCCCCCTCTGAACTGGAATGAATAGAAACGCCGAACATTGTAATTTCGCTTCTGTTGTCGAATTCTCTCGCTCGGCATGACGACGACACCGGCGGTATCTTCACATTCGGCACGGCGAGGCGCAACTATTGTCATACGGGAGGTGGAGGGGAGGGGGACTAACGAATTGACAAATACCAACGAGGAGATGGGGGGACATTGGTGGAGTCACCCTAGTAGCCTCGTTTCGGCGAGGGTGGATGTCGCGCCTTTTGCATTCATTTGGAACAATCTCTTCATCGATTCTGTTGTGTCGTCCTGTAATTTGTAACATTTGGTATTCCGATGACTACAACAAGGATGCCAACGAACACGGTCTGGCGGAATTCAAGCATATGCGTGGGTGGCTGAAGTTTTCGGGCGTCCTTCGCTTGCGTGCGTGGTCTGTTTGTGAGGGTTTCGATTCGTTTTTTGTTCTCTTCCAAATCACACATGTGCGAAAGCTATTATTCTCGGGAAGTGTATTCTAATGAATTGAAGGAGGTCGAGGAGGGTGACTCTTGCGAGGGTGTCTGCGCTTGATACGAGTAGTTGAGGGACTACCGAGAGGATGTCTGGTTTTGACACGTGCTCTCTCAGTCGGTTTGATGCTTCTTTACAGAGTCCGCTGCGGGGTAAATATGCAAAATGTACATGAGTCTGTAAACTGACGGATTGCAGCAAATTCTCGATGAATGATGTTCCATTGAAATTGGCAGCTGGGTATCATGCTGCAGGTATCCACTGACTGGGAGCCGTCTGAGATTTACACAAATTGCCGTCCCTTTGGTTCACCCCCACGACAGAATAGATTATGTAGCCTCAACTGAGGGTCTCTACAGCAGCTCTTGTGGTGCCTTTAACTGACAGCTTTCATACATTCATGGTCCTAGACCCACTGTTGCCCAAAATTCCACAAAAGCATGGCCGCAACATTTCCCCTGTAAATCGCCGGGTGACCAGATAAGAACGATAGGAAAAGACATTTAAAAGAAACAACAACAAAGTTGGGATATAAAATAAATGTTGGCTTTATTTTGAAGCTACATTCATGCCATTAACCATGAAATAGCACATTATTCAAATGGCCGCATCGGTTCCGCTGACATTGCTTCAAGTGGTCGCCCGAATTTTGATGACTAGGTTCAATATGTACGCGTTACTCCGGAAATAGTGTCTTGAATATTGGCCTCAGGCTCGTTCAAAGTGATTAACTTGTCAGTGTAAACAAAGGACTTGACGTAGCCTCAGAGAAAATAATCGAGTGGTGTCAATTCGCATGATCACGGCGGCCAACTGATAAACGCTCGCCATGTGATGACCCAGTCGCCAAATTTCTCCTTCACAACTTCGGGCGTTGCGTAGCTTGTGTGGCATGTAGCGCCCTCTAGCTGAAACCGCAGCTCGGATATATCGTTGTTGTCCATATCTGGCCACAGAATGTCAGTTAACTTCGCTCTATAGCTGAGACAATTGACGGTAACGGCGCCTCCTTCCTCATTTCGAAAGAAATAAGGTCCGATGATGCCGCCTTGCTGCAAACCGCACCAAAATGTCAGTTTGATTAAATGCATGATATTTGGTCGAACACTTGTGGATTATGTTCGCTCCAGTAATGGATTTGCTTTGCAATTTTACTTGATGACATAGCCGCTGAGCCAAAAATGGGCCTCGTCCGACAATTATGATTTTTTCGCCGAAATCCGGATCTCCGGCTAACATTTCCAGCATCCACTTAGGGAACTCACGGCGTTGTCTATGGTCGTTCGGCTTTAATTCTTGCATCAGGACAAGGTAGGTGGGTAGGTGGGTATGGTGGCTTCCAACGTATGCACATTGGATTCACTTAGACCCATAGGGTTCATCATCCGGCTTCCTGCCGCTCGTTTCTGGAACCAGTTCGATTTTTGGTCGAATATCCATAATTTCTTGACGTCCTTTTCGGATATATCAGTTAGTGAGGACAATCAGGACAATCTGACACGGATATAGGTCCAACTTCAACCGCAAAATAGGGTGACTCTCCGACGATGTACAAGGTGACGCACACAAGTCGAGTGGGACCTCGGCCGGCTTGGTGTGCGAAACTGAAGACAGCTGGCGAGAGATTGTGCTGGCTGGAGAGGCATGTTGGGTGAGGGCCAGGTCCATCTCGGACTGTAGTGCCCTAAGAAGAAGAAAAAGACTCTCCGGCGATGCCAAATTCAGCTGATTGGCGCTGAATCGATATTTCTGGGTCTTCTTCGATACTGGCTGCTACGGCGGCTATGTTTTCTTCATTTCGCACCAATCTCTGTCTGGGTGGTGGTCTAAGGTCGTAAGACTGCACTAGCGCTCAAACTTTTCCACGGTTGCGTCGAATTTCCTGCACACTGAAACCGACTTCTTTTCCTCGTGACGCTATGAGGTGGACCCGGGCCTCAACCAGCCAGCGTCTACAGATAGCACGATTTTTTGCTAGCTGTCGCCCATTGCGCACGCCAAGTTGGTCAAGGTCTCTCTCCACTGGGGTGCGCCACCTAAGGCGTGGGCGTCCTCTGTTGCGTTGTACCACTGGCTCAGAGTTGAAAAATCGAAAAAATTCACGTTGCATTTACAACTCAGCCAGCCGGAGTTTTGATTTTTTAATGATTTTCGCACGTTTGGGAAGAGTGAATCGATGCATGATGAAATGGCAAACTTTACTAAATATTTTGACATCTGGATATCATTCGAAACCTTGACAGCTGCTGAAACACAACAATTCGAAAAACTATCATTGTTTTCTGGACACCCTTTACGACCACAAAATGAATCTCCCACATTCAAACAACTCGCCCATTTCGTTGCGTCATAAACAAAAACCCCCAAGGGAACTCAAAAGTGATACACCAAACCTCCAACAAAGGACCAAGAATGAAAATTCATTTGTGTGCCTACAGGAAACAGACTCGTCTTGTGGTTAAGATACCCCTTTGATCTGGCACCTAGCACCCACAACAAATTACGAAACCACTAAGTTTGCACGCGACGCCACAACAAAGCGTTGTCAAGAGTTTAACAATCGCCCAGCGCGTGGCCCAGCAATCCCCTCTACACACACGAGCGCCTAGAGAACACCCCCCTCCCAAAAGCAAAGGTCATTGCCGCAAACCGAATAACAAATAACCACCACCGCCCCCGCAAATCGAACTCCATTCCTGTCACGCTAAGCTGAACTGGAAACTTGTCACATACTAATTAACGTAATTGAAACCTGCATCAAAGATTCAAAACACCATCACGGCGTGACTGCGCTGCTTCGGCGGATCCGGTAACCCGGCTCTGTCTCCTCCGCACACGGGCACGCAAGCAGCGCGACTTCCGAAACTCGATACCCGATTTTCGATAGACCCCAGCCCGCCCATCCGCCCGTCGTCTCCCCATGTGCCTGTATCTGTTTACTTGTATCGATTATGTAACAGGCGAGAGAAGCTCCTCTCATCCGCGAGTCTGGAGTGGATGTGCAGTGATGAATGTGATGTGCTGCCTGCTAATTAATTTGTCAGCTTCGCAACGCACGGATATGAGTTTCACGGCATCTCTTGCGGGCAAACGAGAATGAAGCGAATTATTCAAAAGAAAAATCCGAACTTGTTTTGATTCCGTGATCAACGAATTAACAAATCCGGGATTTCTGTTGAACAGCCACTCATCCGGATGACCACGTGTAAAGCAATTATTTAATTTATCTTGATTTATACGTGCCCTCTCGCAGCCGACGCATCGGGGGTGGTTTCGCTTCGATTTGAATGTGCTGTGCATTTGGAAGGTGCATCCAGAGTGCTCGCCAAATATTTGAATTGTATCCATATTAATTTGTTGTGTGTGCATGCACCCCCTTGATGGAGTTTGCACGAGCAAATTTGACCCCAGAAACGCCTTCACTCAAGGCAAGCGGGTGAGATGCTCCTCTGTCCACGGCCCTCCGGGCACTGTCCCTCAGTTTTATGAATTAAAGCATGTAACTAGATGTATTTGCAAACACGTCATGTGTTCATAGATGCATGCGACAGAATGTCTTCACTGACGTCGGCGAAATTAAATTATTTAATGGGTCCATTTGTGGTCACAGCATCTGGGGTTTAATTTCCTGGAGGAACGAAGCGATCAAGCACTCTCACTTTGCATTGAGATCAAATGCTGCAGGAGCATGACCGTCATGAGACGCAAGTGTTCACCACAAAAAATGGTCTTTCCATTTGTGTGATTCTCGACGACAATGGTTGCGGAAGAAGCGACGCAGAATCTGTATTTAAACGAACAGTAAAAGCTTTTGAATCTGGAATGCTCGAGGCCAACTACCATCCGGATAATCGATTTTTCCGATTTTTCGAAGTTCAAACAAAATTTGACAAAAAATCAATTTTTTAAAGAGGATATTACACTAATTTACATGAAATTACATTGGAAGATATTAGAAGTTTCTGAAATTTCATACGAAGAGCTTGTTTTTCTTCTTAGGTCGCTACAGTCCGAGGTGGACCTGGGCCTCACCCAACATCCCTCCTCAGCCGGCACGATCTCTCGCCAGTTGTCTCCAGTTTCGCACACCAAGTAGGCCCGGGTCCGCCTAGACTTGTGTGCGCCACCTTGTACGTGGACGTCCTCTGTTGCATTGTCCCACAGGCTCAGAGTCGAAGACTTTTCGGGCCGGAGCTAAGTTGTCTATACGCTCTACATGACCTAGCCACGAAGAGCAAGAACTCCCTTAAATAGGTGCTGAGGCTTCTACGAGGCACCGAGATCAGATGAGTGCCCCGGATAGTCTTCCTGACTGTGATCTGCAGCGATACACTGCAACTATTTTCGCAACGGATGCATACTTGTGCTCTCTACTACTCTGACCCATTGATACCGCATCAAAAATGTACTCCCATCGCTCTGACTGCAGACATACAGAATGAGCCAAATACAAGTTTCTTTTTAAAAATGCCATAACATGAACAAAATTAAAGTTTTTCCATGTATTATAGCTTTACTAGTAAACACAAATCTTCCCATTGATTATGAAGTACAACGTGTCGTTCAAGTGGCTGCCTTGGCTGGCTTCGAAGTAGCGCATTACAACCCAATTTTCCAAGACCTTGTTGACGGTTTCGGGCTGTAGCTCACGGATTGCTTGGCCTTAAGTGCTTGAATCGTTTCCGGATCGGTCCTTCACGGCTCTCCACAACAAAAAGTCCAGAGGGGTCAAATCGCAGCTCCGAGGCGGCAAATTGACATCGCCAAGACGGCTGATAACACGATTTAAGAATTTGGTGCGCAAAAGATCGATTGTGGCATGGGCTGTGTGACATGACGCGCCATCCTGCATGAACCAGAGGTCGTCCAAATCCATGTTCAAGAAATTTCAGTAAAAAAAAAAAGTCGGTTAACATGGCTATGCTCTGTAACGCCCACCGTTGACCGAAACGTTGTTCCCAGCCTCATTTTCGAAGAAAAATGGTCCAATGATGCCACCACTCCACAATTCGCACCAAACTGTCGCTATCTGTGGATGCATTGGCTTCTCGACAATAACGTGGGGGTTTTCCGAGCTCGAGATGCAACAATTTTATTTGTTGACGTAGCCGCCGAGATGAAAATGCGCCTCGTCAGAAAAAGATGATTTTTCGCCCAAAATCGTTGTCCAATTCAAGCTGCTCTAAGGTCCAAACTGCGAAGCGATAATAAAACGGATGGTCGTGCGCCTGCAATTGCTGAGTGCAGTCAATTGGACCTTGTAAGCGAATAATCCGAGATGTTTGTACAGTATTCTCTCTCTTCTCAAGCTTGTGCTGTTGAGATCGATGGTGAGTTGATGTTCGTGAATTGAGTCTCACACTCTCGGCCACAGCGGCCACAATCTCAGCTGTGCGTACCGTACGACGACGGGGTGACCGACCATGAGTGTTGTCCACTAGCACACCAGTCTTACGAACTTTTTGCACAAACTTGCCTACAGCAGTCGCGGTGGGTGCCTCCGAAATGGCTGGACCGATTTCAATGAAATTTTGCTGGCATGAAGAGGATGTTATTAAGACTGACTTGAGCTTTCTTTATGCATTTTTGGTTTATAAGAATTCGAGCTATGTAGCTTATGTCATTATTCAGAGTTTCATGTCATCATGCCTAATGAAGTGGGTGCCATGGCGTAGTGGGTAGGTGCGTCGACTCCTACGCTCGAGGTCTAAGAAACAACTAATATCTTTTCACGGCTCCACCTCTTTCCAGTCACTGACAATGCTCAAAGAGTATAACTGTCTAGAAACAGCTTCTCAATCTCGCCGTTCGGAGTCGGCATTAAACCGACTCCTCCACTTATGAGAGAACAATGACACGCATAACACGAGTGGTTGCTGAAAACCTAGGCCCAAGTTCACCTCGGACTGTAGTGCCACCAATATTATTATTATTATGCCTAAGCAAAAGTAGACGACACGCAGTCACCTGAAGTCACGAATGTGTAAGTTCTAAGAGACGACGTGAGCCAACCTCAATTTTTAATTATTAGTTTACCATTTGCCAAATATAACATGGAAGGTTCGTTTGTATGTATGGTATCAATTTCTAAGCAATTGCACCGATCCTTATGCAAGTTTTGACACTATTAGCACCGATCGATTAGGAATCGGTCATAGGCTTTAGGAAAAACAGAAATTCGAATCTCTCAGCAAACATTTGGCGGAGAAATTTGAAATTTTGCACAGACGTAAAGAACACCGAAGACATTTACATAGATACCCTGGAAAAAGAAGGGGACACACCCACCAGAGAGGACGTAGCGAAGCACGCTGGATACTCTAAAAACGAGTAAAATCAACGCAGCTGTTGGTGCGACCGCATTATTTTCTAGGCAAATCATCAGCCAGACATGCATAAGTTGTGCAGAACTCCTCTGAATTTTTAACGCACATCCCCCTGTCTGCAGACGAAAAGTTCCGAAAGTTTCACGAGTTCATTAACATTTTAGGACAAGTATTTCGAAAAAAGCCGATTTCCTTGAGCTACGTCAACACCATTCATTGTGGACAAACGTCTATACATCATCTTAATAAAACACTACATTTAAGCAACGAACTGAAACCAGTCATGCCCGTTCATCACTGCAGACCAAAGCTTCTAATTGATTACCAAACTAATGCAAAACCAGAATCTTTTAAAACCCCTCAGCACTCAATTTAAAGCACATTGTTTGCCGAAGAGCGTGTTTCCCTAGGGTCCATGCCCAGGGAACACCTTTAACAACAAACCAGAACCGCATGTCCTCGTGCACCAACAAGAACGAATGATTTACAGTCGAGTCGCTGGCGCACATCAGTGTTTCGTCCTGGCATCCGCGACGGCGACATTTGCATTTTCCCTTAATTTATTCATAAACAAACCGCTCAGCATTTCACTCCGTGACACGTTAACAGCACCAGCTTCGTGTCATCCTCGCATAAATGACTTCTTCTTTTTTTTCGCTCATAATCCTCAATCCCAAACCCCCCCCCTTCTTTGCCTCAGATTCATTCCCCGACGGCGCATAATATTGTAATCGTCACGGATTACCTTGATCAGGCTGCAGCAACTTCCTCCGGCAAGGACGCTCGCAACGTTCCGTTCGCCGATGAGAAATTCAATTTTCCAATTTGCATATGCATGTGGGCACGTGTGTGTGTGTGTTTGCATCTTTTGTGTGTTTTGGCAGAGGGAAAAAACAGCGGAAGGGGGCAAATATTTATGCGGATTTTATATACTCTCCCAGACCCTTCCGATGAGACGATAACAATATGAGTGCCCTCCGACACACACCAGCATGCGACCTCCTTTCAGTGATGAGCTAGCCCGGAGTAAGCGAGTGTCGCATAGATGATCATCCCGAGGAGAGACTCCTTGTGCCCTACTCCCACGATTTCAATCCGGAGAGGAGAAAACAAGGACGGCATCGATGTGACACCGTGTGATTATATACGTTCCTTTTCCCTTTCATTTTCCCGGTAACTATCTGCCATCCTCGTGGCACACAATGAGTGCAACAGCAACAATAACAAATAAGATGTCACCAAGAGTCCTTACACACACGAGGGCTTAAATAACAACATACACTCTGCCAAGGCAGGGAGACCAAAAGAAACTAATCAGGGAAACTATGCAACGAAAGTGAAAGACGAAAGCAATTGAGAACGATAGCCGGGAGAGGATGCAGAAGTACGTCGAGAAACGGAATCAGGATGATAGTCCTTCGGAAATATGGGTCAAAATGAGGAGCTGTGTGGAGAAACGGCAAAGAAATAGTCCACGGTTAACTGACAGCGATGATGGCTTGACATATCCGCATACTCACTTGGGCACTGTTGTTGTGCTCGTGCCTGTGCCTGTTGTGTCATGCCGGTCATGTGCCGGAGGACTCCGGTACAAGAGGCCACTGGGGTGCACTCCAGATCCCGTCATTCTTCCAGATGAGGTGGGTGGGTAGTTTGCGACGATGTTCATCCTGTGATTCTGTGCAGGATGAGTTCCGTTTTTTTCCACTGTCATTTGCTTTGGATGGGGTTTGCGGAATGACCTGCCTCATGAGCAGGGAATTTTTAGACATCCTTACATGCTCAGAGATCGGACCGAGGAGACTGTCATTAGTATTCATAAGGACATCATAAATTAAACATAAGTGCGGACGGGAATGGCAGACCCTTCTCCTTCATTAATCAAGCATACACCCGTCACCTTTTGCACAGAACTGGTGGACGGTTTCATTTCGAAAATGTTTCCCACTTGTTTTTGGGGTGAGTTGAGTTCGTTAAGTTTTTGAGTCCCGATTCTTTTTGCCTGTTCAGATGAGTGGAGAATGAATGAGTGGGAATTTCAGTCGATGTCAACAAGCGACAAAAGAGACATCCAATCGACTGCAATCGATTTCGTTTTGTTTTCGTTTTCAATGCTAGACAAAATCCTAACCCTAACACAGTTAATAATCCTAACTTACTGGCCCTTTATGGGCTCCCTAAGCTAAACTTAACCCCTATCGACTGCAATAAACTGAAGACAGTGGTGGCAAAACTAAAATTTAGGAATACTCATGCCAATGTTGCTAATAAACACCGATAAAGGGGTGCGACGGGAAGATGTTCGCTTTGAATCTACCGATTCTCAAGAAAGCGGAAGGACAAAGTTCTTGTATTCATATGTGGCGTACTTTTGCTGGTTGAAAGTGTGAATTCCTTCCCTTGTGTATTATAGGGCCTCAACTAAGACTGCGCTTCATCACAATGCCAATGTGCTTCGGTTCTCCCGAACTCCTTCGCTTCAGTCTCCACAGATCTGCGGTAAAATTTCTTTGGATCGCGTGATCTGTCATGTGTCAGGTTTCATTGTATAGCATAGTTAACTGAGAAAATGTCGCCCTTTCGTAATTTGCGGCCAATGCATTGCCATTACCGTCGATTTTATGACGATGATGAACACTCACTTTAAGTGCACGCTGGGCTTGCAATCACGTCAGCGAAGTCCACGAATGTACACGACAGCGAGCCATAAAACCAAACAACGAGTACCAAGGACTGGAAAGTACGAGCTACACAAAGTGATACACATTTCTGGACATGAAAGTGTGTGGCAAACTTCCAAATATGGAGAACTAGTGTATCCAGCGTGCATCGCTACGTCCGCTCTGGTGGGCGTGCCCCCTTCCTTTTCAGGGGATCTCATTTTCCCCGATGTTCTCATGTGTGCGACTGGATGGCGCCGTTGGTTAAGTGCCTGCCCCAAGTTCGAGTCCCAGTGAAGCAGAGTTAATACGCTTTTAACCGGTTTTTCAAATCTGGTCCAGCCACCATTTTGCCGATGGGATCAAATTAACGGCCCTATCACTGAAGCGGTCAATCAGTGGTAGTAGTCTGACTGTGGGTATCACAATGGACCAACGTGGTCTAAGTGTGCTGGTGAATCCACTAGCAGTCTCCTGACCTAACCTAACCCATGTGTGCAAAATTTCATAATTCTCCGTCGAAAGATTGCTGAGAGATACGAATTTCTGTTTTTCCTATAGCCCATGAGCGATTCCTAATCGATCGGTGCTCATAGTGTCAAAAATTGCATAAGGTTCGGTGCAATTGTTTAGAAATTTATCCCATACATGCAAACGAATCTGCCATGTTATATTTAAAGATATAAATGGTAGAATAATAATTAAAAATTGCGGTTGGCTCACATGACTTCAGTTGACTGTATGTAGTCTACTTTCGCTTAGGCATTATGAATATGAAACTCTGAATAATGACATAGGTTGCATAGCATACTCATAAACCAAAAATTCATAAAGAAAGCCCATGACACTCTTGACAACCTCCTCTTCATGCCTGAAAAGTTTGATTGAAATCGTTCCAGCCAATTCGGAGATTAGCCCGAGCAATCAGACAGACAGACACTACGATTTTATTAACATAGATTTGCATACTACTTCTTCTTCTTAGGGCACTACAGTCCAAGAGGTGGACCTGGTCCTTTTTGTATACACACTGTATTAAACGTCATTGCCTCAATCATTCAATTATTCGCATGCCAAAATCAACAACACTTACCGGCAAGAGCGAATAAAATTTGCAGATGTACGTTTGTGTTTAAACGATAAAAAAATTAAGCTAAATGTTTGATGATTTTAGGCTGCAAGTTTGAAAAACAAAACAGATTTACGCGGCAAAACACAAAATAAAGTGACTCTTACCGATTACATCCTTTCACAACGCCAGTTCTATGAAAAAGGACCTTAACATGATCACTCACTGACAGCTGTCAATGTGTATGCGTGTATGCGCTACAACGTATATTTGCCGTGTGTATGACATCAACATAGGCACAATGGACTCATAGTGGCCTAAGTGAGCCATGACGTGTTCTTCATGTCAGCAAGGGCACCCATCTACATCTACACGCTCACAGGCGCCTACGTATTTGTTGTTGTTTTTTTGATGTGGACAAAATTAGATGTTGACATATCTCACGAACGCGTGGATCAATTTTGTGCAAACTTTAGACAAACCATCTACACGATCATACGAACAAACCCTAAACATTTTAACGAATTCGGTTTCACCGTTCGTGAGTTATAAAGACACAAAGCACTTGCAACAATTTTTTATATATACATATATATAACCAATATTTTATCTAAAAAAATTGAAAAATCGGCCTTTGAAAGCGATATGTCGTTGTAAGCGTTGTCGTTGTAAACGATTTGTTATTCAATGGGATTATAATGAAGCTCAGCCGGGACTTAAGAATTTGGTCGTTTAAACCGCTATCGTTGTAAGCGATTTTGACTGTATTTTTTAGCTCAATAAAGACGACGAACATTTTTTACAAAAAATCATTATAAACGACGGAGCATATTTTCACTTGATTGGCTTTAAACAGAATGTCCGACTTGGTGCACCGATAGTGACTCTTCTAAGACCACTACACTTTCGTAGGATAACTGCTTATGGCGTCTTTGACAAAAAAGGGTTTTATTGGGCCATATTGCATTGAGCCAATGATGACAATAGTAGGAACATGTTGAAGTTGATTTAATCAGGCCTACAGGATTTGTGGTTCGAACAAGACCGTGTAACATTCCAAGCAACTCGTGGAACTATGCAAATTTTCGCGATAAGTTTGAATGATAATGTTGGAAGTGAAATGTCCACTGGGTTCCGATCTCTTTTTAAAAGGGGGTTTTGAGGGAAGACGTGTATTCCAACCAACACGCTGAATGCTTAAGAACAACTTTCGAAACGAAGCTTCTGAAGCATTGCTGCAAAATGTGCTGAAACAAGCTCGTGTGCACTACAAATAATTCGCTAATAATGGCAAAAAACATGTTCGGACAAAAATACAAATTTAAAAATTGTGTTTCACTTAAAGCGCATTAAAAAAACCATCGTTTTGGAGCGTGAAAAACACCCCGTACATCAAAATCCCCATAAGTGAAGGCAGGCCATTATAGGATTTCTCTCAGAAAGTAGTAAACGAATTGCGAAAGAGGGATTATCCTGTACATTAACATGGGTTACAGAGTATGCAATCTTTCTCCTGTCTCCTTCAAGGCACTGTCATTCCGTTTGCAGATGCAAATTCACTTCATTTGAGTACCCCCACCCTCCCCTATACTCATTTTCATCTCAACCTCATCCTCCCTCACATCATTGCCGTCTCCCGCCGATCACAAGTCGGTCCTCCTGTTCACACTTGAAGTAATCAACTTAGCGGTTAAGCACCTTCACATCATTCTCTGTCATCTGCGACTTCACTCGCAACCGTAGGAAACAAACTAAATCGGAACGCAAAGCGCAAGAGACAGCAGCACTTGAAAGGAACTCCCTACAATCACATTTACTCGATTCCATGATGATTATGAATTCCTCGTAGGCTTTGGCGACCCACAAATCCAATTCATTCATCATCCGGCAGAATCTGCATCTGTCCTCTGCCCAAGCACGCTTCGGGTCGGATGCACACACACACACCTCGATCGATGCCAAGGATATGCAAAGCGAAAATCAATGCCTCCTCTTCTGGATCTGTGAAATAGTTTAATTTTTAATCCTGACAACGTCTTGGTAAAAGTTGTCGTCTACACTGTTTCTCCCGCCCTTCTGCCACTCCTGCTCGTCCTCACCCGTGTCCAATGGCCTCCGCCTGTTTCCGTGTCGGATAAACTTGAATGAGTAAAGTTTTTCAGTGCATATTCGTTTGGGTATTCTACCAGGATAACGATGTAGGTATCCGATAATTGTCGCCGCACACATCCAGCCGTATGCGCCTGGGAGGAGATAAAATGAAAATTTAGAAGAAAATTCGAGGACTTTTTCTTTTTCAATTTTTCAGTTAGTTCTCACATTTGAGTACGAGAGCTCGCGTGTGTGTGTGTGTTGAGGAAGCGTAATTACGCTCCATGCGAACTGTCACCAAGTGTGTGGCGCAAATGTCAAAGGCGACGACATTTGCGGTTGTGGTGTGTTAATGAACGTCCTTGCGTTTTGATATTGTCAAGGGTCATGGTGATTATCTTGTACATCTCTGCAATCAATGGATTTTTCTTGTCCTGAAAGAAATGTGGGACAACGGGACGGAATTAAGGATCTCGTGACTTCTGCCAGAGGCGTCTATGCTTCGACTGAGTTTTTGGTGTCAGGAGATACACTCGTATCTGTATGAACTATGTCCTTTAAACAGGATTGAGAGGACAACGGTCGGGTTTTTTTCTTTTCTTGTGTCCTTTCGGATTTATTGTGTCATCTGCAACACACTAAAATCGATTTCCCAGTCCACATGAGTTGCTGTGTAGATTCACGAATAAATCTCGGTCTGGGGAAGTAGCTATGAAACACTAGCCTGAAACACTAGTCGGATTTATTGCTCATGGAAGATGAACTCGTTTGTAATTATTTGAGAGTGAATTTTACAGGTTAGCACTTGCCAAGCAATCATGGGACAATATCCTTTAAGGAAATGAATCATGGGAGAGAGCTTTTCTGCTGGAGACTGCTTGTTTAACTGATTCAATTGGTATCTGCCTTAGAGTTGACCTATATTTTTGGTACTTTAAGACGTTGAATACCTCGAAAAAATGTAGTGTTTTATAGGCTTTAAGTTTTGTATTAAGAATGTGTCCCAAGACTTACTTATTTCTCTGCTCGTGGCACCGTCTCGTTGGAACAACAAACTCCACTTTTGTCACAACAAAGTCTTCCAACTGAGCCTGATAGTGCCGCTTGTCCCGATAGCGCCGCTTGTCCCGATAGCGGTGCTTGTCCCGATAGTGCCGCTTGTCCTGGTAGCACCGCTTGTCCCCATAGTGCCGCTTTTCCTGATAGCGCCGCTTGTCCCGATAGCGCCGCATGTCCCGATAGCCCCGCATGTCCCGATAGGCCCGCTTGTTACGATAGCGCCGCTTGTCCCGATAGTGCCGCTTGTCCCGATAGTGCCTTCTTGTCCCGATAGCGATGCTTGTCCCGATAGTGCCGCTTGTCGTGATAGCGGTGCTTGACGCGATAGCGGAGCTTGTCCCGATAGCGGAGCTTGTCCCGATAGTGGTGCTTGTCCCCATAGCGATGCTTTTCTCGATAGCGCCTCTTGTCCCGATAGCGCCGCTTGTCCCGCTGATTCCGCCGACCCAAATGAGACACCATGCAGTTACTTTGCGAGGGTGTAATGGTCTTTTGTGTATCAATTTAGGATTTTCGGTGACTCAATAGCGCCTATTCTGTTAACAAAATTAACCAACTCATGCTTTGTCGCTTATAATGATTTTTGACCAACAATTATTAGGTAAATAGGTGCCCTTGCTGGCATGAAAACATGTCAGCGGCTCACTTGGACCACTATGAGTCCATTGTGCCGAAAAGTTTTGGTCGTCTATACTCTTCTTCATCTTGTGGCGCTACAATTCGGAGTGGACGTGGGCCTCAACCAGCAAGCGTCTACAGGTAGCACGATCTTTTGCAAGCTGTCTGCACGCTAAGTTGGTTGACGTCTCTCTCTGCTTGGGGGCGCCACCTTAAACGTAGACGTCCTCTATTGCGTTGTTCCACTGGTTCAGAGTCGAAGATCGACGACTGTCATCGAAACCAAGATGGAGGCCAAACAAAATCGTAATTGGCAATCGAAAACACCCTATAAAAGATCCAAAGATCTGCAAGAGATCTCACGCACTGATATTACCCAATCAAGCTGTTGACGAAGGGTTTTAGGCATTAATAGATGACAGTAGAGAAGATCTGAGGCCTCTAAATGTCCATTCAAAGGCAAAAGGAGCCGTAAGACATGGCCAAATGCTGTGCTCGCAGTGATATCTTTAAAGCACTTTAGCAAACGGCTGCCATCTAGCCTTGGCCAAATGTATTGGGCACCCTTTAAGATTCGTTATATCTTCAAAAAGCAAAAAAAAATAATGAAATGGGAGGAAACAGATAAGATCGTTTACAACCTCAGATAGTGTCGCCGAAAACCATAAAATTCAAACGAATTACTTCCGATAAGTGATTTGGCAGCAAACACAAAAAAATAAGGGTGCCTAATACATTTGGCCAAGGCTGTATTTTCTGCAAAGCATCCATTATGGTAATGGATGGGCATTAAGACTTCTGTAACAGAGCCAATCTCGTCGAATTTGTTTACTGCCTTGCCTCCAGTAAGCTCAGGTGGACGATAATGTCGACCATAATCTGCTCTAAAAGGGGTAAAACATATGTATATACTTTTTTGTAGTAAGTTTTCACAATTTTAGCACGCTCAGCGATTGTTAAACGATCCACATTGCAAAATGGCACACCTTAAACTAAACATGTTACGAGTAAGTCTCGGATGACAGTTCGGATTGACGTATGTGACTGAAACAGGGATGTCAAATCAGGACCACTAATTGGATGACTCTATGCATTTACTTGCGGGCTGCTGATGTTCTAAAGCAGGGCCCTGCTCCACCCCGGACTGTAGCGCCATGAGAGGAAGTTCTGAAGCTGGATCAACTTGCAGCACCACACATCGCTTTTTAAGACCCTTCCTCCCGGTGGTTGGGACGTCTTTGCGCACACCGTTTGAAGTTGTGCATGTCCTGTGAAGTACATAAAATTCGGTGTTTATAATGAACTTTCCCATCATTCAGCAAGCTCCTGAAAATTGGTTGAACTTTGAGAAACTTTGAATTTCTGCTTTCTATTCATGAATCCGTTAATTAAGAAAACTTTCCCTGAGGTATATTCGAAACTTGCGTCAGCTTTTCAGCCCGATCACACTTTCCTTCTGATGAACATTCAATTCAATTCAATTCACAGTTAGAATCCTCAAACCAGAGGACTCTGGAGGCATTCACCGTTCCTCACTTCACACCACTCTCGGTTTTGTGCAAATGACGCACGAGAACGACGGCAGGAATTAATTATGACGTGAAACATATTTCCAGCCGTGCTCAAAAATTTTGACATAAAGGACAGAAGGAAAAATTAAAATACATTTCCCATACCGGGAATCGAACCCGGGCCTTCTGGGTGAAAGCCAGATATCCTAGCCACTAGACCATATGGGACACATTTGAATTTGCAGCAGCTACCTCCTAAATAATAGATGCACAACCCACATGAAGTTTGAAATCTATTTTTAGCTCTTCACACGTGTTATCACATATTTTATGCATAATCCTCACGCCGCGCCGTTATACATTGACTGCTGTGTGTGTGTGTGTTTGTGTGTGCGCTTGTATGAATAGGAATGGGGAGGTGGGTGGTTGGGAATGAGTCGCAGGTGTATCGTTCGATGAATTTAAAGGCATTCGAGGGGACGCCAGCTACTGAGTGGATAAATGTGTAGCTGTCCTTTGTTGAGTTCATTCGGGACATCCATCACTTCAATCTGTCATCTTTTCAGTTTCTCATTTCGCAGGGATGTTTGCCTGGACGAGACCATGTTTACCGATGTTGCTTCTCCCTCAACATTCAATTTGAGACTGTTGTTAATGTCGTGAGCATAATGAGAACATGAAAAATGTCTTGTGTTTCTCTGCGGCTCCCTCTTTGACTGATTTATTACAGAAACTGTGTGCATTTTGAACCCGTGTAATTTGTGAAAATATCTTGTTCAGCAGAAGCCATGAAAATTTGAGAGGGATTTCGTTTCGAACTTCAATGTATTTTTCAGAAACAATTTACAAGGTTTTAGGCGCCTTTTGGATGAACTCAAAGTTGGACTGCGCTGTCAGCGCTGGGGTCTTTTTCGAATCCATGCCTAATTCCCTGACATAAAGGGTGGGCCATCTAGTGTTTTTTTTAAATCATAGGTTATTTTGACACTGATAGCTGTTTCCCGTTCGAAGTCCTGGCAGAAAGTCAGTATCATACCTCCGCGGAACGAAATGAGTCGCTTTATGCTTGAACAAAGTTGGGAAATATTGAAAATTTCTTTTCGCATTATATTCATTTTGAACGTAGAAGTCTTAAGGGCCAACTATAACGGCCGTACTGGAATTTAAGAGAACACAAGCAATCGAGTGAATACAGAATACTGATACAGTGTGACTATAATAACTGCTTCGTTCAGATTCGTTAAGTTCGTTCTGTTACGGTTTGTTCGTTCAGTTTCGGTAAGTGCGTTCAGTTTCGTTAAGTGCGTTCAGTTTCGTTAATTTTGTTTAATTTCGTTTAACTCGTTCAGTTTCGTTAAGTTCGTTTATTTTCGGTAATTTCGTTGAGTTTGGATAAGTTCGTTCACTTTTGCCTACTTATGCCTACCTATAGTTTAATGCCGACTCCGAACGGCGAGATTGAGAGGCTTTTTCTAAACAGTTACACTCTTTGAGCATTGTCAGTGACTCGACAAGACGCGAACAATTTTTTTTTTAAATTGTTTGTCTGAAATTGGATTCGAACTTTCATTCATTCATTCATTTACAGTCTAGTGAAAGTCTAATGCGCATGGGTCGATACACGAACCCACACGGCCATGGCGCCCCCTTTTATGAAGATATCGGCATGAAATTTATATAATTTCCGACGCACCAAAATTTGAAAAGTTGGGCTTTTTGCGAGTGGCTCCAGTATAAAGTTGTGACGTTGTCATAGATTTTGAAACATTGACGCACCCCCTCGAGTGATATATCAATTGACAGATCGTTTGAAATAAGTTTGGGGTTTGCTTCAACACTTTTTGATCCAAGGTACTATTTGAAAAATATGGAGCTCCAAACTTGGTTTTAACGTGTTTCCTCCTCCCATTTCTAAACCAAATTGTTTAAAAATCTGAAAAAAATCACAGGAACTTGGTTTCATTGAGTACTTTCATTTAAGACTTTGAGCATTCTAGCCCAAATGGAGATATTGGTCAAAAACAGTAAAACAACGACATGCAAAATTTGAAGATCCGAAAACTCTTTGAGTATTGTCTTGTTACTCGAAAGAGCCGTGGGATTTGAAAATTGTTTACTTTCCTGTACTGGGAATTGAACCTAGACTGAGAGCATCGTGTGTAGGAGTCCACGCACATACCCCCAATGCCCACATTCTCATTCTCAGAAAATGTTGGCAATCACAAATTGTGTGTAAATAGAATTTAAATCAAAAGTAAAGAGTTATGTCTAGGAATCATTAACATTGTGGATTTGACTTTTATCAACTGGAATGTCCCCCTTTCATCCAGAATATTTCCTATTTCTTGCCCTAATTACAACATTTAACTCCCATGAGTGTATTCTGTTGCTGTAGGAGATTATTTTCAGGCACGCCCATTGCATAGCACTTGGGATTTCTTCATTGAAATGGAAGCATAACATAAATACCCAATTTCTGAATAGACATTGAATGCAAAATACTCTCATTTAATTTGCAAAAGTCTAAATTGTGTATAAAATAATTCAAAACATAGTCTTTCCCTTTGCCCTTGCCAACAACAAAATCGATAGATCCATCAGTTTTGAGATGGAAGCCACAGCCCCCATCCGCACAGCGTTTACCTTTTCCCGGGAAATGGTCTCTTGTCCTTGTCCCCTTCGCGATGATGCAAAGTCCTTCCTGAGCGAATGATATATTCATGTACCATATGTATGCACACTTGGTATGTACAGGGTGGGCCAAATACAAGTTTCTTTTTGAGAATGCAATCAAATGAACAAATTTATTCCATGTATCATGACTTTAGAAGTAAGAACAAACAGTCCCATTAAATTATGAAATACAACATCCTTCAAATGACTGCCTCGTCTGGCTTCGCAGTAACATGTTGTCACCGCAATTTCCCAAAACCTTGCTGATGATTTCGGGCTATAGCTCATGGATTGCTTGGATGATATTGGCCTTAAGTGCTTAAATCGTTTCCAGATTGTTGGCATAACATCGGTTCCCACAAAAAAAAGTCCAAAGGGATTAAATTGTAGCTCCGAGGCAGTCAATTGATATCGCCAAGACGGCTGATAACACGATTTGGGAATTTGGTGGGCAAAAGATCGATTGTGGCATGGGCTGTATGGCATTCTGCATGAACCAGAGGTCGTCCAAATCCATGTCTTCAACTTCAGTAAAGACAAAGTCGGTTTACACGACTCTGTAACGCTCACCGTTGACCGAAACGTTGTTCCCAGCATAATTTTCGAAGAAAAATGGTCCAATGATGCCACCGCTCCACAATCCGCACCAAACTGTCACTCTCTGTGGATGCATTGGCTTCTCTACAATAACGTGCGGGTTTTCCGAGCCAGATGCTACATGCGGCAAATTTGTTTGTCAACGTAGCCGCCGAGATGAAAATGCGCCTCGTCAGAAAAGATTATTTTATGCCCAAAATCGTTGTCCAATTAAAGCTCCTCTAAGGCCCAAACTGTGAAGTGGATTGAATTGAAGGCGCATTTGCTGAGTTAATTGAACCTTGTAAGCGAATAATTCGAGATCTTTGTGCAGAATTCTCTCTCTCCTTAGGTTAGTGCGTGAAATGTTGAGCTGTTGAGATCGATGGCGAGTTGATGTTCGTGAATTGAGTCTCACACTCTCGGCAGCGACACCGCAGCCACATTCTCATCTGTACGCACCGTACGAGGACGACGATCAGGAGTGTTGTCCACTAGCATACCAGTCTCACGAACTTGCGTACAGCAGTCGCAGCGGGTGCTTCATTTCGGCCACAACTTCTTTTCAAAAAACGCGCGGTTTGGGCTACACAGCACTCACTTTGGAAATAGGTTTTCATTATTTCCCAACGTTGTTCAAGCGTAAGGCATTCATTTCGCGGAGGTATGATACCGACTTTCTGTCAAGATTTCAAGCAGGAAACAGCTCTCAGTGTCAAAATAACCTGTTATTTAAAAAAGCACCCACCCTGTATATTTGCGTACCACACAGCCGCCCCTTGGCAAAAGTGTGTATCTGACTTATCAATAAACAGCGAAATTGTTGTACCGTGGCGGCCCCCTACAAGATTTATGAAGGGAAACTCATAAAAATCGTCTCTTCAAAAGATGCTTACACAAAACGAGGCAAAGATCCCTGTCCCCCGTCCCAAAAAAAGGTAAAAAAAACAATTATTCGGCTTTTTATGAACATCTTTGTTCCATTTTTGGAGCAAAAAAAATTCGCCTTTCGCAGCAAAAGCTTATCACACATGTAATAAATTGCACAGAGTCTCATCGCAACTGTGTGGGTGTGTCTTATGATTTATTAAGGTTCAGAGGTGTTAAATACTTCAATAGGCACAGGGACTAGGTGCCAACCTGTTGGGTTCTCTTGCGGTATTCAATAGAGGCAAGGGTTTGAAAGCACATTAAACACTGCAAATCTACGGTCATATAACTAAGCTAGGGATGGGTTTGGTGAATTGTTCAGTGAACCATTAGCTGGCTTTCAGTTTTGCACGAACATTAAAATCATTTTACTGCGGCGAAAATTTAATGAGAAGCCGTACTCGTATGACTGAAGTTGGAATTGATCTTTAACCGTGTAAACAGAGATGACAAAGTTGATTGGTTGATGAAGTGACTGTGACTATAGGGGTGTTTTATTCACAACTGTGTAACCAGCTAAATAAACTTTTATACAAACAAACAGCAGCAACACCACAAGTGGTGATAAACTGTTCACTCAACTCAAGTTTAGAGTTCCGTTCAAAAAACGGAGTCCAAATGATGCTGAAATTTAAGAATAAGTCTTTCCCTACTCACTGACAGATGCCGTCATGTTGAATTTATACGACATTAAAGGTGACCAGATAGCAATGATAGTTTTTCCAATTTTCATGTTTCAGCAGCTGTTAAAGCTATCAACGAAGTCGAGATGTCAAAATATTTAGTATGGCTTGCCATTTTATCATGCAGAGTTCCACGTCTACTGAGCTCGCAGAAATAATTAAACAAATAGTATCAGTACTCTGAAGACGACAGGATGGCGCTGCTGGTTAAGTGCCTGTTCCAAGTTAGAGAGGTCCCAGGTTCGAATCCCAATGAAACGAATCTGGTACAGTCACCATTTGCCGTTGGGATCAAATTAACGGCACTGAAGTAGGTTGCTACGTGGCAGTACAATGGATCAGTTTTTGAGTCTGGGTCCTCCAGTGTAGGGCTTCAAAAATCTTCTGAAAAAAAAAAATCAGTAATCTGGCTCAGTTGTAAATACGGAACGTGAATTTCGTCGTGAGGTCGGTCGCCATCATGACTTCATGCAGGCAATTCGTCACATCGTGGACAAGTTTGAGCCTGAGTACACTCTTTTGGACCTTAAGCCGCCACCCATACAGAGATTGGTGCGAAATAAAGAAATAATAGCCGCCGTTGCGGCCAGTATCGAAGAAGGTCCAGAAATGTCGACTCGGCCGAGCAGCTGAATTGGGCATAGCCGGAGAGTCAACCCCGGCTTATTTTGCGGTTGAAGTTGGGCCAATATCCGGGTAAGATTGTCCTAATGCAAGAATTGAAGCCGAACAACCATAGACACCGCAGTGAGTTCCCTAAGTGGGCGTTGGAAATGCTAGCCGGAGATCCGGATTTTGGCGAAAAACTCATAATTCTCGGACGAGGCCCATTTTTGGCTCAGCAGCTATGTCAAGAAGCAAAATTGCCGGCCTTAATTGGAGCGAACACAGTCCCCAAGTGTTCGACCAAACAACATGCATTCAAACAGATTAACTTCTTGTTGCAGTTTACGGCAAGGCGGCGTCATCGGACCTTGTTTCTTTCGAATGGGGAAGGATACACCGTTCCCGTCAATAGTCTCAGGTATAGAGCGATGTTTACTGACTTTCTATAACCAGAGCTCGACAGTATCGATATATCCGAGGTGTGGTTACAACGGTTTGTTTGTCAGACAGCGCTACATGCCATACAAGCTACCGCGACGCTCGAAGTTGTGAAGGAGACATTTGGCGTCATCTCACAGCGAACGTTCATCAATAGGCCGCCGCGATGGTGCGACTTGACACTACTCGATTATTTTCTCTTGGGCTACGTCTAGTCCTAAGTCTACCCTAACAAGCCAACCACTTTGGACGAGCTCGGGGCCAACATTCGAGACGCTATTGCCGGAGTGACGCGGCACATATTGGACCGAGTCATCAAAATTCTTGCGACCACTTGAAGCACTGCCAGCGAAGCCGAGGCGGCCATTTAAATGATGCTTAATGGCATAAATATAGCTTCGAAATAAATCTAAACTCAATTTTATATCACGCATCGTTGCTGATTTATTCAAATTTCATTTCCTATCATTCTTTTCTGGTCTGGTCTGATTAAAGTGGCGGTGGACTGACAGATCCTGTTTGTCGCACCCAATTAGTGCCTTGGAAGCGCCATTTTAATAACACATCCTATTGGATACCTAATTGATGTGAAGGGGGTGAGTGGAGTGTGTGTTCTCTCAGATTTGCCTCGGATTGTTAAAACCAATTTGTGAAGTTTATGAAGGCTAGCAGACTGTAAATGGCTTTGCCCAGAGTGCGTTGTCTGACTCCAGCCAGAGCCGGACATTTGCACAGGAAGTGCTCCGAGGTTTCTGACTCGATTTCCTCCCGGCAGCTGCGGCAGTGCGAGTTAAATGGTATGCGTAGTCTGTCAGCATGCCTGCCAACCTGTACAAACCTGTACAAACTGCTATAATCCTGGAAAAATTCCTTCTACTGTTGTTGAGCAGATCTTTTGTTCTCTTTTGGTTGTAGTTGGGCCATAATCTTCTAGATAGGACATAGGTTTCTAGCTTGATCCATCTTTCGTTGGCGTCACCCTGTACATCGCTGTGATTTCAAGTGATAGTCTTGTTTTCTCTGAACAGAACAGGGGTCTTGTCTGGTGAGCGCATACATTTCTAAGCCACACCTAGAGCCTTTTCCAACCAGGCATCCCCTCATGACTCTTCGCGCACACCGCACAAATCATTTCGCTCCCATCTGTTAAACGGGATCATTTTGTTGATGAAATGAAAAATCTTTTATAAACGAAATTGTTTTGTTGTTCCAAATAAATCAAATTTTGAAGAGATTTCTTCCATTGCAAACCACTAAAATTGAATCCATCTCACAGAAGCTGCGGACTGCCGGCAGGCCCCCTGAGCGGGTAATAAATATCGTTGAACACACAAATCCCCATCAATCATTACCATCGCCCATGATGAATATTAAATGATATCCCCAACAGCCTTTAGGGGTAGATAATGACTACATACCCCCACCCCCGGTGTTGTAAAATATGTAAACTGCCATTCTAACACACAAATCCTCGTACGCACATGATGCTCGAAAGCCACCACAAATGTAATGAGTGGAGAGTGTCTGTATCCTTTCGAGTCCACAAGCATAAACAAATCACAGCTCTCAGTCCGCCCGAAATCAATTTTTCATCGTCGATAGCCGCCTCTGCTGACCAGGACCGAAACGCGCTCAAACGCCCACAGTTATTTAATCTCTATCGAGCACTTATCATCCGGGGCATTGTGTCATAAATAAAACAGAGAAACAGGATAAAATACAGTCCCGTCATATTTCGAAGCAAAAAGTGGATGGCAAGGGAATCCTTTTCATTTTTTTTTCCTCCATCAATGGGCTGAGGCATGTCCTTGTGCTGCACTCTGCGGCTGTCTGAGGGAGGGGGCGATAGACAATGTTGTCCTATGGATGTGTGCGAAGATGTTTCATCATCAACTTGTTTTTCCCCGGTTTTTGGAAACCGTCCAAATAAAAAATGTTGTTCAAAAACAGAAGTAAATAGAAGCGTTGTTCTCTGTGATGAATTCTTAATGCGGTACGTTGACACAGATTTTGTCCTTCTGCCAGCCAAATGAGAATGAAGGGACCATTGTGGAGGTGGTGGCGAGGGTGCAATGAATCCATTTGAGATGGGCCAAGATGCGGTCAAAGTGGATCGAATGAGTCGAAAACAAAAACGAAAGACCTGAAGCGACTTTTTCTTCCCAATTTGTAACCTCTTACGTCAATTGGATGATTGTATGAAAAATAATTGGTTGTTCGTTGCATAAAGTGGGTCGATGGATTAATGATTTTGAAAATACTGCTCAGCAATGAAAACAAGTTGTCCTCTCGTGTAGGGCACCATTTTCAAAATGGCTTAACTCTCAACTGTCATGGTGCCATTTCTTTTGCGTTGGCAACACTTTACCACACAAACGAGCCAAAATTCACATCTCGCATGAATTTTGGGACAGAGTTTACACGAAGAATTAAATCTCCGACCGTGAAATTTTTACGTAAAAGTCACCAAATTTGTTTGTTTGTTTGTTTGCGACCATGTTGTTAAAGCAAACGACTGGATGGCGCAGTTGGTTAAGTGTCTGCCCCAAGTTCGAGGGGTCCCAGGTTCGAATCCATGTGAAATCGAAACTGGTCCAGTCACCATTTGCCGTTGAGATCAAATTAATGGCACTGGAGTAGGTTGCTACCTGGCAGTACAATGGACCAGTTTTGAGTCTGAGTGCTCCAGAAGAGTTTCAAAAATCCTTCGAAAAAAAAAGTTGTTAAAGCAACATTCAGCAGTGTAAGTTACCTGCTTAACATGCCTACGACCCATGGAGGGTCTGAGCCTGAGCTATCGCTGTCTTCCATCGTTGACGGTCCTGGGCACGCTGCTTCCAGTCATCAAGACCAAGCCGTCTTACGTCCGCGATGACTTGGTCTTTGTACCGGAGGTTCGGTCTTCCTCTCCTCCAGGAGGCTCGGATTCGAGGACCCTCTTAGCTGAGGCGTTGTTGTCCATGCGCTCGATGTGGCCGGGCCACTGCAGTCGACGGATTTTTGCCTTTCGCACTGCATCCACATCCTGGTACAACTCATAGAGTTCGCGGTTGTGTCTTCTCCTCCATTCGCCTTCCTCGCAGACGGGACCATATATCCGACGTTGAATTTTTCTTTCGAAGCACCAAGAACCAGCTCTGCAGTTCTGCTTAGTGTCCAGCTTTCGGCTCCATATAGCAGGATTGCCAGAATAAGAGTTTTGGTCCTTCGAGTCAGAAGTTTTAAGCACAGTTGCTCTGACAAATCGGTTGCCAAGGGCGATTCTACGTCGGATCTCCACTGTGATGTCGTTCGTGGAGTTCACGTTTGCCCCAACCTCAAAATTGTAGCTGTCGTTTGTAATGTTTTCCCTAGATGGCGTGCGGCGGATCGTTTCTTGCTCGTAAGCATATACTTCGTCTTATCCTCATTGACCTTAAGACTAGCTCGTTTTGCCTGTTCTTCCATCGTCGTGAAAGCTTCCACTACGGCGCGACGGTGTCGATGTCATCTGCGTATCCCGTCTCGTATCCAGTTGGACTGACTTGTAGAAGACAGTACCTTCCGTGTTTACAGCAGACCGCCGCACTATCCTCTCCAGTACCAAATTGAAGAAATCACACGACAGCGCATCTCCTTGCCGAAATCCGGTGCAGGTTTCAAATGGCTCGGAAGAGTTAGCGTGGATCGACACAATCGGATCAGTTTTCCCGGGATCCAGCAATTGGCCATTGCTTCGAATAGTTCCTTGCGATGAAGGCTGTCGTATGCGGTCTTCCTTTCCTTCTCGAACCAGGAGGCTCGGATTTGAGACCGATCGATTTGAAACTCTCTGGTCTTCTCCAGGATTTGCCTAAGTGTGCAAATTTGGTCTATAGTCGATTTGCCAGGCCAGAAGTCGCACTGGTACGTTTCGATTAGGGCGGTGCAAAACAGCTTTGGCGTGTAGGCGATTACCCATTTGACGGGATCACTTTGAATTACGGCACAGTTTGGCCCGCTTCACTTAGGTTTATCTCATTTCATCTCATCTCATCTTCAGCGCCCGCATGTTCCACTAAAGGGGTCGTGGAGGTAATTCACGCACGAGAGATCTCCAGGACACTCGATCCTCCGCCATCGACTCTAACTCGTCAGGAGCTATGCCCAAGTTCGAGTTTTTGGACTTGTTCCAACCATCTCGTCCTGGGTCTGCCAAGCGGTCACCTACCTGCTGGAATCGCATTCATGGCACTTGACCAAACCATCGAAGTACAGCCCTTTCCGTTCGAAGAAGCACCTGCCCAACATTGAGTTCCTCGCGCACTGTTGTGTTTCTCACTCTATCCCGACAAGTAACTCCCACAACAGCACGAAGAAATTTCATTTCGGCAGCTTGTATATATGTGAGGATGACTAAGTCATCTGCAAAAAGAAGATACCTTACTCTCAACTCTCCGAATGTGAAACATTCCTCGCATTGACTGCGCTGTAACATCTAGTCCATATGATGAAATGAAAAAGAAGAGGTGACAAGACGCACCCTTGGCGAAGTCCAACGGACACGGTGAAAGATTTATTTAATTAAATAGGAAATAAAGTAAGTTGTTGCATAAACGGCTGGATGGCGCAGTTGCTTTAGTGCATGCCAAAAGTAAGAAGGTCGCAGGCTCGAATCCCAGTGAAAGCAGAGTTAATAGGCTTTTATCCGGCTTTTCAGTCGATGGTCCACCACAATTTACCGTTGGGATCAAATTAACGGCAGTATCACTGGAGTGGTAGTAGTCTGACTGAGGGTATCACAATGGACCAACATGGTCTGAGTGGCTGGTGAATTCACTACTAGCAGCCCCCTAACTTAACCCAACCTAACCTAAGTTGTTGCATTCTTGTTCTGTATGGAAATAAAGCAGATATCCAACAACTACAGGGGGTGCCTTAAATCGCAGGCTTTATGAATAAACTTCAAACAAATGAATCCCTCAAAGTCGACATAACAAACGCCATCGAAAATTCATATAAGTGTCATCCAGCTAAGCCGCTAAGTACCGCTGAGTGGATATCTCACACATAACTTGTTTTATTTACATTCAAAAATTAAGCGTCCTTATTGAAGGACCCTTTAGTTGTACCCTGTGAGTACTTTAAGTGGAACTGAACACGGAATTAGCGTCACTTTCCATTTTTTAAATGAAGTCCTATGGTGTTCCGTCATGACTCATTTGTCGAACATGTAATCAACCTGCACAAAGCAGAAAATGGTTTCAGACCAATTAGCTCCGAGGCTGATCTACAGCCTTGGCCAAATGTATGAGGCAACCCTTAAGATTCGATATATCTTTAAAAAGTAAAAAAATTAATGAAATGAGAGGAAAACTAAAAATCGTTTACAACCTCAGATAATAATAATAATAATAATAATTGCGGCGCTACAGTCCGAGACGAACCTGGGCCTAGCTTCTCAGCAACCACTCGTGTTGTACGTGCTATTGTTCTCTCACGAGTGGAGGGGACCTACAGTTTAATGCCGACTCCGAACGGCGGGATTGAGAAGCTTTTTCTAGACAGTTATACTCTTTGAGCATTGTCAGTGACACGAAAGAGGTAGAGCTGTGAAAATTTGTTTGGTGTTTTTTCGGGAATCGAACCGACAACATCGAACGTAGGAGTCGATCCACTTATCCACTACGCCACGGGGCCCACAAACCTCAGATAGTGACGCCGAAAGCCATAAAATTGAAACTTTTTTCTTCCGATAAGTGATTTGGCAGCAAAGACAAAAAGATAAGGGTGCCTAATACATTTGGCCAAGGCTGTAGATTCTAAGCGGACTGCGGGTGCTCACGTTCCATATTCAAAGTCGAAAGAACTCGGTTTTCGTGGCGGGAAATATCTTAAAATGATGTTTCCATTTGAGATTCGGAATTTGAGGAGTTTCAAAATCTTTCTTGTTTCCGATTAGACTGGTCTAAATTAACAGCCTTGATGACAACCGTCCTCACGACGGAATTTGCAACTGAGTCGAAGTTTCGGGAATATTGTTTAACAATTTCCGCACTTTTGCAGGGGTGAAACGGGAGAGACGACTGGTTGGCGCAGTTGGTTAAGTGCGTGCCCCAAGTTAGAGGGGTCCTAGGTTCGAATCCCAGTGAAATCGAATCTGGTTCAGTCACCATTTGCCGTTGGGATCAAATTAACGGCACTGGAGTAGTTTGGACCAGTTGTACAATGGATCATTTTTGAGTCTGAGTACTCCAGTGTGGCGTTTCAAAAAAAAACATTCGGAAAAAAAATTACTTCCGATAAGAGAGTGATTTGGTAGCAAAGACAAAAAACGGTGCCTAATACATTCGGCGAAGGCTGTATGTTTTGGTGGGGAATCAAAATACATGTTGGCTGGGTTAGTTATTAGACTTGATTCCCCCGGAAGGCGGAGTCACCCAAACCAGCAGTCGACCACTTTAATGAATTCAAATTCGAAATTCCATGCCGGTTATTTAATGACCCTTCCCAACATCGGTGAAGCCTCCAGGCACATTCAACACTTTACTAGCACTTCATCTACATTTCAAACCTCAGTTACGAATCCCCTCCCACAAATCTCTGCCAGAAAAATCTCCTTGAGAGCATCTCAGAGGAAATCCAAATAACTCAAAACACTCCGCCAAGGAAGCATCATTTTTACGACTAAATCACATTCAACACTCCTCCACTGCCCTGTAATTAGGAATTTCAGTCGAAATTTTTCACCTTCGTCCTCGGCATTAGAAAATGTCTTAATTATCCTTCCTTCCATTCCCCCATCCGTGCACCGTGCTGTGGGTGGATTCCGCTCAATTAAAAAGGATTTCCCAGCATATCTTGAACTTTTTCCATATGAACTCCGGCAAAAGTTCCATTTCACCAGTGCTCCTTCGAACGAACACGGAAAGTATCCAATAGAATTAATTCGGGGGCGTGGGAAGGGGGCGGATCAAATTATTGAGAGCACAACTTAACTAATTACAAGCACGTGCAAGTAATTTTGTTTTACATTTCAGACGTTTCGTGCGTTTTGTTTTTTAATTTTGTTCGTGTGCCCCCGCTAGCCGTTGGCAAAGGGAAATATTTAAACAGAAATCGATTTTTCCCCTGTCCTAAAAGGACGGGTCCCAAAGGGATACACACACCAAATCAATTACTCACCACTGGCTGCGGCAGAGGGAAAGTAATTACATTGTCCTGACAGTACGCAGTAAATTTAATATTTCAAAATTTGACAAAGGAAAATACCAATGTCCTTCATAAAAACTCAAATTTAATGTGAACCACTTCGATATGGCGCTGCGGAATAGTCTGGCAGTTGATTCGTTCGTTTTATGATACCAGGCAATTAAGAGGATATTGACATACAGCCGTGGCCAAAAGTATGAGGCACCCTTTAAGATTCGTTATGTCTTCAAAAAGCAAAAAAATCAATGAAATGAGAGGAAAAAATAAAAATCGTTTACAACCTCAGATAGTCACCAAAAACTGAAACTTTTTTTACTTCCGATTGTGATTTGGCAGCAAAGACAAAAAAATAAGGGTGCCTAATACATTTGGCCAAGGTTGTAGATTCCATGCGGACTGCGGGTTCAAGTTCCATATTCAAAATCGAAAGAACGCGGTTTTCGTGGGGGAAATGTCTTAAGATGTTGTTACCATTTGAGATTCGGGATTTGTGGAGGTTCAAGAGACGACTGTACACAGCCTTTGTCGTTTCCGATGAGACTGGTCTAAATGAACAGCCTTGATGACAATCGTCCTCACGACGGAATTTGCAACTGAGTCGAAGTTTCGAGAATATTTTTTAACAATTTACGTACGTTTGACAAGCGTGAAACGAGAGAGACGACTGGATGGCGCAGCTGGGTCCCAGGTTCGAATCCCAGTGAAATTGAATCTGGTCCAGTCACCATTTGCCGATGGGATCAAATTAACGGCACTGGAGTAGGTTGCTATCTGGCAGTACAATGGACCAGTTTTTGAGTCTGAGGGCTCCAGTGTAGTGTTTCAAAAAACCTCCGACAAAAAAAATAAAAAAGTGTGACAGACAAGACGGACGGACGGACGGATACACCGAACTTATAAAGGTTCCGTTTTTTGTAGACGGAACCTTAAAAAAAGTGTGAAACGCTGCGTGGTGAAATGCCAAACCCTTCTAAATGTTTTGACAGCTGGAAGTCACTGGTAGCATTGACAGCTGCTGAAACATAACATGTGGAGAGACTATCATTGCTATATGGTCACCCTTTAGATCCATTCTGTTCTGCAAGGGCAAGAATGTCCGATATTCTGACCCATGAGCTTCTGTTCCTTTTTGTTCCATTCATACGCTTCACAGCTCTTGTTTGGTTTCGCAGCAAAAATAGTGAATTCCCTTCGCTCTTCTTTCCACGATTTTTGACAGTATTGTTCTCCATTGTATTGTTGCCATTTTTTGGCTTCAGTTGTTTGCAAAAATTTGAATGGCGCGTTGTATTTGTTGGTGGCCTCCATTCCATGTGTTCAAGGTTTTCCAGCTTGCCAAGTCCTAATTCTTTTGTAGGATTCTTTTGCACTCAAAGTCGTAATCTCATCTCGAGCATGCAGCAAATTAACGACCAAATTTCAGCCAAAACCACTGCACCATGACCCAGTAAGTCCTGATGGAAGATGATGATTTCATCAACTCCGCACACAATTGCCATTCCGCGGCACACTTGATTTTGCATTCATTCGAATTGAAAAGGAAATTGAGAACTAGAACACACTCCTGCCACCAAAAGGGATGCACTGCAGCACTCACTCCCTGGGAGGCAGGAGACAGCTCGTGGGATGGTAATGGAATTATTATTCGCAACGCATTTGAATTGGATGCAGTATTTCTTGCGTAAAGACAACATTCCCCCTCCCCCTTCGTCTCTGTCAACCAAAATGAATAAACAGACAGAAGTGGAAAAATACCAAAACAGAGCATAAAGACTGACGCTTCCACGAACCAGAAGCAACAAAATTGAGCGTTCCACTTTGACTGTGCTTAAGGCCTCGATGGATTCAAATTTGAATCGCTGCTTTCGAATGCAAATTCCGCTTGTTTGTTTATCAATATCGGATGTCGCCTATTGATTATGTGCCTTTATTGGAAAAATAATCAAGCAGGTCTCGCTCGGTTGAATGACAAGCGTAAACGACACAGAATCCATAATTTGCAAACAAAAAAGTGGTTTGATATGCTTTCCGGAGGTGACGACCTCATAGGGGTTCACATGAACCCAATCATTTGGTTGATGAGCATTGAGTGTCGACACCTACTTACGTACCCCATGAATTCGGATTGAACAAAGGCCAGACTAATCCACAAAATTGTGCCAAAAATTGTAAACCGCCTTTTGAGCTGAAAGTGTGATGGGATGCCATTCATGAATCATTCATGCGCTCTGTTTTTGGCATTTAAGTAGGCCAGCTCCGAAATGAGCTTACTTTGGATTTGGGTCATTGTGGGTCATAAGACTGTGAATCAGAAAAAGGCTTGGTTATGACTAAATTTCAGGGTCGGAGATTTGATTTTTGATGTAAGATTTTAATTTTGCGTCATTTGTGCGGTAAAGTGCTGCCAAAACAAGAGAAATAAAAATGTGTGACAGCTGAGAATAATTTGTTTTCTTATTGGACGACTGGATGACGCAGATGGTTAAGTGCCTGCCCTAAGTTAGAGGGGTCCCAGGTTCCAATCCCAGTGAAAGCAAAGTTAATACGCTTTTATCCGGTTTTTCAAATTTGGTCCAGTCACAATTTGCCGATGCAATCAAATTAACGACACTTTCACTGGAGCGGTCAATCAGTGGTAGTAGTCTGACTGTGGGGATCACAATGGACCAACATGGTGTGCTGGTGAATTCATCAGCAGCCCCCTAACCTAACCTAACCTGGCAGCTACAGTCCATCTTCAGCGTTCATGCTTTATTAATGGTCAAAATTGTTGGATTTGGGGTTCAGAAAATCCTAGAGTGTTTGTTGGGGACCAAAGAGTTCACAGTGTTGACTTAAAGAAATCTAAGCTAATCTAATCTAAGAAAATATTTAAAAAACAGAAATAATTCGTGCTGACTGAAACAGTGAGTGGGTAGATTCAATTCAACGCGAACTGCCATTTACGTGAATAGAGAGTGAATGATTTTGCTCCCACGTAAATTAGTAAAACTTAACAAACTTAATGAAACTGAACGAAATGTTTATTTTTTATTTTGGTCACAGCGTATTATTTGTGTGTGTTCCCTTATTTTGTTTGCTCCCACGTAAGTCAGCAAAACTTAAAGAATTTAACGAAACTGGGCGGAGCGGTTATTATGGCCACAACGTATTATTTCTGTGTGATCCCTCGCTTGTTTTATTTGCCCCCTCGTAAATCAATAAAACTTAACAAACTTGACGAAACCTTTATTATGGTCACAGTGTATTATTTCTGTGCGTTCCCTCGCTTCTTTTATTTGTTCCCACGTAAGTCAGTAAAACTTAACGAACTTAACGAAACTGAACAAAACGGTTATTATGGCCGTAGAGTATTATTTCTGTGTGTTCCCTTGTTTTATTTGGTCCCACGTAAGTCAGTAAAACTTAACGAACTTAACGAAACTGAACAAAACGGTTATTATGGCCGGAGAGCATTATTTCTGTGTGTCCCCTTGTTTTATTTGGTCCCACGTAAGTCAGTAACACTTATCGAACTTAACGAAACTGAACGAAACGGTTATTATGGTCACAGTGTATTATTTTTGTGTGTTCCCTCGCTTAAAATGTAAACTGATGAGCCCTGCATATCCAAGGTGTCATCCATAAACCCTTTTTACCTAGCTGGCACCTTTGCTATCAATCCTAGACGAAATTTTATTATGTTTTTCCACCCTGTGGAACGACTTTGATATTAAAAACCCCTAAAATGTCTCCTTTCCCACACTCGATCAATGAATTTTTTGAACAATAATGCCAAGATTATGATCAAATTGATACAGAAAACTCTCCAACACCGTCGTAACCAGCACAGTTTCCTAAGAAACCCCATTTCTTGCCACCATAATGGATATCTTTTATAAGCTGCCATCGACCTTTCCCTTCGAACAGAGTAACAAACCGAAAATAATATCGCAACCTCGAACAATGAAAACCAAATATTGATTGCTCCAAGGACTCTTTTTGTTCAGGAAATGCATAGATAAAACTTTATTCCTTCGTATCCTCAGCAACAAACGAAAAACTTTGAGTAAGACTCGGGATTGTTGTCCTGTTTACAGGATTATAACCATTAGTCTTACCCATTCCATTCAATTACAATCGTTTTCCATCAGCCCCCTGGCCACACGGTGGAAGGAGCAACGGGCAAAAAGATAAAATTATGTCACTGCGAAAGTAAAAGAACCCGTTTTTTTGTTCGTTTTCAATTGAATTCAATCCAAAAGCAGGACATCAAGGAAATGTTGAAACACAAATACATGCACACACACTTTCACATTGAGTTCTGCACGCCCTTTGAACGCCCAGGATAACGCTTAAGAAACACAACCGAAGTGAGCAGGACAAAAAATTGAAAGAAAAACAATCTAAGTTGCATCGTGTGCACATCGCACAGACGACCAACTTGGTATGGAACCTCTTGTCTCCCTCTGCCGGTTTCCGGTTGTGCTTTATTGCCTCGCACAGAAGTTGGTTCGTTTTGCTCCTTTGGCTTTTTGAATCGGGATGTTTTCCCTGACTGCTGGTAAAGTGAAATATTCTGTATTCCGGTGGGGGATACATTCTTTTTTCGCCCCCAAAATCATAGAGATATTGTTTATTTCACAACATCCGTCAGAGTGTGGGCCAGTGTCTGTCTGGCCTTTGCTTCCGAAGAAGGAAACGAAATTTTCCCTCAAATGTCTTGCAAATTCATGTATACGTAATCACTTCCTTCTTGAGTCCTTTTTTGCGTCTGTTTTTTGAACGTGTGCAGATAATGAGACGGAATGGGGCAAACGAAGGCAAAGTTTGTGTGAATTACCGAGACGATGTCCTGGTTTGAATAAAGCATTTTTTTCAGGGGAGAATAGTGTCTTTTTGTATAGGTCCTGGGTTTTGAATTAGTTTCGACAGTTGTCGACTTTGGATTTTATGATTTAACTCAACGTGCAAGATTATTTTTCATAGTCCTTGTTTAGAAGAATCAGAGACAAGCAGAGGACGAAAGAGACAAGATTGATGAGAAAGCTGCGACGAGTATTGAGGTCAAGCTCGATTAGGATCCGTCTGGCCAGTCATATCGTCATTAAAAAGGGGACTCAAAAGTTACTTTTTGCTACTTTTGAGTGGTTAAAGAGGCTACCTTCAGGGCTTTGATAGCTTCCTGACTGGCTAACAGTGAAAATGCAAATATGGCGAATGGATACATTACGTTCCACTTGAGCCAAGAGAATGCTTCGCGAACTACCTTAATTTCTGCCTTAAATACTCCATAGTGGTCACGAAGGCGCAGGCATGAAAACAAGTCGTAAATCGGACACCAGTCCCATTTTGATGACGATACGACTGGTTAGACGGATCCTAATCTCTTTTTTATGGACGTCTATGGGCATAGAAACATCCCAGGCAACTTGTTGCTGCTTTTGAGTCTAAAGAGACTGTCTTCAGGGCTTTGATAGCTTCCTGAAAAGCGGACGAACTTGTCAAACATGCAATCCCACTGTCTAGCTGACGCGGGCATGTCACTTGCTTCGTGCAGGCTGTTGTCCTAAGAAGTTGTGGGAAAAGGCAGCCACACTCCCAAAACAGTCTGTGCTAAGTTAGATTCCAAACGGTCTAAAAATTTGATCTCCCTTGACAGATCAGCATTTTGATAGGCGTTATCAAGGGACACCATGTTCAACCATGAACTATATGGGCCGTACAGCGACATGAGTCTAGCCAGACGTCTACGGATCCAACGCATAAAATGTCTAGGCCATGTAGAACGTATGGACAACTTAGCTCCGGCCCTAAGAGCCCTTGACTCTGAGCCTGTGGGACAACGCAACAGAGGACCTTCACGTACAAGGTGGTGCACACAAGTCGAGGGGGACCTCGGCCGGCTTGGTGTGCGAAACTGGAGACAGCTGGCGAAAGATCGTGAGGCCCAGATCCACCTCGAACTGTTGTGTCCTAAGAAGAAGAAGAAGGAAAAGAAGATCAAGGGACACACTAGGAGAGTTGAAGTTTTTACTAACGACATTTTTAGAAACTTTCTGAACAGGGGAAGTGTTGTACACCTCCTCTGTACATGTCCGGCTTTAGTGTCACTCAAATGCATACGTCCTTAGCGACTTTAATGAATCGACTGGGCTTTATCAAAAGCTTCAATTGGTTTACACTTACGGGTTAGGATAACCATCGAGGAAGCACAATGGACCAACTCAGGTCTTCCTCTTCTTTTTCTTGTGATGAATCCTTTCCTTTAAAGTCACACCGGGCTCTCCCTCATATGACCAAGTCCTCGATGACAGATAATACTTGCGGCCATTATAATTCAGGGGCAGTCATTACCTAGCTTCTATAGCAACCACTCGTGTTGTACGCGCTGTTGACGTCTCACTAATGAAGGGACTTGTAGTTATATGGTGACTCCGGACAGCGAAGTTTGGCCATGATAATGGTGTCTGTTTGCCACAGAGTTTAACCATTAATTCTCTGCGTAGGATTTGAGGCACTTACCAACTATGCCACGTGACCATTTAGAGAATGACATTTCACCGCATTTCTGCGGTCCTTTAAGAGCCTGGAATGCATCGTGGATGTCGGAATTAGTCAGTTTGAGGTTTATTTATAAGGCCAACGACCCGTGAAGTGTCCGAGCCTGAGCGCGTCAGTTTGAGGTTTAAACCGAGAAATATTTCAAAAGTCCTGCTTGGAATCATTCGCAACTTTCTGCTTTAAATTTCATTCACTTCGAGATGCAGAAGTGCTTCGAAAACACCTAATCTTAAACTGTTTTCAAAGCTCTGAATGTCACCGGCTGCAGTCCATGTAGACCATTTGATATAGCTTCTGTAAGACCACGTAAGTCATGTGGGCCAAGCACGTTATGCAGACCGTGCAGTCCTTGCGGCCCATGTAAGCCCTGGCCATTATGTGGGCCTTGTGGAGATTTCCACGTTTTTTAGCACACACAAAAAGAACACCTCCGTTGCGGTACTCAGCACCCTATAGGAGGCATTGCAATTAGGCTGACTTTGCCCCTTATGAGGCCTGGAAGTTTAGGTTGTTGAATTTGCTCAGAGAAGCAGCAAGATGTCTGTGAGTCTAAGGCTGCAAGGGATGAGGAAACAAAATCTCCACAATTCTCTGCATGCTTATAAAATTTTAAGTACCAATAAACCGGGCGCCGTGGCGTAGTGGGCAGGTGCGTCGACTCCTACGCTCGATGTCGTCAGTTCGAATCTCGAAAAAAACATCAAACATTTTTTCACAGCTCCACCTCTTTCGAGTCACTGACAATGCTCAAAGAGTATAACTGTCTAGAATAAATTTTCTCAATCTCGCCGTTCGGAGTCGGCATTAAACTGTAGGTCCCCTCCGCTCGTGAGAGAACAATAGCACGCACAACACGAGTGCTTGCTGAGAAGCTAAGCCCAGGTCCACCTCGGACTGTAGCGCCGCTAATATTATTATATTAAACCGAGACGCTGCACACCAAATACATTCCGGGGTGAACCTGGGCCTCATTTTGCACTCGTTTACCGCCCGATCCATTTCTGCCGCTTCTTCTTCAATGCCAGCAAACTCTTCATTGACGGCTCACTGTGTTCAACTAATCTGACCAATGTCATCCGCGTATGCTAGTAGCTGTACAGGCTCTTGTATGTGTGCCTCTAGTGTTGGTCAGTGAGTTGTGCACGAACTTCTCAGTATGGTGTTGAATAAATCAGGTGATAGCATGCCACTCTGTCTTAAACCCTTTCTGAAATTGAAGGTCTTGTTGAGGTCGTGACCGGTCTTGATTGAGCAGCTAGGGATTTACATCGTCATTCTGCACAATTTGACGAGTTTGGCAGAGATGTCAAAACTATACATGCCGCAGTATAGCTCGTCTCTAATAAAACTGTCCTATGCGGACTTGAAATATATGAATTTAGGCCTGCATTGTCGAGGTCTTTTCTATCGTTTGTTTGAAAATCTGTTCTACCCCGGTCTCAAACCACGCTGATAAGGATCGTTTGCAACTTTGTGCATTCACACAATCGACAGAGAAGATTGTGAATCGATTTGAAGAACACTTATACCTCGATAATTGGTGCAGTCAAAGGACTCTTCTTTCTTGTGTATCTTTCTTGTATGTATTTTTTGCGAAGCTGATGAGCTGCTCTTAGCTAGCTGAAGGCACGAGGTCTTTTCTGTCTCTAATCGGGTGGATAAGAATTGCTCAGTCCGACAAGGTAAGCTAGCGTTCCGCCGTTCTACTCATCGTCACCGAAACTGCCTCAGCAAAACCTTTGGAACAAAATTCACTTTCAGCGACTGTAGACTTTTCAGCAGTCTCCACCAGCAGCTTTGATTGATTTCAGTCTCGATATTACTACCTCGACTTCGTCAAGATCGGGGCGACAAAAGTCTCGTCTATCATCGTTTAGATTCTGGACTGAGAGCAACCTGTTGACATTTAACCGACAAAAAGGAAGATTTTAATTGCTTTCTTAGATGTAATTTTAACTCACATCATCTCCACAAATTTGCGTGAGCGAACTGCACCTTAAATTGACTTTCTTTTTTAAAGCAAAAGGTTTCGTTCAAAAGCGACTAGAACCTCCCTCCTTTTTCGTTGAGGATGTCTATTAATTCCCAACGCCTACACATTTCTTTCTGAACGTCAAAAGCATCCGTCTGATAAATCATAAACAGAATTTTCATAAATCCAAATGCGCCTCGTATTCCGCATCCAAGCAATCACACACACTGTCAACGACTTGAGCGTTCCCATCCCCATCTGCACATCATCACATTCAAATGATTGTCAAGGTCACAGCGTATTTCATTACGAGGCTTTACAAGAATTCAGTTCTAGCTAATTTTAGATACATCAACGGCGCATAACAAGCAGAAATTCCAAATGGCATTCCCATCCCGTGGCATGTGTGTGTCCGTGAATAAAAGAAAGAATCCAAATTCACCGAGATTTTAATAACGTCTCTCAGAGTTCGTCCCCTCCCCTGTGCTACTCCGCATTCGAATCGTCAAATGAAAGCGCAAGCAAGAGGAGATTTCACTTTTCCTGTTGTCAGATAAATTCGAAGTTCTCAATGTGGAGCATTTATTGTTTCAAATCCAAACAGTGGCCGGATCCTGGGGCGGGAGAGAGAGAGGGGCAGTGAACGAGAAGTGCGCGTTGACTTAGGCCGTTAGTAAATCCTGCAAAATCCCTTTGATATTGTTCACGAGGTCGTGAATTTTTGTCGTATCCCCCATTCGAAAGGCAGGAGATAATTTTTCATTGAAGACGCACACATAGTCGTCGTTTATCCTGGTAAGGATACCAGCCTGTCACCCGACAGGCGATGAGGGGGGTTTATAACAAGAATTTGGGGCTCAATGGCGGATTTCCTCTGATGGCAGTACACACACACACACCCACACAGACGCACACGTGACAAGGAAAATCCTTTTGGTAAATGACACTAAAGGAATTTCAAATTGAACTCCGCACCGTCGAGGGGGAGCACTGCCGAGGTACTCGCCCTTAGTGAAGATGTGATTGATGTCGTCCATAATGTCGAAGACGATGCTTTTAATAAGTTCGTTTTTAAGACGCCCGGTCTTAGTAGTCAATTTACTACGAATCAGTTTTCCAGTTTCTCAGTTCCCAATGATGTTCATTACGTCTCGTAGTCATTGACACCAATGTCGCCTGTCAAGGGCTTTGAGTTGAAAGGGATTCTGATGAACGGAAATAGACTGACCTTGAAATACACCGAAACGTGGTGTTTGACTGTAAATGTGCTGATCTCTGTTGAATTTGGATGAACGTGGGATTGGATGAGGTGTCATCGAGCAGATGGCCATGAAATGAAAAGCAAATGAAAAGCATTTTGACAGCCTTGGTCTAGTTTGGCACTCGTCCAGTTCATTCAAACGGAAAGTTGTACTATAAAATAATTAAAATTGGAAAATTACGCACACAATTGCGCTCGAAACCTTGTGTGTTAGGAGGTCTTTGAGATGAAAGAGAGAGATCTAGTGTATCTGTATTACTGTGTCCCATGATAAAAGATTGAGGTCTATTAAACTTCCTGTGAAGCACTAAGTCTTTTGAAGCGTTTACGTGAAGACTAATGTTATCACGAAATACTTAAAAATCGCCCATTTCCATATCGCATTTCAGGAGCGTGGATAATGAATAGAAGCGGCGTTGTAACTAAGCCCTGCGGTAGTCCATTGGTGACACAAAAAACCTCTACCGTTGCCTCTGTTCCATTTCCATCCATTGACCATCTGCTCGAATACACGTTGCTAATGTTCGGAAGAAGACGGAAGATGATTGACCACAACTTGGTTGGATACCTTATTCTGGCGCTACAGTCTGAGGTGCACTTGGGTCTAGCTTCTACCCCAGCTGCTCGTGTTGTGAAGGGAACCTACGGTTTTATGCCGACTCCGAAGGGATGCATTTGAAAACCTTTTTTCTTGGCAGCAATACTCTTTGACTATTGTCAACATAGTACTGGAGATCCCTTCGTTCGGTCTTGTATCAGGCCGTGCCTATCCAAATGACAGCGGCTGCCTCGGCTGGCATCGCAGTAGCGTATTAACCTTGTTGATGATTTCAGGCTGTAGCTCGATGATTGCTTAGATGATATTGGCCTTAAGTGCTTGAATCATTTCCGGCATAAATTTTGTTTGTTAACGTAGCCTGTCCTTTGCACAAACTTGCGTACAGCAGTCGCGGTGGGTGCTTCAAAAGTTTTCAATATATCCCAACGTTGTTCAAGCTTAAGGCGCTTCATTTCGTTCCGCGGAGGTATGATACTGAATTTCTGTCAAGATTTCGAGCGGGAAACAGCTGTTAGTGTCAAAATAACCTATGATTGAAAACAAATTGTGGTCCACCCTGTATAATGAAAAGGAGAGGTGACAAGACACATCCCTGACGAAGTCCAACGACCACGGTGAAAGGTGTTGATTTACTACCGTTGACCCGAACACAGCTGCTACAGTTTGTGTATAGAGACTGAATGGCCCTCAACAAAGAACCATAGATCCCATACTCCTGCAGAGCACCCCAGAGTTCTCTTCGAGGAACTACAAAACAACTGTAGATCGGTTTGGCCTACTTCCGAAGGCATAGGGTTACCATTCTTGGAGTCGGTCTGGTCGGTTGTACTTCTTCCGGGACGAAAAACGCAGTGTTCATCTCCCATCCTAGATTCGACCATAGCTCTAGAACGCGCATCCAACGCCTTAGGGTAGACTTTACTGAAGAGAGTTAAAAGAGATATGCCCCTATAGTTGGAGCACTCTCTTTTGTCCCCCTTTTTGAATGCAGGGACAATCACACCAGTTTTCCAATCGCCAGGGGTCTTACCGTGTTTTATTTCTTCTTCTTCTTTCTTTACGGCGAGGTTATGGTCCGGAATAAAAGGATCATAGCCCTCCCACCTTACTGCATCCCTACTGGTCCGCCTGTGAGGTTTGCGGTTTGACCTCAGGAAGTAACGGCAGACTTCCCGGTTTCGGATCACTTCATCGTATCACGATTGTGCAAGAACGTTGATTGATATTGCCTTTTTGACGGGGTTGGAAGCATCTCTCCTTTGAACATGACAAAACCAACTGAGCCGGTCGTGTTCTATTTTACTTGTGATGGGATTTTTTACATGAAGGCTTCCTCGAGTCTTCGAACTTCTAATTCTGTCAAATTTTGTTACTCCTGCTCTCATATTTTTGTACATTGTCCAACATTGTGATCCATGTGTGAGCGCCGGACGTACAACTGCGGTCTAGAGCTTTCCTTTCAGCTTAGGGGACATTTTTCGGTCGCAAAAGATAGCGCAGTTTTCCCGCCACTTCATCCACCCTACGCTTACGCGATGATCGATGTCATTATCACAAGTTGCTTCGCTATTGATCATAGATCCCAAATATTTAAACTTTTCGCACTTGGGAAGCACTTATCCATTCCGGTGTGAATCAGAGAATGGGCAGTACATATACTCTGTCTTTTTCGAACTAATACGGTACCCATTTCCCTGCAAAACATCCACCCATACATCAAGTGCTCGTTGCAGGGCGTTTGATCTTCACTTATGATGGTTCCATCATCAGCAAAGAGTAAATGATGCACTTTGGGATCCGCCATTTTGCCTTTAAGCTGATAATTAAGTAATCAACAGCAAAGGACTGAGAACGTTTCCCTGGTGTACACCGACTTTAGTTGGGAACTCTTCAGTGACTCCTGCGGGACACCTTACTCCTGCTATTGCTTCCTACATACCATACACATCCATGATCATGGGCACGTAGGTTTCTGGAACTCCTTTTTGTCTTAGCGCCACCCATAAGAGATCTCTTGGTTATTACCGTGTTTTATTTAATTTCAATTATAAATAGTTGACCGTTAATTAAAAAGAATCAATTAAATTTGGCCTATGTACTTTACTGTGAGTTAATTTTTAACAGATAAAGTAAAATCCCTTGTCGCACACACTGTATCAACGTTATGCTCATTAAAACTAAGCAAATTAGCGCGTATACGTTGACACAATTGATCCAGTGTAGAATTTTTTGTCTAAAAATATCCGAACTAGCGACACTTTTGTGCTCCAAAGTAATCTACACTCGATCGCCAAAGGAATCCCACCGAAATAGCTTGAGTGTCACATCATCGCACGTACGCACGTTGTCCTTAACAAAAATAACATCACAGCTGTACCAAGAGGGAAAATTCTTTTTCGCGAAATCGCTTTAAAATCCTCATCTTCATGCACACACGCTCGCTCGCAAGATTGAGGCCAAATGCGGATTGTAGTTCAGCCGTCAGCTGGTGCGGCTGAACTAACCACCGAGTGGATGTCGATGCTCCTCTCCTCACGACTCTCGTGCAGTGTGTGTGTGTGTGTGTATCTAAGCACGTATCTATTCGGGGATGAGTGACTGTGTGTGAGTGAATGAATGTGTGGAATTTTTGTTGATCGAAAACTCACTTCACAAAATCCATTGCATTGTATGAGGTAATCTTCTTCGCTCATGGGACGTGCCTAAATCATCGGGGCATCGCTGCAATTGCATCGGTCCGGCACCAATCGTCGCATATTACATTGTTGACCTATAAAACTCTATATTCGCGCAGATGCCCTGACGCCGCTACACGGAGACGGGCCAATACGCGGCCGCCCCGTGCAGATCTAGTGAATTATTACAAAACATCATTTGACTGCGGATATTCTTGTGTTATTACAGTGATTACGAGCGAGTTTTTTTTTTTGTATCCCCCGAATACGTGTGCTAGATAAAATTGAAAAGTTAAAAGGATGAAAACATTCGTAATGATGAACGTGGGCATTAGAAAAGTGAAGAAGTTGGAAAAATTCATCGAATCGGAGATGAAAAATTCGCCCATAAGTGAACAGCAGAACGGCGAATAAGATTTGTTTAGTTTTTATTTCTTCGGAGAAACAACGTTTTTTGTTTCCGCCTGTGGTTGAAATTTATTTGGCAACATGTTCACGTGTTTGTATCAGCTATGGGACTGGTAAGTTGAATTGTTTGGTTTTGAAAAAAAGTCAGTAAGCTACAGTGTTTTTTCGGTTTATTTTGTGGTTGAAATTCGATTCGATAGATCGTTGGCTGATGGCTAAATTTTTAATAGAATTCATTTCATCAAGCTTTTGTTACTTAATTTTATTGTTAAACTTTAGTTGAGTGAAATTTGTTCAAATCTTCTTGTAAATTCTGACAAGTTTCTGTAAATCTCTTCACAATTTGGGAAGAGAAAGCTTGTTTCTTTAAGAGCCGGTGCAAAAGAGCGTTACGACTGGATGGCGCAGTTGATTAAGTGCCTGCTCCAAGTTAGAGAGGTTCCAGGTTCGAATCTGAGTGAAATCGAATCTGGTCCAGTCACCATTTGCCGTTGAGATCAAATTAACGGCACTGGAGTAGCTTGCTACCTGGCAGTACAATGGACCAGTTTTGAGTCTCCAGTGTAGCGCTTCAAAAATCCCCCGAAAAAAAGAAACGATTGTACGTGGTTGAGTACTCACGTCTACATTGAGTAGTGGACACGCACTTGCGGTGCTGCAGCGATATCGCGCGTCCTTCAGGGTGGCGCATAAGAAACGCTAAGATTTATTTGATAAATAACATTTTTCTTTCTGATTTTATTAAACCTTTGCATGGTACAGAGACGTGTCGTAGTGGCGTAGTGGGTAGATGCGTCGACTCCTACGCTCGACGTCGTCGGTTCGATTCCCGAAAAAACACCAAACAAATTTTCACAGCTCTACCTCTTTCGTGTCACTGACAATGCTCAAAGAGTATAACTGCCTAGAAAAAGCTTCTCAATCTCGCCGTTCGCAGTCGGCATTAAACTGTAGGTTCCCTCCACTCGTGAGAGAACAATAGCACGCATAACACGAGTGGTTGCTGAGAAGCTAGGCCCAGGTCCACCTCGGACTGTAGCGCCGCCATTATTATTATTATATTATTATTATTATGGTACAGAGACATTCCGGGCAACTGCAAAGCGGATGAACTTGCCAAGTTCGCCACCACCCAGCCATTATTACCGAAACACAGCTACATGGATATGGCCCTTACGATTGTAAATTGTTGCTATTAGTAGATGCAACTCATAAAACAAAGAACAGACGGGCGAGACGCGCTACGTGCCAAACCTCCAAAATGATCTGCCCCAAGCTAGACCTCAAAATATCTAAAGAAATTATCTTTCTCGATAGAGTCAAATCGTCGGTGTCATTACAGGGCACTACATCATAGGAGATCAAGCTAGGAGATTAGGGACTCAGACTCTGCAGAAGCTGCCTAGATGAGGAGGAAGTGGAGATCATTCCATATCTTCTCTGCTCCTTCCCGGTTCTGGTGTCTCTTCGACGCCGATATCTGGGAGCCTACTTCTTTGAGAGCTTATGCGAACTAGGTTAGGTTAGATTTTGGAAGGGGAGTGTGATGGTTAAGGCATCACTTCCACTCGGAGGCCATAGGGTCTATTGTGAATCACTTCAATATATTAACATATCTTGTCACGAGATGGCTGAAACCACCCCGTTCTCCAGAAGCTTCTTTGTTTTGCCGTAGTTAAGCTTTGGCCACTTTGATCTTGTCGTGTGACAATAATTTCTTGTAAGCCGAGTTGGCCTCTTTTTGTATAGTTGCGCTTATGATCCGGTACAAAGCACTGATCAGTGGTCGTAGTGACGTGTCCGCTTCGCTGATGTCCATTTCAGACCCTTGTTTGGCCAATTCGTCCGCTCTCTCGTTCCCTGCAATTAAGCTGTGGCCCGGGACCAGGCAGGGTTTGTCCTTGTGATCCTTATGATGGAGCTTAGTGAGTCGCGGCAATTCATAACAGCCTTTGATTTCGTTGTACACGATCCTATTGACTTCAGTGTAACCTGGCTGTCTACAAAGATGGTGATATCCGATGGTGGGATATCGGTTACTTGAATGTGTTTGGTTGCTTTCTCTATTGCCAAGATCTCTGCTTGGAAGACACTGCACAAGTTAGGGAGTCTAAATGATTCCTCTTTATGCAAGGTGTCCGAGTAGAATCCGGCCCAGTACCTGTGTTCATTTTTGATCCGTCGGTGAAAAGGGTAATCTCGTGACCGATCACCAAAAAGTTGTTGGACGAGCTTTGTGATCTGTGGCTCCATCTTGTTGGAATCACAATTCTGAAATGTTCTTCACCTCCGGCCCTAAAAAATATTCAATCATTACCCGGTATTGCCATCCACATTAACCGCAACTTGTTCGTCGTTTTCGAAAAAATATGGTCCAATGATTCTTTCTGAGGTTATCCCACACCATACTGTGGGTGCATTTGATGTTCAACATTTTTTTGGATTTTCGATGCCCCATATTCTCAAAGTTTGTTACCGCTGAGGTGAAAATGGGCCTCATCGCTCATTAAGGAGCTTGTGAATAAACTCGTTGTTCTCTCGGAACAAGTCTTGAAAACGCCGAGCGTATTTAATGCGTATTTGTGGATCATTTGCTTTCAACTCATGAACCAATTGAATCTTATGTCCAAAGAGGTGTAAATGCCTTAAAATCCTTTGCAAAGACCGCGTAGACATTACCAACTGCTGAGAACGTCGCCTGGTGGAAGTTTCGGTGTTTTCCTGCTTGAATCCGAGCAATGTTCACATCATTTTGAACTGTACGATGTCTTCCAACACGCGGAAGATCACAGACAGCCCCTTGTTGCTGAAAGCGCTGGACCAATCGGTGATGCAATCAGTGTTGCCATCAGTGCTGCTTTCAGTGATGCCATCAGTGATGCCTTCAGTGATGTCATCAGTGATGCCTTCAGCGATTAGTGATGCCATCAGTCTTTAAATACGGGTTTTTATCCTACAACCCTCGCACCTAAACAATCGTTTGAACTTAATCATCCGAAATTGTGGATGTTGAAAAGCTATTCCTGGTCGCAATGGAAGACCTTGCATTAGCGACTGTTCAGACCTGTCCTTTTTCCTCTGTGCATCACACTAGCCTGGCAGTACCTAGGAATAGCTACGATTGCTGTGTGTATTTGTTCTCCATAATCCTTCTGGGAATAGTCCAAAGTCGGCCGGAAGGCGACTGTACCTCCCCCTAGACGCAAATTCAAATTGATACATTCACGACGACATGAGCAGATGTGTCCTAGTAAAAGACTTCCCTCCAGTTCACAGTTCAGATGCCCTGTTACATGGAAATTGCTGCAATTATGTGTGTCGCAGTGGCGAGCAATTAAGTCATCCACTTGCCGCCGGCGGATGTCGCAAGACCCCAGCGGTCGCGATTAATCAATTATGTGCAATTAAATGCCCCCAGCACCGGTGCGGGCATTCCATTCACTCGCAGTCCATATTTACGTTCAATTACCATAAGTTCCAGCTAACTACTGATTTCTTTCCTTTCTGCTTTCAGGTTGGACTCTCCGCCGCTCTTCAACGCAGCGACCATGGAGAGCAAAAAGCTACAGCAGATGCAGCAGGCGAACTCGCATTTGGCACCGCAAAAAAAGGTCCCACTGTCGTATCAGACCAACATTGCCGACTACCGCACATCGGCGCACTCGCCAGTCTTCCAAAGTCACCACCTCCAGTACCACGGTGGCAACCAGTCGATGTACCAGCATCAGTCGCAGCAGCAGCAGCAACAGTCGCCGAGTTCCAGTGGCTCTCAGCTCACACCCATAGACGTGCAGCCGCAGGGGAAGCATATGCTGAAGACCACCGCTTTTCATCAGCAGCAGTTCCTGGGCGAGCAGATCTACCAAGCACCTCCGGAGCGAACGTACCAAATGTCGGCCGCGGCGGGACGGCAACTCTACCAGGCCAGTGGGAGGGAGCCTCAACAGCATCCAGTCACGGCGCTGCAGCAGCAGTACCAGCAGTTGCAGCAGGCGAAGCTGCAGGCTCAGATTCAAACGCAGAATGAGGCACTGGCGCAGCAGCAAAGGACATTCGCCATGCGCCAGCAGCTGAATCCTCCGGTCCCGCAGGGCCACTATCACATGAGCCAAAGTTCAAGCATGATGTCGTCGCCGCAGCAGCAACAGTCACCACATCATCAGTCAGCTGCAGCCGCCGCCGCCTCGCATCGAACAGTGCCCCCATCGACACTCAACTTAAGCAGTCAATTCCAGCCAGCGCCTGGTCCGCTGAAAGTTGCCCCAAACACAAAGCACTTCCACCCGGACCAAGCCAGTCTTTACGCACAACAGCAGCACCAGCTACAACTACAACTCCAACTCCAGCAACAACAACAAAAGCAACAACAACAGCAACAGCAGCAGCAGCAGCAACAACAGCAGCATCAGCAGCTACTGTCCAACCAGCTGCCGCAAGACAATACCCAGCAGAGACAAAAGGCGGCCCAGCCGTTGAAAGGCGACGCAAGTGGTATCACTCCCGGCAGTGAGCCCAGTCCCGTGTACATACAGCAGAACCATCCCGGACATGTGGTGAATCAGGCATGTCAGACACAAATCTCAGGAGCGCTCGGCAACAAGACCCCCGCAAAAACGCCCAGCAGCGAGGACAGCTCCAACAAGAGCCCATCCGGCGCCTCCACCACCCCCTCGCACGCCCAGCTGGACAGGAAGAAAAGCTCAGGCTCGATACAAGCACTCAAGTCGCCAATTACAAAGCGTCCGCCCACCTCCCCCGTGGCCATGTCTGGGTGGCTGTACAAGCAGGGCTCGGACGGACTGAAGGTGTGGCGAAAGCGGTGGTTCGTGCTCGCCGAATACTGTCTGTACTACTACAAGGGGCCGGAGGAGGAGAAGCTGCTCGGCTCCATCCTGCTGCCATCCTACAAGGTGTCCGCGTGCCTGCCCGAGGACAAGATCTACCGGAAATACGCATTCAAGTGCGAGCACACCAACATGCGCACCTACTGGCTGGCAGCGGAGACGGCAGAGGCAATGATTCAGTGGGTCCGCGCCCTGACCGCAGCCACTATGATGCAGGCGAGCAGTGAGTCGGACCAGACCTCGCAGCCCAGTGTGTCGTCGCTGAACCAGAGCGCCGACAACAGCGACTCCGGCATCCACACGCTCCAGTCGCAGCAGAGCAAGATGAGCCTGAGCCAGGGCCCGGTCACACCGGCGTCGGACAATGGGGCGCAACCCCTGTATGCCAACGCGCCTCCAAAGCCGCGCCGCATCAACGACGGCGGCTACTCGTCGCCTAGCCCCGAGCACTCGGTCGACAACGAGGGCAGTGCTGGGCGCAAGCACGCCCACGGCCAGCAGGCACGTCGCAGTAACGGGGTGATGTCGCCATCGCTGCAGCAAATGCAGCAACGCTCCCAACACCACGCCATCTACGACTCCCGCACCGGGAACGTGACCTCCACCCTGCGGATGCAGAACTCAGCGGACAAGCTGGCCAACCAGTTCCAGCAAATGACCCTAGATGCGAACCGTCAGTCCCCATATCATCCCAACGAGTACGCCACCAAGCCAAGCGGGTCCACTCCGCAGGCAATCCCTGGAGCGGGTGGCTACAACCACCCTACCATGGACCTGGAGGAGCAGTTGATGCGAATGCCGTCGCGCAGCGTGGGCGACGACATCTACGGCGAGCGGGAGCTCTACATGCAGAAGATTATTCAGCAGCGCTACCCCCCCAACCAGACGGTGATGGGCTACGCGAACGCAGAGAGACGCACCCCCGACGCTTATGGGAGGTCGAAGAACAGACCGTTTGCCGACTACGAAGACATCTACAACTTGACGCAGTGCAAGTCGCCACAGCCGCAGGAAGCAGCGCCTGCTCCCGCTGCCGGATATCGGAGACCGATGAGCCCGCCGACATACGATACCACCAAACATGTTCCATCGATGCCATCGCGGTATACACCGAATCATTTGGAGGTGAGTAGGGGTTCAGAAATTTGCTTCTTTTCGTAGGTGCTGGGAGAAGGTCGCTCCTGAAACTGTTCAGAAATGGGGTTCTCTTAGGAAATGGGAATGGAAAGGTGATTTTGATCACAGTTCCTTGACGGAATAGTGACTGTTTGCCTGATGAACGCAAGGGTGGCTTGAGCAGTTGCGTGGGGAGATTGAAACCAGATATGTCTTGAGGAACCATGAATCTGTCCCGTTGGGTGATTGGTGTCCGACTTCTCAAGGCCTCTAAAGAAAATACTCGAAACCATGCCCAAAGACCACTGCTTTTGACTTTGGTTTGACCTTGCCAGCACTCAAATTCTATCGGGGAGTCTTCTGCCTGAAATTTGAGTCTTTGGTCCCAATCTGTAAAGTAAAAACAGATTTTCGATTTGGATTTCGATCAAATTTATACTCCAAAATATTCTTTGAATCTTGCCATTTTGAGTGGAATATAACAGTATTTGAATATCCTCTACGGAAATCCTTGCAGGAGTCGGCTCCGGCAAGATAATTTTCGATGACTTCGTCTCTAAGTAACCAAGAATCTCCTCGTCCGGCTTGGAGAATGTCCATGCTTCTGCGCCATACAGCAGGACTGAGACCATTAGAGTCTTACATAGAGATACCCTGGTTCTTCGGACTTTATTCCTCAGCAGTTTTCTAAGCCCAAGAGCACAGCGATTGGCAGGAGTAAGCCCTCGCTTTATCTCTTGTCATCGTTTGAATTTACTTCAGAGCCTAATTAGAGAAAATCTTGTACTACCCTAAAGCTGTCTACAGCGATGCTCTGCCCAAGACGCGTCGGTGTTTGTGAACCCTCTCGACTGTATATACAGGGTGACCAGATAAGAATAATAGGAAAAGAAATTTAAATAAAACAACAACTGCGTGAGGTATGAAATTAATTCTGGCTTCATTTTAAAGCTTCATTCATGCCCTTGCCCACGGAATAGCACATCATTCAAATGACCGCCTCAGTTTCGCTGGCATTGCTGCAAGCAGTTGGTCCAAAATTGATGACTCGGCTCAATATGTGCGCGCCATTGCCGGTCTCGAATGTTGGCCTCGAGTTCATCCAAAGTGGTTGACTTGTTAGCGTGGACTAAGGACTTGACGGAAGCCCACATAAAAGAATCGAATGGTGACAAGTCTTATCATCGCGACGGCCAATTGATGAACGCTCGCCGTGAGATGATCCAGTATATCAAATTTCTCCTTGACAGCTTCGAGTGTTGCGTCGCTTGTGTGGCATGTAGCGCCATCTTGTTGGAACCACAACTCGGATATATCGATGTTTTCGAGCTCTGGCTACAGAAACTCCGTCAGCATCACTCTATACTTGAGACCATTGACGCTAACCGCATCCCCTTCCTCATTTCGAAAGAAATAAGCTCCGATTATACCGCCATGCCGTAAACCGCACCAAAAAGTTAGTCTGTTTGAATGCATGATGCTTGGTCGAAGACTTGTGGATTGTGTTCACTTCAGTAACGGCCGGCAATTATGCTTATTGATATAGCCACAGAGCCAAAAATGGGCCTCGTCCGAGAATTATGATTTTTTCGCCAAAATCCGGATCCCTTGCAAACATTTGAAGAGTCCAATTTGTCTTTGGTCGTCCGGTTTCAATTCTTGTTTCAGCACAATCTTATACGAATGTAGGCTCAAATCCCACCGCAAAATAAGCTGGATTGAGTTTCTGACGATGCCCAATGCACGGATTCGACATTTCTGACTCTTCTTCGATACTGGTTGCAACGGCGGCTGTCTTTTCTTCATTTCGCACCAATCCCTGTCTGTTTGGTGGCTTAAGGTCAAAAGAGTGCACCCAAGTTCAAACTTCTCCACGGTGCTACGAATTGCCTGCATACTGGAGCCATGAAGGCGACCAACCTCACGAAATCCTTCTCGTTTTGTGGCATTACAGTCCGGGTTGGACGCCTCAACCAACAAACCTCCCCAGCTAACACAATCTTTTGCTAGCTGTCGCATATTGCGCACGCCATTTTTGTTGAGGCCTCTCTCCATTTGGGTGCGACACCTAAGACGTGGGCGTCGTCTGTTACATTGTACCACTGGTTCAGAGTCAAAGACTCGACAAAATTCACGTTACGTTTTTACAAATGAGGAATTTCGGTAACATTTTTTTAATAATTTTCGCACATTCGGCAAGCGTGAAGCAATGCATAATAAAATGGTAGATCTGAGATTTGGGCAGCTGGATGTCATTGGAAACCTTGACAGTTGCTGAAACATGACAATTGGAAAAGCTATCATTGCTACATTTTACTAGGCAGCATAGATGTTAGATTGGTAGGAGAGTAGTTCGAGAGTAGTACGAGAGTAGTACAAGAGTAGAACGAGTGTAGTACGAGAGTAGAATGAGAGTATTACGAGAGTAGTTCGAAAGTAGTGCGAAAGTAGTACGAGAGTATTACGAGAGTAGTTCGAGAGTAGTTCGAGAGTAGTACGAGAGTAGTTCGAGAGTTGTTCGAGAGTAGTACGACAGTAGTTCGAGAGTAGTTCGAGAGTAGTACGAGAGTAGTAAGAGAGTAGTTCGAGAGTAGTTCGAGAGTAGTACGAGAGTAGTTCGAGAGTTATTCGAGAGTAGTACGACAATAGTTCGAGAGTAGTTCGAGAATAGTACATTTTACTAGGCAGCATAGATGTTAGATTGGTAGGAGAGTAGTTCGAGAGTAGTACGAGAGTAGTACAAGAGTAGAACGAGAGCAGAACGAGTGTAGTACGAGAGTAGAATGAGAGTATTACGAGAGTAGTTCGAAAGTAGTGCGAAAGTAGTACGAGAGTATTACGAGAGTAGTACGAGTGTAGTCCAAGAGTAGTTCGAGAGTAGTTCGAGAGTAGTACGAGAGTAGTTCGAGAGTTGTTCGAGAGTAGTACGACAGTAGTTCGAGAGTAGTTCGAGAGTAGTACGAGAGTAGTAAGAGAGTAGTTCGAGAATAGTTCGAGAGTAGTACGAGAGTAGTTCGAGAGTAGTACGAGAGTAGTACAAGAGTAGATGTAGAGCAGAACGAGAGTAGTACAAGAGTAGAACGAGAGCAGAACGAGAGTAGTACAAGAGTAGAACGAGAGTAGTACGAGAGTAGTTCGAAAGTAGTGCGAAAGTAGTACGAGAGTATTACGAGAGTATTACGAGTGTAGTTCAAGAGTAGTTCTAGAGTAGTTCGAGAGTAGTACGAGAGTAGTTCGAGAGTAGAACGAGAGTATTACGAGACTTGTACGAGAGTATTACGAGAGTAGTACGAGAGTAGTTCAAGAGTAGTTCGAGAGTAGTTCGAGAGTAGTACGAGAGTAGTACGAGAGTAGTTCGAGAGCAGAACGAGAGTAGTACGAGAGTAGTACGAGAGTAGTACGAGTGTAGTATGAGAGTAGAACGAGTGTAGTACGAGAGTAGAACGAGAGTAGTACAAGAGTAGTACGAGAGTAGTACGAGAGCAGAACGAGAGTAGTACAAGAGTAGTACGAGAGCAGAACAAGAGCAGTACGAGAGTAGAACGAGAGTAGTACAAGAGTAGTACGACAGTTTTGCGAGAACTGTACGGGAGTAGAACGAAAGCAGTTCGAGAATAGTACGCGATTAGTACGAGAGTAGAACGGGAGCAGTACGAGAGTAGTACGAGAGTAGTGCGAGAGTTGTACGAAAGTAGTTCGAGAATAGTACGAGAGTAGTTCGGAGTAATACGAGAGTATTTCGCTCAGATGAACGATTTTGCCGACAATGAACTGCTCGTAATGCACGAAATGTTCCTTTAACGGAAACACTATCGTTATAGTAATCTAATCATACGCAGTCCCGGATAACAGTTCGATTTGACGTATGTGATTGAAACAGGGATGTCAAATCCGGACGACGAATCGGGTGATCCTTTACGAAATGCATTGGTTCTTCTATCTTCTCCTCTTCGGTTCATAGCACTCGTTCTTCGACGCAGTCTCAATCTCCATTTTGGGACTGTGTCGACTTTTCCAGTGCCTGTTTCCCAAAGTTCGGCACTCCGGACTCCCATTTTCTTTCTTGTCTTCACTGATTCCTTAAATTCCGCATCGCATTCTTGCCGTTGAATGTTAAACTGTTTCAACGGTTCCATGAGACCTTCAGAAACTTATGTGCACACCATAGAGGTGTGGGTGTGCACAGAGCGATGCGATGATGAATTCATTCAGGGACACCCTCAACCAGCCACAGACCACACTTTCCCATCACTCCTGTGGTTCATGCTGTCAAGGACCCTCCTCACAGCCACAAAGTCTCACACCCCTCGACGACATACTTAATCGTTGCCTTGCCGCAATCTCCTAATGAATCCGATCCAAATGTCTCCAACCTCACACGCCTCCTTCATTAAATTAAACACCCCACCCCCTTTCGGACAAAAAGTACACACATTTCTTATTCCATAATGGACGTGACGTCCGTGGGAGAGTGGAGAATTCTCAAGTTGATCCCGATGCCCGGCAAGGATGTGGGACTTCTTGAGAAGCACCACGGTCCGGCTCCTCTTGAACCGTGCATCCTATTGGACGTCGTGTCAAGCACTGTGCTTCGCAGGAACATAAATACAAGTCTGCTTCAGAATAAAGAGGTCTCCGCTTCTCTCTCCATCCTCTCCAGAAATTACACTCCACAAAAGCGCACTAAACACAGGCTTCCTGTCCGCCCCACAGCCATTACAACGAACACCCCCTGAAAATTAATCAACATGAGAATTAAAAACTGGCGCACACAGAGAGGACAGCGTCGGGGCGAGGAGGAGGGGAGGAAAGTGATTACAACCCCACTTACCCACCGCACTGAAGTCGACTCGAAAATAACTACTAACAAGGTTTGCCTTGTTGCATTAGACCTGCACACACAGAGAGTCGGTGTGCAGAGGTTTGAACAAAAGGAGCAGGAGGGCATTGCTTGTGTACGGCCAGGTGGAAGTGATCCTACACAAGGAACTCTTGCAATTCTCCCGTACAGCGGAACTGTGTTCTATCATAACCCAGACCAAAGGGAAACTGCCACGCGGTGTTTTTCCCTTAATTGGAGCCCTCAACCATGCAACCCGCGTGACCCGTAGCTGGCTTAAGTGGGTCGCAAGGATTGTTTTTGCTCTCCTTTGATGTGCATCGCCATAAATGTCCCCGGAAATGCGCTGCAATCCAAATGGCTACGTCTGCGATGCGACTGATTGTGTCTTCATTTCATGTGATATCCCTTTTTTTTCGGTGAACCCTCAGAGGACATCTTCATTGCAGCTCTGTTTTTGCTTTGTTTTTCCACTCATATTCTGTATTTTTTTTCTCTTTTTTATGTGCTCAGGGAACTGGAAGCAGTACAAACTTGCGTACAAGACCCTCGACCGCATCCATCATCCGACCACACTCGGCCGATTTTCTGGAGTACGAAGCCAGAGCAGAGGCAGCAGCTGCGGCATCAGCATCAGCCAGTGGCGCCATCAAACCCGATGCCATTCGTGCGCCTCGACCCAAATCAAGCTTAGACATTAACCGTGCACCAGACAGTTTCTACTACTCAGAGGCGAGTTATGCCGAAAAAATGCGGCAGAGTGCACTTTATCTGCAGAATCCACAAACGGCCCAACCCCAACAGCAGCAGCAGCAGCAACAACAACAGCAGCAGCAGCAACAACAGCAGCCACCACCACCAGCGCCGGCGTCAGCATACGGACGTCATCAAGAATACACCACCGCCAGTAACACCGCCCCATACCCCGGTCAAAGTGGTATGCACACAATTGGCTACGAGAATCCCTACGAGAGGGCCTATAAAAGAAACGAACTCCTTCAAGAGGCGACCATAAATCAAGGAACATCGAGTGTGCCACGAATGAGTCGTGGTGTAAGCAACAGTGCCATCAGCAAGGATATCATCGCCGCCAGTGGCACTCATTTGCGATCTCAACAGCCACAGCATCATCATCAGAATTCTCAACAGTCGTTGAACCAGCACGAGCAGTTTTTGAGGTCAGCCAGCGCCCGTCTGCCCCGCCGGGACGAGGATGCACCGAATACGCCGACAACGTCGCTGCAGGATGGCGAGCGAAAACGTGAGGAGTCCATGAAACGCCTGCTCGAATGGAAGCAGAGGATGTTGCAATCACCACTCACCCGTAAAGGTATGCAACAGAGTGGTTCGGCAACGCTGATGACAAAATTGGGCAGCAACCCGAATATCTTGGCAGCAGGAGGAACTGGAGGTAATGGGGCTGCCACCGGCGGTGTCGTCACCCCGCAAACAGTCAACACCATGTCCATGTCAACGTCGACGACAGCAAATGCTGCTGCTCCTGGCGGAGGCAGTGCAGCCATCGTTGGCGGCGTCTCCGGCATTCAAAGGAGCCGCTCCGAGACCCACGCCAACGCGGGCGGCTACAACAGCTACTCGTCGGACGACGAAGGTAAGTTAACCGACTAATCTCTGTGTCTCTAATTGAATTAATACGAATATATGTACCTTGTAATTCTCTTACTTTACGCTTGCTATGTAACGTAACGTAACGTAACCGTAACGTAACCCCATAAGACTTTGGTAAACGCAAAGGAAATGTCTTCCATTTGTAATGTCGTTGTTGTGTTTTGTTGGTGATTTTTGTGTGAAAGGACTCTCTTTGCTCCTGCTCCGCCTACTCCTACCCCCTAAACACCCCCTCATCATCTTGTAGTTGCTTTATGTGCATGCTTTTCTTTTTCTGTTGCTCTTGCTGTTGTTTGTTGTGTTTGTTGGTTTGTTTGCTGTATTCTTGCTTATATCCTTTTTCTTCTCGATTCATTTCGGATGAAAGCGTCCTCAAGTGAAAAGTGATTTCGATTTCCTGAACGAGTGAGTCCTTACTCACCACTCAGGGGGACAAAAAACGAAACACTAGGGGGGAAACCATGGAAAAGTGTTGTTGTTCTTTTGAAGTTTGCGGTCAAGAGGTGCTATTAGTGAGTGGCAGTCCTTATGATTCCGCTGAAGGAGAAAATGCATTTTGACTTGTGATCCATACTCGTAGTGTGGTTTGTCAGAACTCGGGACTGCTAGGCAACTGCCTTTGGAAGGGTGTTAATCGATGAAGTGGTTGAATTTTGAAAAGACCTATTGAGCAGTTAGCCTCCCCCCGCACCGGACTGTTCAATGAAATCTGGCCGATTGAACATTTTTTTTCGATTCTTTACGAGACATCGTGGGTTTTACCGAACATTGTGCCTTTGGAACTCTGACGATTGAGGGTATTTGTTGCGTTAGTCTTTATGATGTGCTTAGTTGTAGCTAAGGGCGCCGTGGCGTAGTAGGTTGGTGCGCCGATTCCTACGCTCGAGGTCTAAGGTTCGAATCTCGAAAAAAACACCTAACATTTTTTCACGGCTCCACCTCTTTCGAGTCACTGGAACTGCTCAAAGAGTACAACTACTAGAAACATCGACTGAATGGCGCAGTTGATTAAGTGCCTGCCCCAAGTTAGAGGGGTCCCAGGTTTGAATCCCAGTGAACTCGAATCTGGTCCAGTCACTATTTGCCGTTGGGATCAAATTAGCAGCACTGGAGTACCAGTTTTTGAGTCTGAGTGCTCCAGTGTAGAGTTTGAAAAAAACGCCGAAAAAAAATAACTCTAGAAATAGCTTCTCAACCTCGCCGTTAGGAGTCGGAATTAAACTGTAAATCCCATTCACTCGTGAAGGAACAGTGGCACTCACAAAACGAGTGGTTGCTGAGAAGCCAGGCCCAAGTCCATCTGGGTTTGTAGCGCCGCCATTATTATTATTATAGTTGTAGCTAAGGGCATGGATTGAGTGCCACAAGTTTGGAATTTCCTAGAATGCCACAGTGCCCGGCCACCCTCATCACGTGAATGTTGAACTGGTTGATCATCTCCTCAAGCGACAGACTCCACTCAAAGAGTTCAAGGGATTTTATTGCAACTGGAAATCTGTTCAAACCACATTCCTCTTATACCGTGATAAGCCTTCGTTGATCACTATAGTCTCCGCCTGAAAGACGCTACAGTGTAGTTGATACGGCGTTGTGATTTGATGATAATGAGATCCTTCGGAAGGATACTCCTCCACCCTAGATCCATCAGCGAAAAGTGACAAAAGAAGGCCAGTTCTTTAATCAAATCTGATGAGAATGTTGTTTGAGAAGTTTTTCTCGAAGGCAAGTTTCCTCAAGCTCTACAATCCGAACCGTTTGATCCTACTTTTACTGCAACAACATAAACGTTGATTACTGCTTCAACATAAGCGTTGATTTATGCTTCAAAAGAACTCCTAGGGACAAGAGGTTTCCTTAACAACAGCGTATCAGTTTTGTTTTGTTGTCATCAGAGGCAAAATAGAATTTTGGCTGACTGTACGCTGATGGTTCATGGTTCGATCCCGGACTACCTCCTTCGAGTCACTGGCAATGCCCAGAGAGTAAATCTGCCAAACAACGGTTCTTAAACTTCAGACTACTGAATGGCGCTGTTGGTTAAGTGCCTGCCCTAAGTTAGAGGAGTCCTAGGTTCGAAATCCACTGGTTATGTCGACTCCTAACAGCGAAGAAGGTAAGGTTAGGTTAGTGAATTCACCAGCACACATGTTGGTCCATTGTGATACCCACACTCACACTACTACCACTGATCGATCGCTCCAGTGATAGTGTCGTTAATTTGATCCCAACGGCAAATGGTGACTGGACCAGATTTGAAAACTCTGGATAAAAGCGTATTAACTTTGCTTTCACTGGGAATCGAACCTGGGACCCCTTTAACTTAGGGCAGGCACTTAGCTAACTGCGCCATCCAGTCGTTTCTCATCATCATCCATTCCTTAGTCAGCTGATAAGTGACTTAGTCTGCACATAAGCTTATTTTGGTCATCCACGTTTTCAAGTTAGCTGCTTCTGGTTGCCTAGTTGAATCATCTTCTTCTACACCGCCATCAGTTGATCTTCAAATAAGAGATCTCACTTTGCATTCCAAGTTGGGAAGCTGAGATTCAATTCATAGATGGGAGATATTGTTGTCAAAGTTTTTCTGGCAGTTGCACATTACCATCGTCTCCTTTGAACAAGAGCTTTTTCTGACGATTGTAGAAACAGTTGATCTTCAAATGGGTATCAAAGCTAAACTGGAATTTAAAGACCTCTCAGAGGAAAATCTGAATATGTTGAGCTTTTCAATCTGCAGTCAGGACCGGAGCTTCAATATGCTGACTTTCTGCCCAAACCATTTCTTCTTCTTAATCTTCTCTGCCAAGTTCGGGATGGACCTGGTCCTTATCCAATGGGTGTCTTCAGGCGGCACTAATTTCTATTAGCTGTCTCCCCCACCGAGATAGATGAGGTCCTTTTGCACCTGTTTGCAAACGTGGGCGTCCTCCATTGCGTGACGTTAGTCGAAGATTTTTAGAACCGGAGTAAGTTGTCCCTACTATTTTAGTCATTGGATCCATGACTGTATGGCCAGTCTCATGCCGCTGTATACCCTCTACAGTTCGGGGTTGAATCTTCTCCTCCAATCGTGATCAACGCACACAGGACAGAGGATTGTATGCGTCATTTCGGTCAAAACTTTTTTTCAAAAACGCACTGTTTGGGCTACACAGCATTCACTTTGGAAATAAGTTTTTAATATTTCCCAACGTTGTTCGAGCGTAAAGCTACTCATTTCGTTCCGCGGAGGTGTGATACTGACTTTCTGTCAAGATTTCAGAGGGGAAACAGATTTCAGTGTTAAAATAACCTAAGATTTAAAAAAAACACTAGATGGCGCACCCTGTAGATCCAGCAAGCGCTACATATGCAGAAGAGGTGAGCATAGTCAAAATCTCTTGCAACGACATCGGTTATAACGACATATCCCTTACAACGACCAAATTCGTCAGTCCCTTGAAGGTCGTTATAACCGATTTTGACTGTAGTTGTTTCTTTATCCTCTTCCTATATGCAACCATCATCAGTGGGCGCCGTGGCGTAGTGAGTAGGTGCGTTGACTCCTACGCTCGATGTTCTCGGTTCGATTCAGGAAAAAACACCTAAAATTTTTTCACGGCTCCACCTCTTTCTAGTCACTGACAATGCTCAAAGAGTATAACTGCCTAGAAAAAGCTTCTCAATCTCGCCGTTCGCAGTCGGCATTAAACTGTTGGTCCCCTCCACTCGTGAGAGAACAATAGCACGCACAACACGAGTGGTTGCTGAGAAGCTAGGCCCAGGTCCACCTCGGACTGTAGCGCCGCCATTATTATTATTATTATCTGCAACCTCTGTAGAAGCGGTTTTAAGGAATTTCTTGGTCTTCTCATATTTCTTTTTCCATAAATTGCCGTGAGACAGGTTCAAATGCAGTGTTGGCCATGAAATTGGTAGATTTTGATCTTCCCTCACACTTCCACTAACTGCAGCTATATTTTCTGCACAGCGTCCATCTTGATGTTGGGCAGGCTCTAAGACTTCTGTGACAGAGCCACTTTCTTCGAATTTGTGTAGAACTCAGAGCTCAGGAAACGTACCTGCACCAGAATCATTAATTTTGTAAGAAATTTTAACAATTTTACCACAGTCAATGATTGTTAAGCGATCCGTACTACAAAATGGCAAACTTCAAACTAAACATATGCAGTGTCGATTGACAACTCAGTTTGAAGACGGTATTTCGAACAGGGACGCTAAATCCGGACCTTAAGTTGGATGACCCTTACATATTCGAACACTCGACCAGTTTTAGCAGCAAATTCTGAGACAAAAGGTTGTCTTGTCTTTAATTTGAGCCTCATTTGAATCGGCATCTTACAAGATTCACGCGCTGGTTTCAAGGATTTCAACAATTTTGCAACTCCCAAGTCAATGAATCTAGAACAAATCGTATCGCTATCTTCTATCCTTTCTTCTCCAACAGCTCTCTGTACTCACTTCCTTTTGTTTGTAGCTGTAGCAATTCTCCTTTCGCCTGATTTTCTGTGTACATGCTTTCATTTTTGTTTTTTTAGTTAGTAAATATTTTAATTTTATTTTATTTTATTTTATTTGAAAAAAAAAAAGAAATATAAAGGAAAACGAATAATTAACTACCTTCCTGCCGTGCGCGCCAAACATTTTTTTTTTGTTAAATTTACTTTACCTTAACACAATGTATCTTTGAAAAAAAGCACCCCTCCTCCTTTTTTTTACACAAGCAACAATACATTCACCAAATTTTGAAAATAAAAAAAAAGAAGAAAAAATTTAATGGATGTACAAAATTCGTGTTCGAAAAACAAAGTAGAGCAAGCGGATACAAACAATCTGAAGGAGCACTTTCCTTAGAACCCCCCACCCCCTCCACACACACACACACATACACACGCACATACCTCACATACCCCAGCACACTCCAGCACTCACAAAATGAAACAGTACACAATTGCATGTGAAACTTTCATATCGAGAACATCCATCAGTAGTGTAGAAAATTGCAAGAAAGGGAAAACCTTTGAACTGGGACAGCTAGAGGTGTGTAGTTACGGTTGAGGGTATTTGCCTAATTTTTCTTCGTGTAACTTACTTTCAATTTATTAGAACTGGTGGTTGGTCTTAAATAAAATGTTTGATTCCCTAGTGATTAACCCCGAACTAGACGCTCATTTCATGGATAGTTTTAGTTGTTTTTCTCCCTCTCTCTCTCTCTCTCTCTTTCTCTCTCTCTCCAATCACTACACAAATAATAAAAACCAAAAAAAAAGAAATTTAAGAAAACAAAACATTTTTTTTTTCGTTATTTTTTTCTCTGTAAATTTTGTTATGTATAATTTCGTCAGATGGGCCCAAGAAATCGCCGGCAGGAAGGTCTACTACTACTACTCCAACTCCTCCCTCATCCTCCATATATGCAATTGAAACAAACAAAAGTGCAATAGACATAAGCTCGATACAATCAAATGCAATTAATCTAAGAAATGCCACTCATAACTTGAGATCACAAAATAGTCCAAATAGTAGTGTACAAAGCCATGCAAAAATTAACACAAGTAGCCCTAAGCCCATTTTAAAAAGCCCTTCCCACAGCTTGAGCGCGACAGCTGATGACAGCTGCTGCAGTGCGACGGGGTTGCCACTCGACTCACCGGTGGCGAAGAGAGAGCTGAGCTCGAGCGCGCTGGAAGATTATTCGGTTTCGTCCTACGTGCCCGTTTATAAGCCCAAAATTCTGGAGACCGTTAAGTCGACAAGTCGAAACTACGAAAACGTTGCCATTCAGCCCCAGGAAGAGGAGCACAAAGTCGAAGAGGAGGAACCTCTCCCAGAGTTGAATGAGAACCCTTCCCCAGAGGAGGAGGAAGACGATATCTTGAACTCCGAAGAAGAAGAAGAGGAAGACGATGAAGACATGGACGATCGAACCTGTGAGTATACCGACGACGATCTGGACGAAGCACTCGCCGATTCGGAGACCGCTCCAACCCCCACAGCTCCGAGAGATGACGAGAACGACGACTCGGTGAGCAGTGTCCAAATGGACGAGCCAGCACCCGAGCAGTTCTACGAAAACGATCCACCAACTCTGTCGGTCCAACCCGAAGACCACTACCTCCCAATGACGCCCAAGCGACTGGTCCTAAGTCCCACGGCAGGCCTAATGTTAGCCAATCTGAACGACTCCACGGCAGATGACGAGAACCCGTACGTTGAGATGACCAAAGGCCTGGATGACAACGGTAACTCAAACTATGAAGTTGTGTGCGTTGCTTCCCTTTCCAGTACAAAGACGATCATCGAGAATGCTGCGCAATCGACGCCAGAGCCGGTGTACATGGAGCTGTCCCAGCCCAAGGCACAGCCGGAGGAAGCCGACAAATCGACTCTGAAGAAGAGCACTCTGAAGAAACCAGCAGACATCCTGAAGAAGCCGACTGACACACTGAAGAAGAAGTCGAAAAAGTCCTCTGAGCGAGCACAGAGCAAACGCAAAGATCTGCCGGACATACTGAAGCCCTCGCAGAGCACCATCATGAGCAGCGACAGCTCGGATGCGGACGACGAGTCCTCGAAAAATGTGGATAACATCAAAATGCGATCTAGGTCCCGCTTCAGTCTTTCCGATACCTTCCGTCCAGCCTCGTACTATCTGGGAGCCACAACGACGCTAGCCAACTGCGCGGAGAGTTCCGACAGCGAAATCGTGTCGCCACCGCCAATACCCTTGTCACCACCGCCCATGGAGGAACTGAACACTGAGGAGATATTCTCATCGGAGAACTACGACACGGTGAAAAGGAAGGACAAGTTCAACCTCTCCTACGATCAGATTCCGAAGATCCACTCAAGCAACTCCTCGCTGAACATCAGCAAGCCGGAGGGCTTGAAGAGCTCGCGACTGTCGCTGCCCGACCAGTTTTCGAAAATGCGCAGTCTCAAGACGCCGGTATTGAAAAACCACGAGAGGACCCTTTCCGACTCCAATTACAGCATTCAAACGGACAACAGCTCGAACACGTCATCAGACTTCGACTTGTACAATAAACTGAAGAACAGTTCGCCGTCGTTTGTGTCCAGCCCGCGGTACCAGTCGAACAGTTCGCTGCCCCAGAAGCTGACCACTGGCGACAGCAGTGAAACCGACTCAGTCGAGTATCGCCATCGGCAGGGATCCGACTCAGAGCTTGAGCGACAGAGAAGCAGACGCCCGCTGTCCGAGGAGTCGATAAGTGAAATCGAGTCAATGAGCGAGCAGTTCGAGGAGACCCTCACAACCACCGACCTGGACTCGTACCTCAGCCAGCTGCAAACCACCAATGACCTCTATCTCTACCAGAACTCCGAGACAAACCTCCTGAACGACCCCGCATCAACTGGCCTAGGCGTGATAGGGGGCATAATAGGAACGCTCATAAAGCCCCCAGAGATCTTCCGCAACAAGGGAGACGAGCACTTCTACGGGAACATCAACTTCGTCTCCTCAACAGACTCGCTTCAGAAAGCCGGCACCGACAGGGACACCCCGCAGCAGAGTCTCCTCAAGGAGAAGAATCTCTCCTTACACGACGCCCAGTGTGCCTCAGACGATGTAATGCTGAGTTCAGGAATCGCTGCAATGTCTGGCTCCACCCTCACCGCCGACACTGCGAAGAGTGTAACGCTCTCCTCAGTGGACCTAGACCAGACGTCATTCTGCACAGCCTTCGATCTCACGCAGGCGACTCCCATACACAGTCGCAACAACAGCAACATCTCCGAGCAGTCGGTGCCATACTATTACTCAGAGCTCTCCAGCAGTCGGGAGCTGGCCAGTCCAATCACCCTCAATAACCAACGAGATATCGCCATAGCCCCTCTCCGGTCAGCGACCGGGATTTCCCACATACACAACCCCATCAGCAAGCCAGTAAATCCTGTGATAGACAACCTTAGCCTCAAGGGAGCCGTCCGATCGCTCTCCGTGGAGATACTCACGGAGAAGGACCAGACAATCGACAGCAAGAACCTGTACAAAATGAAAACGAACGTCGAGAAGCTGAGCTACTGTACCAGCAAAAATCTCAAGCTCTCGGGAGACCCGTCTCTGTCCACAGACGTGCTCCACAATCACCAGCAGTCGTCCCTGAGCTTCGCTTCAACCTCAAATGCCGCCTCACCTCTTCCGCTTTTGGATGCAAAACTGAACAAGCACCTGAACATAGAACGCGGCGAAACGAATAATCTCTCCAAGCTCGCAGGCTTCAGCGGGGCCGGAGAACAGCTGTGGGAGGAAGACGCGCTGTGGCGTGAGAGCCTGCGGCGAGTGTCACAGCGACACGCCCGGTCCATGGATGAACTGGACCGAATACAACCGGCCATGTCGGAACCAAAGCAGCCCAAAGTCAAGATATCCCGAGACGTTACCTACGTCAACGACAACATCTCAAGCAGAACCGCGTACAAGACCCGCCTCAGTGACCCCATTCACGAAGCAGCGGCAGACACCGGCTCAGATGAGAAGAACGAGAACGACGTCTACGTTCAGCTAGCCGCCTCAATGGATGACGCTAGCTCCGATGTCTATGAGGTTCTCCGCGAAGACAGTGGCGGCTCGAACTACTCACGCAAATCCGTCGAAATCGATCGCGAAACCATCCGTCAATGGGACTCCATGTCCAGTGGCCTAATGAAGAACAGTGGCAGCAACAACCAAAGCACTAGCTCCGCCCTCACAGACTCAGCGACTCAGCTCAAAAGCGACTCCAATGGGAACGGGCTGGGCGGCACAAATCCCCACGACCTCGAGCCAGCTGTCAGTTTGACAGACGACACCACCAGTCAAACACAAGTGGACTGCGCAAACGTCACCACCGAAACGGCGGCGTTCACAAAACTCTACTCCCAAGACAGAATGTTCAAGTAACCGGCCAAAGTCAGTTAGCCCCCCAAAAAAAAAGAGCAAACAGAGAAAATGTATGAAAGACGCGCCACCAAATTGCATGGCTTGATAATTGTTGTTGTTTTGTGTAAAAAAAAATATAAATTGTAAAAGTTTTGTACAAAAGAGTCTTGAGTCGCTTGACACTCTCACACACACCTACTACCACACACTTTTTGTTTTTGTTTCAATTTTTGTTTTGTTTCACCATCCAATGGGTAAGATATTATTAATCTCTTTGTTTATACAATTTTAATTTTTTTTTATTTTTAAGTTTAGTTTTTATGCGCTCCTTTCTTTTTTGTAAATTTCCTTGTGAGGCTTGAGAGAGTTTTTGAGCTTAAAGTGGTTTAATTTAGCAAAACGATTGTTTTGAGTGATCGAAGCTTTTGAAAGCTCCTGCGCTTAAACTACTGTGCTTTTCGTGACCTCTTGTTTGCGTATATATGTATTTCAGTCGAGTGGGGTTTTTATGCGCAACGTGGAATTCAGGGCGACGTTTGTCAGCACTTACGAGTAAGTCAAGGGAAGATAGGCAGGGCAGGGGAATGCAAACTTTGCACACGGCAATCGGAAATTCATACGGTAAAGCAAACAGTTCGAAACCGCGGTAGCGCACATTTTTTTTCACGCAAATTCGAAAAGAATTACTACTTCTTTTCTTACTTACCGCCCAAGCGACTGGTCATGAGTACCACGGAAGGCCTAAAGTTAGCCAATCTGAACGACTCGACGGCAGATGACGAGAACCCGTACGTTGAGATGACCAAAGGCCTGGACGACAACTATGAAGTTGTGTGCGGTGCTTCCCTTTCCAGTACAAAGGCGATCACTGAGAATGCCGCGCAATCGACGCCGGAACCGGTGTACATGGAGCTGTCTCAGCCCAAGGCATAGCCGGAGGAAGCCGACAAGTCGACTCTGAAGAAGAGCACTCTGAAGAAACCAGCAGACATCCTGAAGAAGCCGACTGACACTCTGAAGAAGAAGTCGAAAAAGTCCTCTGAGCGAGCAAAGGCTCCCGATCCGTGAAGGGTCTCTCTCTCTCTCTCTCTCTGAAGGCAGCCTTCCATGCCCTGCAGTGTCGGGCACGCTGCTTTCAGTTATCCACACTAAGCGCCCTGGCACCCGCGATAGCATGGTCCGGAGGTTCGGTCTTCCTTTTCTTCTCGAACCTGTGGGCTGTGATTCGAAGATCGTCTTTGCTGGAGGGTTACTGTCCATTCGCTCGATGTGGCCGAGCCAGTGTAGTCGTCGTGTTTTGGCTTTTTGAACTACATCCACATCCCGGTACAGCTCGTAAAGTTTGCTGTTGAAAAGAATTGCTCAGACATAAAAATCGAGTAGATTGTGATATGTTGCTCTTGCTTTGGGTAAAAGTTTTCCAATTCTCATTTAAGTGGCCAATTTCCGGTAAGGTTAGTTTAGGTTTTGGAAGGGGAGTGTGATGGTTAAGGCATCACTTCCACTCGGAGGCCATGGGGCCCTTGTGAATCGCTTCAATCTATTAACCTATCCTGTCACGAGATGGCAGAAACTACCCCGTGCTCCTTATGAATCTTAGAAGATCCAATATATTTGCATTCGCTAAGTCCGCAGTCTCTGTGAAGAAACTTTGGACCAGCGAAGCTAGACGCCGATTCTGGAGAGCTGGGCAGTGGCAAAGCAGATGTTGGATCGTCTCGGTCTCTTCCTCATCTCCGCAACTCCGGCAGAGATGGCTGGATTCCGCATTCCATTTCCGGAGCATTGTTCCGATGGGGCAGTGTCCTGTGATCAATCCGACGAGCATACGGATCGAGTGTCAGTCCAACGCCAGAAGCTACTTTGTTTGGCCATAGTTAAGCTTTGGCCACGTTGATCTTGTCGTATGACAATCATTTCTTGTAAGCCACGTCGAGTCGGCCTCTTTTTGTATTGTGCACTGATCGGTGGTCGTAGTGACGTTTCCGGTAAATTCTGAAGCTGAAAACATAACTAAAATCTCTTTCTTCATCTTTTTTTGAGTGGCGCTGAAGTCTGGGCTGCATTTGAACCTTGCTTCTGCAGCAGGCAGCCATTCATGTTGTGCATGTTGTGAATGCAGGGACCAACAGCTTTATGCTGACGAAGTTTGAGAAGTTTTTGTCTACAGTTATACTCTTTGAACATTGTCAGCGATTTGATGGATGATCTGTCGTAGAAGTTGATGTGTCCAGGATTGAACCATAGCCCATCAATGTAAGAGTAGAAATACGTCGACTGCGTACTCACTACGGCACTGCGTTAAATTAGGCTAATCGTACACAGTCACACAGCAAGATAAGCGACGATACGACTGGATGGAGCAGTTGGTTAAGTGCCTGCCCTAAGTTGGAGGGGTCCCAGGTTCGAATCCCAGTGAAATCGAATCTGGTCCAGTCACCATCTGCCGTTGGGATCAAATTAACGGCACTGGAGTACCTGGCAGTACAATGGCCCAGTTTTTGAGTCTGAGTGCTCCAGTAGGGTTTCAAAAATCCACCGAAAATAAAAAAAAGATAAGCGACGTTAATGAGATGAACATTTTTTGTAAATTTTAGGGAGAGTTTGACTCAGGGAGAGTTCGACTTAGGGAGAGTTCGGCTTAGGGAGGGTTCGACTTAGGGAGGGTTCGACTTAAGTAGAGTTCGGCTTAAGGAGAGTTCGACTTAGGGAGGGTTCGACTTAAGGATAGTTCGACTTAGGGATAGTTCGACTTAGGAAAAGTTCGACTTAGGGAGAGCTCGACTTAGGGAGAGTCCACTATTTTTTGCGAATCAGTCCGGATGTCGACTCCGAACAGCGAAGTTCCAGGAACTTTTTCCAGCTCTTCCACAAAAATAAATAATCAAAATTTTGTTTTTGAATTACTTTTTTACGAAATAAAAAAAAATGATTTCAAGTGATGAAAATCTTTATTTGAACCTTTACAATTTTGTTTAATAATAATAATAATAATGGCGGCGCTACAGTCCGGTCTAGCTTCTCAATAACCACTCGTGCTGTGCGTCCAATATTTCTCTCACGAGTGGAGGGGACCTACAGTTTAATGCCGACTCCGAACGGCGATATTGAGAATCTTTTTCTAGACAATTATACTCTTTGATCACTGTCAGTGACTCGAAAGAGATGAAGCCGTGACAAAATGTTAAATGTTTTTTCGATATTCGAAACTTAGACGTCGAGCGTAGGAGTCGACGCACCTACCCACTACGCTACGGCCTCGCCCACAATTTTGTTTGCTAAATGGAAAAGATGATATCCGTCAAGTAGCTTCCGCCAGTGTTGATACACATTTGTACCCGTTTTATCAGCTCCTTCTTTTTGTGCTAACGTTCATACTACACCTCTCATCACAGTCTCTTTAGAACAATTTTGACGCCAGTTATCGAAAACCCATGTTCTTTTCAATTTCGAAAGTCTGCTGTGGCATCGTGGATATTTGCACCGTCTCCTGTACGTAGATCGTATCCGGATACAACTTTCATTTTTACGATACCACTTCTCTCTCCACTCGTAAGGAAACAGTAGTATACGAATGTTTGCTGCAGAAGCTCAAGTCTGTGACTTTAGCGACATCAAATTTAAAAGAAGAGGCATTTTGAATCGAAGTATGTATTTTGATCGCTCTTTCGCGTTTGTCTTTTTCAATCAAAAGTTAAAAATTGTCTTCAGCTTAGCAAGTACTTCGAAAAGTTTTTCTTTGGTTTGACACGTGTACACCCCTTCAGCGAGCCATTCCAAAGATTATTCTTGTAAATAAATACCCTCGCCAGCAGTAACAGTCCCGATTGGAAATGATAAATGCGTAACACAATCCGTATAAAGTATGCCTGCATGTTTTAAGAAGTGGGTTAGGAAGCAGATTCAACCAGGGTATTTATGTCCTCCTTAAAATTACTTAGTCAAGATAGTCAATTCAAGCGATTTCAGAATCATGTTTGCCTCAGTTTTATTTGCTTTTTTATTAGTTTTCGAATGAAGTAGCAAGAAGTCACAGAGTGAAATAAGACCGAAATCTTAACGTTTGCCCGTATTTCGCTTGGCTTTATTTCACGGCACCATAGCACGCACTTTCTTGGACACTTCCCTTTCCCATCAAAGGCGCCAGACATTCGACGTTTTTGGAACAGGTCATATTGACACAAGAATATATTTGCCCACAAGCTCACATGCTCACGCCTTTTCCCACATTTTTCACACATTTGTTGCGCACATTTTAGCAGAGTAAGCCCATCGTTAGTTTCGCTTGATTAGACTCTTAAGCTCACAAACATTTTTCACAACTTCTCATGCTTCAAAAACCGTTTAATCTGTCTCTCTCTCTATGTGTCATGTTCTCTTTACACTTGCAAACTTCACCAAACTAATTAACCATCCCCTTCTACTTGCAGCATCCATATCCGTGCGCAATGTCCGCAACATACCAAAAGTGAACTTAACCGTCAAACCGGATCCATCGGACGCAATGCTCAGCTATGAACAGATTTCGAAACTCTCCAACTCCTACTACGGCAACGCACTGGATGCAAAATACGCTAAAACAACTCAACTGGCAACAGAAAGGGACCGCAACCTGTACGGCATGGGCAAGCAGACACCCGTCGCCACCCACGTGAGCATCCCCGGAGCTATGATGGATATCAATGGCAGCAGTTATGATATCGCCAACGCCGCCAACGCCTACAGGGACAGCAACGGATATCATCCCATGAGACGAATCGGTAGTCGGGCTGAAATCGATCTCCTCGAACGTGAGACCAGTACACAAATGAGGGTGAGTACTACGACCGTATCCGCTCAGAGGACGGGTGGCTTCTGACACCCGCATGCCGTGCGACACACGAAACACCTATTTCTTGTTTTTTTGATTTTGATTTTTGATTTTATGTAACACGTACAAATGTATATGCTCACACACAGAATCTGGACGTGTCCGCTGGAGATTTATTAAGTCGCACCCATGAAGAGTTGGTTTTGTTGTTGATCCAATTGCGTCGGCAAAACAGTAATACGGCTCGTGCCATCGAGCAATGTTGCACCGATATTCATGAAGTTCAGGTTGATACGCTTTCTCAAATACCTACATACTTACGTATCTTTGATTTGCTTGGGAATTTGCTTATTTTTGGGGGTGGCTGGGTGGTGAACAATCTAACTCTGGTGATGGAATTTATTTATTTGAATGAGACGGACGAAATGTTTGTGTTTGTCACTAACTCGTGCTTAAGAGCTTAAGTTAACTAACATGGTGAAGGGGATAGTGGTTACGACCAGGGACAGCTTTAATTGGGTTATTAACATTTGGGACAATAAAGTGGTTTATGTCTTTTGAGGAGACATATGCGCCCTTTTAATGGATTGGATTGAGTTGAGTGACTTACTTTTTACACCGTTTACTTAAGTGCTACATGGTTGACATTTTAAACAACGGGGACATTCTGTGGCGCCTTTAAGGTCGTCCTAAACGACGAACATGCTCGTTTGCGTTTACCCCATACACGGCGAACACATTTGGCGAATATTCATTTCATGTTGTTTCTTTAAACCGTCGAGATGTGTGATAGGAAAGCGCAAGTGGTTGCTGCTGGACTGTTGACATTGTGCTTAATCCGCGATATGCACTCGGCGACGTTCACAGCAGAAATGAGGTTTACTCGCGAACATGGCCCTACATGGCGAACATCAAGGCCAACGAACACGACAAAATCGAAATTTTTCGCCAACAGCAAGCGGCTCGCGAACCAGCCCAAACACGACGAAAATGCGGCGAGCACGAACAAGTTCGGCGAGCATGCTCGTCGTTTAGGGCTACCTTAGCCACATTCCACGGTAGTAGCGAAATGACTGAAATGAAATGAATGAAATGAGGTAATACAGTAGAGTCTCGATAATGTGAACTAATTAAATGACCAGCTCACAATGAAGAGACTTTCAAATTATAAATTAGAAAAAAGGAATAGCACTGAACATTTTAATTAAATTTAACAGCATCGCATTTTTCGTCGTCTAAAATTTTGTTACAACCGTTTTCGCATTCATTGCGTTTTAATGGGCTCAGTCCAATAAGACACTTGAATAACGAAATGCAAGACTGTGGGATACATTTTGGAGCAGATAGTGCATATTTGCAGTTCCTATGATTGGGTTCACATTATCGACACTCCACTGTAATGAAATGCGAGGGATTTTGTCATTTCTGGGTTCACATTATCGAGCTTCCACTGTAATAATGCGCGAGGAATTTTGTCGTTTCTGGGTTCACATTATCGACACTCCACTGTAATAATATGCGAGGGATTTTGTTGTTTCTGGGTTCACATTATCAAAGTTGTACTGTAATAATGTGCGAGAAATTTCTGGGTCCACATTATCGAGATTCTACTGTAATAATATTCGAGAATTTTATTCATTTCTGGGTTCACATTATCGAGCTTCCACTATAATAATGCGCGAGGAATTTTGTCGTTTCTGGGTTCACATTATCGAGACTGTACTGTAATACTATGCGCGTGGAATTTTTTCGTTTATGCGTTCATTTTATCGAGACTCTGCTGTAATATTATGCGAAAAATGTTGTCGTTTTCCGGTTAAAGCAGTTTAAAGCAGTTAAACTAAGTCCTTGTGCATCAACGTGGCGTAGTGGATAACTGTGTTGGCTCCTACGCAGAAAGACCATGGTTCAATTCCGGGGCAGAACCCAGCTTTTATATTCACGGTGTCATCTCATGCGGGCCACTGGCAATTCTCTATGAGTATAACTATCGCAATAAACTTCTCGCTACCCCGAATTGAAACAGAAGTTACTGATGTTCCACCGCCATAATGAGGACACGCACTTCGAGTGCCAGCTGAAAAATCTAGACAATGGTTCCCCATGAGCTGCGACTGTCACAGAAACTGTGTGTTTTTAAGCCCGTCCATTGATTTTAAACAAAACACATGGTATTTTATTGAATTGTCATTTATTTGCGTTCAAGCGAGGGAATACAGTCTGCAATAAGTTTTTAAACACAACTTCGGGCATAAGACCGCTGGATTTGATGAATGTCGTCCGAGAAACAAAGTGCTGGTCCAATTTTTCAAGCAATTATGATCGTATATCCTGAATGACAGGAACATTTTGATTTCCAATGCGTCGACTGTTGTTGATTTGTCAGCGACTTTACATATCCCCAGTGAAAATAATCAAGAGGGCGTTAAATGATAAGATCTTTGAGGTCTGGCTATGAAATTCACAAGATTATTATATCTTTAAAAACAAGTAATTCCAGTTCTTTTGACCAAATTACTAGAAAGAAAAAATAATTTAGTCCATTACGAAAAATTGTGCGATCATGGAATTATTTATTTAAGTCGATTGTTTTGATTCCTTTATGGCACGTAACGCCCTCCCACTGGAACCACACCTCTTCCACAATCATGTCGTTCAATCGGCAAACGAAAAAGTTGTTATTATGGCTCAACAGGAGATACCGTTGACCGGAACAAGGTCATTAACCTCATTTTTGAAAAAAATAAAAAATATGGTCTGCGGTCTCACCGCAACAAATTCTGCATTTTTTTTAGATGTTACAACGTTGCAGAAGTCTCATGTGGATTTACATCGCTCAAAATGCGGCAACCCAACACAATGGTCGATCATCTCGGGTGTAATGTGGTTCAAGTGGTGCATAAGTTTGGCGCACAGAATTACAATTTTGGAACCAAATTTCTTCTTGACGCTGACAATTCACTATTTAACAATGGGTTTGAAAGATATAACCGTCCGAAATTAGTATTGGCTTGAAAAAGAGGCCAAAGAGGTCACATCATATCTCCGAGGCGGATAATTGACATCGCCAAGACGGCTGATAGCACGATTTGGGAATTTGGTACTCAAAAGATCGATTGTGGCATGGCGCGCCATCCTGCATGAACCAGAGGTCGTCCAAATCCATGTCTTCAATTTCAGTAAAAAAAAAGTCAGTTAACATGGCTCTGTAACGCCCACCGTTGACCGAAACGTTGTTCCCTGCCTCATTTTTGAAGAAAAATGGTCCAATGATGCCACCACTCCACAATCCACACCAAACTGTCACTCTCTGTGGATGCATTGGCTTCTCGACAATAACGTGCGGGTTTTCCGAGCCCGCTGCACCCGATTTTGTTTGTTAACGTAGCCGCCGAGATGAAAATGCGCCTCGTCAGAAAAGATGATTTTTCGCCTAAAATCGTTGTCCAATTCAATCTCCTCTAAGGCCCAAACTGCGAAGCGATACGAACGAAGCGGATGATCTCGCGCCTTCAATTGCTGAGTCAATTGGATCTTGTAAGCGAATAATCCAAAATGTTTGTTCAGGATTCTCTCTCTGCTCAGGCTAATGCGTGAAATGTTGAGTTGTTGAGATCGATGGCGAATTGATGTTCGTGAATTGAGTCTCACACTCTCGGCCACGTCGGTACGACGACGATGGTGACCGACCATGAGTGTTGTCCACTAACATACCAGTCTCACGAACTTTTTGCACAAACTTGCGTGCAATATTTCGTGCGTTTTCAAAATTTTCCAACGTTATTCAAGCGACAAGCGGCTCATTTCGGAGGTATGATACTGACTTTCTGTCAAGATTTTGAGCGGAAAACAGCTGTCAGTGTCAAAATAACCTGTGATTAAAAATAAATGGCCAACCTTGTATGATTAGGATAGTAAGATGGTACAGTGGGTAAATATTTAATAAACACAAAAATAATAATGGACCGAGTATCGAACCCTGGGGTACACCGGTTTTAACAGCACAGGGAGGAGAAAACTTATCGTGCGAAGTTTCTTGACGCCGATTGATAAGATAGGCAAACATTAGATTGTAGCAAGAACTTGAACAGTTACATAGTATGGACAGTTTGTTCTTATCAAGGGTGAAGGGACTATCGCAATCGGAAGGTTTAGTAAAGTCCTATAAAGTTAGAATAGTGATTTTCTTTGAATCAATTGCTTGTGGTGTATCATAGAATAATTTTAAAACTGCTTTTATGCAGCTGTGTACACAACGAAATCCAGATTTCAATAGTGTTTTATTTTCTATGTAAGTCTGCAGTCGAACAAGACAAGTCAGTCATGGAAGGCGGCTTGCCCATTACTCTCCTTTATACCAAATGATTTTGAAGTGTTCACAAATTTGATTTACTTTTGTAGTCTAATCTTTGTCACATCCTTGAGGGAGTAGCTACTAAGTGCCTTCCTTCTTGTGCTGATCAGTTGATCTCCAGTGTTTCAATCTTTCCCAATACTCTGCAGATTTTGTCTAAAACATGCAGGTTGGTAGACAAGACCAAACCTAGTTTGTGGCATGGTACCCAATTTGCCAGTATCCAGAGCTAATGCAGAGTAATAAAATACGCTGCAGTCTGTATGACAAGAATGGCTTGATTATTTTGTCCCATCAGTTGTTAACTGTTAACTGTTGTGGGCGCCGTGGCGTAGTGGGTAGGTGCGTCGACTCCTACGCTCGAGGTCGTCGGTTCGAATCTCGAAAAAACATCAACAATTTTTTCACGGCTCCACCTCTTTCGAGTCACTGACAATGCTCAAAGAGTATAATTGTGCTTCTCAATCTCGCCGTTCGGAGTCGGCATTAAACTGTAGGTCCCCTCCACTCGTGAGAGAACAATAGCATGCACAACACGAGTGGTTGCTGAGAAGCTAGGCCCAGGTCCACCTTGGACTGTAGCGCCGCCATTATTATTATTATATATTATTATAGTTGTTAACTGTTATATATAGCTTGGCAACGATTTCAGTTGTAATCGATAATGGAATGCTTTTAGGCTGTCTCTTGTTGTACTCCTGACTTAGCCTAGTCGTCAGCTCCTTCAATCCCATTCCAAGGGCTAAACAGACTGCTACAGCTGAGCTCCTGGTGAAAAGCTTAAAATCGTTAAGGAATAGATATAATTTATTTTTTCGATAACATGGGGTATTTAAATGTTCCAGCAATTGTGTTAAAATGTTGAGGTTATATAGGGAGACTAACAGAAAGAAGCATTTTAACCAAATCTGGATAAACAATTTCCAAGCTTACAGATGGGAGATTAGGCCAATCCAACGTCACAAGGATTGAAGACAGAAATTGAAGAACCATTATAACTGCTATCGTCCATTGCAGCATGTAAGGCAGTTAGGTCAGCCGGCAGACATTTTTTTATAAAGTTCATCCAGACTTTTTATGTCTTCACGAATTTAAGTGGTATTTTTAGAGAGTCCAATACCGCGCGCTTTTTTCCACAGGGACTTAAATGACCGTTCGTTGCTACACTTTGCACTACAGTATACCAGATTTGCAGTTTTTTTTAATGCTGGATACACAGTTCCTTGGTTTTTTTAATTCCGGATGCGTTTCTGAACCACGAAGTCTTTTTCAGCGTCTGTACGAACAAGGATTCGTCAAATTTCGTGTTTGCCGACGTCCATTTGCTATTTGTTGGCGTCTGCACCCAAGAGTTGTTAGATGTTTACAGATGTTCCGGTACATTCGAGATCCCTCTTGAATGTCAATGACATTTGTCAGCTTACCTTGCTTTCAAAGTCTTTAAAGTCGGTCATGATGTTAATGCCTCTAAATCGCCAAGAAAGTCTATTTTGGCCCGAAAGATCGATGAAGATGTGACCACGAAAGAGGGTATTCAATAATAACTGCATGAGCTGCAAGATGCTTTGAGAATGAAAAGTGCTGTCCACCTTGGATTTTTTTTTGTTTTCATTACCCATCCAACATTTTTTCTAAGACGCAACTAATCGACTAACTAAATCCTTGTTATGCGAGTAGATCTAGTTATAGTTACCAAACTAACGCTGCTTATGCCAACAACTACTCACAACATAACCGCAATGCTTACACAAGACATATCCACTTGAGAATTCGAAAACTAACCGAATGCTTATATGATTCCACAGAACCGAATACGCACTGCTGAGGGCCTGACTCGCGCCGAATCCATCCAGCGCCTGGACTATCTGAAGCAGCATCTTCTCGACCTGGAACGCCAGTACGAGAAGAGCAAGCCACTGGTTAATCTCGTTGACAACATGGTCAAATTGGGTTCGCTCTATCGCAGCAACGATACGACCGGCCGCCTGAATGGCGCCCAACGACCGGAGTCTGTGACCCTTGATCGACTGGAGTTCAATCAACGGGTGCAGGAACGACGAATGCTGCAGGAGGAGCAGAAGCAATGGGATCGGCTGAGTCCCAATCACACAGAGTTACAAGTAAGTACATGCACCCTACCTCATCCGCATGCAAGTGATGTATGGTTTCTATTCGTAGTCCAAAGTCAAACAACTGTATCAGCTGGATCAGCTGCTGCAGGAGGAGTCCGGCACATTGCAGAACCTGCAACGCGACAAGGAGGACTTGGAACGGGCTCTGGGCGGGTTGCGGGCCAGAATCCATGATTGCAATGGCACCCCCATGGCCTTGGAAGTTGCAAAGAAACAACAGCACGTGCTGGAGAGGGAACTCTCCCGCGTGCACCAGCTACTGGCTGAAAATTCTAAGGTAGACGAGGTGCCTAGTAGTCGTCGTCTGTTTTTCCTTAATTATATTGTTTTGTTTGTTGCTTGAACCATCAAGAAGTAGACTCACACATGAACACGCTTATGCTTGAGCTACTCTCTGTAAACGTAGTCCTCGTAGAATCTGTCCTTCCTCTAACTTGCACGAAAGCAGACGCAATCATTGTCACTTAAAAACATTCGCTGGCTACCCTCTCACGGTCCACTAATCACACTAATTTTTTCCGAAATTCCTTTATTTTTGTTCAGAAACTGGAGCAGACAGTGGCTGGCAATGCTAGACTGGAGCAGGAGCTCCTCGTTCTTCGGCAGAAGCTGCAGGCGTCGCGTGGTTCGCAGAACGCCCTGAATCCACTGCGCAGCGAGAGCATGCAATATGCCAGTTCTACTACGGCCCTTCTGGAGTCGGAGCTGAAGCGAGTCCAGCAGTTGGTGGGCGATATGCAACGACAGCGTCAGGAGCTAAGCCAGGCCGTGAGGCAGCTCACGGAGAACTCAAACCGCCTGTACCAGGAAATCGGAAACAAAGAGAATTCTTCCACCGGTCCGCCACCGTCGCACATCAAGAAACGAACTTCGAGCACTTGCTGGATCGAAACTGACCTGGACTCCATGGTCAGTGTGGATCGCACTGTGAACGACACTCCCAATCTCTCGACTCCGCTGTACGTCGACACCAGTTCGGCCAACTCAAGCGCAAACGCCTTGAACTTCTCCGGCTCCAGCAAGCTCAGTGAGTTCGATGACAGCGGCAAGAGCAACCGAAGCTACAGATACAACGACTCTGATCCCCTGGAGACTAGTGGGGTGGACAGCGACGGTTTCCTTGAGACCAATCCATTCGCCAACCTGTCCAATCAGGAGAAGCAGGAGATCAAAACCGTTCGAATTGTGAAGCGAGAATCCGAGCGGCGACACCGCGACCGAGAGCGCAGCACCAACAACTCCACCCAGAATCTGGACCAAGTCCTGGAGGAGGAGAACCACTCTGCATTTATCAACGAGGACTATCAGTCGCGATCCAAGTCACTGCCACGTACCTACACTGAACCGCCAAAGCCAATGCCAAAGGTTCACAAAAATCACTCTGGCTCGAGACAATCCATCAAGTACACAGACTACTACAGCACATCGCCCCAAATGGCGAACAACCCGTACATGGTTTCAATGTCCGACAGGAACTGCAACGTTTACCCGTACCACCAGCAGCAGTCGTCGCTGCCAAATGGCTATCACTCAAAGTCCGGTCACTACCAGCAGCAACCACCGCCACCAGTGCCACCGCAATCAGCACAGAGCGCCCTTCGCAACAAGACCGAGTCCATGCAGAGCCTTACGAAGAGCATCACCGACCTGAGTACAGTCTTCCAGAGTGAAGCCGCTCGGCAAATAATCAACGAAATGTCTGCAGGAAGTGCCTCAGAAGACAATACAACCACAACCAACCCCACGTCCGCAACGGAAAAGGTTCCTTCTTCGCATAAGCACCGGCGAGCAGTTCCTAGAGAGAAGAGGCGTCACTACACCGCCCCAAACAACGTGAACGCCAAGGCCATGGAGAACGTGCAGGCTGAAAACGACATGAATCGAAACGTAAGTAGTCTTTGAAGCCACTGTGCATTTGATTTACAAGACATTTCTCTCGAATAGAACACGAACTGGCGGGCCCGAGATGACTTGGACATGGAAGTGGCCCTTCGTCCGAGAATAAATGCGCCGGACGTTGTCAGATCTGCGTTGGCGCACGGCGAAAAGATTTCGGAGAACACCATCGACAACCTGCTGTCCGCCCCGAACAAGATTGTCATTCCGGAGCGGTATATTCCAGAGAAGGTAAGTTTTCCTTTCGCGTGCAGTCTTTCCAGAGTTCTGATAGACTAACTGGTGGGGGTGGGGTTTTTTCAGACTCCGGAGCTCTCGCCGGAAGAGAAGAAACGCCGTCAGGAGAAAGTGGAAGCCATAAAGAAGATGCTTTCCGAGGCACCAATAAATTCTTCTAATGTGAGTATTCTTTTGGGTTAGCTTTCTATTCCTTGCGATGACTTGGGTATCAGGAGAGTGGACTGATTTAAAAAAGGGAGCGTATGACGGTCACCTAACTAAAGTGATGTTTTCTTTTAACTAAACTGGGGAAATGCGAGTTATACTCGCACGGGGAAAGTTTCGTCGCACGAATATATTTTGGTAGAAGGATTTTTGAATATCAGGCAACGAATTGAAACTATTTCACTTGAATTGTCTCGTAATTTCAAACCAAATCAAATATTTATTACAACATACATACATGCATACAGAATGTACGAGATCCACTAAGACTCGTGTTGACTTCTCGATCCCAGTTGGGAATTTTTTTGTGCAAAGTAAATGTCTCAAAATCTCTGATATCTTTAAATTTTCACCTAAATCGATATTTTGATGTTTATCAGCTATAAAACTGCGTTTTCGAATCTTCAAAATTCAACTAATTACCGTTTTGGCCAATATCTCCAAAACTATTACTATAACTATTAGGGCCAGAATGTTGGAAATAGGAAATGAAGTACTCATTGAAGCCAGTCTTTGTGATTTTTTCCCAGGTTTTTAAACACTTGGTTTAGAAATGAGAGAGAGGGACGCATTAAAACCGACTTCGATGATCCGTATGTAATTCTCAAACTGGATTAAAAATGGATAACCGTAACGACGCTTTATTTTAAAAAGTCTGTCGATTGATGTATCACTCGATGGGGTTCGCTAATATTTTGAAACGACAACAACAACTGAAGGTCTCACTTTTGAAATTTGCGTGCATAGAAAATGAGGCTTCAAGCATTTAATTCCAAAATTTGATGGCGATATCTTTATAAATTTAGGAGCTAAACAATTGTGAACAGGACCTTAAGAAACACGGAGACACCATTAAGTTAGGTAGTGTATAAAGATATCTGGCAAGTTTCTCTCAACGCTAAACGAGCGTCTCAATCATGCATTGAGGTTGGTCAACAACTGGACTGCCACTCGAGGCTTGAAAGTCAATACAGAGAAAGCAGAATTGATGCTCTTCACGAGAAAAAGGAGAATTCCTGAGTTTACAAGCCCGAATATTAATGGGGTATCTGGGTATTACACTTGTTTCCAAACTAAACTGGAAAGAGAACATCAAGGAGGGCATCAAGATGGCGTGTGCGTAGCTTTCTACACATGTAAGCGAGCCTTCGAAAACACCTGGGCTCTTAGGTTAGGGGGCTGCTAGTGAATTCACCAGCACACTTAGACCATGTTGGTCCTTTGTGATACCCACAGTCAGACTACTACCTGATCGACTGCTCCAGTGATAGTGCCGTTAATTTGATCCCAACAGCAAATGGTGACTGGACCAGATTTGAAAAACCGGATAAAAGCGTATTAATTTTGCTGGCGCCGTGGCCGTGTGGATTCGTGCGTCGACTCATGCGCATTAGACCTTCACAGTCTAGGTTCGATTACAAAATCAGACAAACAATTTTTCAAAAAAAAAAATTGTTCACGGCTCCAACTCTTTCGAGTCACTGACAATGCTCAAAAAGTATAACTGTCTAGAAAAAGCTTCTCAATCTCGCCGTTCGGAGTCGGCATTAAACTGTAGGTCCCCTCCACTCGTGAGAGAACAATAGCACGCACAACACGAGTAATTGCTGTGAAGCTAGGCTCAGGTCCACCTCGGACTTTCATTGGGATTCGAACCTGGGACCCCTCTTACTTTGGGCAGGCACTTAACCAACTGCGCCATTCAGTCGTGTGGTATATTGGCTATACACAGCGGTAGTAAGACCCACCTTAACTTATGGATCAACAGTCTGGTGGCAAGCACTGGAGAAGAAATACCATCTTTCCAGCTTGACGAAAGTCCAAAGATCGGCCTGCTTAGGAATCACGGGTGCCCTAAAGACAACGCCGACAGCAGCGATCGAGATCCTACTCTATCTTACCCCTCTTGACATCTTCGGTAGTGGCAGAGCAGCTATAACCCCAAAGAGACTAAGGGAAGTCAAGATGTTCAAAGACAAGCCGTATGGGCACGCGTCCATCATCTCAAAATGGACAGCATCATACAGATACAAAACGTCGGATTATCTGCCACCAACCTCTACCTCTGCCACCAATATCTACCACGAGGAAGTTCTCTACCCGAATTCCGGACAGGGGAGGCTGGGAATGGAGGAATGGATGGAGGTGAAGAGGTCTCCTTACACACTGATGGCTCGAAAATAGGTGCAGGAACGGGGGCAGGGGTCTTATGCGATCCCTAAACCTAAGTGACGAATGTAGTGTCCAGGCGTAGGAGGTAACAATAAATGAGGCGGCGCTTACGCTTAAAGTGCTTAGTTTGACTGAAAAAACGATAACCATTGGATAACTATCCACTTCACTCGTGAGAGAGCAAAACAAGCACAACACGAGTGGTTGCTGCAGAAGCTGAGCTCAAGTTTACCCTGTACCCTGTAAAATGTATGAAAATAGAGAAAATAAAAACAGTGTGGCTAACAAGCAATCGTCCATCTAGTTATTTTAGAAAAAAAAGTTCAAGGAGATACCCAACGGAATAGAATTAGCTCTTTAACTGGTTTTTGAATACTTTTTTTTTTGTCAATACCAATATCACATTCAACTTAAACTGATACATTTCATCTTCTACAGGATACTGTGAGTTTGCCTCCGAGTAAAATAAATGCCGAAAAGAAACAACGCGAACATCTTCTTCAACTTAATCAAATTCTGGCTCAACAAGTGATGCAAATGAGCAAAATCGTTGCTGGTACGTAGAAACAAATAAAACTTGAGTTACACTCTTTGCCGTATACATATGTACACTATTTTGATTTGATGTGTTTTGGTTTTTTTGATAACAAAACGTTTAGAATGCGATACATTTTGTGTTTTTTTTTTCTGTTTTTTGTAACTGATCATCACTTGATAAGAACACCATTTTGGATTTGAGTTTGATTTGATTTTGGTTTTTTTTTTTCAAAAATTTGAAATTTGCTTTACTTTTTTGATTGCAAAATAAAAATATACACATTTTACCAATACTCATACATACATACATACAAGACATTTTTTTCGATATGTATACTCAAATAAAATGCAATTTTCTCCTGTCTAAATCTAAATGTTTTCATCTTGTTTTGTGAACTTTTTTTTAGATGAAAATTGAAAATATAAAAAATAAGCCATACCATTCATCTTCATCGTCATCATTTACAAAAAAAAAAGAAACACATTTTCAGTAAAAAGACTCATCACATCTCATCCAATTGATTTATGTGAACAAAATGAAATCAGATCATCAACGAATGTCACTTCATTCACCTTTTTTTTTTCTCAAATATGAATATTTGATTTTTCAATATTTTTTTTGTCTAAAAATAACGTTGTGACTTGTTTTTGCATTCTTTTCGATTTGTTTGTCTGAAACGAAAGGGTTATCTAACTTCTGTTTCGCGTTCGACTTTTAAATACAAAATTCGATCGGTTTTATGAACACAGTCGTAATTTTGTATGGGATTTTATTCAGGGTGTGTTAACTCGGTTGTGAATGTAAGCAATTGTTGGCTGCTGATGCTAATTTTAAAGCAACTTTTGCGCTAATTTCGGACAAAATATTAAGAGTTTTTTTCCCACACCTATACTCTTTATTGGGACCGCGTTTTATTTAATTACGCTAATCTGCTTAAATAAAATTAAGTCAAAATGAAGACAATTTTTTTTCCTTTAAATCCTGACATGGTTAACACGTTCGTGAAGTTCATTCACCACAAGTTAGATGATCCTATCGAAAAAAAAGTCCCTACATAAATGTGTACGTTTTTTTATTTTTTTAAATTAATTTGTTTGTTTTTGTGGTTGTTTTGAATTGTTTTATTTATTTACTTTTATTTTTTATTTATTTTTTGTGCTTGTGTTTGCTCCTGATGTGCGTATAGGAAATCCTAGCCAGACTAATCAAAAGTAGTTGGAGCTCTCGTTTGCGTTTATTTTTGCGGATGCCTTCTATCTAACGCTATCTGATAAATTTAAGCAAAACGAAATAAATTATAAATCAACAAAAAAAAATATTTAATCACAAAGCAATAATACGAAATCAGAACAAAACACGTAAACAATGCAATTCACTTGCTTTAAAGTTCAACGGTTCACATAAGACACCAACACAGGTTTGTACAAATATTTCTTTTCCTTACACCAATCGTTTAATTTTACTTTTTTTTGAATGCAAATTTTATTTTTGTTTTGATTTAAAACTAAACGAGAAATATAAAATAAAATTAGTCTGCATTTTTTTTCAATGCACTAGAGTAGTCTTGTAGGTCTCTTTTATGTATTCTCTTTCGGTTTTATATAAATTTGAAGAATTTAGATAAAATTTTATTGGAGTTGTGACTCAAATTGTGTCTATCGTCTGCACACTAAATTTATGTTAATGCATTTTTTTACAACAAACTGTATCCGCAACTCGTAGCGAATTTGTAGTACTTTGTTCAGGAATGCAGGTTTAACCACTCTAGAGATATAAATAGCGCCTATAGTAGACATTCTGAACAGAGTTCAGTGAACATTTAAATTATTATTCAATAAGCTTGTCTTTTGTTATTTGATAGCACAAAAAGTCAACTTATCGTCGCATGTAAACACGAAAAAGAAATTTGTTATTATAGAGGATGTGTTCAAAAATCACCCCATCATAATCGTAGACCTTAACCTTGTAATCTGCTCGTTTTATATTTTATTGATTTAAGTATTTAATAGTTAAGTCTCTCCCTACTGACTGACAGATTCCGTCATGTTGAATTTATACGTCATGAAACCAGATAGCAATTCGTCACATTGTGGACAAGTTTGAGCATGAGTAAACTCTTTTGGACCTTAAGCAACCAACCAGACAGAGATTCGTGCGAAATTAAGAAAACATAGTCGCCGTTGCGGCCAGTATCGGAGAAGGTCCAGAAATGTCGACTCGGCGCTGAGCAGCTGAATTAGGCACCTCCAGAGAGTCAACTCCGGCTTATTTTGTGGTTGAAGCTGGGCTTGTATCCGATAAGATTGTCCTGATACAAGAATTGAATCCGAACGACCATAGACAACGCCGTGAGTTTCCTAAGTGGGTGCTGGAAATGTTAGCCGGAGATCCGGATTTTGGCAAAAAAAGTCATTTTCTCGGACGAGGCGCATTTTTGGCTCAGCGGCTATGCCAACAAGCAAAATTGCCTCCCTGATCGGACCTTGTTTCTTTCAAAATAAGAAAGGAGACACCGTTTCCGTCAATGGTCTCATCTATAGAGCGAAGTTAACTGACTTTCAGTGGCTCGTTATTATTATTATTATTATTATTATTATGATGGTTGAGGGTACATATATTGCACCGCGACCTTCACGATCTATTGTGCCCCTTTTTAATACATTAGCACTATTACGAGTTCCCCTCAAATACAGTTCTTTCCAGAGTTGTATTGATGGTCATGGACTCCTGTTGCGCATAGATGAATAAATCTGTTTTAGAGTATTCTTTCTGAGCCAGTTTCCTCCAGTAATGTGAGAATGAGAGTTGGTTCTAGTGAATCCAAAATCGTTGTCCAATTGAAGCCTAAGGCTCTAAGGTCCAAACTGCGAAGCGATAACGAAGCGGATGGTCGCGCGCTTTCAATTGCTGAGTCAAATGGACCTTGTAAGCAAATAATCCGAGATCTTTGTGCAGAATTCTCTCTCCCCTCAGGCTAGTGCGTGAAATGTTGAGATCAATGGCGAGTTGATGTTTGTGAATTGAGTCTCACACTCTCGCCAGCGATACAGCAGCCACATTATGTGCGCACCGTACGACGACGGGGTGACCGACCATGAGTGTCCATTAGCATACGCGGTCGCGGTGGATGCTTCATTCGGGCCAAAACTTCTTTTCAAAAAACGCTCCCACTTTGAGCTACACAGCGCTCATTTGGAAATAAGTTTTCAATATTTCCTAACGTTGTTCAAGCGAAAAAGCGACTTGTTTTGATAGTGACTTTTTGTCAAGATTTCGAGTGGGAAACAGCTGTCAGTGTCAAAATAACCACTGTTTAGAAACAAAACCACTAGATGACTCGCCCTGTATTTAAATATTTCGGGGGATGCCGAAACAGGCCACCATATTGCGTCCCTTTTCGTCAATCTTTCGCGATTCCTCTTAGGCAAGAAGACTACATGAATGAATCATGAATCCATGAATCCCTTAACAATTTTCCTCTAATTTTGATGTCTCTTCTCAGCGCTAGCATCT